>CM062082.1:5293223-5997462 GCA_031163375.1 Conogethes punctiferalis
TACCAGGCAATTTTCGGGACACAGAAAACTTTTCTAATTTGCTCACGAAATCAGACGGGTCCATAAAATTACTGGAGAGCGTTGAAAGTTAGTGTTTATAAAATAACGGGCCGGTTCATATCGCCAAGCAGAAAAGTTGAAAAAGCTGAGTTCAATTAGATTAGACGGTCAAGTGTGTGATGCTCAAGCGTCAATGGTTCCGCGGTGGGGTGTCATGAACAGCACGTATTATGTACCATTAAGGGGCTCCCTTTTTTCACGCCAGAAATGCTGTGACGTATATACTGTACCTACTAGGGCCCTGGCCCTAGTAGGGAAGTCCTAGGTTATGTGGGACTCACTCCGATAAAACTGAGAATACCGAACTGAATATACAACTAAACCTGACTAAACCCGCTTTGAGCGCTCATTTATGAAGGATTGGGACTCGATGCAACCTCTCATCAGCTTAGTAGACCTGCCACATCATGGAGTGTGGCGCCTTTTTTTAACGTCGGGAATGCCTTTACGCATACTCCAGGGCCCTGGGTACTGGACCTTCGGGTTGTGTGAGGCTCACTCCTATTTAGCGAAGAATACCCACTAAACCCGACGGTGGTCCACGACAAGCGTTCAGTCTGAGTGGGATCAGGATGAACAGAGGGATTCGACACAGCCCCCCACAGCGCGGTAGCTCTGCGCCACCCAGCGCGGGCTGGCACACCTCACAATATTTTCTTTCACCGTGAGAAAAAACGTACTGACATAGGTACTATTTTTTTTAAACCTATACTGTCCCACTGCTGGGCAAAGGTCTCCCCCAAACTTATGGTACTTATTATGAATTAAAAATACCTAAACACATTCGTGAACTGCTGCCTACCGTATCTCACGATGTTAACGTTCCCTTTGCACAGTAAAGTATAGATATTCTTAAATTAACTGGACTTTTAACTTGTGTGTGAATTTAACACACTCGAGGTGGAAAATTATAATCAGTTCGTATAATGCAATTTATTCTCATCCACTGACGTTGAAAACCATAAAATTTTATGGGCACATAATATAGTATCGGCTCAGATAATAATATCTTGCCTTTGAAGAAATGCATAAAATAGAAGAATGAAGCCACATGCAATTTCTAGTTTATAAAGCGTCTTCTTATATTTGTAGTATTGTTATCTTCGCGTATAAAATATGATAGATACAATAGTAACTAACTGAACAAACTAATAAGTGTAAACTACTTATAATTTCTCCTTTTTGTGATACTTATTAAGTTCTAAAAACATACCAACTAAAATACGCTTATACGAATCCCTAAAAGAGACCGAAAAAGTCAAAAGGAGAGAATAAATTTCAAAGTTATAAAGTGTGAAAGTTATCCGCAAATGCTTGGCAAAGCATTTTGATAAGTATTTTAACATACATTACGATTTAGACCAGACAAAGAACAAATAAACTAGTCTAATTTTTAAAAGAACTAACTTTTTTATACGTGCAAACCTTATTGGCTTCTCTACGTGCAAGTAGGAAAGAAATGTTTGACATGCAAATGTATTGCTCATGACTCTATTTCAAAACGTCCACTGCGACAACAGACATTATACCAAACCAGTCACCTGTCAGTTGCCACGGTGGCAACTTAGGATTCGCCTTTAGGCTGAGATGTTAGCGAAAATGGGCTTAAGCTTATCACACATACCTAAAACCAAACATTAATCAAAGTGAACAATAGTGGCTTTGTAACGCAATCCACAAGAACTTCGTGACAGTCCGAAATTATATTTATTAACGGGAGCACAGAGTTGATCCTTCTGCGAATCAGCAATTCTTTGAACCGTAATTATATTATTCTAAGGTTTAAACTAATAACTTGGACTTAAAACTTTTGGATTAGTTATAACAAACAAGTGATAGGTACGTACCTGCAAATCATATAATCTGGCATCCCAATCAGGTAAACTCAAATGGGGTAACGGTTTCTCAAATGTAACAACGGATTGCATGTTTATTTACTGATTAAAAATCATCAAAATTATTATTTGGACGTCTATTTCAAAATAATGTCCGTCAGGGTTCGACAGGAATTTGTTTCTTCATTCAAAAACACCTCGTTTTATAATTATATATGGCCAGACCTAAAGAACGCTAAAACCTCCTTATTATATAACATTTATTTTTATTTGTTTATTTTAATAATTACCCATAACAATGATGATGAATTTTGTCAATCAGCATGTTTTCCAAAGCGACTTTCCTCTTTTTTAGTATTATTTGTTCGTGTAAGCAATATTTAAACAACATTTTATAGACTTTTCATAAAATTTATAGATTTTGATTATTATTTAATGACAGTCATGATGATAATTATTATAATTAATTTATTATCGTCAAATAATAGCCGGTACATTTTCCATTACGCAAGTTGATTTCTTGTATTAGCTGAGCAAATTAATTTGAGATTAGTAATAAAGTTAGTGATAGTTTAAAAATCCTCTAAGAGCAGAGACAATATTTTTATACTTACATAAAAATGGTAAAAGTTTCTTTGTGTCTCAGGTGAGAGACATGGCAAAGCTTACATTTCGTAATGAAACCAAGAAAAGAAAATACATTTTGAGCGGCTGCCCATCCAAACGCCAACATTGCTTCTAGCACGTAACCGCTAGTACATCACTGTCGGCTCAAGTTCCTAACCGCTTGTGAAAATGTTTATTACATTCGTGCACACCCCAAGGAGAATTTCCGCTGCATTTCAAACAAAACTGTCATAAACGAAAAACCGCAGTCACACGCCCGTGTAGTTATAATCTGAGACAGAGTTACTCAAACTTGTTGCCCCACGTACCTACTACGCTTGTGTAAGTTCTCAAACGTCCGCGGACCCCTTACCCCTAATAAAATAAAATAAAATAAACTACTTATACAAGAAAAAGATCTGTACAAAGAAATATGGGATGTAAGGGAGTGACCCGTCATCCTTTCAGCTGTCCAGCAGTATACTGAAGTAAGCTGATGATCATGACAAGAAAATATGGTTTAGTACAGTAAGTATCAAAACGGAAAATGTATGTTGTATGAAATATAAACACACATACACACACACACTTGATAGCCAACCAGCCACCATTCCGTTAATCTTTCCGCGAACCCCTTACCGTCAAAAGGCGAGTGGGGTCACTTTGAGATATCCTTTTTATTTTACTACACTAAGCGCCCTTCTGTCGCCAGTGGGCAGCAACTTGCAGGGACTCTCGGGTAGCGCCGAAGCATAACGTCTATATCCCTGCCTGCCTTGGCAGCTGCAGATAAAAAGCGGCCGGCAGCCCTGGTCATGCCGGGGAAAATGCTTTTACGCATCCCCGTCAGCCAGGGGGAGTGACAGGCTATGTGGGACTCACGCCGTCCTCTTGAGTGGGAGGACGGCACCCTGCCTCAGGATGGAAGAGAAGCAGGGAATACCCACTAAAAACCCACGCCCACCCGTCATGCGCCTATAGGGACGGTGCCAAGGGACCTTGGTTTTAAGGGATTCTCCCCCTGGAACTCGTGCAACGGTGTGGCTGCACCCACCGTCACGCCCTTGAGTGGTTTGCGCTACTTTGAGAAACCCTGATCTAAGACATGTGTTTTGTCTGTGTTCCCGGATTGGTTAAATTTTACACTCGTAACTTCGTGTGTACTTTCAGAATAGGCCCCAGGCGATGAAACGCTCAAATAGACAGGGTCGCCATGATTTACGGTGTATGGAGTGTATGGATGTTATGTTGTAGCGACCTGCGACATGTATCGAAATGTAGCTCCAAATCGTTACATCGTAGAATAACTAGTTCCGCCGAGTTACAGATGGAGATGTACTTCCCACGGCTAGTTAAATACATCTCACGAGTTTTTGCAACGTTGCAACGTTCTAAAGTTACATCAATTACGTTTCATCATTATCATGACGTCCACTGCTGGACATAGGAAACGAGCTTGGTAAGCGGTTTGGTGACAGCAGGTTTCATTTGTACCCAGGTAAACGCTGCTGCCCGTTTCCTAATATTCCCTTAGTCGTCTTCTACGACTCCCACGAAATGAGATTATGTGGTCCTGTTCTATGTGGCCATATGCTTACGCTACCCGATTCCCTGCAAGTTGTATCATACTGGCGACACAAGGGTTTTTTTATGAGTATGCCCTCCCTGGAAGATATATATCATATTCTATAGAATATAGAATATTCTGGAAGTTGTAAGTCCCTCAAACCACGCCGACTCCCCCCAGAAGCGTTGTGAAGGTGGCTAATGCATTCCCTTCTACAAAAAAGGTATTCCTATTCTAAAAAATCACAATAACGTTTAGACTTTGAAAAAAGTTAAGTATCCGCCGATTTTCCATAGTGTGGAGTCCCTACCGTGAAAATCCGTAGTCTCTCCAGACGCCGCGGGCGACATAATGTTTACTCTCGGATTTCTTCAAAATTTCTTCATATATTTGAAATTACTTGACATCATTTTCGCATGCGTTTAAACAGCTAAGTTCTTTACCGTGACACGTTAAACTTTTATACGTCCATGCTTCTAGCAAACAAATAAATAAATATCAGACAACATCACATACATTGCTCCGATCCCGAAGTAAACCACCCTGACACAGAACAAACACAAATATTCATCACTCGGACGTTTGTCTCGGGTGGAATCGAACCCACGGCCCTTGGTTTAGGAGGCAGGGGTCATTACCAAATGAGCCATCGAGCCAGTCCGTGACCCCATTCACGGACTGGTCTTGAATGTTTTATTTTGTCCTCTAACAATACTTAGGTGTTCTGCCCATCACTTCAGCTTAAATAGCGCATTCTACCTTAAATCTTCGATAAAATGCCATTGGTTACTCCCTCTACAAGCCTTCTTCGTGTACAGCTTGCTCAATTCCTCTCACGGCACATAAAAGTAGGTAAAGTATCTGCCACAAAAAGGTATCAAGGATAGAACGAACTTGTGGCTCAATTTTTAAATATGGTAGCACAATGGCGCCACGTCTGATTGAAAGTGAAAAGAAGCCCAAGTTGCTGCGGTAATGGGTTAATAACCAAATCAACTTGGCAGTTGCCACCGCCATGCCCGGCCTGTAAGATAGGTACTTAACTCTGGCACAGACTGATACTGAAACACCACCGAAGTTACTTCACGACAATTTCGCTGAGTGTTCGGTGGTTAACAGAGCCGGGCTAGTAAACCGGCTGAGAAGCTTACGTCTCAAGAAGACCCCTTTTTTTAAGGTGGCTCGACATAATGGCTTCCCTACGCCTGATGGAAAGCGAAAGAGAAGCCCAAGTCGCTGTGACAACGGGCAAGTAACTGGTCAGTTACTTGTCAGTTGCCACCGCCATGCCGGCCCAACCCTAACCCCCACGAGCTCCGGAAACCCTACTCACCGGCAGAAACACGACCTGAAGGTCATTTGGCTGCGGTATTTAATAGGGTGGAGGTCCTTCCCGGACGGGCGGCTCAATTCGAGCGAAGATTCGCTATGCCCTACCTTCAGTCGACTCTAAAAACACCGAGAATAAATGGTACCCCGATAACATGCTCTAAATGTCTTGAGTTTCACGGCGAACGCGCAATGTATTAGCTTAATGCCGTTCTTTCGAGCATTCGACTTTCAAACACTTGAAAGAGTAACTCGCGACTTCTTTGAAAATACAAGGTGATATATCTAAACAGTAAGCAATGATAACATTTGTGTTTACTTTTCAAAGGGTCATGTGATGTTACGTTGTGCACAAAATAAACGTTTTTCTTTCTCTCTTAAGTAAACTGTAGCAGGGAAATAAATTATGTAATAGATATTAAAAAATGCCGTTCTACCTTGGAAATATATTTTTGTAGTATCTACTAGGGTGTCCCTTATATGGCAAAAAAAATTTTTTTTTAGAATTTCGAAACGCATACCCTCTACTTTTTTTTATAAATGCTAAAATGTACTTAAATATGAAATTTCATATTTGTAGCATGATTGCAACCCGTGCCGACCGAGCTCTAAAGTTTAATAAAAAATGGTGTTTTGGTCTAACATTTTGGTTTGATCCAAAACTAATAAAAATGCAACAAATAATGTAAATATGAGTAAAAATAAAATAGGATCAACATAAACTTTTATTTAAATAGAGATTCTGACAATAATTAATTAGGGTAACTTCTCTTTAGTGTAGTTTTTTTTACAGTTTGGATACAGATTTCTGTGTTCCTGAACACAACGCAACAAAAACTGTTTTTGCTCTTCTTCAGCCGTGATAAGTCCATTAAAATCTTGCATTAATATAACTGTTCTTTCAGCAGTGTCATTTACGACCTTCAAACGACTTATTCGTCTTCTAGCTTTCAAAAAAGTAGGATTTTCACCCCAAGAAGATACATCTTCCCGAAGAAAACTGTCGTCGATCTGCAGTCGAGATAGAAATTGTTTGCTTCTTTGAATCACAAAATCATCCAGTGTCATATCTGAAAGAAAGAAAAAACAGTTTAAACAAGTAACAAAACTAAGCCACGAAACTTTGAAAAAAGAAACAAGAAAACATTAATACTTTGACTGCCGAGAAACTAGACACAATAGAAAAACTGTTGTTTGTCGGTCACGGGTGACCGTCATGGCGCTCAACGTGTTAAGCTTACTAAACAAATTTTGCGTAATTTCTTCCTTCGATGGGAGATAGCGTTTAGCGGAATCTGAACTTTTGTCTTTGTTTAAATTATTAATCATTTTTATCTTTGTTTTGAAATCAACTTCTTCATCAAAGAGTGATAACATGACTGTTTCTTCACACAAATACCATAAATGATGAACAAACTTGCTTATGGATGCCTTGGAACTGGTCGCGTCTACTTTTTCATATTCTTTTAGAGCTTTCAAAAAGTGCAAGTCTTGGTTAGGTGCTTTAATTGCCACTGTGCATTCGAGCCAAGGCTTAGTATACAAGGTGACGATAAATAAGCAAACATCTTGTAGAGCATTTTTGTCTTTTGCAGTAATTTTAAGTTGCGATTGAAGCAAACATATTTTTATAGAATAGATCGCTCTTGCCATCCATCGCGCTTGATGCAAAGCTCCGGGGGGTCTGAGTTTTAGTTTATTCTCTGTATTTCCTTCTAAGAACACAACGCATAGTTCAACCAATTCGCGGTAATCGTCTCTAATAAAAGATTTTTCCAGTTCAGTCTTATAAAAAGTCAACAAAGATTTAATTCTCAAGACATGCCAAGCTATCTATCGAAGAAGTAGATGCAACAGCCAATAACTCTCTTTGTTTTACTTTTCTTTCCTCTTCTTCCAATCTTCTTTGCCTAACTCGTTCTTCTTTTTCCGCCAATTTTTTGTCAATTCCACCTAGGCATCCCGGTCGACCTGGCTCTCTCTGTTTCCTTAAAAATTCTTTGTCTTCCTCTATCTTCATTCTGTCGAAGGCATCAGCATGTGCAATATCAAATAAGTTATCAAGGTCTATTACAAAATTATTTTCACGGTTCTTGAACGTCACCTGAATTTTCTTACAGTTTTTTTGCAGTTCCCTCCAAACATGGTATAAATCAACAAGTTTCTTCACGCAGTTAGGAAATGCCTTCGTAGGAATTCTGGCTTTTTCCCAAAATATAATACACTCTCTTATAACAAGATTCGCACTTTCACTAACAGTCAGGTTGACTTGACGAATATTGTAAAATAAAACGGTGAGAACTTGTCGATTAGATGGTAATTTTGCACCATTTATCTGGTGGCTTGGTAGTCCGATAAGGTAAATATTTTGTTTATCACTTCGTAATTCCACAGACATCTTCACACAGTAAACAACAACTCACTAATAATGTTAGAAATCACGTATGAAATGGCAATTGAAACTCGCAGTAATAGGTCGCAGCGCTGCGCCCGCGTAACTTGTATGGACAAGTTAAAAACGCAAGTCGGCACGGGTTATCGTTAATAAATCGGGCTAATATTTATTTCTAGACTATATTAGGTCAATACGAAAGTTTTTAGAAGGTATGCGTAAAAATATATTGAAATTGAAATTTAAGGGACACCCTAGTATCTACCCACTAGCGTACATCGAGATGTCCTTACGCGAACAGACTCATGTAGTCTCCTAGACTCATGTAGTCTCCCGGCCTCAAATAGTCTCCAGACTCGATCTCTCCCCACACCGACCGCTGCGGGCAACGTAATAAATGTTTGTAGTCCGATTTCTTCGGAATGGGCAAAGTTTCTCATACTTAAGAATTAGTTGACATCATTTTGGAGCCTTTGTTACTCGCGACTTTTATAGGAGGTAAATGCATAAGCTACTTACTTTGGCTTTTAATGAATTTAATATGAAGTCATTTATTTTTAAGGTAACCATCAAATTGAACGATGGGTATAGAATATTATAGGGCTAAATTGTATTGAATATTAGAGTTGTCTTTCGAAGCTTAGTGAGATAATTATGGTCTATTTCATTTGATACCCCCTCTGACTAACAGAGCTTCTATGTCTTTACCCTTTGTCCTAGGCTAAGGATAAAGATGCGATGCGATGTAAGATAGTTGTAGAATTGTAGAATGGGGGGCGTGTAGAGTTGTAATAAGCTTGGACATGACACCTGATAACTTTTTGACAGTACATGTGGTTTCGCTCTAAACTTGTCTTGCCTACATTTTGATGAAATAGTGGCCTACGTCGTAGGTAGTCGCATTAAGGTGCATCGTTAGATGTCGATGGGATGTAAGGGAGCGACCTATCACCTTTTCGCTCCAAGCCATCCTAACCTGCCCGTGGTGCATCCTGCCGAACAACAAACGAGGCTCTGGCAAACCGGCCGGTATAACCATCACGATAGAAGGCGTAGCTAATATCATAGACCGATGACGGGCAGCAGCGTCACGTAGCATACGCTCTGCGATCGCCAACCCGCCTGCCCAGCGTGGCGATTATGGGTATACCTCCAGATGTTTGCCCTAAGTGGCGAATAGCTGGAGAGGCCTTTGTCCAGCAGTGGACTGCAATAGGCTGTTGATGATGATGATGATGTTAGATGTCGCGTGCCGTCACTCACCTAGGATAATGCGTTAGGTCTCTTTTTCATTTCGCCACACCTGGTAATGCAATGCCATTATTTTTAACCTAACATCAGGTACATGAGAATTCTCCCAGTGAGGGATCTTTACGTGATGTTCTAAGTTACGCGAAGTTATTTGTCACTCATAACAAAAACTTCAATCTCCTAGCACTCTCTACTCTCCTAATACTCTCTGGATTTACGTGAGGGGTGAATGACCTTTCGATTTTACATATTTAGATTACCATGGGGTTTAATTACGCAAAGATCAATATCCGATGCGGCAATGAAAGCGATCACCGCCCTCTTGTAAGCCGAGACTTGTAGGAAAAACCCTCAAATGACCTAAAACAGAGTTCAGTGAAACATCCCGGGAGTGTAAAAGCCTTTGGCATTCATCCAAGTCAAATCCACAAGGAGGCTATGAGAATATAAAGGCCACGCATGTCCAGCGTCTCGCTGGCCGGAACTTTGCTCCTAATAGGAAAGTAGGGCGGTCCGTATAATTCTATTTCCGGGTGGGGAGGTTTGTTTGTCGTTTTGCGGCTCACAGATGCTAAGGAGATAGATGTCAACCAAATACAAGTTTGGTTGAGAATGAGGTTATTAAATGGGTAGTTCTTCTCTTATAAATATAGCCTACTAGCTGTGCCCGCGGCTTCGCCCGCGTTCATGTAGCTGTGTCACAGAAGTGTTTTTTCATCCTTTTTTCGCAATGAAAGGTAGCCTATGTCCTTTCTCAGGGTCTAAAGATTGTCTGTGCCATATTTTATCAAAATTGTTTGAGAGGTTTAACCGGGAAAGCGTAACAGACAGAGTTACTTTCGCATTTATAATATTAGTAGGGAGTAGGCATTTACTAAGGGCAAATATAGCCTTCCAATGGGGAATGAATCTTGATATCGGCGCAGAAGTTTTTGAATTTATTCATTACAATTTACAAACATACAAACATACACGATAGTTCAAATCTTTCCTCTTTATAATTATTATTACTGTACATGTACATTTATTCACATTTGTGGGTCAACACTCATCTTTACCCGTACCTTACCCTTTTGCCGTAGGCAAGCCGAAACACACTACTTTCGTTACTAAAGTTCGTTAACAAACTTATTGCCTAGGTTTGATCACTAAATGTTTGAGCGCACATTACACTAAATTGATTACCCATAACTTAAGGCAATAACCTAAGTTTGAATCTTGCTAGTGTTTCTCATGCAAATACCTAGGTGTAGTAATTTATATGTGTCCTATAGCGCATTTGGTCTTGATATTTTAGGCTAGAATTCGAGCCAGAGCAAACTATCATTATAATATTCATCATCATCAGCCTATATCAGTCCACTGCTGGATATAGGCCTCTCCCAAAGCTCGCCACTGTGACCGATTCTGGGCTTCTCGCATCCAGCACTTGCCATCCGTCCCGCGCAAATCGTCACTCCACCTGGCCTGAGCCCTCAGTCCTACACGACTTTTGCCGAGACGCAGTGTCCACTGCAGGCGGGTTGGCGATCGCAGAGCGTAGCTTTTTGCTTCAGTGTGGAGATGGTGTGTTGTTAGAGTGTTGATAGAGGAGACTGGAAGGAGAAAACATATTGTGCCGACCACACTTAGAGTGAGATAAGGAGTGTAGGAGAATGATGAATGAGTATTAATTGCTAAACGAGATGTTGCCCATTGCTATTATATTATAAGGTCTCGCCTATCTCTGTATTATAGTTACAATTCATCGCTTTTAAGTAGTTTATAAAGTTCAGTAAAATAAAACAACATCAATATCGCATTCAAACGAAAATTCATATCGCATATTTAAAAAATTTCTAGTTTAAAATCTCTTGCATATAAAATAATCTAAGCTAAACCTAGCTATAACTCAAATTAACATTTAATGGTGTCTGTCGGGATGATGGATAATGCTTTTCAACTGAATCCTTTTAGGTTTCATTTATATTATCTTGATTCATAATCTCGTCCTACGTCCATAAGATGTATGCCTTAAGAGCTGCCTACTGGAGATGCTTGACTGAGAGGTGCAGTGGACTGCAATAGGCTGAGTATGACAAAACGATCATTGCAATCATAATTTATTTAATTTCAAAGTTGACACAGAAGACATCATGCTAAAAATATATTTTAAAAGCCTTTGTCTCCCAAAATAGACACACTGAAGCCAATTTAGAAAGTTCCTCAAACCAGAACTTTCGGGTTATCCGTAATTTTAGACGAACACTAAAATATAATTATCGCTCGTAAATAATTCCAATTGTCATTGATAATGATAAAGAATATTAATGAAAATATCAATCATTAAAATGATAATATCATCAAAATAATTATATGATTATAAGAGATTAACGTCACCTATTAATACCATATTTGAATGGTATGAACGACAATCAAATGTATTTTACGTACAGGCGCTTTTTAAACGTTACATACATTAAATTAATTTCACTTCTGATACTTAACTATCACACAACGCAAATGATACGAAATTGTTCCTTATTTATGCTTTATTTCAACAGTATTATACACAAATTGTTTCAAATTCTCCTGCCCTTATCCCGCTCTATTTGGGGTCGGCACAACATGTTTTCTTCTTCTTTCATTCTAATCTATTAACCGTCATCTCCACACTCCTTGGACACGCATATCATTTCTTACACAGTCAATTATTTATCTCAAAATTTCAAATTATATATTTATCTTATACAATAATTTAATTTCGTTCAAAGCATTACTAACACACACTCTGCCCTAATCACAAGAAAGAGCCCCTCCATGTCCCATCCATTCAAACCATAATCCAGGTATCATGTCAGTGAATTTATACTTGCCCCAAATACAGAAGACAGGCACAAATTCCCCACCTAATCAGCAATTAGCCGTGTATTGTACACTAACGAGCTTAAAAGCCTCTACGGCAGTTTTAATGCGCATTTATGAGCATTAATTTATGTATGCATAATTTATGAGAATGAGCTGAGCGATATCGAATTGCCGATGCCATTCAAGACTCGGTTTACAGCGGGCTGAGCTAAATAGTGGGGGCGCGGAGAAGTTACGAAGCTCCTAACGAATGCAGATGTAATGGACGGAGATGGAATTGTGCTTCAGTGTTATCATCAACGTTGTTACAACATCAACTGAAGCTATTTATTTATTTATTTAATCTTTATCTATATTCTATCTATACTTATAATAAATCTGTAGAGAAGTCAATTCTGTACATTAAATATATTTTCAAAATAACTATCAGGGGGTGATTAGTGATCGATACTGATGCCAAAAATGCAATCAGTAAAATTTTTGTCTGTCTGTCTGTATGTTCGTTATAGAAAAAAAACTACTGGACGGATTTTAATTAAACTTGGCACGATTATTCTTCATACTCCTGGGCAGGTTATAGTATACTTTTCATCACGCTACAGTTAATAGGAGCAGAGCAGTAACGGGAAGTGTTGTGAAAACGGGTGAAATTTTTATCTGTATGTTTGATCGCGCATCACGCGAAAACTACTACATGGAATTAAACGCGGTTTTCACCAATGTATTGCTAGACGGACGTCTAACTTAAAATTTAGGTACCATTTTATGGAAGTCCGCTATTTTTTAAACCCGATATCCAAGCGTGCGACGCCGCCGGCACAGCTAGTTGCATAATATGAGCAGAATACATAATTAACAAGCTTTTTACTGCCACTGCTGGAAATAGGCTTCTTCAGCTATTTGCCACCTTGGGCAATCATCTGGAGGCTTTTCCCATAATCGCCACACCACGCCACACTAGGCAGGTGGGTTGGCGATCGCAGCGCATAGCGTTTCGCTCCGGTGACGCTGATGTCTTCAGTCTGTGGTGTCATAAATCACTAGATCTCACATTACAATGACTTAGTGAGCCTTTACCTTAACGAATCAAATTACCATATCACCCGGTTCTCCTCGTATCTATTCCCTCCGCGATATGACACGATATATCACACGGGATCCAAGGCATGTTATTAAAGTAGAATTTACTTCCCCTCAGGTGAAATATGTAGAGGTTGGATTTTAAAATGGAAAGACGTTGTTTACTTTCTGATCACGCTGCTGTTCTCTAGGGCGTATTTGATCAGAGGATTTGTTTTGTAAGCAATGCGCTTACTGCCAATTTTAGTCGAGAAAGCAGCGTGTGATATGTTTGAGAGAAGTTAGCTAACATCTGCGTTTACTAATTTGTAGGTTGGAGTACGAGTATTATGTCTTGGAGTACGAGTATTATGTCAATTACCGTGGAGATTTAGAATTAATGCCGCGTTTACACGCTCGCGTTCAATACGACATTCAACGGGCACAAACACAAGCACAAGCATGTGAACGGGCTGTTCGTCTGTTTGAATGTGCACGTGCGTGCGCAATTTGCAGGGCAGGGCTGCTCGCCGAGCTGCTTGCCAGGCTGCTTGCCGGGCTGCGTGGCACGCGTGTAAACCTAGCATAACATTTCGGAATGAAGATCTTGTTTAAAGCATTCGCTGAAAGCGTGGACAGGTTGCATTAGTCGAATGCAAATCGAAAAGCAATTTATTATGAAACGCTTTAAATTTGGATGTATTTCTGGTTGGAGACAGAATCTCGGAAAGTTTTGAAATAAACGGTTTTTCGTCGTAGCTAGTCGTAGAAGACGGCTAAGGGAATATGAATAAACGGGCAGCAGCATTTTATGATCATCATCATCATCCTATTGCAATTCACTGCTGGATATAGGCATGTCGTGTTGTTCGTCACTTAGGGCAAACATCTGGAGGATATCCTCCAGATTTTTAGGTTTGTTTGTCTGCATGGGTATATACCCATAATCATTTGCCTGGGTACAATTAGAATCGTAGGTTGCCATGCTTGGCAGCAATCCACCTGCCAAGCATGATGACTATGGCAAGTCCCCCAGTGCCAATTGTCATTGGGGAAGGCCCATATCCAGTGGTGGACGTTTTCACGCTAATGACGATGAGACCTACTAAAATAATTATGAATTATGTACTACAACTGCTGTTAAGGCCTCCTGGTGGTCTGATCTTTGCCCGGTCATGTCATACCATCGGGTAATAAGGGAACATGCATGAACATGAACTGCGCCCGTGTTTGCCTACTCTGCCTAAGTCTACTTGTAAAATATATGGCTATTCTCATGCCCATTTGGCTGTTCACATTAGGGATTGTCCGCCATTGCCAGATTTCGGTCAGGAGACTAATTATTATTTATAACAGCCGTTTATTTCTTCTGCTCATTGCACAGTGTGCAGCCAACTGTGGTAGTGAAAACTTGTACAACTGTTAATGGCCAGCGAAGCTAGAAAACTGCAAGCGGCAAATGGCATTCTCCTTTAATATTCCAAACTAAATTAGGGCACTTATTGTGTTGGTTGTATTTACCCGTGGAGTTTAGCGGGATCGCAAAAGAAGGAACGCGTGTTGGTAATGATGGATAAAATGAGTGTAATGTAGATAGTTAAGCTTTTGGTAAAATCCGCGCTTGAACTCAGAAGATTCTTATGGCATGTTAACGTAATGACCTAGTGTTGTTTTGATTTCGTTATCGATATTAATATATTATTTGAGTTGTTTAATTTGATTTGTCTTTTAAATGATGAGGATGAGGCTAATTTGCTTTTTTGTTTTTTTTTCTGACAAACTAGATCTAAATCACCTCTCAAGCTCAACAGGCATTGATCATACAGTATTGACTGTATGGTTACTAGAGAAAAAATAAAGGACATTCTAGAGTAGGACATGCTTGAAGGTAGGTTAGTAACTCATAGATAGATCAATCGCGTCATGTTAGTGTAGTAAAATAGTTTTAAAAATAAAACTCATATTTGACAACTAGTAAATGCGATAGGACCGTGTCACACACTTGAAGTAAATTTCGCGAAAGATGCGTTAAATAATATCTGCTATGAACAATTTATATCAATTGTGTACCAAACCAATCGAAGCGAAGAGACACCTAAGTCGCTGCAACAATGTACAATCAATTAATATTGTCAGTTGCGACCAAATATGGACCGAGTGATCCCTGGACCAAAGTCACTTTACTGGTGTTTCTCCGAGTACGGTCTACCTTTTGAGAGGAACACACATTCCGATGCACAACAACACATTTGATTTATGATGCTGATGAAAACGTCTGTCTTCAAAGGAAACTTTCCCCATAACAAATGCGGACCTGCCCTTATAAAAGTTACGTCCCTACGAAATCATAGTTGCCTATAGGACTCGTAAATTTGTGACGCACTCTGCGAGCAGGATCCGATTTATAATGTAGACACATAACGCCGTGCGTACACAGCGTGAAATTTTAATGAACGTCGTTACGTGTTTTTGCATAAAATCTAGTACTTTGAAAAGTCTTGTGAGGAACAGAGATAATGCGAAAACTGATATCGAAGCAAGACGTGACATTGCTCATAACTCTTGGAGTTATTATAATTCGATTTTCTTCTATCCACTGTTCTTTCCATCCAAATTTTGTTAATGCTAAAATTTATAATATTAATAATATTTGGGTATTTTATAATTCACGTCCGTAATAATGTATTTAATGTCATGTAACAAATTATTTATAAATATGCACAAAAAATCAATCTAAATACATTAGTCATTGTAAAAAGTGTGTACTATAATAAATAATCTAAAGGGAAAATGGTTGCAAATAAGAACATTTTTTTTTTTACTTTTTGCTTACACTTCTAAGTGTTTTATCCGGACAGAGCCCGTAATATTAAAGTAGATTAATAATTGAGAACTGTTACGTCATACTAGGTGTCTCACGGGAAATATTGTATCCACTTTTAACTAATAGCCGGTTCATTGGAACTGATGGGTATCGGAGGCTGCATAAGGGAATAGGGGGTTATAAAAAATGAAGAAAGTTTGGTAGCGGTAGAGTTACAACTAGATTTTCTTCTACGCCGAATACCTACTTCAATATTTAGTGAAAACAAAGTCGCTATGTTATCTGTATGTCTGTCCCTATGAGTGCTTCGATCCTTAAAACTACGCAACGTTTTTTTATATGATGTGATGTAAGAAGAAGGTTATTTTAGTTACGGGTTCTACTTCTATAGCATCAGTAACAATATTCACTGGTATATTGATACGCTTCGCTTGGAAAATTGGAGCTGTATCGCGATTCACCAATCATCATCATCATCATCAGCCCTTATTATCGCTCCCACTGTCTCCTATCTTGATTGGCATTCACCACGGTCCTGCGCTACTCTCACCCAAGTTTTCCCCGCCACTCTACCTATATCGCCCGACCATCTGGAGAGCGGACGTCCGCGACTTCTCTTACCCTGCTTTGGCCACCACTGTGTAACGGATGTGCTCCACCTTCCATTCTTCCCTAGTGCCAGGTGTCCCGACCATCTCCACTTCAAAGACATGACCGTTTTTCGGACCCGAAGACTGACGCACCGATCGCATGGTTTGAAATCTACGTGATTGGTGAATCGGCCACAGCTCGTCTCGTCCTTTCCGCTTCGCCTCAGTGCTACAGCACCTTTTATTCAGGTAGACGCGATCTTATCTATTAAATAAGCTCATGCATAATATACATATTGCAACTATACTCGTATCTTCACTCACAAAACATTACTGTTATTACATTTTTAATAAAACCAAAGGCAGTTAAAAGTAGGTGTATGATATTAAAAAAACAAATTAACTTCAGTTACTTATACGAGGGTAAGTCTGAATATAATATAATAAAACTGGCAACTACAAGTTAAATATTTAGAATTCTAGAGAATTTCTTAGAAGAAACTCCCCGTACGAACGAACAAGGTTGCACCTTGTTGGCACATTCATTACATCACTCGTATCGGATTATCGGAAATCAAATTTAGTCAGAAGGTAGGGCGTTTTAGCGAGACTCACAGTGTAAGTACATATTATTATGGTCATAGTGCATATGTCACCGGAAAATAGCAAGAATCGTAAGTTGATCAATTTCCTAGGTAGTTGATTAACTTTCGGAATATAACAAACGGTAGCCTGACAGTCATTTAATAATTTACGATTTTGGCTCAAGTAAAATCGTCCTCAAATGGGCCAATCGTTGCTCAATGTACTATTGAACGGTGCACTATTACCCGTAAATTAATACACTGTTCCCTGATTGGTTGCCGGGATAACGCCACGTGAGCCATTGAACCAATCAACGTTCACCTCACCTTCGTCGGATGATTTTACGGCAAGACCCCGTAAAATGATCAATTTACTAAAATACATACGTTAAATAATACATTTCAACTGCCGTTTATTATTTTCCGGAAGTTAATCAACTACCTAGGAAATTGATCAACTTACGATTCTTGCTATTTTCCGGTGACAAATATATGCCGCCCTGCTCCCACACGGCAAAAATAATACAATTCAAATATGGGCTTTACATATTGCTATTTATTTGGACATTAATTTATTTATTGTTAATTTATTATTTTAATGGAAATATTAAATTTAATTGTAATGTTTGATTTTATGTTTTTATTTTGTTTTGATTTTTGTTTTTATATTTATTTTGGTTTTGAAATTATTAATGGACATTCTGATTGAAGAAATTAATTAATCGATAGACATTGTATCTAATTTGCAGAATGCAAGACGGTCAGATGACGGTGGCTTCGAGCGGATAGCGATATTCATTTATTTAAAAAAATATATTTACCTACTAACTTACATTCATAATAACCATACCGAATAGGTACTTACGCATAACAAAGATTAGACATTTAATTAAATTCTAATTTTATCTACCATTAGTTCCAACTTATCTGTTACAGTAGTGGGTATAATTAATTTAGTAATTAAACCCTTGTTGGATGAAACTTAGTCCGCTTATTGCGGAAATTGTCTCGGCATTTGTTGGAAATTTCTCCCGAAGCGTTTACAAAGACACATACAATACAATTGCAGCGTTTATCCTGCTAATATTATAAGCGCGAAAGTTTGTTTGGATGGATAGATCAATGTTTGTTACTCTTTCAAACAAAAACTATTTATTATTTAAAGAGATTTGAATGAAACTTTACAGTAATATGAATAACCCAAGACATGTTAAGCTGGGCCACACAGCGCCAAACTAAGCCGAAGCTTGTACTAAGGGTACTAGACTTGTACTCAGGTAAACTGACTAAGATACTTTTTTTTGTAACTAAATTCATAGTAAATACCCAGACAATACAAACAGACATGTTCATGCATATAAACGTTTGTACAGCGCGGGAATCGAACCCGCGACCACTCTTATATTCAGCTAGAGGCTTCGTTTTTTCTTCGTTTCTTCGTTTTCGTTGAACCAAACTGGTCCTCTACTTAGTAGATACTAAGAACATCAATTCGACATAAAATATAGATATGAATGAAGTAAGATAATATAGCAAATATCTTTTATTTCACTCAACTCTGAAATACATTCATGATATTATCATCTTATTTCTGTTAGGCCTCCTACCGACCTAGATATAGGATTTCAACACCTCTGGGGATATAGGTATTGTGAGTCTCGGATAACTTTGTTGCAAGAATATTTTAACCCATAGACGGGGATTTAGTGTGGAATAAATAAATGCGACGATCGGCGATATAGTGGTTCGGCCGTTGACTTTCATGTGGTTGGCATCAGATTTTAAATTTAAAATGTATTTAGAATACGTATATATTCTACAATATTCTCTTTTGAGATTCTGCTTCTCAGCCTGGATGACGAACATTCGGAACATTATGCAACAAACTATGGAACTCTTTGCCAGGCTCTTCGTTCCCCGAGACGTACAATTCCGATGTTCAAGGCGAGAGTGAACCGGCTTTTGATGGGCGAGTGTGCTCCATCGTAGACTGTGATATAGCTTACCATCAGGTGAATTGCAGTTAAGCGCAAACCCATATTGCATAAAAAAGTCTCGGCATAACACCAGTAGGTAGTGACTGCGGTTAGTGACAGTATGTGTATATCGGAAGCTATCATAGATCGATCGACGGAAGAATCAATTGGTCCACGTCGGTCGATAGACATTGGTCAGTGAACCTAGTATGTCAGTAAATGACTAATAGTGATTACACAGAGATAATATGTATTTACTATTTAATCGCAAAATAGACATCATCATCATCAGCCTATCGCAGTCCACTGCTGGACATACGCCACTCAAGGTGTTCGCCACTTTAGGCAAAAACTTAGAGGTTATAACCATAATCGCCACGCTAGGCAGGCGGGTTGGCGATCATAGGGCGTAGCTTCTCGCCCCGGTGACGCTGCTGTCCGTCATCTGCCTGTAGTATTTAGCTGCGCCTTCAATTGTAATGGTTATACCGCCACCAGTCGGTTGCTAGAGCCTTGTTCGTTATTCAGCAGGATGAACATGGGCAGGGCTTGGAGAGAAAAGATGTTAGATCGTTCCCTTACGTCCCTCCCGTCATCGATCGACGATCGGTCGAATGGTTTAGTAACACTTACAAGTCCAGTGGTTTAAGCATTCCTTCGAGCACAAAGAAAGCGCGTGTAATGAAATGCCACTCAGAAGTGTTTACACTGCTTTGAAAGTAGATGAAAGGTGAAATAGGAGCATATCATGCCGAGGCTTATACGTACATATTACCATTGTATTCAAATGGATATTGGATATTGATTTTATGTTAACACAAGTCGACGTTACTGTTGCTTTTTCTGTTATTTATTCAATGTATTTTCGAGTTGTGCCTTTTGAGCCGCCAAATTTATTCAAATATGGATTGTTTTGTGATTTCAACTAGCTATTATATCTATCTCGACTAACTATTGAGGCTTTATGAGATATGTAAGGATGCAGACAGATGAGGTGGGTGCGTGGTGCTAATAAAAATTTGCAAATGATATTGCTAAATTCAAACGTTACATCTCTGCTCCACTTCAGTGGAACATATTCATAGATCAATTTTTGTTATTGCGTGCTCAATACTTCATAACTTTGAACCACAGTGATATCTGTGCTTTGAACTTATGTAACTTTCTCATGTAGGAAAATATGTTTGCTTTTTCAAGTTTTTAACCCCTTGAGCGCTACGGCGGTCAGCCACGATCGGCAAATAATTTAATAGATAGATGTTCTTTATTGCACACCATAAAATTTACTTAATATAAAGTAAAATAGACACTTGAATTCTATGCGGTTTTATTTCTACAAAAGATCTCTTTTAGATAATCTTAGAGTAGAGGGTAATTAAAAAGAAAGGGTGAGGTGAGCTTTTAACTAATTTAAAATTATTTTACTTTCGTTCGCCGAATTTTAATTTTATTATGTATCATAGTTGTTTGTTGTTTTAGTACCAAAAGGTTTAATGACATATATATTACAAGAGTATAGCCTTTAGAACAAACTTTCCCATTAATAATATTGCTAGGTTAATACTGTTTTATCACCAAGAGGAAACTACAGTTTAACTTTACCACATAAACGCTTAATTCGAGTAATTTTCCACACAAAAGGGTTTAAGCTCAATTCTCACGCTATCCGCATATTATCGCCACAAACTGTATATTTATTTCATTAGGTTGCGTCTACAATAAAATATATTATTATGTTTAAAGATTTTGGGCTTTATTGCTACGGGTTAAGGTGTCCTAATAGGTTGAGATACCATAAAACAATGATAAACGTTCATAAAACCGCACTTCGCAGTTCGCATATGCCCCTCGTAACTTAGTTCATTATGTGTGCAGGTTGTTTGCTCTGAAGGTTGCTTTCTAGCAGCTTTCGTACTCCAACCCTTTTTATAGTAGCTCGACGTAATGGCTTCTCTACGCCTGATGGAAAGTGAAAGAGAAGCCCGAGTCGCTGTGACACCGGGCAGTAACTGGTCAGTTACCTGTCCGTTGCCACCGCCATGCCGGCCCAAGCCTAACCCCTCACGAGCTCCGGAAACCATGTGGTATTCAATAGGGTGGAGTGGAGGTCCTTCCCCGGACGGGCGGCTCAATTCGAGGGAAGATTCGTTATGCCCCTCTCTTTTTGTCATCATCATCATCAGCCTATTGCAGTCCACTGCTGGACATAGGCCTCTCCAGTTGTTCGCCACTTAGGGCAAACATCTGGAGGATATACCCATAATCGCCACGCTGGGCAGGCGGGTTGGCGATCGCAGGGCGTAGCTTCTCGCTCCGGTGACGCTGCTGCCCGTCATCGGTCTGTGGTATTTAGCTACGCCTTCAATTGTGATGGTTATACCGCCACCAGTCGGTTGCCAGCGCCTCGTTTGTTATTCGGCAGGATGCACCACGGGCAGGTGAGGTTGGCTTGGAGCGAAAAGATGATGGGTCGCTCCCTTACATCTCTTTTTGTATTGTGGTTAAAAAAGCATAATGACAGGATTAAACTAACTCATGTATAAGTGTAGTGGTTTCAGGATTTAGAATAGGACCGCCCTATCTCATTCCGTGTCGTACCAGCCGACTAAGGGAATATCAGGAAACGGGCAAAAGCGTTTACCTAGGTACAAGTAAAACTACTGCGGTCACCAACCCGCTTGCCAAGCGAGGTATCCCAAAAAATAATGTCTTTATAGATAAAAAACATTAGGCAACACCGAGATGTACTTGGACTCTATTTAAGAAGCTTTGTTAATCTATAATATAAAAATGAATCGCAAGATGTGTTGGTAAGCGCATAACTCAACAACGCCTGAACCAATTTGGCCAATTCTTTTTTAAAATGTTCGTTGAAGTCCAAGGATGGTTCTTACGGCGAAAAAAAATCGAAAAATTGTAACGAGAAACCGCGGGTAACACCGCGGGTCGCAGCTAGTGCTTAAATATATTTTTGATCGATGGTAAAACTTGGACTGATGTAGAAATTATAAGGAAGAGTAAATAATGAGCTTCGCGTCAGACCATCAGTGCAGTGTCACTTGCTTTAATTAATCATAAGATTCTTAACCCATCTAAAACAACGCTACTTTCCTTCAAATAAGAATAGAAAATGGATTAAATTTCTAATAAACAGTCAGTCATTATAGATACCTTTACGGGTTATGCACCACGGGCAGGTATTCTATCTCTATCAACTCTTCGCTCCTCTCTTTACATCCCCAATAAGTGAGGCAGAAACTATCGATGGATGTTGAACGATCCATTCCACTATATATAATCGCCATCGATCGAAGATCGATATATTGGTTGACCTAACAACACCACACATGATTCTAACTTGGCAAGGCCACGTCAAGACGAAATTAATTAGAGAGGTGCGAGAGTGTACCTACTGTAATTAATTATTATGCCATTCAAAGAAAATCAATCATTCAGTAACATAGACTGATTTACTTAGCGTCTCTTGTTCGATTTATGAGTTTCCTGATTATATTGGTTCCGACTTTGTGATAGGCTTTCATAGTCATCGTAAATATGTACCTGTTTATTATTTGTGTGTATTATGTGTACGTACGCAAGCCTAAATAATATTCGTTGTTATAATAGTGTTTTTAGACTGTTTTTTTTTTAATGTAGCTCAACAGAATGGCTTCTCTACGCCTTATGGAAAGCCATAGAGAAGCCCAAGTCGCTGTGCCAACGGGCAAGTAACTGGTCAGTTAACTGTCAGCTGCCACCGCCATGCCGGCCAACCCTAACCCCCCACGAGCTCCAGAAACCCTACTCACCAGCAGAAACACGACCCAGAGGTCATTTGGCTGCGGTATTCTATAGGGTGGAGATCCTTCCCCAGACGGGCGGCTCAATTCGAGCGAAGATTCGCTTTGCCCTACCTCTTTTTCAAGCGTGGTGACTAAACAATCGTTATTGGGGGAGGCCTATGTTCAGCAGTGGTTTTTTTGATAATTTGCATGTTTTGATAATGTAGCTTTACAAAGCCGAAAGAAATTTTAAAATTCGTTAAGTAGTTTCGGAGCCTATTCAATTCGAACAAATAAGCAATCAAATCCTTTCTCTATATACATAGAATAAGAAAAGAATTAGATAGGTTGTATATTTTAACTATTTCTCGCCAGTTAAAGACCTAACGACGTATATTCTTCTACATTCCTTGCTTTGGCTGAGGCATAAACACTTGTTTGTAAACACGCTACTCATTTATAGGCTCGCCTTCCGGCAAACTCGGGTGCAATTACTGAATGTAAGCCACATATTGTATTTTCTAGACATTATGCCCTACATGGAAGTAGGTAATATATATAATAGTCTCTTAGCCAAATTTCAGCCATAGCAGCCAATCTCTAAAGAGGGATCCAAGTGGAAGTACTATTATTTGCAGGATATACATATTATCATAGTGCATGAATAAATAGCCCAAGACATGCCACGCTGGGCCACACACTTAGAATAATATCACACATCGTCATTTAGTCTCGGACTAACCGAGAAGTACTATGATACTAGACAACTGACAAGTTTACTTAGACAGGCCCGATGGCGCATTTGGTAGTGACCCCTTCTCTTCTGGGCTTGATCTCCTCACAGTACAAACATTTGTGTGCACAAGTCCGATTACCAATACAAAGTCTAAGTGTTTACTAGGTAGGTACATGAACCTATTTATTTACAATAAAAAGTCTATAGTAGTAGTATCTAAGTAAGTTCTATCAGTTTTCTAGTACTCATAGTATGTACAAGCTTCGGCTTAGTTTGGGGCTAGATGGCGCTGTGCGGCCCAGCTACTTTAATTTTGGAAACAAATTACGTGATACAATTCTGGTATGACCTAGCTCGGTGTTACCTGATCGCTACAACGCCTACAACAAAAGAGATTTAGGTATCTCACAGTAAGCAGCAGCAGGGCCATGCCCCCTTTAGTATTGCTGATCATCATCATCATCATCAGCCTATTACAGTCCATTGCTGGACATAGGCCTCTCCAGTTGTTCGCCACTTAGAGCAAACATCTGGAGGATATACCCATAATCGCCACGCTGGGCAGGCGGGTTGGCGATCGCAGGTATTGCTGATGTTCATGCGTTACTGTTTAACATCAGACAGGCCGCTTGCTTGTCTGCCACCCATAGCAATAAAAAAATAAATTCCACGGAGACCTCACGACTCACGACCCTCAGCAATGAAGAACACCTTGCAATCTCCTTACTATTTACAGGTTTACATTACATATTCCGAGTTACTTTTCCATTTTACGCTTGTGTCAAGGTTGTCACCTTATGCTACCAACGTGTTTTGAAGCGCGTAAGTACCTACGAAATGTGATTTTATGAGGCGCCAACATCAACAATGTATCAGAATAAGTTGCACCTTTTCGTGTAAACTCATTTTACAAAGTCGTTGTTGATCGATTCCAAATATGTTTTTCGCCCACCCATATATGTTTACTTCAAATACGACATACTTAGATATTCTTTAATTGCACATCATAGGTACCTACTCGTACAACTGACTTAAGAATAGGTAGGTATAAATAATAGACATTTTATACTAGAAATTAAGCGGTTTTATCGTATAGGCGTTCTAGATAATCTTAAGGGAGATAATAGTTAAGAAGAAAAGAAAGAAGTCTTACAATAGTAAATACATAATTATACAATAATCAATAGAAACTTAATATAATAAAACCACAGTAAAAAAGTTTCTGTACATTGGATAGGTATCCAATACTAATTAGCTATTTTTACGAAAAAAATTTGGTGATTAAAGAAAGAATAATAGAGATCTACCTACCTCTAGATTTAGAATCTAGAATGAAAAATCGGTCTTCGTCGCATAGTAGGTACCTACCTAGGCATCATACTCGTAAATAAAATCCACAATAACAAAGTCGCAGGCACCAAGCACCAATATTGTTATATGAAAATGGCTCGATGTTAACCAGACAGGTAGGTAGGTAGATGTTATTATTCTAAGCAGATAGGTAAATAGATAAATCTATTAAACGATGAGTAGCAAATTTGCTTGTCTAGCCTTACACGAACATCAAATTTTCCTCTAGTAGGTAGGTATTTTATCCTCATCATAATCCCATTCTCACTCGCCTGTGCCGAAAATGTTTCGGCATTTTTTCCAGTCGTTCGTCAGTAACAAAGTTTAAACGAAGCGCGACGCCAATGATCGCTTTGAGACAGGGAATTGTAAACTAATATAAAAGCAATTTCATTTCTCAGCCATCGATAAAAGTCCGGCGGTTGACCATAAAGATTGTTAGTCACGCCAGCATGAGTGTATGAATTGAGCTCGGTGGTACGGGAGGCCCGGTCGTCTGGAAACTCGAATACGATTCACGAGATTCACATAGCGAACCGGCTGAGTAGTCGCCCCGGCCAGCAAGCGAGTTCGGCGTTCGGCCCGTCAGTATGCGTGCAAACGCCGCGCGGTTAAGTCGTGCGTTGACGCTGTGACGCTCTCGAGCGCAACTTCCCGCCTTTACGATTGTCAGTAAATTAGTTTTATTAAAAACTTTCCATAAAAGTGTTTATGAATTGTGCAAAATGACAAGATGTGATGAAGTTTCGTGATAACAGTAGTGTTTTGTGTTTTTAGTTCGTAAAATTTGTGTGAAGTTTAATTTGCGTCTGAGTGGATTTTACTTTAGTTTACCAGCGTTTTCTAGTGTGAGTATTCTTGAAGTCATTTATAGGTTAGCATGTTAGAAAATAGCTAATTGAAAACTATTTTAATTGCGTGCTTTTGACCTAGTTATTCGTTGACTCCGTTCATAATAATATGCATCATTGTAGGGTACCTAGTAAGGTAAATCCTTATCAAACGTATGTGCAGTCTACATTAATAAGATTACCTTTATCGCCTCTTATCAATCATTTTATAGTTCCTTAACCGGATCTCCTGATTGTGGTCGATATAGGACGTAGCAAAAGTTTTTAACTGTAAATCCATACCTACCTACATAAAAAATTCTAACCCAAACTCTTTTAACATTAGCCTACTACCAAGACGATATAAATTCTCTAACAGCAAATGTGTTAACAAAATGAGTCTACAGATAACCTTGTAGATCATCATCTTCATCGCAACGTTTATCTAACAATAACAGTAAATAATTTTAATAGTAGGTAGGTAGGTAGGACCTAGTCAACTACCTTCCTACTTGGTTGTTATGACTTTTAAATTTTTAGGTTTGACATTTGAATATTATTCTTACCTACTTATCACTAATGCCCGAAAATGAGCAACAACTTTTGTCCTTGATAAAAAAAAACCAACTTATCCAGAAGATATCTTTCACACAAGATTACATTACCTAATAACCTTGAGACAATGTTGGAGCCCGAACTCGTGTTCTATTGAATAATAACTCTTAGGGGACCAAAACTCGATTCTTCTTAACTAGAGGCGTGCAAAATGAATTTTCGGAATCACTCCCAGTCACGAAAGATTGAACCTTAGCTTTTTACCTAACCCTTGACATACAAGACTACGAGTATACCTACATCTGCTTGTAAGGTTTAGTGTAGGGCTGCCAAATTATGGTTCACTTAAAAATACTCTTAATTTCTACTGTGAACCAAATAGGTAGGTAGGTAGGAAGTTAACTTTTGAAAAAAATATTATGTCGTTATGACCCATACTTATCCATACCTACTGCCAAATAAGGTCGTTAAGACATTGGATTTTTATTGAATCTGGAATGTTTCTTCTTGTATTATAAAACTCCGCACCGTACCCGTAAAGTTTTATAATATGAGAATGTAGGTATTAGGTAGGTACTTGCCAATTACCAGAAAAATAATTAGTCCGTTAAAAAGAATTCAGTTCAACGACGTAGGTAGGTATAACACTAAATCGCCCCAATAATGATGGCTTTTTAATGTCAGCTGTGTTGTAAACAGCAATTTTTTATTTGAATTCCAACATTTTATTTTCTTGAGAAAAGAATGTAGAATAAGATCATTTTGGATTATAGCTTCAACGTGTACCTATAAATTGCTTTGTGAGACTCCGATATCTCGGCACTCTTTAGCAATAGTGCCGAAATAGTCCGTAATCCATCTTCTGTCACTAATCAAATACCTACATGGTAAACCCCATTAATAAATACAGCTATGATAGTCTCACGGTCACTTTTTGCGGGTGAGATCCTTCCGTTCCCCTGCGGTCCAGTGATTTCGCTCCAAGCCTGCCGCCCGTGGTGCATCCTGCCAAATTACAAACGAGGCGCTGGTAACCCACTGGTGGCGGTATCGTAGCTAAAAACCACAGCACAGGCCGATAATGGCAGTAGCATCACAGAAGCGAGAAGCTACGCCCTGCGATCGCCAACCCGCCTGCCTAGCTTGGTCTATGAGTATATGCTCCACATGTTTGCCCTAAGTAGCGAATAACTGGAGAGGCCTATGTCCAGCAGTAAAATGCAATAGGCTGATGATGATGTAGATGATAACTTAATAACCAATGGTAGCATACAACAGGTTTAGAGCTAACAAGTGTAGACTTACTTAGCTCAAAACCTTTTGTTGGTTCCTGTTATCTGACTCTGTACTTATGATATACGAGTACGCTACAAGCTGGATAGGTATTACTTACACCTCGTATAGTATTAGCGTATTTAGCGTATAGCTTGCCTGCCTGTCCTCCTTCTTGCATGAATTCTTTCTTGACGGCCCGAAAAGCCGGTAGCAAACTTGGTTAGTCTATTAAAATAGGATGAATAATTTTGCCAAGCCGAAAATGGGATGTTTCTAACCAAATATCTGAATAGGTATTTGTACGATTTATTTTTAGCATTATCATGATGTTTAACTTCATAATTCTAAAAATAAACCGTGAAAACAGCGCTATTTCAACAATAAAAAAGAAGAATACATAATTGATTTGAACAACAAGATCAAAGTTCCAAGTAAAGTAAATATAACAAGCATAGCATACCCTCCTTAGGGATTCAAAGCCGATGTTTATAAAAAGGCATTAGGTAATGTGGCTCCGTCCCACACAAAGGTCTTAGGTTAAATCCTCTTGTGTTTTCTTCAATTTCACATATTTTTTTTCGTGCGATGAAAACCCTGAGGTACACAGCTTTTATCACCTCGTAACGCGCAAGTTTTCGTGTCTCGTAGGGCTTAGGCCGTCAGAGATATATGGTTGATTGTGTCGCCCTATTGAAAATGTACAAATCAACTTTTCTGCAAGAAAGAACTGCCAACGGAGTGATTACCATAATGTGAGATAGGAAGGTTCTTAGACTTTTGGCAATTATTTTTTGTCGTGTCCTATTCAGAAATTGAACGTTCTATGATCGAGATTTTTTAAATTTTAATCATTGTGTCCATGATCTCAATGAACCATTTAAGATGTCTCATTAGAATAATCGATATCCTATTTAAATGTGGAATGCCGCGGAATAATTAACACAGATTAAAATTTAATCAACGTTAAGTCAAGCATTTCTTGAATTTATAAATCCTTGATACAAATTCATATAAATATTTTCGACCTCTGATACGCGATTTGTAGAAGGCCAGAACAATTGGATGTCATGACGAATCTATCGTTACACATAAAATTAAGATTCATCTCAATTCATTAGGATTGTGATCAAACGTTGCGACAGCAAATAATATTCAAGGTTAATTGTTTGGCAAGCTAACGTCTACTGTTTACTGTTAGATTACTCACTTCGTTTAGTAATAGCAAATATTTATTTATCACACAAACATTCTAGTTATCGGGTGGATAAATTATATTCGGTGTATTTTCAATATAGTAACGAATTAGTCAACAACTTCTGCAAACCTCTGTTTAATATTACACCTTGTGTGACGCCTTTGGTCTCTATTATACTCGGGAATTGCTCGAGAATGCCTGTGCCGATTTTCATGGCTTTTCATGATTTGTTGGATTTGTCTCCGTTCCCGTTAGGAATTGCAACTAATAACTAGCTCTAAACTAAGGTCTGAAGGGAGACAACTGATTTATAAACATACACTCAAAATAATAAATATAACTATACCTACATCGTTTTGTTTTTTCGATATCTAAACATTTACTTATAACACTTTTTACCTAGTTTGAATTTTTTGGCACTATTAAAAGTCTAGCCTTTCATTGGGGCATAGAAAACTGCGTGAGTGACTAACGGACCGCTAACGGTCTGAAATTTGCAATTGCACAGTTGAAGGCACGATATAAAACGTTGGGCTACCATGCGTACAAAAACAATAGAACTATAAATTTGCTACTTTTTGCACACATACAAAATAAACTATACTAAAATAATTTTTCAAACGCTGAACAGAATAAAGTTTAACAAACTGTTAAAATATGTTTTCTTTTCGATAATGGCAACCAGCCTCTTTAACGAGATTCATTTCTGCCAATGTACAGTGAAACAGAGTATTTTTTAACAAACTTTTAGTTAGTTTAGCTATTTCGCTATCGTGGATTCCTTGAAGAATACTCTTCCTGTGAACAAGCTTCAAGTCGTCATAAGATTCATTAGTACTATTCTAGGCAAATACATTTCCACTTTTGTAATCAGTTATCTTACTTATAATAAATCAGTCTGTTTAACTATATCCATCATTTGAAAATCCCACCTAAAACGCTTTCTACTCTCAAAATAGATTAACATACATGCTTCTCATACGCCCATTCACGAAGTTATATAAGCGTAGGTATGAAAAATTGTCAGCCTTGTTGAAAGCACGAAATTGAAGCGCCCACGCGTCAACCATCCAACAACCAATTGAGTCATCGATTGCGTTCCTTGTATGTGCATACGTACAGACAGAGTCATTTATTTCCCGTGGCAACACCTTTTTTAACGAACGCTCACATCGGAAATGTGGAAACGATCACACCTCTTATCGCAAACGAGCGCAGTACGAAAATTCAGACAGGGAATTCCACTTCAAAGAATTAATGGAACACGGTCAAAGAAAAGCACTGATAGCTTTTGACTGCAAGGCTGCTTTGCATTGTTCGGAGAAAAAACTAGCTCCCGGAAATGCAGAATCAATTTCCTGGAAATTGTAATATTGGTTGTTACGTGTAATACGATGTGTTTAAGGGTGCGTCCACATTTGACGAACGCGCGGCTCGCGAGCCGTAGGTTACGCGCGTGCATTCGCGCATTTCGCGCGCAATGAGGGTTTTCTGAAAACCAGAGGGCACCATATAGAACAGGTCCAGCTATCATGTGGTTGGTCAGTTGCTATGTAAATGTCAGTAAATTTCAAAATGAACCAATCACGTAAGCGCGCCTAGGGCGCACTGGTGACTTTTTGTCACCGTGACAGATATCTCTCTTCCTTCTCTTCCACAAAGTGCAAAAGAGATGAAACGACTGTCACGGTGACAGATATCTCTCTTCTTCTCATTTTAAAAGTACAAAAGAGATGGAACGACTGTCACGGTGACAAAAATTTACCAGTGCGCGCCTAGTGTAACAGTTGAACCTGCCTTTAATGTGGTGCGATCATGGAAGTAACTTAGTACTTAATACTTCCATGGGTGCGATCTGGTGGATTTCTTTTTTCAGAAAACCCTCATTTACGCGTCTCTCGCGGTCTTGCTCGCGAATCGCGCATGCATCCGCGCATTTAGGGCATTCGTCAGATGTGGTCGCACCCTTAGACACATTTCGGACGTATTCTAGTCAGGAATTTTTGTTACTCTTTTACTGATTTACGTCAATGTCTTTCTGCAATTTTTATGTCGCTGTTCAGTAGTAGGAATGCATTGTTAAAAACTCGACTGTCACTGCCACAAAACAAAAAATAATAGCTCGTATTCAACATGTTTCGCCTAAATAGAGTAGGTAGTCAACTTTTCAGAAAAGAATATGCCAATGGCAATTAGGTGGGCTCTCTCTCAGCCAATAGGGATTTATTTAGTCTAAAAATAGAAACACTAATTGCTTTGCTCATGTCAGGTTTAATACCAGTATTAGGTACATATGCTATGTGAAAGTTATGCGACATATGCTGATCTGACCTTTTAGGTAGGTACACACTTTATATTTTATTTTTAACTAGCTGCGCCCCGCGGTGTTACCCGCGGTTTTTCGTTGCACTTATTAAAATTTTTAGATGGTTATACCAGTCGGTTGCCAGAACATAATACTTATTTTCATTATACAAGCCACTTCGTCATCATTCATTGTAGAACTTGAGATGTTTGGTCAGCTAACTAAGTGCCCTTCTTGAACTTGTAGGGCTAATTCTTGTTTGGTTTTAGTTCATGTCCGTGCATTATTTATAAGGGCTCGCGGTGTTAGTTTGCGTTTGTTACTGATCTACTGGGGTTTCGGCTATAGTCAAGGGATCCTTAGAATCTTATGAGATTTGAGTAATTTATCAATACTGCGTACAGATTGTTTGAATTTTTGTTCCCAAACAAAAAAGCATAAGGTTCGTGTGGTAGGACCCATCTTATCCCGTGGGTGCCGTAAATGATGACTAAGGGAATATCAGGATATGGGGAGCAGCGTTTACTTATCTGGGTATAAATAAAACCTACTGCGGTCACCAATCCGCCTGCCAAGGCATGTGACTAAGACAAATCTCCCCAAATGCGAATTGTCGTTGGGGACGGTTTATGTCCATTGTGGACGATACCTGGCTGATGATGATGATGAAACAAAAAAGGCTTTGTCATCATCGTCGGCCTCTTGCGGTCGACTGCCGGATTTAGTCCTCTTCAATTGTTTCCCACTTTGCTCGAATCCTGGCTTCTCGCATCCAGCACTTGCCAGCAATATTGCCCAAATCTTCACTCGACTAAGGGCGTCCTACACTACGTTTGCCGAGAAGCGGTATCCACTCCAACTCGTTTACCCGGTTGTCGGTAAAAAAGGCTTACTAAATCTAGTATAATAAAAATTATATTATCATTCATAGTCTGCCGTGTTCAAAATTAGCAAATCTAGCCGGTTAATAATCGGATATTTGCTACGTATAATATGCAATCCAAAACACTTCTAAACTGACCAAATAATGTTAAATTGTTGGTTGTTTGTAATAGCAATATGTAGCTATTAGCAAATATTTAAAACTAAGCCTAATTTACTACAACAGAATAATGTAGATTTAACTAGGTATTCATTTTACTTTAGTTAGTTTATCATAATATAAAAATATACTCGTAGACGATCATAAATAAATATCGTGATAAAATAACAGGCTGTTTACATAAACAAGAACACTTGTTTATTAAATGTGAACTGTTTTATCCAATGTACCTAATAAATCAGTTTGAATTTCGACTCACTGACTAGCTGATCTAAAATCATCAGCCTTGTACAAAAAACATTTGAAACCGGTAAGGTTTTTGTACACACAATTGATTCAACAAAAACCCGCGTGGTATCCACTCGGCATACAGCTGTTGCTAAGAGATATGACGTTGGAATAATAAATTGTTAGGAGTCTGCCCGGTGAGGCTACGACCACGTCATGCATATTATGTTTATGTATGAAATTTTGTAGGCACCGCACTCCGTAACATGAGGTAATAACAGTCTTGGATGGATTGCGGTGAATGGGCACGGCGCAAGATTAACGTTGAGGAAAAGGGAGTGCTGTTTTCTCAAGTAACGGTTAGAACATTATGGAATTCATTTCGATGCTTCTTTTGAACAGTACTCTAACCTAAAAATATGAATATCGCGTGATATAAATAGGTAGACTTATTTTACAACATTGACTCCGAATGTTTGCCCGAGTCTGGTGTCTACAGAAATACTCTACATGGATTGCCAGATCTCCCGATTTTAGTCAATATCTCCCGATGTTCCGGATTCATTGTATAAATATGACCAAACGGAACATAACCTTAACGGTATTCTTAGAAGGATGACCTTTTTTTTTGCTCTCCAAGCAACTAAATGGGGAAAATGTATGGGCCGCCTATATTGTACAGCAAAATGTCTACTATACATAGTTTTTAACCGACTTCGAAAAAAGGAGGAGGTTCTCAATTCGTCTGTATGTATAATATTTTTTTTTTTTTTTTTTTTATGTTTGTTCACCGATATTTCCGTCAATTATGGATGGATTTCAAAAATTTCTCGACAGTTCGACAGAGGACACTTCCGAGGTGGTCCCATTATCACCAAGTCAGGATCTGATGATGGGATCCTGGAGAAATTGAGGGCAACAACGGAAAATTGTATGCTCATATGGTGTTTTTGTTACGTAATCGTATTTTACTTAGGTTTATGCTTCCGGGCGTCAACATCTGGTGCTGATGATGAAGCCACAGAACTCCTTAACGGTTAGGAGTTAGGGGACAGTACTGACATTGGTCGATATTAAACTAGGTAGTAGTATGTACTTATACAGGGCTAATAGGGCAGGTGATTTGGTAAGTGATATGCTTGATTCTAGATCGCAGTCTTCACTTGACTTAAAGCAAAATTTTTCATTCCTAAGTAAAACACTTAAGGACATTAATTAGCCTTTATTCAAGGTCACAGCACATTAACGCAACTAAAAATAGAGAAATAAAATTATTTTTTAAAAAAAAATTAAACCGACTTCAAAAAAAACAAACGACCAAAACTAAAAAGCGATAAATAACGTAAGTAATTCTATCCTTAATACATAATTATTTAAATATTACAATTATCACTTATTTTTGAAGTCGGTGCCAGACAAACAAATAAATGTGTATGGTCGTGTGGATTTGCCGGCCGCGCGCGTCATACAACAACAGTCTACGTTAGGTACCGAGAGGCTGGCACCGACTTCAAAAATAAGTGATAATTGTAATATTTAAATAATTATGTATTAAGGATAGAATTACTTACGTTATTTATCGCTTTTTAGTTTTGGTCGTTTGTTTTTTTTGAAGTCGGTTTAATTTTTTTTTAAAGTAAATTGTTTGGTGTGCAATAAAGAATATCTATCTATCTAAAATTTTAGTTAGTAATCATCATTCCTAAGCAAAAAGAACATCTCCCGATCTTTCCACAAAGTGTTGTCATATATCTCCCGGATTTTTGAAAATACACCTCTCGAAAGTCAAAATTTTGATATCTGGCAACCCTGGTGGTAGGTAACCCGTGTTACCGACTGCTGTATTACAAGCAATTATGCTTTGCGGTAGATATAAGAAATTAATGTAGATGTTTTATGTAAGTAAAAAGTTATCATTAATGAAGAAGCGATTTATAAATGTGGAAAATAAATTTTTCATATTTTTAAGCTAGAGTAGTGTTTATTGGAGGCATCGATTTATGTTCAATAATAAATGTGCTTCACTAGGGATATATAAAGATAAAACGAACGGTAGATTAAAGGAGGCCTACGTCCCGCAGTGGACGGACCACTGCTGTTGATTGATTGATTGAGCGGCAGATTCTTACTATTTATTCGTACTATTGATTTCTTCATCGTCAGCCCGATAAAAAATAAATATCGGACAACATCACATACGTTGATCCGATCTCAAAGTAGCAAAACATTTGTGATATGGAAGTCGGAAAAAACGAAGGTAGCAAATGTATGACTATATTTTAACACCGATGATACAAGTGTTTGTAAATCTCCTTGATGCCGACCATAGATATAAAATAGAAGAAATACTAAATACCTAATCAATTAAAATTCAAATCTTTAAGGGTATGAAAATGTTTCTTATTTTCATTTTAATAACTTTTATTGACGACTTTATCAATAGAAATGGAAAACCCGTAAATAATAAGATATCCTTTGCATAAAATTACCTAGTAGCCCACACCAAACTTAGAAGGTCAATAACAACACTGGTGTTCTCGAAAGCGATTCTGAAACTTAATTACGAATTTCCAAAACTTTACAAGAAACAATGAAACAAATTAGTCCACAAAGTTTCGGTGAAAATGTAATTCTCTTTGGCACCAACGTTTGAATCTGCACTCTGACCAATGCGGCGTTGCTTTTCGTCCAAAGTTAAATGTAATATTAACTGTTTTGTGCCACTTTGTACATTTTAAATCCACCCTTGTTTATGAATTATATTATCATTGCCGGGTCACTGAGCAAGTCGTTTACATATTAAATTTTCGCATAATTGTACACACGCAACGTATGCTTTGAATTTTTAATTAATGATATTATTTTACTCGTTGCTTAAAGCTGCCTATAGCGATATCTGCCAGTTTACGGTCTACTGAACATTCGTGCGTTGATAAAGTTTCCCAACCTATTGTTCAGTGATAAGGTAAGTTTAAACGAATTTTAGAAATGTGGTATTGTTTGGACCTAAGATTAGAATTAGAAGGCAATATTAGATACTCAGGACCGGTCCTTGTGGAGGTCATTGAGCCTATGTCCAGTAGTGGACATCTGCAGGCTGATGATGATGATAACAACTGAATTTTAGATTTTCTCTTGTATCGATTAAGTATTCATTTTGTTTCTGCGAACTATTTAACCAGACTTGGAACAAAAAAAAATCCGTGATCTGACATCACGGATTTTTTTTAAACTTGACACCTTGATATAAAAGCATAGCGGGTAAAAACCGGACGTGATTGTAACCTACAAGGAGTCTATTAAAAACATTACCAGATTTGTGTTGTTAAAATGTCGTTATCATCATCATTCGAAACTAGATTGTCTACCAACTCAATTGCTGTATTCTTCTGACTGTCTTTTTTTTTTTTTTTTTTTTATTGAACATTTTACTATGATGTTACATATTGCAATTATGAAGTCACATATTAAAATTTTAAAATGAAGGACATATAGATTTTATAACCTGCGAATGGATACAGGTAGGTATAATAGGTTAGTTATGCGTTATTTATATTCTTAAGGTTTGACACTATATGGGTCACCAGTTGTACGAAGGATTCGGTGGCCTCTGGACTTTTAAGCTGTTCTATTAATTTGAAGGCTAATTTTCTATTGTCACAAATGGTAAAATATCTCTCGCGTTGATATTCAAATATGGAACATTTATTTAAGAGGTGCTCTATATCTTGGACTGATAAATTCTGACTGTCTATAACATAAACTGGGTCACACACCCTACAATAAACTTAGATATTTCAACGATAAAATATTCGTCACTATTTGCCATGGTAGGTGAGCTGAACCCACTAATCCACACTAAACTAGCTTCGTGGAACACTGCCAATAAAATGGGGAAATTGCTGTCCCAGCATGGATATAGACAAAAGACTGCGAAAACGACTCCTCGTTCTTAACTGTGATTTAAGTTGATAGTTACAGTTCAATACTTGTTTTACGATAGAAGTGGAAAACGGGTAAGATAGTGAAGGAACGTCAATGATAACTGCATTTTATATACAGACTATAACACTAGAAGAGTCAAGTGTGTTCGACCTTTGAGTAATTTGCAGGCCACTTTCTTGAAGGTCTCTCAGATCCATTTGTCATTGTTCTGAAATCATTTTATTCCCTCTTGCCGGTTCCACTGAAAATCAGCGTCTTGGCTGTCTTTATGTCTAGCCATGGCATTAACTGAATGAATACTATTTTGGCTGCACACTGTAACTTAGTTTTAGATATAGTAAAGCCTGTATTCTATAACTTGCGCTGACTAAAATTTTATCTTTCTTTCATTTGGAAACATCGATGCTGGTAGCTGTTTCAGATATATGCCCCGTTAAATTTGTATCCAACCTATAAAATGTGGGCAGTGGCTTTAGGATACGCAGAGTTAGGTGGGCCTAACTCTTTGTATTCTATAGCTTGATTTCAATACTTCCTGGCAAAGATTCTGATAGGCATCTAAAACATGACGCAAACCACACATCTGTCGCACGTGTACGCTCTAAATTAAGTAATATTAATAAGGCTAGGACTTAACCTTATTGGCTAATTTTATAGATATAGGCTCTATTATGAGAATCAATGTTGTTACTGGTAGTAAATAACCATTAAACCTTTAGTCAAGCTTTTATGTAAATTAGCAAGCGCAAAAGATTGGTACCAACAAAAATAAACACGAAATTCCGTCTAAATGAAAATCGTAAATTCAAGTCACGGTGTTTAAATAATACACGCGGCGTATTACGAAGGGCCGTATGAGACGTTGTTACTTTGCCATGAAACCGAGTTGCTTTTAATGAATAAAGTTACTCTTGTAATAAAATATGTCTTTTATGGGAGCTAGAGAGTACAGCTGCTGACGGAATAGCATGGATATCGAATTGAATGGTTCAGGTAAATTAAGCGGTGATAATTTGCTAGGTAAATATTCTTACTGAGCGGGTTAAACTTAGTATGAGTATGGGTCTACTTTATACGTGCACATAGGTACATAATGATTTGAATATAAGTTGCAAATGGTACTAAAGCAGTCGTTTGATTCGTAGTTTTCTGAATTTCTATGAAATGTCTCAAGAAGTGTTTAAGTAGTACCAGAGTAACAGAACCAATCTTGTATGTTGATATACCAGACAAAATATGAAAAGTAAATTAACTTAAAGGTCTTCAAGGGAATCAGATATGTATTTGGAAGGTACAATAATCCTTTGTGGTAGTACAAGTATTTACTTAAAAAATACTGGAATATCAAAGAACATTACCGTTTATTGTGGTTGGAATTTGAATTAATGTAGATTCAACAATATTGTAACATCTCACTGCTGACCTTATAAAATCTATACTTATAATAAATCTGTAGAGAAGTCAATTCTGTACATTGTATATATTTTCAAACTAGCTTTTGCCCGCGACTTCGTCCGCGTGTTTAAATTTTTACATTCAATTTTTTTTCCCGGTAACTCCCGTTCCCGTGGGAACATTGCAATATCCTGTTGCAACTAAGCCCTAAGTTTACTAAGTCACTCGCATGCCAAATTTCAAGTGTCTAAGTTAAGCCTGTTAGATTTTTCATACAAAAGGCTTTTTCCGCTAATTCCTGTTCCCGTGGGAATTTCTTTTGTAGTGCACCTTTACGGTACCTAAGTTATGTCCCTTCCAAATTTCAAGTCCCTACGTTTAGCCGCTTAGGCTGTGCGTTGATATGTCAGTCAGTGAGTCAGTCAGTTTCTCCTTTTATATCATATTTAGGTTTAGATTTAATTTGACCAGTAACGCCATTTATTGAGAGGAAGCAGTACTTAGTTTTAGGCTGTGAGTTTATTTCTCGGCCTTTCAAGTCAGTTTTTTGCTCCCCTATTTTATCGCGTAAAGGGTTGAATTAAAAATTTGAAATATTTTAGTGGAATTTAACAAAAAAAATTCTTAGGGGATGCCTATGTCATAGTAGTTTGATGCATTCAAAATCGGCCCGATCGGTTTAAATTGGACAAAGTTTCATACAAACTTTCATCCCCTATATTATCCCCTTGGGGGTAGAAATGATTCAAACACTTTCTTAGCGATACCTACGTCATAGTAGCTTTATGAATGTAAAGTCTAAGCCCGAACGGCTTACAATTGACGAAGTTTCATACAAACTTTCAACCCCTATTTTATCCCCTTGGGTGTGGAATTGGTCAAAATCCTTTCTAAGCGGACGCCTACGTCACATCATCTACCTGCATGCCAAATTTCAGCCCGATCGGTCCAGTGGTTTGGGCTGTGCGTTGATAGATCACTATGTCAGTCAGTCAGTCAGTCAGTCAGCTTTGAGTTTTATATATTTAGATTCAAATTAACTATCAGGGGATGATTAGTGATCGATGCTGATGCCAAAAATGCAATCAGTAAAATTTTTGTCTGTCTGTCTGTCTGTCTGTCTGTCTGTATGTTCGTTATAGAAACAAAAACTACTCAACGGATTTTAACGAAACTTGGTACAATTATTCTTCATACTCCTGGGCAGGTTATAGGGTACTTTTCATCACGCTACTATCAATAGGAGCAGAGCAGTGAAGGGAAATGTTAGGAAAACGGGAGAATTTTTTGGAACGCGCATCACTCATAAACTACTGCATGAAATTGAATACTGTTTTCACCAATGTATTGCTAGAGGTTTAACTTAAAACTTAGGCACTATGTATAGATAGGTATTTTATGGAAGTCCGTTATTTTTCAAACCCGATATCCACGCGTGCGACGCCGCTGGCACAGCTAGTTTATCTATACATATAATAAAAATGTAACGAGTCGCTGTCTGTACATGGAAGATATATGTGAAAAAATATTATGGGAGGCCTTTATTAATGCAAACAAAGTACCCAAAACAATGATTTTTGGAATTTTTGTCTGTTTGTCTGTATGTTTGTGCACGCTAATCTCAGAAACCGCGTATCCGATTAAGATGCGGTTTTCACTAATATATTGCTGGAAGCTTCCCTTAACATTTAGTGTTTGTTTCCTGTCAATCGGTCCATAAATAAAAAAGTTACGCCGATTTAACTAATCACGTCGAGCCTGCTGTACGTTTGCGCGGGTATATAAAGCGCGCCGAGATCTGCGCCGCGCCGCTGCCAGCTGTCAGGCACTGGGGTCATTAAAATCAATACCCAAGAAACTATTCCACGCGGACGAAGTCGCAGGCACAGCTAGTATTGAAATAACACTACTATTTGGAATAAAAGAAAATGAAACAATTTCCTGCTATCCAAAAATAACTTTTTAAAGTTTTCTATTGTCTCGTACGTTTGATTGCCGAATAAAACTGAAAAATTTATCCGGACGAAGCAAGCAATCGAACGTTAAAAGCTGCGGACCGCTCAATCGCCTCTGTGTGGGTATTAAAAAGTTACCACATCACGTAGAACTAATGCTCGCGACCATTGATGCGTAAAACGAGATTTTGTGTCCTTTTTGTAGCATGTGATACACTTAAAACGTCACAGGAGACCTATGAGGAGGCACGCTCTGTTGCCCGCTTGTAATCTTTTAGCTGAATTGGACTCAAGGGCGTCGCCGTGAAAGGGAAACTCGCTAATGTTTTCAACTTTTAAAACTCTGGTGAGTTTACTCCTATGAAGTATTAATATGCCAGTAAAACAACTAAGATTAGAAGATCAGAAGATGCAGAAGATCAGCAGGCATGAGTGTTTACTATTCAAATAGATAGGAATAATACGAGTATGTCACTTGAAGAACTCATCAGATCAGAGGTTTAGCAGACTTGACATGCAGTGATTGGGGAATAAGTATATATATCAAGAAAAATAAATGGCAGAAAATTATTGAGATCTTTAAACGAGAATTTAAAAATTTGTTGATATTGATAGAATCCATTTATGTAGTGTACCAGTATTACTTTGGTATTGTGTATCACTCCTATGTGATTCCACACGCGGTCTCAGATTTCTGATAAGAAAATTATCGCAAACTAACATCCCTTATATTATAACCGTAATCAAATAAAATACGACAGGTTTGCTATGTTGGATTCGTCGTTGATAATAAATTTCACATCGCCTTTCAGTTATAAAGAATGTTTGTCTGATGGCATGCAAAATACGATTCAGAGACAAACTTTAACCGTAAGTAAACGCCTCGCGTATAAATAATATACAGAAGAATGGTATTGACAATTTGTTTACTTTGTTACAATGAACAAAGTCCCGGCAAACACCCTAACAATGTTCGTAACTTAGTCAGAAAACTCTTTGGTGGTTTGTTTATCCGTTTTATTTCTTTTATGTTTCGTAAATTCGAAATACAAAACATCAAAATTGTTCTTATAATTAAGACGAATGTATATAATTTATTATTCGCAATATTTAATGTCTGGTCATGTCTAACTGTCCAAAAAGTTTGTACCCATGTAATTAGGAAGACTTTCTTAATTTCTACGAAAGTTTCATTTAGGTACAGACTTTGGGTCGTTACGAAACCTAACTTTTGTATTTTATAATGTGACTTACTCGTGGCCTTAAGCCAAGTAAATAGGGGACGGATTTATTATTATTATACTCTTGGAGTTTATTAGATAAGTAAATCATAATTCTTAACAGTTTTAACCTTTTTTATAATAATATAATAATAATAAAAATCTTTATTGATCAATGCTTCTTAGTTAATATTGGTACAGAGGCAACATAACAACAAGATAAAACTATCTCAGCCTTCGATCAGGAACCTGCCATCGAACTAGGAGTAAACCTGTATCTCGAGTGGCCGGTTCCTTCACGATAGACAACGAGTGTTGCATACTATTAAACTAAAGGAAACATTTATGCTTGATAGTCTTAAAGGTACGGTGATTCCTGAGCTAGCCTTAGCTGTGATTCAGGAAGATTTCTTTATATTTATAAAGAATAGCTGTGCTTAATAGTTTATTTTTGATGTAGTTCTTTTAATTTTTTTTTTTGCTTTTGTTGTTAACTTATATCTTTTTCTACCTAATTTATTCACTGTTTTACATCTAGATCTTTCCCACTCTTTCCTCAAACTCATGGGTTATATATTTTTCATCAAAATATTAGTGTTTTACTGGGGTACATATCTGTTAACAACTTTTTATTACATATATCGAAATAGGCTCGATTAATAGCTATTAGTCATATCAATTTCTGATTACTAGAATCATTATCTAAATTTATCAATAATATCAGGTCATGTATTAATAGTATCACGTTAATTAAATTAACCTGAGTTGCCCATCCGTTTCAATTGCACAAGTAATCTAATCTCGTATCCTGGATAAGATATAATAATTTATCAATAGGATATTTGTTTCAAACAAATCTATTACAGTAATTGAATAGTGCTACCTTCTTTAAGGTAGGCAGTATCACTTGACAGGCAGCCTTCTGGACTGAAGGTCGGCGTTCCGTATACCACCGGGGATAAACCTTAACGCGATTAACATTTGATTTGGGAAATTTGTCTGGAGTGGCTTTTTGTGTTGCCGTATACATATACATATAAGTGATGTCTGATACTATTATTGTTAATAAAGAGGTATACGATTGCTATCTAACGAGCTACTCTCTCATACGAAATGATATGACCTATCAGAAAACTAAAGTCATCGACACAGTTTATCAGATTAGCAAGCTAAAGTAGTAGGGTCTGGTCATATCAGCCGCAGAACCGACAACCATTGGAGTAAATAAGTTCTGGAGTAGATACTTCTTGCCGACCGTCTTATAGGACGCCCTCAGGGCCTCAGGCCAGTTGAACTGATGATTTGCGCAAGATGGCTGGCAAGAACTGGATACGAAAAGCCTAGGTTCGAGCAAAGTGGCGGACAACTGGAGAGACATATTCCAGCAGTGGAATGCGAGAGTCTTATGTTGATGATGATGAGCTATTCTTAATGCGAAAAGTTTGATTTCGTTGTACAATGATGTAACGTTAATTAATACAGTTTTTCACAAATCAACTTTGTACAGGCACGTTCGCTAAATTTATTTTTAGACACTTATCTAGAGAGACACTCCTAATTACTCTCACATGTCAAAACTTTTAATTGGATCCGGATGTGTAATGAAAATTCTCATACGGAAAATGCGATATAAATTGGTGCCGTCCGATATTCCCGTATTAAGGAAACACATATGGGTACGTAGTACGTTGTAAAACACTTCAAAACCCGGATGGTGTGCAGTCGTGCTGAATTGTCGTCCGATCGGATTGAGAGTGAAGAGGTTGATCTTTGTGTGAGTACACATTCATCACGTGTGTAGGTTTATGATTAGATGGGTGTTCTGGTCGTTAAAACCGTGGCAATAGGTCCGGGAATAAAAATAATAAAGGGCGAGTGCGGTCTTGGCATTTTTTCAAGGGGCACAACTCGCCTGCAAGCGAAATTTTAAGAGGGCGACATGTACCCTATCCAAGCAAGTATCAGAATTACTTTAGTTCATTTCGTTTCGGGCGGCCATATTAGTAAGCGGCTCGTCGACGTAAGTTGTTGTCGGTTAGTTACTGGTGCACCCACCCTATATAGGACCTGTCAAGTGCCAGTAGACTAAGACTTTATCGCCCTTGTTTGAGGTAGGCTCTACTCCCTAAGTGGGAACATTTATGAGTTGTTGATGATAGGATTTTGCTTCGGTGGTACAGTGTAGACCCTTACCTACTAGGTTTTAGGTAACTTTCATGCGAGAAGAAATGGTTCAAACTTTTCTATCTATGTTAGGTTTGATTGACGTCTTCGTGAACTCTAATTCTTATATCTATTCATTTGAGTGGGTATAGTTCATTAGTATTACGCAAGTATTTACTTGAAATCACTCCGTTGAATAATATAAGTTGTTTCGTTTATTCGGAATACTCCCGACGAATTCATGATTAGGTAAAACTGAATTATATCTGAGTTGGCTAATTACCGAAGTTATAATGGATTTACTCGTAAATTATTTATTTGTTTGAATGAGTTAGGTATTAACAAGTCACGGTCATCTTGTCTTACATTCCTACATATTAAGTTTCGAGGACTTTTTCATACTACGTTTTATGAATTCCAAATGACATTAATATAATGTTGATTTGCTTAGATGTGCTTTTGTTAATTTGTATTGGGATGCAAGGTAGCGAACCATCATCTTTTCGCTCCAAGCCACTTTCACCTGCCCGTGGTGCATCCTGCTGAATAACAGGCGAGCCTCTGGCATCCGACTGGTATTTATACACTATCACGATTATTGAAGCCGTAGCTAAATACCACGGGCTGATGACGGGCAGTTGCATCACCGGAGCGAGGAGCTACGCTCTGGCATCGCCAATCCTGCCCACAGCGTGGCGATTATGGGTGTTTTTATATGGTGACGAACATCTGAAGATCCGGATTTTTTATTGTTGTATGTTTGATACCAAATTATCTCCGAGAATTGTGAACGGATTTGAAAATTCTTTTTTTTTTTCGAAAGGGTTTACTTCCTAATTGGTCCCATTTTCACCATATTGAAGTCAGCTTTTTTTTCTTTGCTTCAAAATGCTTATATATATGATGACCTATTTCTATGAGTTAAATAGTTTTATATTGGATTAATGTATGCTGATAAAAACGCGTTCAGTTTCGCTCACTGCATTAGCATGTGTACATGCTCGTATTATCTTTAAGATAAGGCGTTGAATTCTTACGAGTATATTTTAGGGCAAGATAATGGGTTGTTTGCTAGAGCATGCAATATTAGCTCTGCCGCAGTTTCTTATTTCGTATGGCGTAATGCCTGATGTAGTAATGTTTTCTTAGAAAGCTGTTGTCATCAACATTACAAATATACCTTCTTTGTGGATGGTATGTCTGTACTACTTGCAGGAGTTTTATGTGAAATATCTCATGAATATTATAAATGCATTTATAAGTTGGCTTGGATGTTTGAGGGTGTTTGTTAAATTCTTCACGCCGAAACTACTGAACGGATAAATCTATAGATAACTTTTTCAGGTTACAACAACAGGTAACACGTTAGGCTATAATTTATATGGAAATTATTATTATAGTAATTAAATGACGTTAGTGTTCTGAATACCCCCGTACTAGACGCCAGGTTTTGAGTCGTTTCTATTTTGAGGTTGAAATTAATGTGCTCCCGCAGCTCGGTGACAATGACAATGTGTCCAGTCCATCATCGTACTCTTTTAATAAAAAAAAAGATTTTTGGTACATTACCTCGAGAAGACAATAACTCGAGAAGGAGATAAAGCTTATTTAGTACCTATCAAATCTGGGTTAAAACGTCCTCTTCGATCGATTTATCGCTCAATTACATAATAAGACGAAACTAGATGGTTGTGCAGTTTTTACAAATAATACCCCCTTCGCCCCCTGTACAAAACAGAATAGAATAGAATATAAAATATTAGTTACAACGACTCCTCTTTGTGCTCGCTCTGTGGTCCCAGATTAGACGATGCCCCTGATCAAGTTGATACGAACTGTACTGTCGTCTTGTCGTATAATGAGAATGCATCTGTGTTTACTCATATGTGCACTATATCTTTTCGTGTGTACTTAACTATAGGATATTTGACTACGTTTGATTATGCACGTTACTATCTGGAAACCGGAACGAATGCCTGCCCTGCTCCCGTTATCTGGGGTCCGTACCTATGTTTGTATGCTTCCTTCTTATATTCATCCCTATCCGCCGTCATGGTCCCTTTCACTCCTTTCTCAGTCATATCGTCGTTCACGCAATCTATCCATCTTTTGTGAAAGTGGCCTTAGAGACTTATACGTCAAAGTCAAAAATTTCTTTATTCATATAGGCTTTTACAAGCACTTATAAATCGTCAATATTGAATAAAGTATGTAAATTAAAAGGAAGTAAACTACCACCGGATTCGGAATACAGCTTCTATCGAGAAGGACCGGCAAGAAACTCGACAGTTGCTCTTTTCAATGCCAATTTTTCTTACAATATTTGTCATATTACATCATTGATATTATCTGATTAATATCAATATAAAACAAAGCAAAATTCAGAAGCTATACAATGCAAAAAGGGTTCACTTGGAAGCAGTATATATTAACTCTGAGCTTAAGGACCACGGATAAATAACTCATAGCATGCCACGCTGGGTCACACATCGCCATTTAACCTCAAACTAAGCGAAGCTTGTACTATGGGTGCTAGACAACTGATTAACTTACTTAGATAATTTTTGTAAATAAATACATACTATACATCGTAAACATGGACGTGGTCTGGGACTAATACAAACAAAAATGTTCATGCACACAAATGTCTGTACTGTGCGGGGATTGAACCCACAACTCTTGGCTCAGAAGGCAGAGATCACTACCAAATGAGCCATCGCGCCAGTCAGGATAATAAGTTATTTTGTTAGCTTTTAATGCATCTGAGGCATTAAAAACCAACAAAATAACACTATCTTTGGTGCTTGTTTGCTACCCTCTATATCGATGAGAGCGGGCTATACCTACTATGTTTGCTATTATCCAACGGAGTTGAAAGCCAAACTAACTTAGGTAGACAAACGGCCATCGTTTCATTTCACCGGCAACTACGTGAGAACGTGGAATAAATTCTGAGATTAGTTTTGGTAGACACCACGGTAAAATATTGCCTGTGACCGTAACTGAACGCAACTGAATTGGGTCGGTTCATCCGAATTGACGCTGAAGTAAATGCCATTTGATTTAACTATTGACTTAATTACTTCGAGTACATTCTAGTTGACTTATTAATTTGTTCAATTAATAACTATATAATGTTTTTTAATTAACTGCCTTTTAAAGAAAAGTAGGAGGTTCTCAATTCGACTGAATATTTCTTTTTGTTTGTTATTTTTTGTTGAACACATATTTCCGAGAATTGTAAACCGGTCTTTCCAAGTTGGTCACATTGTTATTATATTGAAATTGGTTATTGTTTTTCGAAAAAAAAATGCTGTTATATTCTTTTTGCCTCAATTCGACTAAACCTAAACTAAACTAAATGATGTAAATCATTAAAGTCACCTGTCAATTAAAGCAGAACAAATGTTTTGGCAGTAGTAAACAAATGTGATAAATATGCAACTATTTAGTATTACTCGTATAAATATTATAATATATTAATATTTATTTCATACATCCCTTCAATAAATTCTAATTTAACAGACTCATTTTAACACCACTGATGTAATATTACTCTTAATGAGAGAAAATGACGGTCAGTTTATTTATGAATGAGATACGATGTAACATTCATTGCTTCAAAGCCGATGTCGGATCGATGGACTATGTATGAATGAATGTACAATGAATAACACTATTGCAATGAATTGATACAATGTTATCTTTGCAATTCTTACAGTGTACGCAAACTGTCAGATTGTACAATCTGTTCCGTTTGATGTGCAATACTGTTACATTCTATGAATAAAAAAGATATATAAAACGCCCTATACTGATGTGATAAAATTATTAATATATCACACAATAAAAATAAAATAAATTCTTATGCTATTTGATCGAGTCCTTACCTAATCTAATTAAGGCCCTAGATTTCTTAATACATGGCAAAAAGAACACGGGGAATGCTGAGAAGAGTCTAATTCTAGTTATAGTTCTCCTAACTGACTTTTGGTCAGAATAATCTACTTTCAAGGCGAATTACTAAGTACGCAGAAAATTCTTTGAGCCATTGTTATTTCTGGTTCTAACCTAAATTTACAGGTAAAAGTAGATATCTTACTAGATACTTTATCTACTGCTAAAGCTGGAGATAATGGCAACATTCTTTAAAACATCCCCGTATTACGGGATTGACCTATCCCCTTGTAACAACTTGTAATGATACAGAAAAGGTTGACCTCCCTTTATCTAGCTTCTGACATCTTGATTTATATTATAAGAGCAGACGTGGCAATCTTGTTCATGACGTATTATTCTTTGCCGCTTCTTTATTGTGAGAATCTGTTTGATAGTTTGGTCCCAAGAACTATCTAAGTTCGTATCCGTGGAGTTTATTGGCGCAATGTTTATTGCGTCCTTTGAAACTTTATCACTGACGTTTGAAAGTAGGTTTTTCTTCTGAACCCAGGGTTGCTGGTTTCATTTCCTTCCAGGGTAAACATTCATGTGATGGACGTTTGCATTTGTTATGAGTTGTTATATATATCGTATTTATTTTTATGATGTTTGTGGTAGCTTTATTGATTTTGATTTTCATATTTCTAATGCTGAAGCTATTTACTTTGGGATTAGGTTAATTTATCACTTTGAGCGTTATGACAGTACTTACTGTTATATCCACCACGTAGTGAACGGCACATTTTCCTTTTTCTTTTGCGTTTTCTATCTAGTTTCAAAGGTACATTATTATAATGTTGTCCGATATTAATTTATCGAATGCTTTTAACTTGTCAACTGCCATGGGAGGCACCGGTGACCGCCAAATAATACTTTTTCTATTGTATCTGGTTTCACTGTACAATAGTTCATAATGTAAATGATTATTTTCATATTATAAAAGTAAGTAAATAAATTAGTACCAATGTGAATAATTGCAACACATAACCTTTCCGTTGTCGGAATAGTTGAACAGCAATTGATTAAACCGGTTTCGTTAAATGGTCACAATTATGAGTCTTCATTAATAAACCAATATATTTTTATCGTCGCGTCGTAAGGTTGTCTATTAAAGAACAGTTTGCAGTCTTTATTGAATTAGATACAGCAATTTTATTGCGAGAAACTTTATATCTTCCTGTGTCCGCTGTTAAAATTTATTTGTGCCTATTTTATTGGGCTTGAATGAATACAATGGAGGGTAACTGTTACTTGCCCTAAAACAGCTTGGAGGCTCGTAATTATTTTAAGCAAAAATTAAAATGGGCACCAATACTTAGGTACTGAATAAAACTAAGCGGGTCGGAGACGATTTTGGAATGAAAAAATATTGGACAGGCCACTATAAAACACTTAATGGATTTCTTTCACGTCACATTTTACTGTTACTTTAAGTGCTAAAATGACGTCAGCTCAAATTTTTTCCTTCACAAGTCTGTCCCTTAGTGTTGCGAGTAGCGATCCGTCACTAACACGTCTTACTTTTTATCAATGGCCTATGTGTTGGGAACTTTAGTATCTCTAAAAGTTTAGATAAAGGCGGAGAAAGTGCTAGGAGTGGCGCATGAAATATTGAGAAAGGTTTACCAGCTCCCTGAAGCGTTTCTCAGAAACGTGATATGAAATGAACTTACTATTGTTATGTTCGTACGTGTAATCATCACGGTCATTATGATGATCATCTGCTGCGAACGTCCACTGTTGGACATAGGCCTCCCCCAATTGTTATTTGGGGGGATTTGCATTAGTCACCGCGCTTGGTAGGCGGGTTGGTGACTGCAGTAGGTTTAATTTGAACTCAGGTAAACGTTTCCTGGTACTCCTGTCGTCATAGAAACGCCATGGGATGAGATGGGGTAGTACTATTTTAATGCCGGAAACCAATTTCTTCATTTCGAAGTCAGGAATTTATTTAATTCCAGAAAAAAATTATAAACACTACACCGTCACTTTTCAATGCTTGTTCTTGCCCCCAGAGAAACTCTTGCGTTTCGATAGCAAAATCTATTAGATTTTTTTATTATACAGTATAAACTGCGAATTTTTAACGGATTGCAGTCCGACCGAGGAAACACCACACCTTAAGTAATCAAAAGCAATAAAACGTTTACATACTTCGCAATAATGTTTATTCATACTTCGCTATATTCTTATGTTTATCTATACATTGCCATTTATGTTTATTTTTTTCAGTGGCGCGCGACTCTATAAACAATGCCTTAAGATAATAAACATTGCGCTTAAGATGGTAGTTTCTCGTAAATCTAGGTACATGAAATTACTCTAGTAAATTCTTCTTTGTCTTCAAAAGGACTGGTTATCAAGCTAAACATTATGCTTCACATAACCAGAATCATTCGTTACCCAAAATGCATTCGGTGAACAGAAACACATTTCACTATGGAAATTAACCCTATCAAAACAGACCAAGATTTTTTAAAATTTCGTACAGCGCTGCTGTTTCTGCTATAAATATTCAATTCGCTATTATGGCGGTGAATGTTCAATGTATATTTATTTCCCGTTCCATTTGCTGCCATTTTCGTTCATTCTTCAATCTCAGCTTGATTGTCATTGTGAATTGAAGTGTTTTTTTTATTAATGGAATACAAATCATACTTACCTACTTAGTAATTAATATCCTTTTTTTCTATTAACTGTACATGTCTGCTCTCTCTCTCATCTGCTCCCGCTCGCAGATTCTATACAACCAAATTGGCATGCCAGCTCCGATGCGCAGATTCTATCCAACCGGTTTATCTGGAGCGCAGTGTCGTGGGAGAACCGCCTTAGTTACCTACACTAATCTGAATTTTGATTCGCGATGGTTGTATTACTGTCAAACCCCCAAGTTCAAGCTGCAACTGAACAATTTCATCATCAGCTTATTGCAGTCTACTGCTGGACATAGGCCTCTCCAGTTGTTCGCCACTTAGGGCAAACATCTGGAGGATATACCCATGATCGCCACGCTAGGCAGGCGGGTTGGCGATCGCAGGGCGTAGCTTCTCGCTCCGGTGACGCTGCTGCCTGTCATCGGTCTGTGGTATTTACCTACGCCTTCAGCTGTCATGGTTATACCTCCACCAGTCGGTTGCCAGAGCCTCGTTTGCTATTCGGCAGGATGCACCACGGGCAGGTGAGGTTGGCTTGGAGCGAAATGATGATAGATTGCTCCCTTACATCTGAACAATTTATAATTAGGAAAACAAGTTAAAATGCTAAAATGGCTCAAGGCTCGAACGCGGAAACTCTTGGTATCCGCGTTCTGTTTCTACAGTCAAAATAAACATTGTTAGAACTAAAACCTACGGTCATCATTATCATCAGTCTTTTGCAGTGCACTGAACTGGACATAGGCCTTTCCAATTAGTTGGAATTTTGTTCGATCCTAGGCTTCTAGCATCCAGCACTTGCCAGCCATCTTGGCCAAAACGCTATAGTGACTATTTTAAGTATATTCGTGATGCTGTACTTGAAATTAAAATGGTATAATGTTCTGTACAAATTATTGGCGGAAACTTGCCTTTTGTTGAAAAGAGCAGCGAATTGTCATACATACATACAGGGTGGAAATAAATTTATCCGTCCTTCTTACTATATATGAATATAAAGGCAAGAATAGTGTGCCGGAAAGCAATGTATCATTTTTAAGTGGCACTTCTTTGCGCTTGGCCTGCCTTTGACTCGGCAGAAACGAAACGTAAACTTTAGAATATGAATATTCAATACAAAACTATCCATCCCTTCAAGTTACACTTGGATTTCGATATACAATTTGTTGCATGCATGATGAATACAGGTGTTTTGTCTTAAGCGCAATGCCTACTTCGACAATTGAAACTGAAATGTCAGAGATCTTCCAATACTTCATAACTAATGGTATACCTTCTTCGTTATCTGTAAATCTTTTTTATAGCAACCTCTGTAGTACCTAATTAGCTTGCCCTTGCGGTTTCCGGATTTAGAATAGGACCAGGAACACCCCATCTCATAACGTGGGTATCTTAGAAGACGATATCACAGTCCACTGCTAGACATAGGCCTCTCCAGTTGTTCGCGACCTAGGGCGAACTTCTGGAGGATATACCCATAATCGCGTTACCTGAGTACAAATAAAACCTACTGCGACCCGCGTGTCAAGCGTGGTGACTATGACGTAACCCCCAATTATCATTGGCGGATGCCTATGTCCAGCAGACATTTGCAGGCTGATGAAGATGATCGTACACTACAGTATGTATTTGTGCATCTATGAACCAGGTGATTCTATGCTCTTCTACGGGAAACTAATCGCTTACGCTAAGCCGTTTGTTCCTCCGCCTGATTTTTTCTACTCGTGTCGAACTATCGTCCCATCAGATTATGAGTGTGAAGGAGTAAGACCATACAGTTGTGCGCTTTAATATCTCCTACTTGGCTAATCTTCCTAGAAATAGGGCGCGAGTCAAAACGCGTCATCGGAACACACGGCAGTTAGCCGCTAAATTTGCGCTAGACTTCGATCACCACTTTACGCATGAAGGGAGCGTGTGTGCGATGTTTCCGATCGAGGCAATAATCGCGCATCGTTAACGACCCGTCCGGTGCGAGACAACGCCGCCATTGTATGTTAATGCCTTATCGCGAGCGCATCAATCAGACCCAAGACGTAGTGACGTCACTCATTCACTTCGCTTTAACACGACGGGTCAATATTTGTCCGTAGCACAGTATGTACTCAATGATTGCTCAAATCTGTGTGTTAACTGGTTTTAAACGAGAAGTCTGGTTAGCAAATGAATACATCTATTCTCAAATGCTGTTTAATAGACGGTAAACCATACCTATTATTGTGTTGCTTGTACACTACAACATATATATGATATTTATGCATCCACAAAACAAGTTCCTATGTTCTTGTTTAGAAAACTAATTGTTTCCAGATAAATAAATATTCTTTATTAACTTTATTAACTCAACTTAATGTACGATTAAGCAGTCTTATCGCTAATAGCTAATTTCTTCCAGATAACCTTCAGGTAGAGGAAGTTAATTTTATTGAAGATATGGGCAAAGTCGAAAAAATGTTAGTGTCTCTAAAATTTTAAAAGACTAAGACTAAAATCTTAATTTTAGACTCTTCTAAAATCTTAAAAGTCTTTCAACTTTGTCTCAATAATCTTAACTAATATTATAAAGCTGAAGAGTTTGTTTGTTTGTTTGTTTGAACGCGCTAATCTCAGGAACTACCTACTGGTCCGAATTGAAAAATTCTTTTTGTGTTGAATAGACCATTTATCGAGGAAGGCTTTATTCTATATAACATCACGCTGCAACTATTAGGAGCGAAGAAATAATGGAAAATGTAAAAAAAAAACGGGAAAAAAATAACTATTCCACGCGGACGAAGTCGCGAGCACAGCTAGTAATTTATATTAAGTAGTGTGGGGAAATTTGAATGCACATCAGTAATTTCTAGCAATCAATCGACAGCCCTGGTCCGTCCACTGCCAAACGTACGAGTAGGCTTCCTTTAATTAGCGCCACATATCTCTGTCCCGGGTTTGCTCCATCCAGTTAATGCTAATAGCTCTTCTTAGGTCATCAGCCCAAGGGTAATAAAGGCGAGCGTCTGCCTGAAAGCGGTGTTCACTTCAAGACTCGTCTGCTCCACCTATTGTCGTTTCTATGACGTAAGTTAAAAATATTAAATGACCCAAGACATGGCACGCTCCCAAATTACGCCGAAGCTTGTATTAAGGATAGTAGACAGCTTACATACTTAATTAGATACTTTTTTTTGTTAATACATAAATACAAACAGACATGTCTGTCCATGCACACAAACATTTGTACTGTGCGGGAATCGAACCCAAGACCCTTGGTTCAGAAGGCAGAGGTCACTACCAAATGAGCCATCGAGCCAGTCATTTAAACGATATTTGTTTTATTACCATATTCTATTTCTTTTGCACCTTTTTCAAAAGGTTAGGTAGTTTGAATTCATAATTTTAATATTCTGAACATTTCGTCTTTTCAATAAAGAAACTTAATAAGCTCAGTTTCAGTTTCAATTAAAAACCGTATTGATACTCCGAATGCAATATTTTCGAAAGCAATTTTTCATTCAATAGTAACAATGGCTGTGCTGATGAGGTCGTGGGTGGAAGTTATTTACAAGGTATGTATGAAAGAGCCACGTCTCTCCAATTAAGACAATGGTTACCTATTGGTAATATTTCCTATTAGTCATATTTGACTATTATTGTTTCTTTGTGATAAATGAAGAAATAAATGCATTTGCGATGTATGTAGTTAGTTTAGTTAGATTGAACGGGCCGGTATCCCCAACTGAGTGCCTATTTTGCGTGGGGTATCGCCATTTCCGATGTAAGGGAGCGACCCATCATCTTTTCGCTCCAAGCCACCTTCACCTGGCCGTGGTGCATCCTGCCGAATAAAAACTAGGTTCTAGCAACCGACTGGTGGGCGGTATAAGCACGACTATTGAAGATGTAATTAAATAACACGGGCCGATGACGGGCAGCAGCGTCAGATCTAGAACACGGAACTGTAGATAAGTTTGTCTCATAACCGAAAAATCCATTATAATAAAACCAGTATCCTTATGAAACGCATACAAAATCTTCGCAAAACTCCGCCATGGGAAGAGAAAACTCTTTAGAATCCCACAGATCATACGTGAAACTGACACATGTTCTAACGGTATTAATGAACATAATCCTTTGACCGTATTCGGCTGGCCAGTGACGCGGTAAATGAGTAATTAATATCTCAATTGGAAACAGAACTTGGCTGCCAAGACCCTTTGTATTGCTACATGCGGTAGCGTTGTAGGCTAACATATTATGCGGATAAACTGTGTATGTGACGTATTTCAGTAACAATATTACCTACTCGTGGAACTTAATAAGATTTAAGTGGAATTATTGTCCTCTTGAAATGTACGTAATAGCTGTTGGAAGTTAAGTTTAACTTTTTAACCGACTTCTAAAAATGCAGGAGGTTATCAAGTCGACTAAATATCTCCGAGAATTGTGAACCGAATTAGAAAATTATTATTTTGTTCCTAAGGGTGAACTTCCTAGTCATCATTATATTGAAATTGGATTTATTTTTGCTGAAAAATGTTGTTTAATTAAAGTTTTTATCTTTTAAATAATTTTTTAAACTTAAAACACAATGAAACAGCTATTAAATCCACCACAGTCATTACGTCATGCTGTTAAAAATGCATGATTTTTTTTTATAAAAATTACCGTTGTTAAAACTAAATTTGTAATTAATATTTTGAAGATTGATTTTAAATTATATATTTACATGACTAATCGATCAATATATTGGAATTAGTTTGTATAAAAAATTAAAAACTCATTTTTATCGAATGAAATATGTAATTACGTACATACTCCGCATTTATAAACTCGTTGTACAATGTACTTACATACTATGTATCTTTCCTACAATGAAAACTGATAAATTCGGACCGTTTTTTTAGATTCACGATTAGTGTTTTAGAAAAAACGAACCTCGCGCCTGTACAAATTGGTACACGTGCTAGTTAAATTTATTTGCATATCTATTTTCAATCACCATTTCAAACTAGCGCTAGACAAGTTTTTAGCTTCAAAATAAATGAATAGTTTAATAAATACTAGAAAAACACGTTTTCCTGATCGTGTTCAAAGTCTATTACTTACTTATGTGACCTTTCTCACCGGGGTAAGAGCCTTTCACGCTCTCAGCAGTCCGGTGATGATAACAAGTCCGCCTTGGATATCATCGTAGTCATTTAGAAAAAAAAAAGACCTTTCGCACAAGTACAAACACGACTATAATACGATATTCCAATATCGAATACCAGTGCCTGTCTTCCGGCTTCATCATCAGATCATTTAAACAGTACCATATTATACTATTGTTACCAGAACTACACATACACGACGATCGCTACGATCCTTGGAATATGGTTAAATTGGTTTACAGTTGACCTAAAAAAATATGGGTTCTAGACAACTGATAAACTTACTTAAATACTCTTTTTTTTTTAAATAAATACATATTGTACAAATATTATGTATAGCAAACACCCAGACCAATACAAACCGACATGTTCATGCACACAAATGTTTGTACTTGTACGGGGATCGAACCCTTGGTTCAGAAGGCAGAGGTCACTACCAAATGAGCTATCGGCCGATCTAAGGCCGGATATCCTAGGCCGATAGATACTTTTCATCACTTGCTATTATGGTTAAAAATGTCAAAGTTCCTACGACGCAGAAAACAACATCGCCACATTTTAAATCTATGTGCATTTGTATGAATAACAAATTACCGTTTCTCACCGTTTGTATTGTGAATGTAAATGTATTTACATTGTTTAATTAATTTCAAGTGACGCAGAAACTAAAGTTTCCGCTGGATGTTATTTCGTAATTCCGATGTAGTTATAACGGTACGAGTATTATACAGATTTCCATTCAGAGGCGAAGTCTTAGCTATTTTGTAAACACATAGCAATTAATACCTAAGCTGTTACCATAAAGGTTAACCGATTTTATAGAAGAATTGCGGATTAGGTGGTGTGAAGATTTGAGCAGTAGTTGGCAAGTGCTGAATGCGTGAAGCCCAGGATTGAGTGTGTGGCGAACAATTGGAGAGGCCTATGTCCAGCAGTGGACTGCGAAAGACTGGTAAATGATATTCAGATTTGAATTTTAAATAACTGCTGCTGCCTGACGGCTCAATTCAGGACAAGATGTGGCCCTGTGTGGCATGTGTTGTTTTAATTATTTTTTTTACATCAGTAATGTGTTTTTTCGAGAAGTTTTACAAAAACGAAGATTAAGAATTACAAAAACAATTGTATCATTGTTTTTGTAATTTGAAAAGAAATTATGGCTAATAATGGTTTTGTAGCATAGCATTCCGATTTCCTTAAGCTTTCTTACTGCTAATGAAAAACGGAAGAGAAACCCAAGTCGCTGCGACAACGAGCAAGTAACCGGCCAGTGTGATCAACTTTTGACATTAAACTTAATGGCGTACATTACATAGCCAGTGTAAAAACAGTCTCGTTATTAACTAAATAGCGAGTTAATTATGCTAATGAAACGACCAACGGCATAACACCGTTCATATTAGCATATGAATTTGTAATATTCGCTTTTGTGGACGAATTTTCTTTTAAAACAATTTAAATTTTAGCAGTTTTGTCCTAGTTTTTGCTAACTTTTGTACTGAATACTTAGTTTATTTTTCCCTTTATTCGTTACAGGTAAATTGTTTGTGCTCCAGCTACCGGGATCCTGTAACAAAGGTAAAGTGATATTTCCATTGAAATTGTGTTTGTGACCAATTTTGTTTAGCTATCAGAGTTTTCAAAGCAAGTGATCGAGATGTAGACCAATCTGAGAACGGGACTATGACTCAAAGTTAACGGAGTAATTTAATTTTTTGTTGTAAAATTGACTAGTAAAAAGAATAATAAAAATAAAAGTAAAAATAAAAAAAAAACGGTCTACAAATAATAGGATAAAATAATAAAAGGGCATTTGAGGATGATTTAATCTATAATATTGATTTGATTGCGAAATATTGGCAGGTTACAGTTTATGAGAGAACAGTGTACAGTTTTTGTCGTTTGAGCGTCTTTTAAACATCGGTGTTAGGCGAACGTTCGAAAGACGCCAGTGTCGGTGGGTCCCTTAAACATCTTTAACTAGCTGTGCCAGCGGCGTCGAACGCATGGATATTGGGTTTCGAAAATAACGGACTTCCATAAAATGGTGCCCAAATTTTAAGTTAGACCTCTAGCAAGACATTGGTAAAAACCGCATTCAATTCCGTGCAGTAGTTTTTGCATGATAAAACGCGCATTTAAACATACAGATAAAAATTTCTCCCGTTTTCCCAACATTTCCATTCACTGATCGTAGCGTGATGAAAAGTTTACTATAACCTGCCCAGGAGTATGAAGAATAATTGTACCAAATTTGAACGCTGATATTATGAAATTTGTTGATTTAGAAAAGCTACTTTCTTAATCTAAAGACGTAAGTACCGTGACTGAGCGATGTTCGTGACTTCCTTTCCCAGAAACGTGCTTCAAGGTTGAAATCAAGTAAAGAATGTATCTACTTTTGGGTTGGAATTATTTGAATTTGGGATTTTGCTTGGAAATGTATATTAAATGACGCAACCGTTCAAATCCAGGAAAAAGTACTTTACTAGTTAAAGCAATGTACTTTTTAATACCTCTGCCTTCTCTTCCATGGCGGGTTCGATTCCCGCACAGTACAAGCATTTGTGTTCATGAACATGTCTGTTTGTATTTGTCTGGATGTTTACTATGTATAATACATATGTATTTATTTACAAAAAAGGTATCTATAGTGACCCATAGTACAAGCTTCGGCTTAGTTTCATCACTCTACAACCAATAGGAGCAGAGCAGTGAAGGAAAATGCTAGGAAAACGAGAGAAATTTTTACCTGTATGTTTGAACGCGCTTCACTCAAAAAGTACTCCATGGAATTGAGTGCGGTTTTCACCAATGTATGGCTAGAGGTCTAACTTAAAATTTAGGCACCATTTTATGTAAGTCCGTTATTTTTGCAACCCGATATCTACGCGTGCGATGCCGCTGGCACAACTATTGTATAAGTACTGTACGTAACCTTAATAATTGACCGTGTGGTTTCCGGACTTACGAGTATCGTAGAACACGACTATGGGAATACCTACTGACTACCTTCAGATACTACCTACCAGTCTTAACTGAAACTAAGGCTTTCCCTTGTACTACGAATTTTATGTACATAACTAAAAAATTATATAGGTGAAGTTATGACAGTCCGAATGGCAACGGTTGCTAAAATGTTAGAAACCCAACAATATAGTTGTTAACCGTAACAATACATTCTTTGGAAACGTATTGTATGAATAATGACGTGAAAACTCTAGAATTGTTGGTAGTTTTCAAAATATTTTGCTTTCATTTGAAAACTGCCGATCGTAACGAGAAACCCGTACTTAAAATACAATGTTATATAAACAGTTAGAAAAGTACAGAGCTACATAACAAAAGTCTAAGACAATGTAGGTAAATGTGTAACAATGTTTAGTATGCTTCCTACAAAGGTTATAGTCTTATTCCTAATTTTATTCAAAGATGTAAAGGTGCGAATACATATTTATATATTTATTCTTCTTAAATATGGATTAGGTATAAACGAGTGCAAATAGTGTGGCCGGTCGATTCCTACCTCTCTTAAACGTTTGCTTAACAACAGGCAGGACGCAGCCATTTTGACGTGCTAATATAAAAAAAGTATCGATAGTTTATTATTCGTGACGAACATCACTATCGGTAGTCGTCTAATTCAGATGAAAACTATCGATAGTTCGGCAAGAGGCATACGCTCAGAATATTGGTATGTTCATTCCGAGTTAATGCAAATTGCATTAATGATATAGACGCAACATTCATATCTCAAATATAAACTGACAGTTAGTTGAGTTTATCGCTCTAGTGTGAACTGTATCAAGAGACCTAGTAATCAGTTCTAGATTGATATTAATAAATAATGTGGTTAATTGTGAATAAGCCATTTATACATATAATTGTAGGTCATCATCATCATCAGCCTACTGCAGGCCACTGCTGGACATAAGCTTCTCCAGTTGTTCGCCACTTAGGGCAAACATCTGAAGGATATACCCATAATCGCCACCCTGGGCGTTGGCGATCGCAGGCCGTAGCTTCTGCTCCGGTGCTGCCCGTCATCGGTCTGTGGTATTTAGCTACGTCTTCAATTGTATTGGTTATACCTACCGCCAGCAGTCGGTTGTTTGTTATTCTCAGGATGCACCACGGGCAGGTGAGGTTGGCTTGGAGCAACACGATGATAGGCCGCTCCCTTACCGCATCCTCCCAGGGAATAACATACCCACTAAACCCCCCTGTGTCGCTAGTGGGCAGCAACTTGCAGGGATTCGGGTAGCACAGAATAATGCGGCCGCGTCCCTGCCTGCCCTCGCCAACCGAGATGACAAGCGGCCAACACTCTTGCTACATAACTATTTATGTGACTTAACCCGTAAAAAATCTTAATGTAGATGATGAAGAAAGCTTTAACTTCCTTCAGAATTTTGAACTTTTATTTTATGTAGGTAAGAACGAAGTAAACTGAAGCAACTGAAGAATCTAGCAAATACATTGAAATGAGTTCCTCGAGTATTTTGTTTCTAATTGAACATTAAAAACGTACCCACGAAATAACAATACATTTTTGTAGCAAATAATTAAACCGAACACCGTGTTCGATAAATCGTGGCTTTGGTAAAAGGCAAAAAGATTTCACGGAGAAATTCCGACCGCTCCCGCCGGGGTTGGGTCTGCGCAATTATCAAAATTCCGAATTTCGATATTGCACAGCTGGCCTTAGTCGTTGACTCAATTAAGGGAATGGTGTGCGTTAACCGTTTCGACTTTCGACACCGCCCACTTTTGCCGGCAGGTAATCTCGATTGAATTGAACGTGACTTCATCACACCACAAAATTGGGAATTTAAAAAACTATACAATCAGCCCGCGATTGTTTGGTCTGGCAGCAGGTCTGGCGTCAGAAAGGCTCTGGATCCATAAGCCTACATCAAAAAGCACATAGAAAGAAATAAAGGAAGAAAGAAACAAGTTTATTAGGCGCAAAGTACACGTATTAATTGGCATTACAAAGTACAAACATTTGGGCCGCCTATTATACACGCTTAATTAATTCAAATAAAGAATACACTGTGAAAAGTTTGCTCTATAAATGACTCAAAAAAGAAAAGGTCGCATGGAACTGCGCCCTTTGCACTTTGATATGATCTGCGCACTTTCCTAATATTCTTGTAGTTTGGATGCCTCGCGCCTGAAATTCGGTCAGAAAAGTATTATTGAAATATGACGAATGCTCTCTGAGCTCTTGGTAATCTAAGAGAACTAGATTTATTGTCCAGAAATTACTTTTATCAGGTACGTAGCCACGTAGTTCGATCTAATAGCCTCAAGCTTACACTCAAGTTCTTTTAGCCAAGCTTCTGCTATCAAGTTCAACAAATAGTTCCAACATGTAATCAAGACTTGAAGACGTAATTCCCGAACAATTTATGGGATGTTTCGTGAACGTTACAAAGACACTGCACAGTCCGGGGCATTCTCTTAGCCTCGAACACACGAGTGATAGTAGCACGTCTCCAACTACATTTTCGGATTGGGTCTTACTTCCGTCTAATGGAGATCTATGTCCCGGCTTTATTCTGGAATATTCTGGGCGATACTGGACCATTCGGGTGCACACTCGATTAATGTTAAGGAAACCCCTATCTAGGTTAAATTTTGCACTACATAGGATTGTAAACGGCTTCTAGCGAGTAAGCTAGAATAGACGATAAGGGAGTATTTACAAGTGCAATTGGAATGCACTTACTTAGCATACATTTTATAATTTTTTTTAGAGTTAGTTTGTAATGTACTGTTAGATCTATAATGTATGGAAAAGTTATCTTATATGAGATTTTATTATATAAAAAAAAAATATTTCTTCACTGCACCACACGTAACCGATTGCAATTCCATCCTCATCATCTCGATGGTTGGCGATCCTTCTCTGTACGCTTTATGAGGAACTTCTTGCCTCGCGCATTTTTTTTGTGGAACCAACTTTCTGCGACTGTCTTTCCGAACAGCTACGACTTCGGAGCCTTCAAGAAACGTACTCCTACTTTAAAGGCCGGCAGCGACCCCAGAACTCGATAAGTTACGGGTGTCAATGGGCGGTGTCGACTGCTTACCATCAGGCATCACATTTGCTCGTCTGCCGCCTCTTGCATAAAAAAAGAAAGATTTTATAGAACCATCGAGTCGATAAGCGGATATATACATACTTACCTACTTTATCAACATTACTCATGCCCAGGTGTATTTAAGATACACTTCTTAATAATATTTCTTATGTTAACATTACCACATTTTGCTTTTAATATCCATTCAGCAAAGGCGCAAAAGATCCTTCCGCTTCCCCAACAGTCCGGTGATGATGACAAGGCCAGCCTGGCCATCATCGTAGTCATTTAGAAAAAAAAAAATTCCTAATTGAGCTACATAATTTAAATTACATTTCGAATTTTGCTTCATCATAAGCTACTTACATCGTTATTATCATCAAAAAGACATAAAGCACTTTTACAAAGAACTTTTCTAGAATTTATTGTTTCATAGAACTACTACACTCCGGCTGTGAATAACTGCTTCATCGGCGATGACTTATGTCTAAGCCAGTGCTGCTAATTACGGCATTACAGTGAAGAAAAACAGGAACGCTTGATTGCTTTCCAAGCTTGTGATAAATGCTTGAACTTAGTTGGTAATAGTTTAAAATGTAAAGTTTTTTTTACTGTAGCTCAGCCATAGTGTGCTCCTGTCGCTGCGGCAAAAGTTAGGATTTAATTTAATCTTGTATGTAACTAATTTGCCGAGACGAGAGAATTTAAGAGAGGTAGGGCATAGCGAATCTTCGCTCGAATTGAGCCGCCCGTCCGGGGAAGGACCTCCACCCTATAGAATACCGCAGTCAAATGACCTCTGGGTCGTGCTTCTGCCGGTGAGTAGGGTTTCCGGAGCTCGTAGGGTGTTAGGGTTCGGCCGGCATGGCGGTGGCAACTGACAGGACTCTGACCAGTTATTTGCCCGTTAACACAGCGACTTGGGCTTCTCTTTCGCTTTCCATCAGGCGTAGGGAAGCCACTATGTCGAGCCACTATAAAAAAAGACCTATTTTAGAGTAGGTTGGTCTTGCCGCTAAGAGGGGTGGCTCTGTGTGTCCTGAACGTATCTGCTTCGTCTACCACTAATTATATCGTCGCATTGTAGTTTCGACTAGTGATGTAAATAAATAAATAACCCAAGACATGCCACGCTGGGCCACGCCCCACACTAATCCTAAACTTGTTGGTACTGTGGGTAGTAGACAACTGATAAACTTACTTTATCTAAGGAGTTTAATATTTTTTTTGTAAATAAATACATATTAGGTAAATAAATACATACTATACATAGAAAACACCCAGACCAATACAAACAGACATGTTCATTTACGTAAATGTTTGTACTGTGCGAGAATCGAACCCACGACCCTTGACTCAGAAGGCAGAGGTCACTACCAAACCTAATGAGCCATAGCACATAGAGCCTGTCAGAAAGACTTGATTAGTTCTTTGAATAAATAATAAATAGTCCATTGACGAGTTTAAGTGTTCTTACAGACCTGTATTCACAAACAATACTTATCAATGAAAACTTACAACACTATGCGAAGTAAGGCATTTATAATGCAGACCGCCATCCACTCGACTGTTTTTCCTTCCGTTCATGAGTCTTAATACATAATATGTATATGATTCGGTGTTAAGAACTCAGTCCCGAGTTTAACGTAAAGAAAGTTCATACAAATCAGCCATACCTAGACAGCACTTTAACCTAACAGCCGGTGATAAATAATACCAACGCTATCACTAAATTTCAGCTTGAGAGTATAAAACATTGCGGAAGCATCAACGCAGTAACTTAATCCGGTCTTTCACAGTTGAGCAGAAACGTGGAATTTCTCTCCATTATGAGAGAGACTTGTTGACTGGGTTTCGCTCAGATGGAAACTAATTTTCCTAGGGTTTTAGCCGAACTGGGTAAGTTAACCACAGATTACTTGAAACTTTGTAAATAGTTGTTATCCTTTTTTTTAACAATGTACTTGGAGTCTTAGTAAAATAGTGGGGAAGGCCATGCACTACATGCGGGAGGCATTTTTTGAATCCAATACGGATGACAAGGTATGAAAATGAAGAAAATAATTAGTCCGTCTCTTAGATAATAAAAAAATATAAGACCTGTATTTTTTGTTTTGTCGAAATAACAAGAAAATACTTAGATATAGCGCATTAAAGTTACGGAGTGGGGGCTAACTACGTCACGTTAGAGTATATTTTGTACTCTAACGTGACGTCATGTGACATTTAAAATCAATGTATCTTCGTAAGTTTTTGAACAAGAGGCAAAATAAAAAATACGTATTCAATATTTTTCATTAATCTATCTGATGGACATTAAATTATTTTTTAGTCATCATCCCAATTATTTATATAGGGCAGTATAACTATTAAGACTTTTTTGTCCAATTTGTTGTACCGTACAACTAAAAGTATAAGATTAACACAGGATTGGGACCTAGTTTACCCCGCGGTAAATGCGGTCGAAAATAATGAATATTTTAAAAATATAATTTACTGTGAATTTTATAGGCGAATAATTTAAGCGAAATTATGTTTCAATTTAGGTAAACGAAGTACCTACTAATTATAACAAAATATTAACTAGAATACATATTATATTCCAATTAGTTCCAGTTGAACTGAATTTATTGATAAACTAAATAGTGGATTGATGTATTAACTACTGTTACTAAAATTCGATGCTTTAGTCCTTATCAAAATAAACGTGGAATTCCATTATCATCAAAATACATGTAATAAAAAGGTAATCAGAGTGATTAATATGATAACATAGGATATGAAGGACGATCACAAATTTATGTTAATTTTATAAATTCGGTTTTGTCATATAGTGTAACACAGTGAAGTGCATATCCGTACGGTGATGGTAAAAAATGCAATTCCCATCTTTTAGTCCACTCACTAGAGGACTTCTAAAGATTTGAGCTTCTCAGCTGGTGGTACGGCGTACCCTATTATGTTTTTGCGAAAAGTGCGCAATAAAAAGTATTCATTATCACCATCATTGCAGTCCACTGCTGGACATAACCCTTTCTAGTTGTTACCCACTTTAGGCAAACATCTGTAGGCTTTACACATAATCGCACGCAGGCGGGTTGGCGTTTGCAGGGCGTAGCCTTTCGCTCCGGTGACGCTGCTGCCCGTCATCGGCCTGTGATATTTAGCTACGCCTCAATCGTGATGGCTATACATACCGCCACCAGTCGGTTGCCAGAGCCTCGTTTGTTATTCGGCAGGATGCACGCCCGTGCATATCTGCCCAGGTGAGGGTGGCTTGGAGTGTAAAGATAGGATGGATATCCTATGTAGGAGGATATTTTGCTCCCTTACATCAACGTGTTACGCGATCTCATAATGACAAGGTCATATTGTTCATTCGCTGATTCACTCATTAAGACCGAAATATCCGCATCGTTTTATCCGTGACATTATCGTTGTACTGCAGTAAAAAGTGTTCAGAGCGATTAAAATGATAGCTAGGGTCTGAAGGTCGGCCGCAAATTAATGTCAATTTGAATACGGTAGGCATACACTATGTATGGAGAGGATGAGCGGACTTACGTTACAACGTGCCTACATATACAATGGTACTATATGGAATATTGTTGTATAGTAGAACACTTATCCCTGTGGAAACCACTGATTTAGAATAGGACCACTGCATCTCATCCCGTGGGTGTTGTAGAAGACAAGTAAGGGAATATCTGGAAACGGGCAGCAGCGTTTATCTAGGTACGAATAAAACTTAAAAAAAACGAATTAAACATTATTCAAGAAGAGGATCAATGAACAACTTTATTCCTTCTATCTTTTTTTATAGTAGGTTGCTTGACATAATCGCTCTACGCCTGGTGGAATGTGAAAGAGGAGCCCAGGTCGCTGTGACAACGGGCAAGGAACTGGTCAGTTACCTGTCAGTTGCCACCGCCATGCCGGTCTAACCCCAACCTCCCACGACCTCCGGAATTCCTACTCACTGGCAGAAACACGACCCGGAGGTCATTTGGCTGCGGTATTCTATAGGGTGGAGGTTTTCCCCCGGACGGGCGGCTCAATTCGAGCGAAAATTCGCTATGCCCTACCTCTCTTAATTCTGTTAGTCCATAAAAGTCTAAATGGCTTTTTAATTTCATCATCATCATCAGCCTGTTGCAGTCCACTGCTGGACATAGGCCTCTCCAGTCGTTCGCTACCAGGGCAAGCTTCTGGAGGATATACCTATAATCGCCACGCTGGGCTCCGGTGACGCTGCTGCCCGTCATCGGCCTGAGGTTTTTAATTTACTCATTATTTAATTTATATGTAGTTAAGGACACGATCAAACCATTCAGTTAAATAAACATATCGCAAACGACAACAAAAGAACAAGGGTATTGGTCCAAAGTCTTTACTAAATTATGTCGGATATTCACTAAGCCCTGCGGAATCCTCTTGATGAAATGGCCTGTCCACAACACCTTGTGGATCCCATAACCGATTACCGAGCTTAAAATGTTCCGCAAGGCTGTCATCGCGATAATGGTTGACAAAGAGATTTAGTAGCTAGATTACATTGTATGCTAATTATAGTTTTGGATAGGTGGTGGGATGACGTCACATTATCATGGTTTCAAGGACGTGTTTGATTATTTCCTTTACGTATTTAGCATTTATGTGTAAAGGTGATTTTTATAGGCATATGATATGGGATCTGATAGATACTCCTTATTGTACACCAAAATTTACTTAGCACAAGGTAAAGTAAACAATAACTGTTTAATTTAGGCGGTCTTATCATTTAACATAGGGACTAATATTATTATGAAGCGATGAAAAAGATAACTAAGAAGTTTCTCAAAGATGTATTCTGATAAAAACAACCATATAAATACAGCGGTTGAGTGTTTCGGCAATTTCTAAGTTTGCTATTACAAATATTTGTTACAAGGCTTTTGTGTCTCCGTTCGTCGACCCAGTACACTATAAAATAATTAAATATCCTGCTTATTTTAGAATCAGATAGAAAAATAACAAGTTTCAAATATCAAAATATCAGACAACATCACACACATTGTTCTGATCCCCGGGAATGTGCCTAAGATCTTCTCCAACCTATCAACAAAGGTTACCACACAAATTCTAAAACATTAACGTCCATTAATACTTTAAATACTACGAGTGTAGTATTTTTATGAAATTGTAAATCAACAGCGGAAATATTTATTTGTGTTGGCAGTTCCAGTCTGCTAGAAAAAGTTTTTACGCGTCTCTCGGGAACCGTATATTTTCCAGGGCAATAAATATTCTGTAATCTTTGACCCGTAAACTAATTCTATATAAAAAAAAAACCCGTATTGTTGTGTGAAAGGACGTAAGTAAATTTTCGTAAATTATATAGGTGGTGAGATTTCAGAGCAGTTTTGTATGATGTACTATTTGATTTCACAATTCAATTTATTTTAAAATTTCATGTAATATCATTGAATACTTAAAACCATAAGATCTACAAGGAGGTTGAAGATAGCGTAATAATTGTTAACATAATTTCAATTGATAAAATAACAATTGTCATTTTTGGGGAGTTTACCTTAATGACCACGCTTGGCAGGCGGGTTGGTGACCGCAGTAGGTTTTATTTGTAACTAGGTAAACGCAGCTACCCGTTACCTGATATTCCCTTAGTCGTCTTCTACGACACCCGTAATGAGATGGGATGATCACATTCTTAATCCGGACAACACATCCGAATGAATGATTCTATACATAATCATATGTGTAGACATACAGATAGATCAACATCCGTTGTCTATCAGATCTATTTCTAGGTAACATATTAATCTGCCTACCGAAATAAACATTTTCATGGCTATTTTATTACGTACTTAGCAGTAATCTGCCTACCCACGTTGCCACACCCGAGTGAATATTAACCAAGACGTATTGTGGCTCTTCGTTTAGCCAATTTGGAGATAACGACTACAGACGTACCGGTATGAATGCTCCCTAATTTGTAACGAATCGTCAGGGCGAGGCTGTGGACGTCACAGAAATTGGGGAGTTAAATATATGTAATATATTCGGCTACTAAGTTAGCGTATGAAATGACAACACCCAATGATCAGGATTCAAATTTATTGCTGTTCTGGAAATAGAACTCGATATTGTGGATTCAATTTGATTTCTATTCTACAAATGGATTTACATGGATTTTTTTGCTCATCGACACTTAGATGACATTCCTTTAGCACTTAGATGTAAGCGTTGGTTTGGTAAGATGAAACATGGCAACTTATCGTCGCTGCGCGTGCAATACCGCGGAAGAGCACTTTGTTAATACCGCGTAACAGCAAAAGGGACAAAATTGAAATATCGCGCCAACAGATCATATTATCAGATAATATTATGTTTTTCTTTCTCCTGTAAATTCGCGAAAACGCAGATACGCGGTTTTTACAAACTGCTCTTTCGCGGTATTGCACGCGCAGCGACGTTATGTAGGTTAGTTCTTGTACCGGCGGTCTACCATTGACCATCTCGACGTATCGTTAGAGCAACATTTAAGTTGATGATTTTTGAAAGGTGGTTCATCTCTCCCGCCTGATAAAAGTCTCTCAGACTCCCAGTACAATCTGTAACCTGTACCTCTTTCTTAAAGGCCGGCAGCGCAGCTGTAGCTCCTAATATTGCAGATGTACATGGGCGGCGGTTATCACTTACCATCAGGTGAGGCGTCTGCTCGTCTGCCCCCTATTTATATAAAAAAAACTAATCACTTCACTGGTAGTAAGAATTTTAGTATCTTCATTAAGAAAAGACTTATGCATTCATCTATCACCATTGTACATTTGCATATAAAGGAAGTTCCGAACTAGGTAATCAAATCAAATAGGTGCTGCTCGATAAAAAACCCTGATTGACGCTGTGCCATATTACTAAAAAATTTACATGAAGAGAACGGACACAGACTATCCTCTGATGTTATGCTAAAAGTAAATGAAATTTCACCCTGAAAGTATCATACTTCGAAGTATTACTCTTGTGTTCGTCTATTCTAATGAATAACATTTTTAACCTATCTTTTGAACTGTTCGATGCAACTTAAGTCTTTTTAGTCCACCTTTTAAGTCTAAGACTAGGAAATTTAGTTTAAAATTGTTTGGGGCTTGACAGAAGGATGTTTGATTAATGTGTCTGCTTTATGTGGTTTTATTAATAGTAGCAGAAGAAAGAGTACCCAATATCGTCTAGTTGAAAATTTTCCATATGTCCTATCACAATTGAGCGTAAGGCGGTCGACGGAGATATTATATAATCTGCCGATGTTCAGAACGGGAATGAATCGGTTCTTGTTGGGTGAGCGCGCTTCATCGTACACTGCGATATCGGTTACCATCACTCGAATTACCGTCAAGCGCAAACCCATCCATCATAGTTTTATGATTTTGCCAAATATTTTATATTGGGGTAACTGGACTAGTCATGCTCACTAAAATGTTTCTGGGGTGGTGGCGCTGTGTGGCGGGTCGTTACATTCCCTCAAATATGGTTGAATGAAGCGGTACACACGTCATACTTGTGAACAGGTGCTGCCTTGGAGACTGGTCTACTCCTGATTGCCCTATATAGAGTATGTTAAGGTTAATAATTTTTTTTTATCTAATTTATAATTAATTTTTAAGGCCCCAGACTGTATGACGTGGTCGTAGTTAAAAGTATGAATGTGATAATAATATTGTAAACACCATTTTGAAAAGAGCAACTACACGAGTTTCTTGCCGGTATCTTCTCGGTAGAACGCTGCTTTCCGAACCGGTGGTAGCTTCGACGATTTGTAAGTGTTTTTCATAAAAACCTATACAAATAAAGATTATTTTGACTTGACTTGACTTGACTATAAAAATTGCCAATTGTATTGCTTCGTTCATTACTCGTGAATAGCTGAACCGATCTCGATTTTTTGTAGAATACTCCTTAAAGTACGAGCATGGACCTTACGCAAAGAAAAAAAAATAAGAGTAGGTTTAGGGTAGGTTTATACCGTATGGTTAGGATATGTACCTCTGCAGTTGCGTCGGGCCAACTCGTTTCGTATAAAAAAAATCCTTCAAAGAGGAAGCGCGTCTGTAAATATCCCCATGTAGGTATCATGCACACTCAGAGCCACTACACAGTATTTATGAAACGAAAACCCTAGTTTTAGATATCCGAATGTTCAAGTGAGTGTAAACTACAAATTGGGTGCAACAGTGATATACTATACAAATTGGACCGTTACTCAAACAGATTCCACTTTCATTGATATACTGTCTTCACATAAATGCCCTGAGAGGCATCCACAATGAAATACAAGCCAAGATTTTGGGTGAAAATTTACTGTGGCAACGTTCGTGGTAATCCCGCGGGTCTGGATGACGGCCAAAGAATATTGTACTAGAGCGGAATTATGAATTTAGTAGGTACGTTTCACATGATAGCCGGTTTTTTGGGGACCGGCTTGTGTTGAGGGCTTATAGTGGCGTTTAAAGATACAAAAGCGGAAATATGATAAGACTTGTTTTTTTTATACCACTAAGTTAGCAACAAGCCTACGGCCCGCCTGATGTATAAGCGGTTACTGCAGTCTATGGACGCCTGCAACTCACCGGCAGAAACACGACCCGGAGGTCATTTAGCTGCGGTATACTATAGGGTGGAGGTACTTCCTCGGGCGGCTCAATCTAATTTTCTTGACTAATCCCCAAAGGTTGTCTGCAAGAGATCGCTCACAGCACTGAAATCCCATAAAATTGTACAACAACGAATGGTTTGGAAATGAGGAACGGAATTATAAATTACATATTATAAAGAAGAAAATGAACAAAATTTACCTACAAGTTCAATTACAATTAATTACTTTTAAGTACCTACTTAAAATTCAGTTTTTATACCAAACAGTTAATTGTCCAAACAATTTTCTAACTTTAAATTCGTTGTTATACGTTAGAGATCTATTTAACTAGATTCCATACGAAGGCAAATTTTACGTTTTACCTTACTGATTGAAGTAGATATAAAATACAACGACTTATGTATGTTTAGCACTGGTAATCTTAGTCCATAAGTATTTAATATTTAATTGTATTTAAGTACTTAATTGATAAGTATTTAATTGATAATCTTGCGAGCACATACTGTACACAGTACAATGTACATTCCTCAGCAGTCTAGAATTTAATAATAAGTATCACTCTTCGTAATCTTGATGGTGGGTATCGATTCATTTAATAACAATATATTGCGCTGTATATTTTCCCGTTAATCCATGTTATTACAACCATAAGTCTTAATAATTTGTAGGTAGCAGATTTATTAACGTAATGGCTATTTGCAATTATGACAATGGATTTATGCGGGCGTTGAAAGCCACTGCCTTAATGCAAAATAAAGTTCCAATGGATAACAGCTTATGGAACCAATAAACGTAAAAGTAAATATTAAAGTCGAAAAGCACTTTCAATCAAAACTGTATTATTTACTTGGGAAATATAACTTCAATATTATGAATGACAGAGAAACAATAGAAAAATCAAGATAATTTCAGCCACTTTGTAGGCACATATAGGTAGGTACTAGCAGTGCCGGCGGCGTCACACACGTGTATATCGGGTTTTAAAAATAACGGACTTCCATAAATTGGAGTCTACATTTAAGTTAGTCCTCTAATCACCCCCTGATAGTTATTTTAAAAATATATTTCATGTACAGAATTGACCTCCTTACAGATTGATTATATAAGTATAGATATAGATAGATGGTCTTGGGTTATATAGTAGTACCTACCCATAGTACAAGCTTAGTTTGAGACTAGATGGCGCTGTGTGGCCCAGCGTGTGTGTATGTGGTACCGGAACGGGTGTTCCCGAACGGGTGAAGCGATTTTGATTTCGTCTTTTATGCTTGAAAGCTCATTTAATTTTGATCGAGCGTATTTTTAAGTACGTTTGATTAAAATCAGTTCAGCCGCTTACGAGTATATGGTATAGATAATGGTTAGGTCGAAAGTCTCTAAAATTTTTACCGATACCGACACAAAGAATAAGGATTTTGACTGGCCCGGTGGCTAAATTGGTAACTCCTGTCTTCTGAACCAAGGGTCGTTGGTTAGATTCATCATTCGGGACAAACATTCGTGAGATATAGGGGAACCGGAAACCAAAGTATTGAACCACAATATTAAACCCATTACCTATATCAGAAATAAAAATAATATATTTAGTTATTGCAAACCTAATATAAATGTGTTGTGTTCTACCAAAACATTCTGTAGGACGGAAATATTGATCAGAAGTTAATTAACTTTAACCCATTTATTATTATAGCATACAGAATAATAAATAACGTAAGACTGTTGATCGGAAACCAGAGGTCGCTTCTAATTAGATTTCCTAATTAGGTCGGTCCTGGATATCATCCAATAAGTCTAACCAAGATGTCGAACATAGTTTTTCTAATAATAGTGCTAAAAGTGAGGTCATTTATAGTAGTAGTAGTATTTTGCAGAAGGATGGACATCACAAACAATTACATTTTTACACATTCGTACAGATTAAAAGTCAATTAACAACTAGGTATATAGCAATAGTAAAAGACAGTTCCGCATTTAAGCGGGCGAAATTACATTGAAACAGTATTTAATTTTACGTAAATGCTGTATGCTTGTGCAATTCAGTTCTTTTGCTATTGTAATAAGGCCCTTTATAGCATGAACACATACTTAAGCAAGGACGTACATAATTTACCTGCAAGATAAATGTTCCGTTTCTCACGTAACGTTTTTCATCACAATTTCTCTTTCTATTACTTCAGAGGTAGTACCTAATAAACTATCTTATTAGCACGGTTTGATAAAACGACTGCATTTTGTTAAGATAACTTGGACACTTTCCGTCTCCGATTAAATTAAGGGAAGAATTTTCTACAAGATTACTCGTGGAAGTGTTTTTATTCTTCTTCTTTCTTTCTTTCAACCTGTGCTGTCCCACTGCTGGGCAAAGGTCTCCCCCAAATCCTTCCAAAGTTCTCTATCTAAAGCTAGAGCCTGCCAATCTTCTGATTGATGGACCAAATCGTCACACCATCTTTTCCGGGGCCGCCCTCTTCGGCGGTAGCCGTCTTCTGGCACCCATTGTGTGTTGAAATTTATCTTTCACTGTTTTGTTGGAAAAAAATTAAGGGTGAATAAGCTGGGTGAGCTCACTATACTAGTCGCAGATAATCGTTATCGATTGTGCGACTGATGATATGGTGATATGGCTAACGAGTTCTTGTGGATATGATACCGCGTCTCAGCAAACGTAGTGTAGGACGCCTCAGGCGAGGTGAAGCGACGATTTGCCCAATATGGCTGGCAGGTGCTGGATGCGAGATCGAGCAAAGTGGTGAACAATTTGAGAGGTCAATGTCCTGCAGAAAGAGTGCTAGAGAGATTATTCAGTTGGGGATTACCATTATGGTGACAGGATTTTTTTTTATAGTAGCTCGACATAATGGCTCACCCTACGCCTAATGGAAAGCGAAAGAGAAGCCCAAGTCGCTGTGACAACTGGCAAGTAACTGATTAGTTACCTGTCAGTTGCCACTGCCATGCCGCCCCAACCCTAACCCCCCACGAGCTCCGGATACCCTACTCACCAGCAGAAACACGACCAGAGGGCATTTGGAGCGGTATTCTAGATTGGCCAGCCTATTGACCGCGTCTAATTGTTTCCCGGGTGCGCCGTGGAGAGACCCTTTTCCTGCACCCTTGATGATGATACCTAGCTATCATAAGCTTGACCATATCTATTTTAAACTGACTTGACATACCAAGTGACAACAGGCAACCGTACAAAGCTTTGTTATTGACTTTCTTGTTAATACAGAACTCTAAAAGGCTCCACTAATTTGCTGAGAAGTAGTAGTGAAAGCAATTCATTTATTAGCGGAAATGGAAGTCTATTTCCCGGCTAAATACTCGTAGCTGCTGAATCAAGGTGAACTGAACAAACAGTATGTTACGCAATTAGGATTCTCTAGTGATACTCCAAGTTTATAGTGCTTTATTGTTGAAGAGCTTGCCCGCTCGGAGTTGAAAGGAAACTCTGTGAGGTAACCTACAGCTTTGATATCTAGATGTGTTTCCACGTTCAAAGTAATGAGAGCATCCTACACCTCGTTTCACTCCACTCCACTTTAGAACTTTGGTACCCCAACGGTTGTCGGTTCTGCGGCTGATATGGCCAGCCCATTGCCACTCCAGTTAACTAGTCCGATGAGCTATGTCTCATCATCATCATCAGCCTATCGCAGTCCACTACTCGACATAGGCATCTCTATGTGTTCGCCACTTTGGGCAAATCTCTTGGCACGCGGGTTACTTATCGGCACTCTGGGCAGGTTATACCGCCACCAGTCGGTTGCCAGAGTCTCCTTCGTTATTCAGCAGGGTTCTTAGGTATCGACCCTTCCTTCTGAACCAAGGGTTTGATATGCACCCAGATCAAATGTTTTTCTTCTTTCTTTTGTATGTATTTATGTTGTCATCGATATTCATGATCGGGTAAATCTATGTACAATTGTACAGTATAATAAGAAATAAGTACGGTTTATTATGTGTGATGTTGTTTGATTTGTCTGACCTTTGGAATTAGCTTCTAAGTTCTAGAGGTGGTATAAACGACTATTGGTTCTATCGAAAGCCAAATATGTTTATCATATATAAAAATAATGTAGTACAAGAGTTAAGTGATTATTTTGGGTAAAGCTAATAAATTAATGATCTACAATAATAGTCATGAAAATGTATCAGTAATTATTAATTACGGTTTTAACTCGCTATTACCTAGAATATATCCGGAATCGGCTAGGCACGCATCATTCATAACATAATTCATCCTCTCAAATATACAGATACATATTTGCATACATTTTACTCGCACAACAAAGGAAAAAATAAACATCCAAATTTAATTACAGACCAGTTGACGTATATATTGGTTTGGTAATAAAGCCGTCTATCATGTTTAATTGCTTTTATTTAATTACTTTGACGATGCGGAGTTCCTTTCCATCACTAGCAAAATTAATTAAAATCATGTCTGTAGGTACCTAAGTACGAGTACATATAAGTTTCTAACCTACCGAAATTAAAGAGATCTATACTACACTGATAAGTTGATAAATCTGAGGATTTGTTAACGTATAATGGTATTGCTAGGAATCCTGCTAGAGATAGAAACATAATTATGCGTACTTTGATGATAAGATTTGAACAATAAAATTATTTCTTTGTGTCATTGGTTTCTACGCTATAATTTCTTTAAAACGCGAGCCAACAAATTTCTCAAGGGCCGGCAACGCATCTGAGACTGGTGTTGCAGTGGCTATAAGCTTATTTATCATAGAAATAGTTCTACGGAATATATTTTGACGGGTTCGGTTCGGATTCGGATCGGACGCTGTGCGAAACCGTTTTCACAAGGACATTATGGCACTTCATCCGACAAAACCGTTCGGTTGCCGTGGGAATATCCGAGAGTGGAAAATCGCGGGTTGCCACAATAATATTTCTCTTTACTTTCCGTACACACGCGGTACGTTTGAGGCGACAAGTGTAGATTTTTGCAACATTCATTATTTACACAGCTGGTCCCGCCCGTGATACACTGCTCGTAAGGTACCGGCCGCGCCGAGTACAAACGCAGTTACCGAAGAAATATGCTCCTTAAATGCGGTGTTATTTGAATACTAGATATCAAGTCGTGTTTTCTTATGTAACAATGTTTAATGTACATTAGCGGGTCCACTTTCGCACTGTAAACTGCTCGACTAGATATTGTACCTACTCGTACTTTTGTCAACCATACCATAAAATTGTTTGTATTAAACTTATTTGTTTTGGTGAACGAAGTGTAGGACGCCCTCCAATACGGTGGGACAGTGAAAGATACGCGAGAGTGGGTGCAGATTTCCCAGGATCGGGATGGTTGGCGTTCTGAGCCTGTACAAAACCAATGTTAAAAAAATATCAAACATTTGTGTTCATAAACATGTCTGTTTGTTTTGTATTGGTCTGGGCGTTTACTATGTTCATACATACTCGTATGTATTTATTTACAAAAAAATTTCCACGCAGACGAAGTCGCGGGCAAAACTAGTAATAAATAAATAAGTACTAGATGTATGTACGAATACGAGTAGAACATCGTGTTAGACACGACTGTGTCTGTCCAATTTGACGCCCAGCTGGATGTAAATTGTCAGATCGATCACTTGGAATCAATTCGCCATTCATTGACTGGCAGTAATTAGGTCATAAAAGATGCGCGTAATATTACATCAAATATTTATTTATACAAAATACTATTACCTCATTTAATGTAAACCTTGAGATTAGGACTAGTACTTACTCGAAATAAACTTAGAAAAACTTTAAAAATATAATAAGTCGAGATTTGATAATAGATAAATGAATTTAATTTGTAAAGAATTACTTACTACTCTGACTTGAGCGAATTTCAGCTATCAGCAACCTATCTTTAAAAAGGTTAGGTGCATTTCTATTCCTTAACTTTCATAATTCAATAGGATGTATGTACGTATGATCTCCGATGCAAGGGGAGTTCTATCACTGCCAATTTCCTAACTGCAGAGCAGCTACGAGTAATTTCTTTATGGAAAATCTAGTAGCATTTTTTGTCGCGACCCGGGAATTAGAACCCAGGCAAATTGATAATGATGACGGTGATGATATAAAAAAAAATTAAAATTAAACGCAACGCTTCAGCTTGTAACTTACATTTAGGTACCTGTGCATCACGCGACATTGTTTCAGTTGGTAGCAAACCTCGTGGCTATTATTATGTTTTATTACAGTCGTAATCCTCAATGTTGTCACATAGAAATGACATTGCTACTTGCTAGTTTTTAACCGACTTCGAAAAAAGGAGGAGGTTCTCAATTCGTCTCTATGTATAATATTTTTTTTTTTTTATGTATGTTCAGCGATATTTCCGTCAATTATGGATGGATTTCAAAAATTTTTCGACAGTTCGACAGAAGACACTTCCGAGGTGGTCCCATTATCACCAAGTAAGGATCTGATGATGGGATCCTGGAGAAATTGAGGGCAACAACCGAAAATTGTATGCTCATATGGTGTTTTTGTTACGTAATCATATTTTACTCAGGTATATGCTTCCGGGCGACAACATCTGGTGCTGATGATGAAGCCACAGAACTCCTTAACGGTAAGGAGTTAGGGGACAGTACTGACATTGGTCGATATTAAACTAAGTAGTAGTATGTACTTATGCAGGGCTAATAGGGCAGGTGATTTGGTAAGTGATATGCTTGATTCTAGATCGCAAAGTCTTCACTTGACTTAAAGCAAAATTTTTCATTCCTAAGTAAAACTCTTAAGGACATTAATTAACCTTTATTCAAGGTCACAGCACATTAACGCAACTAAAAACAGAGAAATAAAATTATTTTTAAAAAAAAAATTAAACCGACTTCAAAAAAAAACGCAAACGACCAAAACTAAAAAGCGATAAATAACGTAAGTAATTCTATCCTTAATACATAATCATTTAAATATTACAATTATCACTTATTTTTGAAGTCGGTGCCAGCCAAACATATCTAGGTATATTGTCGTGTGGATATGCCGGCCGCGCGCGTCATACAACAACAGCCTACGTTAGGTACCGAGAGGTTGGCACCGACTTCAAAAATAAGTGATAATTGTAATATTTAAATGATTATGTATTAAGGATAGAATTACTTACGTTATTTATCGCTTTTTAGTTTTGGTCGTTTGCGTTTTTTATTCCTCTTCTGACTGAGTTTTAGACCCGTATCACAAACGTTACTACGCGCCGCGGTCGCACAAGTACCCAAAAACCTGTTCATAGTAAACACTTGAGTGCCGCTCGCCATAGCAAAAGCCTTACTTCGCATAGTATTGTTAGTTTTCATAAATAAGTATTGTTTGTGAATACGGGTGTTAGTATACCGGCTAATCTCTAGAATACTCAAGTGAAGAAAATATTGTAGTGCAAATCAGGGCAGAGGCTAGTTAAAAAGAGCGGGTGAGGTGAGCTCACAAGCAATTTAAATACATATTTTTTGTTTAAATAAATAGTTTTGGCAACATTTTCACTGAGGATCAAAGGATATCTTTGTTTGTTCGGTATAGTAAATCTAGTCCACAATATAAATAAATTGTTTATTCTGAAAACAAAGTGTACAAATAATGTATAGCCTATGACTGCCACACTAGCTATGCCTGTCTCGTGGCCATCATAATTTTCAGAAATACACAAACAAGCCATATTATGTTCAATAATCCATTATCCACATACAAACAATCGTCAATGCATAGCGACTCAATACAAAGGGTTTGCTAGTTAACAAAGTTATAAATCGCACAATTGTACTACAAGTGGACAGCATCCAACGTTCCACTTACGAGTACGGATCCTGTTAGTCGCAACATTCATTAAGGCACAATGAATGTCTGAATAGCTGTGCCCACGGCACCGCCATAATAGTTTGAACGGCTCACCAATACCTACATTGTTATATCTGATCCATACTTTAGGCCGGGGCTTTGGCATAAGCTGTTGTTCTCGTCATGCGCTGTGTTGTATAATAAAGAAAAATTATTTAAAAAACAAATTGAACCGACTACAAAAAAAAACACAAACGACCAAAACTAAAAAGCGATAAATAACGTAAGTAATTATATCCTTAATACATATTATAATTATGTATAACAGATCGTTTCTGAACTTATATATTAAAGTTAAGTGAATTGAGAGGTATGTTAAAAACATGGTTAATAGAAAATTGTTTTTATAGTTTAAGGGAGTTTATGGAATATAATGAACCTAGATATTAAGTTATTGTAAAATTATATTATTATTAAGCCTAGTCTAAAATGTGAATACATCCGAAAAGGTAGGATTTGGCGATGTGTAAGCTAAGCAATGTCAACAGCTATTATGTACCCAAATTTATATTCACAATAAATTCTATTCTATTCTATTCTAACTATAATTATTTAAATATTACAATTATCACTTATTTTTGGAGTCGGTGCCAGTCTCTAGTTACATAACGTAGACTGTTGTTGGATGACGCGCGCGGCCGGCAAATCCACACGACAATACCTATACATTTATTTGTTTGGCAAAGTAATAAAACCTTCTCCTGAATGTAACAAATACTTTCTGAAAACCACATCCAAATAGCTTTAGCCAAACGCGAGATAATCGCGGACAAGCATACATACATACAAACAATCGAACAGAGAACCTTCTTTTTTTTGAAGTCGGTTAAAAAACCTTAATTTTATTCGTGCGGTGACGAATTTGCAATTGCAAGGTCGTTTTTCTGTATCAGTCGGTGTATAGTCCAACACGACACGCCACACTGGGCCACACAATAGCATCTAATCCCAAAGTAAGGCGATGTAAGGGATTGTAAGGGGATGGGATGTAAGGGAGCGACCTATCACCTTTTCGCTCCAAGCCATCCTCACCTGCCCGTGGTGCATCCTGCCGAACAACAAACGAGGCTCTGGCAAACCGACTGGTGGTGGTAAAACCATCACGATAGAAGGCGTAGCAAAACACCACATACCGATGACGGGCAGCAGCGTCACCGAAGCAAGAAGCCACGCCCTGCGATCGCCAACCCGCCTGCGCAGCGTTGCGATTATGGGTATATCCTCCGGAAGTTTGCCCCAGGTGGCGAACAACTAAAGAGGCCTATGTCCAGCAATAGACTGCAATAGGCTGATGAGGATGATGATGAAAAACATAATATACATAGCGAACAGACCAGACTAAAACAAACAGACATGTTCATGCACAAACATGTTTGTACTGAGCCGACACTGAACCCACGACCACTGCGACAGCGTTAACTCTCATTGAACCAACACTGAAAATTACATGCCACTTTGACAAATTAATGATCTTTTGTTTTTGTCCGTCGACTTGTGTTTGTTGTTTAGTAGTAAGACTGATTACGGCTGGATTAGGTTTTTAAATTACCTATAACACTCTGTCATAAGCTTCTATGCAGACTAACAGTGTGTTTACAAAAACTCCACAAGACTTAGTTAAATTTGATTGGAGTTATAAACAAGCGAGCTTCAGATTCAGACAATATAAATAATAACATACATAATCCCTTCTCTTAGCTTCAACATCAAAACGTAACAAAAGTTGCATGCAAATTTGTAAGCCAAACAAACTGAGACATGAAACCACTATTGTATTCTCATTTATTAGTCTGCAGCAGAGCGCATTTGAAGCATCATATATTTAATTGGTCTGCTTCAATCCACGCCCGTTGTCTTGTGTATTGATTGGAAGCATTCGACATACAGGCAATTTATTCAGCACATTTCTAATAATTTACAACGTAGACTATATCTATACGTGAATTGATTTCGCGAAGCTTAAATTCAATTACATCACTAAAATACTATCAAAGTAGAACTCTAGAGAGCGTTGCCGTACTGAATATGATTTGTTTCAAATGTCATATGAATAAATCTATGATGTAAACGAATAAATCACTAAGAGCCAAATATTTCTAGTCTTAGACATCAACAGCGTTGAGACGAATAAATGGAGTCATTGGATCAAGAAAACGCAATAAAATGCATTCCTTTGCGAACAAAAAGTCAGAAAATTAATATTCTTATAAATTATAGCCTATGTATTAGTCATTTCTCTATCCCGGGCTTCCCCCATTCAGGAAATGCCCGCTCTTCTTCTAAGATCATCACCTAACAGGTTGCGGGGCGTCCTACACCACGTCTTTGTAAGAGCGGTGTCCCAAGACTAGTAACTATGAATAAATATATATTCATTAATGCAATACCTAGTAATATACTCGTATTTAATTACAGATTTAATTGAATATAAAATGCTTTTCATACATGTTCGTTAAAGGTATTGCTGAGATATACCACGAGAAACGTACTCGTACATTTTACTTTTTAAAACTTATATTCTGGACGGGTAGGGATTTCGGCTCAAACATGATGAATCGAAATAAAATCTATTTTAAACTCGCATACACCGAGAACGTTTATGTTTTGCTTAAAATATTATGTTTACCTATTGAAAAAATCTCTGTTGAATTTTTGTTTATTCTAATAATGATATATTGTTTTTTTGTATATAGGTATTTATCGTTAAATCAAACATTATAACCAGTAAAAATCGTTTTTCATTTGAATTTTTTACCATCAAAGTGATAATCAAATAAAAAAGTATGTCACAGTAGTAAACAGTATACAATTTATTGTTTTTACTACCTTGTCCCATACTAACAAGGCTAGTTAAATAAAACCTTTTGCCAGAATCATGGATTTCCAGCCTATATCACCTATAGCCTATTAAACTCGATAACATTATCACAGGGATCCAACTACATTACTTGTACACAGGACATGATCTTTGTTGTTACCGCACTTACATCTCGGTATTCACTCATTACACAGTATCATGTGTCTAGACACGCGGGAGCGTATCAGCCAAGTTCCAGCCAAAAGATCTGGGGACCGCACCAATATAAGTAATATTACACGAACCATTTGGATCCACTTTTAACCCCTCGGTAACTCATAAACTACTCGACTTGAACACACCTAATTTTGGTTGATTTATTTATTGAGATAAACTAGCTAGTTTATATTGGTTAGCTAACCAAATCACCAAATTTTATAGACATAGCTTTAACGTTTACAAGGATTAACATCCAATATCTCAAATCTTTTTTCTCGGTCAAGTCAATGTACAAAGTGACATAATATGGAATTTGACGGCTATTTTCACATTTATAATATTTGGCAGGATATACTCGTATTGTCATGAAACACATAAGGCTAAAGTTACATCTGTAACTATAGCTAGTCTCGCTTTGATCTCAGCCGCAGCCGCTGTCGAGAGCGTAAGTCAAATTGCCTACGTCGTTATGACAAATTGAAGGACTTTACTGCATGCCTCCCGACGTGCTCCGTAGCACTTTGCTGGCGGTTTGTGTAGTCTTAGATACAGTATATACGCTCTATTTGTAACGAGACCGCGGATGGAGATTTTGTATTATAGTGATGGGATTACAATTCAGCAAATGTAAAAAATTGTGCAAAGAGAGGAAGGGCATAGCGAATCTTCGCTCGAATTGAGCCGCCCGTCCGGGGAAGGACCTCCACCCTATAGAATACCGCAGTCAAATAACCTCTGGGTCGTGTTTCTGCCGGTGAGTAGGGTTTCCGGAGCTCGTGGGGGGTTAGGGTTGGGCCGGCATGGCGGTGGCAACTGACAGGTAACTGACCAGTTACTTGCCTGTTGTCACAGCGACTTGGGCTTCTCTTTCGCTTTCCATCAGGCGTAGGAAGCCATTATGTCGAGCTACCATAAAAAAAAAGTTTTTTTTACTACAGTAAGTACATTATAGTGGCTTAGCTACAGCTCAGCCACTATAAAAAAAAAAGTGCACATCCGTTAACTAATTTAGACTTAGATTGTGATATCGCTTACCATCAGGTGAATTGCAGTCAAGGGCAAAACGCATATTGCATAAAAAACTATATATATGTGCGGTGATGTAAAAGAACACAAATCAACTCTTCATTTTTTTCCCATGGCTGCCGTCTGTTTCAGCTTCTCAGACGGTAAGTAAGGTTTAACCACCTGTTTGTTTAGTGACCGTCCGGAAAATGACTTCGGTTGCGGTTCGGGATCAGTCGGTATTATGGAAGTATTAACTACTACGTACAACTTACTCAGGCAGACAGGCTCGGTGGCTCATTTGGTAGTGCCCTCTGCCTTCTGAGCCAAGGGTTGTGGGTTCGATCCCCGCACAGTACAAACATTTGTGTGCATGAACATGTCTGTTTGTATTGGTCTGGGTGTTTTCTATGTATAATATGTATTTATTTAAAAAAAAAGTATATAAGTAAGTTTATCAGTTGTCTAGTACCCATAGTACAAGCTTCGGCTTAGTTTGGGGCTAGGTGGCGCTGTGTGGCCCAGCGTGGCATGTCTTGGGTTATTTATTATTTATTTATTTATTTACTTAATACTTCCATGGTCGGTATTGATAACAAGCCAACATGGCCACAACTGACAAGTGATGGATTTGGTTACTTGTTCATTGCCGCAACTAAACGAATCGACGTTGCTATAAGCAACTATAAAATAGCTAATTTCAAAATTAAAGCACGAATTGTAAAAAATGTACTACTTATTATATTTCAAGAAATGGTAACGTCTCCCTGCGACAAAACCTGAATTTATATTCGTTCTTATCGTGTATTATGTCAGAAAATGTTCAGAATAACTTGTCGACAAAAGTACCTTATTAAATATCTTGCCTCATGTGGAATACGCTTAAAATATTTTCTTCTTTATTTGAATGTCTATTTCATAGTAGTTTCTCGACTGCTCTATATAGGATATTAATGTACGAGAGATGTGCTATTTTCAAGGATATATTAAACGAAGCGTGAATAATCATCTTACAGGTAAGCGACTAGCAGGTCGTTTAGCTGCCCGTTGTCTTAGCGATTTGGGCTTCTCTGAAAGAAGTCTTGCCATTGACGGGGCCCAGCGGGTGGGTGGTTGGTGCGGGGACACATCCACCTGTCCTGCACGGGTCCCCGTCTCTGTCGGACGGGAATGGGCCGGGCCTCCGGGCCGCTCCTGTTCTAGTCCTTCCAGGTCCCGTGACGTCATCTCCATAAGTGCTTGACGGAGGGACCGGGGTTTTTAGTGGGTATTCATTGCTTCCTCTCCATCTTGAGGCAGGGTGAGTCCCACATACCCAGTCACTCCCCCCGGGTGACGGGAATGCTTAAATGCATTTTCCTCGGCAGAAAAAAAAGTCTTTCCATCATGCTTAAAGAAGTCATTATTGGATGGACATATAAGATACCATGCTACTATAAACAAACAATACTTATTCTGTACTTGGAATGCTGCTGCCCGTCATCGGTCTGTGGTATTTAGCTATGCCTTCAATTGTGATGGTTATACCGCCACCAGCCGGTTGCCAGCGCCTTGTTTGTTATTCGGCAGGATGCACCACGGCCAGGAGAGGTTGGCTTGGAGCGAAATGATAATAGACCGCTCCCTTACATCCCCTACCACTCTTATAAAGGATTTTTGTGACCAAATTATCTCGGCATTATACGAGTATGTTCAACAAACTTGACCATTACACTTTTTCACTAACTTCGTCTCAAATGTTTGTACTGATAATTATGGTAATGAAGATTCAATTTCATTAGTTCCGTTCACGTTACAAATGCTGGTCTGAACGACAATAAAATATTGATTTCAAAGTATGCGGAAAAGAAATAGGCTTCTCAATGGCGGTAAATAAATCAAAGGGACTCAGATTTATTAGGAACAAAATCTTTTTTTCCCGGCACGGTCTCACCGTGTTGCCGGAGTGTAATAAAATGGTTGGTAGCCGAATTGATATGCGAATGAATTTGTTTAGTCAGTTCACTTGGATCTACACATGTTATTACGATTCTCGTAAATTGTTCGTACGTAACTAGATTCTTTGTTTTATTTACCGAATTACGTAGAACATTTTTTTTCAGGAGATGGGCGTAGCAAACTTTACTGGGTTTATGTATCTAGAGGTTCCACTCTCTACGTTCGTTAACGAAGTTTGGGGTTCTGTATAAGTCGTTGCACACTGCTACTATCCGTTTACTTTTGTCAAAGGCCTTTGATATTCATATTTGTTTGTGTGGTCTTGTATTATTAACTCAAATTTCTCCGGTCATAACGAATCCCCTACCAGATTTGAAACTAAGAGGAGGTGTATGGCCTCTTAGTTTCAATTGAATTATATATAATATCTAAAGCAAACTTAGCTAATATGTAGTTTTTAAAAGAGGTTGATGTAATCAATTTTCAGTCATCGTTGTTAAATCAACATCTTCGGGTTGTAAGTCCGTCTATAAGGAATCAGTAATTCTGCTAGCTCGGTGAAACTAACAGTAAAACTGGGAATCAGAAGACATTTAACGTCAATATCCTTCTGCTGCAGTACCACTATTGACCGAGTTCATTACCTACCATTGGACATTAAGAATTAACTTCTCTCGTGAAAGTCCCGTTAAGTGATTTTGAAATAGATACTTCCCCGACAAGGACTAAGTTAATTTAATTTCTAACCAGAAAGAGGTAAACTTTGTAAGAGAACTCGATTACTTCATCTGGTAAAACGATGAGAGACATTTAACTAAAGTTGGTCTATTATCTGCTTACCGGAGAAGCGAAGTAACGAATATTTGCATAAAAATGCATACATTTCTGACATTTGCATAAACATTTTTTAAAGGAAGAAGGTACTTCAACAAATTTTACTTGCGTTAAAATCATTTAAAATTTCTTGTCTGGTGGCGAATTGCGGTTATTGTTTTTTTTTTTGTTGTTTACTCGGAACTTGGCTGACCCATTCCCAGTCCATCATCAATCAATTTTACGAACTTTTATTTTATACTATATTATTGCCAATTAATTAAGGCAATAATAAGGTGTCTAAGTAATAATAAAAACAACAGCCAGAGTGGACGAACGGCAAATGAAAAACAAAAACCTGAGCAAACTTTCCTCTCCCAACTATAAGAGGATTGTTGACATTTCTCTCGGCTATTGTGAATGTACTTTTTACTTTTCCTGGATGTTGGCATAGTAACAGGAAGTAAGTCAGTAAGGTTACGCGTTTGAAAAAACGAATTTTATACTTAGATGGATATTCTTTATTGCACATGACAATAAAACATTTTTAAAGAGCAGCGGTTTTCTGACGTACGCGCACAATTGACGCCTCTGTAAAGGAGCCCTTATACATGCTAAGAACACTTTTTTGTTTTATTAAATCTCTAGTAAGCTTGCGCTACTAAGAAGACTTTCAACGGTTTTCTTTAAATCTTATTTATTTATGTAAACAACTTTAGACGAACAAATAAACGTCGGACGACGATTAAGTACCGTTATATGGTGCAAGTTCTAAAGACTCACACAGCACGTTTCGCCTCTACTTTCATAGCGCAAACGTCCAAAATATGCAACTCTTTGCCTGGCACGTTATTCTCTGAGAGACCTTCAGATGCTTAAAGCGAGAGTGAACCGGTGAGTGCATTCCATCGTAGACTGCGATATTGCTTACTATATGGCGATTTTTTATAGTAGCTCGACATAATAGCTTCCCTACGCCTGATGGAAAGCCAAAGAGAAGCTCAAGTAGCTGTGACAACGACCAAGTAACTGATCAGTTACCACAGCCATGCCGGCACAAATCCCCCCACGAGCTCCGGAAACCCTACTCACAGACAGAAACCCGACCCGGAGGTCATTTGGCTGCGGTATTCTATAGGGTGGAGGTCCTTCCCCGGACGGGAGGCTCAATTCGAGCGAAGATCCGCTGTGCCCTACCTCTCTCAATTGTAGTCATCATCAACAGCCTATTGCAGTCCACTGCTGGACATAGGCCTCTCCAGTTGCTTGCCACTCAGGGCAAACATCTGGAGGATATGCCCATAATCGCCACGCTGGGCAGGCGGTTGGCGATCGCAGGGCGTAGCTACTCACAGTCGGTTGCCAGCGCCTCGTTTGCTATTCGGCAGGATGCACCACGGGCAGGTGAGGTTGGCTTGGAGCGAAAAGATGATAGGCCCTTACATCCCCACAATTGTAATACGAATAAAAAAAGAAACAAAGTTGTTATGGACATGCCATACTCCGTTCGATTATATTACGACTAGGACTAATTGAATCTCGTTTTATCCGGGACATCTAATATTGAGTTTTCACATGGTTTTGTATCGTTTGGTTAGAACAATTAAAAACAAACGCAGTAAAACGCAAAAGGCTGTCAACAAGCCCGCCATTTCTTTATAGTGCAGTCAATGAAGCATTATAGGTCCGAATTTTTTTACTGTAAACCGAATTGCATACAATTTTGGGATTAGGTTCATCTTACCATTAACTTCAAAAGTGAAAATGATTTGAACTCCGCCACCACCATGGGGGTGGTTGCCACCCCTTCTCGGGGGTCAATGGTTGTTTTTTCAAAATAACCTCGGATATCGATTGAAGATCTAATTTTAAGCAAAAAAGTTTCTATAAAGTTTCTCGAAAAATCTAATACTTTTCAAGTTATTGGCAATTGAAAATTCGCAAATTTTTCACGATTTTCATCAGTTTTTTTCAAATATCTCCAAAAATATACGTTTTATCGAAAATTTTATAAGGAACGAAACTGTAGCAGGTAAAAAAATGAACAATTTGGTTTTTTACAAAGTATTCTAAGTGCAATATTAAGCTAGATATTAAAGATCAAAGCCGTTTTTTATTTTATCTGAAATTTCATCGATGTAGTCAATGCCATCTAGCAGCGAGCAAATGCATTTTATGCTTTCTAATCGAAAAGGGTTTTGTAGTGCTTGAAATAAGCTTTAAAATGAGCTTTATCAAAAGTCTTTTGCACGTAAAATAAGTGAGCTATATTGCAAATAAGCGGAGCATCGAATGTTTTTTCTTTTCAATCAATGGGTTTAAATAAGTGCCATTTCCACCAAAACTAAAATTAATCATATTCCGCCTAGAATTAACTTTATTATGAAGAGTTTTATAGATTGTATTAGTTTGGCTGCTTTAGGACACATAGTTTTCAAAAAAGTCACGATTGAAAAAAAATCGAGAATTTCAAATTTTTAAAAATCCCACCCCTTTTTCATAATATCTCAAAAATGACGACAGATACGTATAAAAGTGTAGGTATAAAAAATTTAGGTATTTTTCTGACAAACAATTTGGTTTTTTTGTTTTTTCTATCAAATAAAAATTGACGGAGATATGATTGTTTAAAGAGCGCGTGGCAGCGCAATCACAGCCTCCCTTAATCGTGACTTTTTTGAAAACTATGTGTCCTAAAGCAGCCAAACTAATACAATCTATAAAACTCTTCATAATAAAGTTAATTCTAGGCGGAATATGATTAATTTTAGTTTTGGTGGAAATGGCACTTATTTAAACCCATTGATTGAAAAGAAAAAACATTCGATGCTCCGCTTATTTGCAATATAGCTCACTTATTTTACGTGCAAAAGACTTTTGATAAAGCTCATTTTAAAGCTTATTTCAAGCACTTATTTCCCTTACATCATCATTATCATTATCAGCCTATTCCATGTTTGCCCTAAGTGGTGAACAACTGGAGAGGCCTATGTCCCTTACATCCCCGTTCATATTTAAAAAGCAAACACTATCATGTTTGTTGAACCTACAAATTTCATCGTAGGTTTCATTTAGCTAGGGAATACTATACGGGATCAATCGGCAAAGCAATTGACCGTCGTCAGATGTTATCAGCTGTAAGCCTAGGCTTTACTGGTTCTTACTCTGTCATCGTATACGTAAATGTACCTAAATAATAGGGTAGTCAATATGGAACATGGATCATTTCGTGTATTTGCGCTTCCTCTTACGCAGAACAGATTTTTCCATGGAACTTGTATTACACGAGAATAAATGTCGTCACATTATTCATCCTATCTCTCTGGTTAATCAATAACTTTCAAGGTTTTTAACTCAGATAAAAGAAAATGTGTGTTAAAAACTGCCTGCGATGTTCTATAAAAAACAAATGAAGATAAGTAAGTTACGTGGAGTATCGATAGGTTTGTTATTTATTTATCTGCTTTGAGATTTTGAGGACTATGATGTCCTATCAAGTTTCATCTGATTTAGTCCTGTACTTTCGGGACAAATTGTCTGTGACAGATGGACGGCCAGGCAGATGCATGACTGTTCTTATAAGGGAACCTTTTTTGGTTTTAAATTTTTTGTACAGAACCCTAAAGTGGCATATATGAATCACAAACTCAATTGTTGGCTCACGACACGTACCGTCACGAGTATTGCATTATATTTTACTAACTTGTTCCTTTACTAGTAAACTGAAGAGGACTGTTAACCCTAACTCCGCTGTGCCAAATCTCGTTCGTTCACTTTTGTTTGCAGTAAAGATAGACGAGCGAACATGCCTAGTGAATCGCGCGAGTAGAATTCCCGGGATTCCGGTTTTTTACTCAAAATCGCGTAACAAGTTTAGACAATTAAGTAGGTTGGTCTTTTTACTTTCAATAAAAATAAAAAAAACACCGAATGACTTTACAGCCAGTTTCGGAAATATACTTTTAGTGAAAAGAATCGGCAAAAGGCCCCATAGCTACTCTTTTTCATCGACAATAATAAATTACAATGAATTTCATTAGTAACTTATGGCACTACTTTTCTCTGAAATAAATTAGCTACTTATTGTGTTTAGGGAATAATACTGTACTTCTGATTGAATGCCGTATCATGTGACTATTGCAGGTTAGTAATTAATGTAGGTATATTGATTACAAATTAATACTACAATAATTGTAGTATTAATTTGTAATTACGAGTTATATATAAAATGTAGAGTACATACTATATTATGTGCTCTGGTTGCACACAATACCCATATTTCACAACAAATTTATTACAATTAAGGACATTCCAGGACCAAATAGAAAGTGTCCTAAAAAAAGGTAACATACAAAGTACCCTAAACCGACGAGCATGTATGAGGAGATCGATGAATGTGGACGAAGCAAAAGCTGTGTGCCAGGATCGTCGCAAATGGAAGGACGTGGTCTCTGCCTACCCCTCTGGGAGAAAGGCGTGACGGTATGTATGTATGTATGTAATTTATTACAATCTACTAGTAAATTTTCCATTAGGTATAAATAGAATTTAATTTTCATTTTCGAATACGTACAAAAGTATTTATGATTACGAGTTACGGGAACGTTTAATTATTTTGACGATAAAAAGTAATCCTTGTTTGTCCCGGGATCGTTTTCGCACAATCCCGGAAATCTCGGGATCAGAGATAAAGGTCGAGATGTTGTTTTCTGATATTACTCAAGATGTAACAATTTTACAGCGTTCCGACCGGGAACGTGTGACATGGTTTGATAAGGATCGTAAAATACTAAATCTGCCTCGTTTCCATGGTGGGTAAACAAATGTGTAACGTGCACTGAACATAATATTATGTAGGTCTGTATACGAGTAAAAGAGAAGTGAAACGCCTATCAACATTCTTTTGGATTCATTTAGGGAGGCATAAATGTCCAGCAGATTAAGATGCTTATTTTGAATTAATAATGGCGTTTAAAGAAATAAAGCATATTATTCATTAATTAAGCTATTAAACTATTAAAAAGGTTTTGCGCCAGATCTTCTTCAATCGCAACGGATCGTATAAGATCATGTAGTACCAAAGATGAAACGAATGTTGTCCGTGCTATGGCCTGTGCCATGTAGCTATGGTTCAAATTTCATCGGATTATATCTTTTAGATTGTGAAAAACTTATTAATTATACTCTCCAACTATTAAAGGACCAGACCAGTTTTTGTTTCCTTGCTATAATATATAAGCTTGAAAGTTTTGGTCGCGCAATTGGAATGTTCGGAAGCCATGAAATATTATGGAGATACGATATATATCTAAGTTCTTAATGATTGTAATCCTTGTTTTCGTTATTAAGTCCGTGCGTGGCTGGTAATTTCATCGATATTTATAAAACACTTACCTCAATTAAGTAGTTTATTTTCAAATACAGCTAACTAGTATAGGTTTTATATGATAACGGTGATCAAATTAAAGTGTCTCAGTGTTCGAGTTCAAACGCTTTAATTATCCATTAAACTAATGGCAGAACCTATAATTATAGTTTAAACATAAATAACGTGATAATTACCTCGTCAGTCACGTTGATAAAGCTATAACATCATTCTATCGGATTTAATTACTATTTTATAATTTTAGATTAGATTACACAGACAAAATTATATTCAAAATCGGTTTGATCCTAAAAGGGAAATTCGCTAATTATGCTTTCCTTTTAATCAAACTAATTAATTACGTTTTTCAAAATTCTAGATGTTTCGAATTGATTTGAACATTGTCTCCAATCAAAGTTAAATTAAATATATTTTTATCGGCTAGTAATTACTTTTTAATGCATCTTTACTAAAATTAAAAGCTCCCAATAAATCGTGTTTCAAGTTCAAGTTCTTTAATCAAGCAAATTATTCCGTAGCTAACTGAAATTGTTGATAATAGAATTGGTTTGCTTCATTCCAACAAGTTTTAAGGTATTCCAAATTTTCTATGTATGAAATCTTAAGAATTAAGATATAAGATTTATTTTATTAAAACAGGTAGATTAGTCCTTAACACTTTTAATGTTATTTTAACTTAGGAATAATTAATTACCTAATGGTTAGATGGTGCTAATTCATTAAGAGATTCACGCAAGAGAGTAATCACGAGATTATGACTGATTAATGTTGAGTAGAAAGCATTAAAGTTCATGGGATAATCGGCTTTATTCCTAATGGTGGAGAGCCGAGAGTGCAAAATTCGATATGTAATGATGACGAAGTCTCTTAGGACGAGAAATGCATTAGCGGTTTTTTTTTCACACCAATGAGCGTGGTATGCACTAAGAACCTTTTAATGATTATAATTTATTAATAGTGTTTCAAGCTTTTACGGTCACTATTATCATAAATATAATAATTCATTATGAACAGAATGAAAAGGAAAATAGAATCTTTATTTATATAGACAAACAAGCACTTATGAAACGTCAAGTAAATAAATTAGACAGCAATTGGGCTTCGGTAATAAATTAGACAGCCTTTATGCAAGTGAACCACAGTGAACCCTATTCTTATAATATTTTAAAACTGAATTAGGTGATTCTCAATTGCGTTTACCTAATAAAATCACTTATATTTTTCTTTGCATTATAAAAGTATCTCTTTTTATATTTCTCAAAGGACTTACAAAAACTTCTTAATAAAATAAAAGGCCAGTAATATAAAACAAAAGCTATTTAAATTTATCTGTCAAAGAACAAAAACTTGTAATTTAATAGGCGAAAAAATTACAAAACCACTTTCGTCTCGGACTGTGAAATCAATTGCAATCAAAAAAGTTGTAAAAAATATCAAAAGTGAACCTGGGCTACAAATCTAATAGGAGCCCTCAAGTTGATATTGGATTTCGTCGAGTGTCAATCAAGCCCAAAGAGCACAATCAACGGCCCTTGTGCGTTATCAAGATAGGATTAGGATCGCGATATTGCGGAGAATTTTTTTTTCGGCTTGAAGGATTGCAAACTTTTCGGAGTACTATTGTGAGGTCGTTGGGGAACTATCATATTGCAATCTTTGATGACTGAGGAGGGAAGTAAAAAGTTATTCCTTTCGATATGTATATTATAGACAGGCTCGGTGGCTCAATTGGTACTGACCCCTGCCTTCTGAGACCCCTGCCTTCTGAACCGAGGGTCGTGGGTCCGACTCCCACCCGGGACAAACACTCGTGTGATGAACACTTGTGTTTGTTCCGTGTCTGGGTGTATATATTTGTATTTAAGTATTTATTTGTGGTACCTTCGTTGTTCTGATACCCATAACACAAGTGCTTAAGCTACTTACTTTGAGATCAGAGCAATGTATGTGATGTTGTTGTCTAATAATAATAATAAAATAATAATAATAATATTTAGCGTTCAAAAGTGGTGGTAAGGTCGTCTAAACGCATGCGACACCCCTGGTGTAGCAGGCGTCCATGGGCTGCAGTAGCCGTTTACCATCAGACGTTCCGGTAGCCATTTTTCCATCCTAGTGGTATGAAAATAAAAACATTCACGTGTAATGTAAGAGAGCGGGATAAAAGCCAACCTCACCTGCGCGTGGTGCATCGTGCCGAACAACAAACGAGGCGCTGGTAACCAACTGGTGGCGGTATAACAATTACAATTGAAGGCATAGGTAAATACCCGTGGGGGGTTAGGGTTGGGCCGGCAGTGGCAACTGACAGGTACCCAGTTACTTGCCAGTTGTCACGGCGACTTGGGCTTCTCTTTCGCTTTCCATCAGGCGTAGGGAAGCCATTATGTCGAGCTACTATAAAAAAAAATAAAACTTCCACAGACAGATGACGGGCAGCAGAGTCACCGGAGCGATAAACTACACCCTGCAATCGCCAACCCGCCTGCCCAGCGTGGCGATTATGGGTATATCCTCCCGATGTTTGCCCCAAGTGGCGAACAACTGGAGTTACCTACATAATATGTTCAACAGTGGACTGCGATAGGCTGATGATGATGATGATGAGGATGTGTAATGTAAGTGGCTTTAATCATTACATTACATTTATAGCTCCCCTGTTGACAAACATAGGCGTATAATGTTTTTTTTTTTTTATATTGGCTCAGCATAGTGGCTTCCTTTTGCCTGATGGAAAGCTAAAAGGAAGCCCAAATCGCTCTGATAACGGGCGGGAAACCTCAGTTTCCAGTCAGTTACCACAGCCATGCTGGCCCGCGAGATGCTTCTTCACGCTTCGTTTAAAGGATCCCATACTGTAAGAAGGAGGAAACACGTGTGCCGGCAGAGAATTCCACTTTTTGATAGTACGGCATAAGTAGGACTTACCGAATTTTTTAGTACGCGATGGGATGTTATCCACCGTGAAACGGTGGCATCGCATGCCAGCCCGCGTGGTCCTATGTAACATTATACATATGACTTTGGTGATTACATTATAACACTCCCCGATTTTCTTTCTGTACCTCGTTACTTAACCCATTAGTGGCCAAAGGAAAACTACAAGGATTTACATAAATTTTGTTTTATTTATCAAAAATAAGGGTTACAAAAAAATACTAGAAAGTGAAAAAAAAACGAAAAATTATATATTTTGGTTTTTATGGGGGTGTACCCAAAATGGCACACTGGCCACTTAAGAGTGATAATTTATAAAGCAAGTTTTTTGAATGCACAATGTTTTCTTGCACTTTTTGCAGCCCCAGCGGCTTCTTTTGTGGCAGATTACACAGCGTACTCGTTTGGGCAGCTTTTCAGGAACATGATCAGCGCCGTCTAGTTGCAAACCATCTATATTAGATGTCGAAGGACGAGGAGAGTGTCTTTGGGGCGATTGATTTAGATAAAATCTGGCTATGTTTCGCCGAAATAATAATTGGTCCATGGCTTCTTCTCTGGATTGTACATGCAATCGCCAAGCATTTGATATGGCCAAATCAATCATGTAGGTAAATAAAACCCAACACCATTTTTTTACCATGAATGCCAATTCTGTACAATGAAATGGATTGATCCATTTCATCAACTCCACCCATGTTTTTATTATAATTTTGAAATAAGCACGGGATCTTCATATCAACCTTTTGTTTTTTTTCTGCAGACCATCTTTTCACAGTTCCTACTGGCTCATGAGAATCATAATTAGTTGCCATTGTACAAATGCTGTTATCTTTCCAGCGAACCAGTAACACTTCATTTTTTTTATCGAATCTGTGATCATATTCTCCTCTCGATCCTTTCTTCATTTCCTTAGCATTTGGCAATGGGCATTTCTTGGTGCGGTTATCACGAATAGTTCCTGTAGCACGATAACCTAATTGGCGCAAATCATTTAGCAGATCGTAGCTGGTAAAAAAATTATCGAAAAAAGCTTTGTGATTGCCAGGATCTGTTATCATTTTATTGAGCAACATTTTGACAACTCTAGTACCTAAAGGTTCCGTATTTGAAGAAGAAGATTTGCCACAATAAATATCGAAACTGTAACAATATCCCGTAGCACTAGCCGCTACCCAGTTCTTGTACCCAAATCGTACGGGTTTCCCTCTAATAAATTGTTTTGCCGAATGGTGACCGTAGTACTTCACCATGGATTCATCTATGGAAATATTTTCGTGGAAAGTATGCCACTGGTTGAACTTTGTCATAAGCAAATCCGCTAGTTTTCGTACCTTGAACATTTTGTCGTTATTATTTGGAGCGTCGTTGTTATCGACAAGATGTAAGTTTCTTTTTATTTCTCTAAATCGGTTACTGGACATGGCGCTTGACACTGCATTGACTCCGATATCCTCATCTAATGACCAATACATACGTTCTCTAGGTAGTTTGTGATAACCAGATAATATTAGTATTCCAAAGAAAATCTTTAGCTCTCCAGCAGTAACAGTAAAATTGTGCCTATTATTTTGATTAGCATATAAGTTACTATAGTCAGCAATCATGGTAAATACTTCATCATCAAAAAACATTTCAAATATTTGAACAGGAGACAGATCTCTCACAGCTTCTTTCATGCGGCTCTCGTTTTCTTTTAGACTGTCAGTTTCTGTATAAGACTTTGTATAATTTGGGGTACACTTACGCCAAACTGGAGTATTCGATGTGAAGGTTCTTGGTCTAATTGGGTGGTTACTTGCTACATTGGAACTAATTCGGGCTCTCTTGGAAGCTAATGGCTCATCATCGCTGCTATTTTCTGAATCCGAAGAAACACCAATATTGCGAACAAATACCTCAACATTTCCGGGAACATCCTTCGGCAAATCAGGTGGAAAATCGTCATCGAAACCTTCTTCTTCGTCAGTAAGAACACTTGGTTCTGGTGGAATTATAGCTAAATCATATTCCAAACCGTCACTATCTTCTAGAACGGAATATATGGCCTCTTCTAATCCTTCATAGTTGTTACTAGCACTGTATCTACGCCTACGACTCATTTTAAAAATCTGAAAAAATATAGATAATATTAGTTCACTTGTGGCCACTGTACCCGAATTGGCACGGTAATATTTAAAATGTCATAAAAACTTATATTTTTATTATATGTTACTGCAATATAGTACAAAACAATATTTATATATTGAATTTTATATATTTATAAGTAATTATCTTGTTTATATTTGTTTACATATTATGATATTTAAAAAACAATACATACCTCCACGTCTATCTTGATATCAAAATTCAGCAATTAACTGTCACAAAATCAAGAACAATAGCTAAAACTTAGTATTGCAAATTAAATCACTGTACTTGTAACTACTCAAATGAGTAATAATATTTCCGCTGGTGTCAATACTTTTTTTTTCTACCCTCATTTATTAAGTGTTCCCAAATTGGTACGGCAACCAAGAATGGGTTAAAATGAAAGGTTCATTCTTCGAATGGTCATTATTTATGTTTTCATAAGTAATTTCAGAGTACAATATTGACATACCAAAAATAATTCTTTTAATTTTCAATTACTTTTTTGCCCTTCCATTACAAAATTGCTACCGAATCGAGAGTTCTTAACCAAAACGGAGCATTAAATAAGAAGACGAAAAGTAAATTAAACTTTGTTCCGAGGTTCTGACACAAAGGAAAACTCTCAATTTTTTCGATGGGATAAATCAATATTGCCTGAATGTAACAATTCTGTAGGTTATAATACCTATCTGTTTGCTTAATTACTTGCAATCATAATGTTTAAATAATCAAGTCTAAATTTTGTATTCATTATTTGTAATATCGTTAAATTGTAATTTGCTTTGTATTTTTTTAACATGGCTTTACAACATTAAATTTATACTTTTTAATTTTCACCTACGTATATGCATACCTACTTAATATGCTTAAACCAACAACTTATAGAACCTAGCCTAAATAGTTCGTTCTACTTGACAAATAAGCTACCACCTCTATGATTATAAATGAGATTTTGTCGTGTACCTTCTTTTCTGATCATGGAGCCTCCACTTTCTAATTGTACCCGTTCCGACAACATAACACACATGTAGAACATTTGGCAACTACAGTTCTCACATCTCAAAGACTATACAACAGGCTACTATCTGATTTAAGACGTGGTTGCACGAAACCACCAGTGAATAGATACGCTATCAGTTTCTATTGAAGCAAATAGTGTGCATAGAATTTCTATTTACGTTCAATGCATGGACAGTGATTGGCGAAATTCCGCAACAGATATTATTCGGAACAGTTTCTCAGAACACTCGGTAATTGCAGATGCGAGGTAAATGCAAAAATACGGTCATAATGTCAATAAATCTGGGTTGTCAGAAATTCTAATTCTTGATTCATGGAATTGAGACTCGTTATCACATTGGCCCGTGGTGCATCCTGCCGAATAACAAACGAGGCGCTGGCAACGGACTGGTGGCGGTATAACCATCACAATGGAAGGCGTAGCTAAATACCTCAGACCGATGACGGGCAGCAGCGTCATCGGAGCAAGAATCTACGCCCTGCGATCGCCAACCCGCCTGCCCTGCGTGGCGATTATGGGTATATCCTCCAGATGTTTGTCCTAAGTGGCGAACAACTGGATAGGCCAATGTCCACCAATAGTGGCCTTCAATAGGCTGATGATAATGATGATCACATTGGTCAAAGGTACGAGCCAAAAGCTAGATTCATGGACTCGTAGTGACGAGTCTATGAACTATGACGAGTATATGAGTCACTATGTAGTGACATACCTATCGATAATCCGTACCTGTCGACTTTGTATGCGACAAGTCTGCCTTAAACTTATTAATGTAGCATGTTTCCAGTATTCTTCGTCCATTATGCTTATTGATATTGTGGGCGCTGGTATTTGCGCCTTTTCAAGGAAACATAGAGCGGCGTGTCTTGTGTGAGATCGTTTTATTTATTAACTTCGTCTCATTCTCAAAAATACGGTATACGTCAACTACGTCGTTGACCAAAATCCTCCAGCCATCTTTCTGAAGTTATCGTCCCACGGTATTCGAGGATGTGGGTGGGGTGATGCAACCTCTTTTGTGTATATGCTGTTGTATACCCGCCTGCCCAGCGTGGCGATTATGGATAAAGCTTGCAGATGTTTGCCCAAAGTAGCGAACAACTGGAGAGGCCTATGTCTAGCAGTGGACTGCGATAGGCTGATGATGATGATAAAATTACCATGACCAGTTTACTTTTCTGTAGTTTTCAGTTGTTCTCAGCGAGGTCTGACCTTTCTGTTCGTTCCAATTTTTAATAAGCTGGACTTTCATCCAGTAGCTACTCTTATTGGACGGCGTCCCACACTTTTATTATTACCCAACAACATTTAAGCAATAAAAAATATACAAGCGCCTCAATTATCATGAAAGTAGTTACATAGCTCGCAATCCCACTGCACCGGTTTAAATTATGCAAAACTAAAAAGTTTTATGCGTCGTGCGAACTTAAGGGGTCCCTCTTGGGCGGCAAACGGGCGCGAATGCACTTTTCCCGCGAGCTCCGGTATTTATAACTCATGCAATACTGATTTTGCTCTATTCAGGATGTAGAATTTTTGCATATGTGCTTGCAAAATACAGGTCTTGGTCTCAAACGTTGAAAATACATCAAATTGAAAATTAACATTCCCGTTTGTGGCATAATTGAATAAAATAGATAGAAAGCATGAACGGAAAATATGAAACTGATGTATTCTGTGCAAAGCATTCACATTATATCAATAATTGCAATATATTGATACCAGTGCAGGTCCGATCTAAAAACGAATTAAATACATTATGTAATCCATGAAAGTAACCAAAATTGTGTCAATGTGTTGAGTCAGTAGGATGCAGATTTTCCAATTTGGTGTCTGGACGAGATCGCTTGTATCGATAAGACTGCCTAAATTGTACAATATCTAGGTATTATCGGCTGGCTCGGTGGCTCGATTGGTAGTGACTTCTACTACAGAACCAAGGGTTGTGGGGTCGATCCCCACCCGGGACAAACATTCGTGTGATAAACATTTGTGTTTGTTTCGTGTCTGGGTGTATGTATATATTTGTATTTAAGTTTATATTTGTGGTACCTTTGTTGTTCTGATACCCATAACACGAGTGCTTAAGCTATATACTTTAAGATCGGAGCAATGTATGTGATGTTGTCTGATATTTAGATTATACCAAGTGTTAAAGACAACTGTTCGGTGTGCAATTAAGAAAATGTAAGTTCCTATATATATTTCTCTTGTAAACTTATGTTTTTGACATAATCAACGTTGACATACCTTCCACCATATAGTTAAGGTATTTAGCTTTATGACTACACAATACACATAGCGCATCAAACCTTTCGTTTGTCTTCTTAAGTAATATATTTATCATTAATTTACGATACCCTTTTGAAAAACCTTTTATATTAATATTTTACAATGTAATTAATCATAACAAAATGTATTAAGTGAGCTTTTAAGCTAGTTTTTTACTAAACCATTTTAAAAAGCTATTTAAATCTAGCAACAGTTAAATTCTATCCACAATTTGTTTAACTTCAAACGAATAATACTCGTACTAGCTTTAATCCTTTTTGGTAAATCATTTATTAAATACACACGTCTTTGATCATATAAACAAAGCACAAATTTTAATTTAATGGCGCAAAGATGTAATTAATGCGTTAAAATAAGCTTCAATTTAATCTTTATATTACAAACAACCTAGCCACTATTTAATTTTATAATTAGATTATGATTATAATCAAAAGAGCATGTCGGCAATAATTAACTGGATAAACATATGTGATAATACATTCTACTCAGGTATAATCTTTATATTTTACTTTTTTAATTATTCTAATTTACATTATAACTGGATATCGAACTAGGCAAAGTATACAAATGTTGTAGATTAGTTTAACTAAACCCGTTATTGTAACCACATCATCATCATCATCAGCCTATTGCAGTCCACTGCTATACATAGGTCTCTCCAGTTGTTCGCCACTTAGAGCCAACGTCTGTAGGATATATATCCATAAATCGCTGCACTGGGCAGGCGGGTTGGCGATCGCAGGGCGTAGCTTCTCGTTTCGGTGACACTGCTGCCCGTCATCGGTCTGTGGTATTTAGCTACGCCTTCAATTGTCATGGTTATACCGCCACCAGTCGGTTGGCGCCTCGTGTGTTATTCGGCAGGATGCACCGCGGGCATGTGAGGTTGGCTTGGAGCGAAATGATGATAGGCCGCCCTTAGGCCCGTTATTTTACTGAGCAAATCATGAATATTGTTATGATGATACATTGACAGGCTAATGAAATGTTGATCATAAGAATAAAATAATGCACGTAAAGTTTTTGGTAGGTAAATAGAAGGATAAAACGGAATTTCTATTCATTAATCTATGTTCACATCAGTCTATTCCCTCGCAGAGGTCGAGATATAGCACACTTTATTCCTAAGAGAAAACGATCATGCATTAAATTTATAAAAGTCTAAGTAGGTAACTAATATTAAATTTAAACGAGCCTGTCTTTGAAATAATTATAATGTTTCATATCATTTGATATGAAACATTAAATTATCATTTAATAAAAAGCTAAGAGCTTTTGTAATTCAATGACAATATTACAAGGTATTTTAAAAATACAGAACAAACAAGTTTTTGTAGAATGACAGAATTATTCTAGCACATTCATATTGCTTTGTAAAGCACACACAATACTTAAAAGTTGAAATTGTATTGCTTTTAGTAATAAAACGTGAAAGTTTTAATATTAGGTAAGAAATAAATGTCGCAGAAATGGTTGTCGAAGTTTTAATGGCTTTGTTATAGTCTACGTTTGTCAGACAATTCCCATGTCTATGCTATCAATAAGAACATTGATGTGACATCAATAAACTTACTGAATTTCGTTTCGAGGAAACTTCCATCAAGAATTATTTTAATTCTGAAGGCATAATGGACAATTGCTTCATATTGGAGGAACGGAAAGAAAAAAAAAACATGAAACTTATAGGTACTTCTGTGTGAATCTTCGCTCGAATTGAGCCGCCCCGTCCGGAAAAGACCTCCACCCTATAGAATACCGCAGCCAAATGACCACTGGATCGTGTTTCTACCGGTGAGAAGGGTTTCCGGAGCTCGTGGGGGGCTAGAGTTGGGCGGACATGGCGGTGGCAAGTGACAGGTAACTGACCATTTAATTGTCTGTTGTCACAGCGACTTGGGTTTCCTTTCACTTTCCCTCAGGCGTAAAGTTTGTAAGGTTTCAGAGGGCCCTAGACTTTATGACGAGGTCGTAGTTAAAAGTATAAAATTTATATGTGATGATAATAGTGTTTACACTATGTTGAAAAGAGCAACTACACGAGTTTCTTGTCGGTGTCTTCTCGGTAGAATGCTGCTTCCCGAACCGGTGGAAGCTTCGACGATTTGTAAGTGTTTTTTTTAAACCTATATACAAATAATGATTATTTTGACTTTGACTTATAGGCGCATATCGTACACGTCGAAGAATAATTTTTATTTACATATACGTGTATAATAATAGTCTATTAAAATGAATCTTGATCCTTGATTTTCCAACAACCAAGATGTCTATGTAGGTAGTATACCTACGTTAAATATGGTTACGTAATCTTGTTAATCTTGTATCTAGTAGGGTTATAGAGGAAATGTCATTAGGATAACAAATTAATGATTGACATTTTCAGTATGGATCATGTCATGAGCCCTTGTAGTTTATTAGGAAATTGGGATACCCGGAATCAGTCAAATCCAGTTACTTGTAGTTATTTTTCACTTGCTCTGATAGAAATAGCTTCAAGCAATATTTTATACGAGATTAATGCATTTACAAATAATAAGAACCGAGATAATAATGTGGCACTCAGTTCCACTATGAAAACAGTACGTTGTCTCAAACTGGAGAGGAGACAAAGATCCCCTTGAAAGTTGTTGAGTCGAAACATTCATGTAATGAACATTTGTGTTTGTTCCGTGTCTGGGTATTTAAATTTACTTATGTATATGTATATTTGTTCGTGGTTCTGATACCCATAACACAAGTGCTTAAGCTAATTACTTTGAGATTGGAGCAATGTATGTTTGGAGTATGTTAGGAGTATTGGAGCTATGTACCTACCGACAGATTGTGAAGAAAATAAAGAATTGTTATTATTATTATTATGTGATACTAGCTGCTGCCCGCGGCTCTGCCCGCGTGAATATTCGAATAAAACATAGCCTATGTGTTAATCTGATGTACAAACTATATTCCTGTAAAGTTTCATTAAAATCCGTTCAGTAGTTTTGGCGTGAAAGTGGAACAAACATCCATCCATCTATCCATCTATCTATCCAAACAAACTTTCGCGTTTATAATATTAGTAGGAAGTAGGATTTAATTATCATCTTGTATTCATACAAGGAAAAACCTTTAGAATTTAAAATAGTGATAATCGATTTCCATTCATACAGTAACATCATGTGCACTGGAATTGTATAGCATACCTACCTCCTACTGAATTATAATTAGTTATATAACTCAAGATAACGTCGAAGTGAGTAATATCTACTCCTCTCCTCCAACATGATTAATTCAATGTGAAGGTTAAACACCAACATGATATATTTGTGCGACATGTAACTAATTTGAATATTGTATTGTTTCAGGTATGTATCTACTACAGGAATCTATCTACTACAATGTAGTGAGTACGTCATGGAATGATCTGACACTAAATTTTAAATTGATATAATTATAATAAATGATGATGATAATGATGGAGATGAATTCGGCTGTCTAATTCATAAAATAAGTAAAATAGTTTATTTCTGCAAGTAGATTCACTAGTAATACTTTTGCACGTCACAATTTTTTCCTACCAGCACTTTGACGTGTAGCCTGTTGAGAAGAAGTGCCGCAACAAACTCAAACATAAAGAAATATATGCGTCAAACTAAGGTTTTTCCTAATGTTAGTTATACCGCCACCAGTCGGTTGCTAGAGCCTCGTCTGTTATTCAGCAGAATGCACGGGTAGCTGAGTGTGGTTTGGAGCGAAAAGATGATGACTACCCTTACATCAGAACACACAAGCCCGAAATTGGTCAGACCGACAGATATTATTAAAAAGTGGAATTCTCTGCCAGCACACATGTTTCCTCCTTCTTACAGTATGGGATCCTTTAAGCGTAGCATGAAGAAGCATCTCACGGGCCAGCATGGCTGTGGTAACTGACTAGAAACTGAGGCTTCCCGCCCGTTTTCAGAGCGATTTAGGCTTCCTTTTAGCTTTCCATCAGGCAAAAGGAAGCCACTATGCCGAGCCAATATAAAAAAGACCAGAAACCAGGTTATCCTTAATGGGTGGTCAATCATCGATGTAGAGAACCACTCCAAAGTTATTATCCTCAGTTTCCTAGCCGCTATAAACTATTTCTTTATGATTTCGAAAGTTATAGCCCCATGAATGTAACCGAAAATAGTTCCCAGCAAATTAACTCATCTCTTTTATGAGCTAACATTAATGTAGGCCGGGAATAAAATGCTTTAAAAGCGGTTACTATATTGGCATCAAACGTTTCCTTGTGAAATCTTTATCGGGATGATAACTAAACACAAATATTTATTTAGGTTAATGTACTGATGCGTGTGGCTATTTGTAGTGGAATTAAGTCGCTGGAAGTGTAATAGATCCATCATCACAATGAATAGCATGAACATCTGAAGGATAATATTTAAACAAAGTCGCTATCGTCTGTCCGTCCGTCTTTAAAACTATGCAAAGGTTTTTCATGCGGTTTTCAGGGTTCCGTAGCCGAATGGCAAATGACGGAACCCTTATAGATTCGTCATGTCTGTCGGTCCGTAAGTCACAGCCACTTTTTTCCGTAACTATAAGAGCTATACAGTGGAAACTTGGTAAGTAGATGTGTTCGGTTAACCGCATTAAGATTTTTATAAAATAATAGAAAAAAGTAATAAATTTTTGGGGTTCCCCATACTTAGAACTGTAACTCATTTTTTTTAATCAAGATTTGGTTTGCGCGAGACATGCTTCCAGAGTGGAAAAATGTGTGTGTCGTCCGAACAATTTGAGTAGCTGTGGACTGTAAGAGGCTTAAAATAAATAGTAATTACTTGCGGCGCTTCCAGTAGATATTATTATAGATATCGATGTTTTAAAGTCGACCTTTAACATCACTTAAATTAAATACTATGCTATCTGACTAACTAATCAGGGGCCTTTGAACTGAATTACAATTAATTAATCAGTTTTTTTGTTCTTGTTTTGTTTGTGTGATACCTACTGAGGTATTAAAACAGATTACCAAAAGTTACTTTAATGGAAATTGTACAAGGTAATATAATTTTTTCCTCGTCTGGGTAAGCTTTGAACATATTCCCAGAATAGAATCTTAATATTACATTGAAGCGATTACTATTCTGACTTAGTTAGACAAAGTAATAAGATTTTCAGATTTTAATAAAATGACAAGACGTCATTTAAAAACAAAACGACTGTGGTGTTGTTTGAATATTTTTGTAATTTACTCGACATTACCATTTTTCATTCTTTTGTCGCAACAAGCGTTGAATCGCGCGTCCAACAAAAAAAATTATGCCACTGTAATGAATTCGGACCAAGATGAGGTGACCTCGTACTTTCCTCGTTTTTATATAAATAAAGGTCATCTTTTTTGACCTTATTTCGTAAATCGGATGTTTTGAATTCCGATCCCGTCTGTATTACGGAGGTGAGTCTAAGGCTGCCTGTCCAGTCAAGCGAAGCGAGGAAGAGGTGGGCGAGTTAAGAATCCACCAATAGAAACAAATACCGAAATTAAAAGATATACACAAAACCAGAAGACCGAACACAGAGTTGTTGCGAAAGGGCCTCACTCAACATATAAGCCGTGGCCCGAACGGGAGCCAGGTTTTCAGTAATTCCTCCTAAGTGAGGCCCACGGACGAGTGCTTGCTCTCAGGAGCAAGCGCTCTTACACTTACGGGCAGCCGTAAACTCTCGTTTGTATAAATATTAATATTTTATGCAATTTCAATGGTTGATTGTGGTGGGATGTAAGGTCGCTCCCTTATTTTCTTCTCTATCTCCTATCATCTTTTCGCTCCAAACCACCATCTGCCTGCGGTGCATTCAGCCGAATAATAAACGAGACTCTGGCAACCGACTGGTGGCCGTGTAACCATCACACTTGAAAGCGCAGTTAAATGCCACAGGCTAATGACAGGTAGCAGAGCAGAGCGAGGAACTACGCTCAGCAATCGCCAACCCGCCCACCCAGCATGGCGATTACGGGTAAAGTCTGTTTGACAAAAGAGATGAACATCTGAGGAGGCCTATGTTCAGCAGTGGACTGCGATAGGCTGATGATGATTGGTTGATTTTATCTCGCTCGCTCCGCAACGCTTTGCTTCTATGGACAGACACCCTATTAGGTTTTTGTAAATTAAGCTCTTCGCCCGTTGACTTTGAACACCTTAAGTTGTTAAGCTAATCTATGTTACCAAAACAATGAGATTAGGGCCGTTTCGATTTCGTCTTGTTTTAAATAGTTTCGCTACATTTACATAATTGGATAATAGCTTGTTATATTAGCATGGTTACTTTTAGATTTTGGTTCAAAAAGACGTTGCGTCTGCCTAGTGATAGTAAGTATTTTAATGAAAAAGTATTTTGCTTAAATACTTTTTTTTACAAACGCAAACACCCAGATCAATACAAACGGACATTAACACAAATGTTTGTACTGTACGGGGTTAGAACCCACGACTCTTGGTTCAGAATGCAGAGGTCACTACCAAATAAGCCATCCAGCCAGACTATATTTATTAAGACGATTCCCATTCGTGTCCTGATTTTTGAGTAAAGCTCGGAGGAAACCCCAATAATAAGCACAGCTATGATGGTGACCATGAAAGTATAAAACAGTTGATTGAATTAATGACCAATTTCGGGATAATAGTGTATATTTCCGTCTCATTCGCTGATTAATTTACCGTCCATTGCTTTTCCATTCGTGAATGGCAACTGTGTAATATGTTTAATTGTTCAAGAGCGTGTTCATTTGCATACGTTTTTCCCGTCGCTTTTATAATTCGTTTATTCTTCGTTCGCTGTCTGATCAACGTTGCACTTGAAAAACAAGACTGAGAACTGACTTAATTTATCTTGAAATGGAACACACCAATGGATAAATGAAAGTTATCATCATCATCTGCCTGGTCCCGTTCTGAATGTCACGGTTTGCAATCTCTGGACTAGATTTTTTTTTATCAAAAAAACGTTCAGGATGACCTCACTCCACCTGATGGTAAGTGGTCGTGGGTCCAAATGTTAGATCGTCAGGCATAATAGGACAAACCCACCGCGCCTGTCGCCTTCACCCTGATTTTAAGTAAGTTTATCAGTTGTTTCCTACCCATAATACAAGCTTCGGCTTAGTGGCGCTGTGTGGTCCAGAGTGGCAAGTCTTGGGTTATCTGCAAATCGAAGAAAAGTTTACGACCTAATACGATATAATATAGCATTAGAAGTGAATCTACGAAGTAACATTAAACGTTAATTACAACTTGTTAATTTAAGTCTATTAGAAAATAGACTCTATGTTATGCAACTATGGTTCCATATCGCTAGACTATTTCCTAGTCTAAATGGTTTTACACGCGTATGAACAAAGGGCTCAGGGTTAACGTTTTAATACTTTGTTTATTTAGGACAGCAGACAACTCTGTTAAATCAATTATAATTATATTAAGTTCAAACAGATAACTCTCGTTAAGTTTCGATTTATCTTTTCTTATCATAATTTTGGCGTGCCGTCTAGTTATCGCTAATAAATTGATGCCGGCTGAGTAGTTTTTAGGGTTCCATATGGAAAAAACGAAACTCTTATAGATTCGTCATGTCATGTCTGTCTGTCCGTCGGTATGTCACAGACACTTTTTTCCGAAACTATAATAACTATACTGTTGAAATTTGGTACGTAGATGTAAGATTTTCACATAAAAATAGAAGAAATAAGAACTGAAACTATTTTTTTTTTATCGAACTCATACGTGTGGGTTGCTTCGGGTTCAAAAAAGATAACGAGGTTTCCGAACTTTTTTTTAAATCAGAATAGTTCGAGAGACACTTCCAAAGTGATAAAATGTGTCCAGTAACTTCTTAAATAAGAGAATGATAAATTAAAAAAAATATGATGAAGTACATTTTCATGCGAACTTCCACCGGCAATTGGTTTGAACGAGGTTCTATAAAAGTAGTTCTTAATACGTCCTACATCATACATATTATATTTTTTTTATGATGTTCGATACTTCTTTATTTAAAGATTACCATTCTGTGGATATACGATTGTATTTCAATATTCAATTACACACAAGACGATAAGATCACATAACCCCATTGTTCAGACAAAGAGTCAGAGAGGCTATGTGGCGTATTTCCATATTACTCAGATAATTCAGTTCCCCGAGCATCTGGATTGCATTTCCAATAACATATCTGTCGAGAATAGTTCGCGAAGCGGCGTCGCGGCTTCCTATGATATGACTGTTTTCTTCATAGCGAGGATATATAGATATAGATATTCTGGGATCAACTAGGAAGTAAACCCCTTTGAACCAAAAAAGAAATTTCCAAATAGGTTCTCAATTCTCGGAGATATGTGGTAACAAACAACCAAAACAAAATTGATTTTGTCGAATTGAGAAACTCGTCCTATTTTTTGGAGTCGGTTAAAAGATGTAAGTACTAATGTACTGGAAAAAGTATTGCAGACATAATAATAGTACAATGTAGACGGTCTTAGCGGTCTCTTTCAAATGTTTCCTGCTACGTTCAAATGAAACCAACCATCCCGATCCTGGGCAATCTAGAAGGCGAGGAATTCCCGTCCCGCAAACCTAAAATATTTGGGATCGTGAAGCCACCCAAGATCGTCAGATCGAACCCTTTATGGGTCACCGGTCCACAATTGCATCCCACTTATTATATGAGAATAAATATCTATGAGATCGAGGATGTTTCCGGGGTCAAAATAATTACATTATATTTAGTCCGTATTTTAGATTATAAAAATATATTGGACACGTACATATTTTTCCTTTTTTCATTTAAACAAAAAATAACAAAGATACAAGGCATCAAAATGTAGCAGTGGGGGTCTTTGACGTCACTCATTTACGAAATAACTATAATTATTAAAAAAACAAAATACCCGACTGCACACTGCATGTCTTTATCCCGTGGGACTTTTAGGATAAAATGTATCCTATGACACTCCCGTAATCAAGACAAATCTAACGATACCTCATACATCAAAATCCATCAAGCCGTTTAGGCTACAGGAGGTCACAAAGGAACAGACATACATACATACTTACATACACTCCAACAACATTACCCTCCCTCTTTGGCAGTCGGGTAAAAACTGACGTCACGCTTAATTTTAATGGGCTATATCTTTGTCATTTTTGGTCTAATTTACAAATGAAAAAAATTGAAAGCATACGAGAATAATGTTCTCTTATTCCTCCTATCAAAGCGCCCAGCTTAGTTCATTAGTGTGTATTGTATCGCCGACTTCACACAAATCCTTATACATCTTGAAAATACTGGAATACTTGATTCGTGTATTCGGATTATTCCCGCACCTTTACAAATTCTCGACTCATCCCTCCCTAAGCCTCCCACTAATGGCAAACGGGCTACGCATCGGAATCCTCCGACCTGACGGCAGTTTGAACCCCTTATATCGGCACTCCTCATTAAACGTTCTAAATTCCAAATATTGTCGTCCCTCAGAATTGGAAGTGCTAAGAACTTGTTCATTCGTTCAGTAGAATTTCTTAAGGGGATCTATTTTCAGGCAAATTCATAAATAAAAATGAAACATAACACATGGAATTAGAACAATAAGCACATACCTAATAAATAATAATTTACGCAACCTAACACATGCCATGCTTGGCTAAACAGCGCCATCTAGTCTCAACCTAAGCCAAAACTTGTACTATGGGTACTAAAAGAACTGTTACTTACTTAGATAGGTACTTTTATTTTTTTTAGATTAATACAAGCAGTGTTTATGCACACAAATGTCTGTGCAGAGCGGGGAACTCACGGATCTTGTGGCCTCTTGTGGCAGCATCATCATCACCATATAGCAATTCACTGCTGGACATATGCTCATCATCATCATCCTAGCCTTTTTTCCCGATTGTCTCAGGGTCGGCTTCCCAAACTGAGAAATTTGGCGAGGGCTAAGCTTGTACACAGAGCGACTGCCATCAGACCTCCGCAACACTTTAGGGTAAGCTATACCCATTCCCAGTTTAGGCGTCAGAGTTATCATCATCGACTGCTATCTGAGTTGGTAAAGATAGCACCCGGGACCAACAACTTAACGTGCCTTCCGAAGCACGGAGGAAATCGGTGTCAAATTTTTGGTCACCCATCATCGGATTGACCGCGCCAATAGTTGCACAACGTTGCGATCATTGTTAGGCGAACAAGACCGCGGCGCCACCGAGCCCCCTGCTGGACATATGCTGTTATGCACATATTATGCTCTCCAGCTGTTCGCCACTTTGGACAAGCACCTTTCTTTAGGCTTTACCATTCATCTATCTCTTCATACATAAGTACCAACTTGCATAGAAATAATAATTATTTTCATTGAAAATTATAAACATTTGTTTATTTTGTGTTGCGGCTTTGATACCATTATGCGGCTTAACTTATTATCTGATTTCACGTGGTTACATTAATCTATACTTTTAATACGATAAAATTCTTTCATTCAAATAGTAGCTACTATAAAGAAATACAGATGCGTAGCGTGTCTTGGCTCCATATAAAAAATTGTTAGGGGCCCTTTGGAAGGGAAAAGATTTGTCATAAAATTTCGAAGTTTATGCTTATGCACTTCAGGGGCTTCCGTGGTCTGGGGTCCCGTATAATTGATACGGCAGATACGGCGGTAGCTACGCCCCTGAAGAAATGAAATGTTATTGACCACTATTTCAAATCTCATCCCGTGGGTGTCGTAGAAGAAGACTAAGGGAATATCAATAAACGGGCAGTACCGTTTACTTGGGTACACATAGAACCTTAAGGCATATGCCCCAAATTACGATTATCATTGGTTAGGCCTGTATTCAGCAGTAGACGTTTGCAAGGTGATGATGTTGAGCAGCTTGTGTGAGTGGCAGAGTCTATATGAGGAAATCAGAGTCTACCGAAGCCATTATCATACGTAACCTCGAAACCCTCGAAAACTTAAAATGACTTCTTGGTATTGTGACTGTTGTTATGTCTCAGTTAAGTTATAAAACAAAATTCCTTGTGTTGTTTTGTTGCTTTGTTTTTTTGTGGATGAACCGTTCAATGTATGAAAGGTATGTAACAGGGCCCCCTTATAACCAGTGCAATACGTTTTTTGGTTTTTGTGTTGTAAGTATTAAAAGATTCAAATTGCATGCAGACTGTATAAAAGTAGGTATATGGATCCATATAATAAGACAAATGGTATTTTGTATCCTTATTATATATGTAACGTTAATAATAATAATCATAATAACTTTGTGCCCACTGTTTTGCGCTGAGGGAGCTCCTATATTTATAGTGCCTAAATTAGGTATAAGACAGTTTGACCTTAAACCAGGGTGTATAAAACTTTCCTTTGAAATTGTGATGTCACTTATATATTTAATAGTTTACCACTATGTCTGTGAATGTTTGGCGATTGGCAGTTTATGCAGTTTATGTATTTTTTTATATGTTTATATCCTTAAATTATGTATTCATATAGTATGTATACGTACTCACAAAACTGATATTATAATGAAGTTAATGTGCATGCTAATAAAGGATTACAATAAATTTATTAATACATTAATTTTTTTATTTATTTATCTCGTCTACAAATCTTGTTGTTACTTTACATTGGATAAAATTATATACTACCAACATGAATATACATATCACTATATAGACAAATCAATAATATTGACAGTTCTTTATTATGGTGGATTTAAGATGCAAATGTATACCTCTAACCTACTTATGGTCGCAGTTTCTATTACTGTTTATTATTATTACAATGGCTATGTATGACAATAAAATTAAGGTATACTACCAGAATGTGCGAGGACTCAGGACAAAATGCTTAGACCTGTACAATGCTATAGCGAGTTATAATTATGATGTATTGTTATTTACCGAGACGTGGCTCCAGGATGACATCCTTAGTTCCGAATTGTGTGATGGTCGTTATGACGTCATACGTTTGGACCGTAACTTAGCACGTACAAATAAGAAATCAGGCGGCGGAGTAATGATGTGCATAAAAAATGGATACGGAGCACAACTTTATCAGGGTTTCTTTTCTGGTTTTAACACTGAACTATTATGTATAACCTTGCCTGCATCTGGTCTCGGGACCAAGTGTAATTTGAGTATAGTTTTGGTTTACATTCCTCCTGTCCCGAGCAACATTCCGCTCCAGTTAAATGAGATACAGTGCTTCATCCAGACAATGACTGAGCAGCGCCCCGATGATAAAATTATGCTCGTGGGCGACTTCAATCTTCCGTGTCTTAGTTGGCACGATGGCCGCCACGAGCTGTTGTCCAACGCTGGGACGGACATGCAGGACGCGGCTGTATCATTTGTGGAGAACATGACATACCTGGGTTTCTCTCAATATAACTGCACTTTGAACGGTAATGGACGGACACTGGACTTAGTCTTTTGTAATCTGAATACTGAGGTCTCGAGATCTTCTTTCCCTCTCTTAACAGAGGACATACATCACCCATCCTTATTCATCGATGTTACAGATCTGTATGTAGCGCCGTTTAAGGAGGCCGTTGTATTAAAACGCAACTTTCATAAATGTGAATATGCTGCCGTGAATGACTTTTTTGCAAAAATTGATTGGGATACTAAATTATGTAACACATCAGTGGACGAGGGCCTGTGTTCGTTTTACGGGGTGTTGGAGGAATGTTTTGCGCTCCACATACCTCTAAAAAATATAAGTAATTGTAAAAAAAAGTATCCGATTTGGTATAGCTATCCTTTAATAAAAGTTATGCGTCATAAAAATAGGGTGCATAGAAGATGGAAACGCTATGGGAATCCCCGCGATTATGATGAGTTTTCTCTGCTTCGTCATCGTGAGCGACAGCTTAGGGCGGAGTGCTTTGAGAGATACATTCGCGGAGTGGAGGATGGAATTCAATGTTCCCCTAAGATCTTTTGGTCTTATGTCAAATCTAAGCGTGGTGGCTCTCAGTATCCCAGACAATTTAATCACCAGGGTAAGTCATTTTCGGAGGGCCGCACTATATGCAACGAATTCAATACCTACTTCCAAAGCATGTTTTCTGATAATTGCTCTCAGCCTGTTGCGCGTTTGTCACCCGTCTTCGCCGAATCTGCGGTCGGTGGCGACCCAGAGGACAAGTGCTGTACGGCAGACGTAATATCTACTATAAATGTGACAAAGGATGACATTTTGAAGATGCTTAAGGACTTGGACACTGCAAAGGGATCCGGTTGCGATGGGGTACCACCTGTATTCTTGCGAAACTGTGCGGAAACATTGGCTCATCCCATTTACCTACTATATAAACTGTCTCTTGAACAATGTGTGATGCCGACAGTCTGGAAACAAGCACTTATAGTTCCGGTTCACAAGAAGGGTTCAAGAGTGGAAGTATCTAATTATCGTCCTATTTCTATCCTGAACACCTTGAGTAAGTTGTTTGAGAAGATAATTTACAACAGTATCTATCCAACGATTACCAAAGGCATTACGCATCATCAGCATGGCTTTTTGAAACATAAGTCTACCGTGTCAAATCTGGCTGAGTTCAGTGACTATGTACTTTGCGGGATGGAGGAGTGTGGACAGGTTGATGTAATTTATACAGATTTTGAAAAGGCGTTTGACCGCGTGGATCACATCATCCTTCTAGAGAAGCTATATAAACTGGGTATTAGGGGTGATCTGCTTAGGTGGATCACCTCTTATCTCTCATATCGTTCGCAGGCTGTGGTCATTGGAGGTTATAGATCGGATTTCATAAGTATACCATCGGGAGTTCCTCAAGGCTCACACCTTGGACCTTTGTTCTACTGCGCTTACATCTACGATATTAATCAGTGTATCAAATTCTCTAATCACCTACTATACGCAGACGACAAAAAAGTATTTATGAGGATCACCTCGCATAGTGATTGTGAACTCATTCAACGTGACTTGGATAATTTGTATTTATACTACACCCGTAATAACATAACAGTTAACATAAACAAATGTCAGTGTATAAGTTTTACCAGAAAGAAAAATAAATTAGTTTATCCATATAACTTCAATGGTGTGAGAATTGAGCGAACGAAGATTGTGAGGGACTTGGGGGTTCTTATGGACTCCAGGATGATGTTTTGCGATCATATTGATAATATCATTAATAGATCGTATCGCAACTTGGGATTTATTTTTAGGACTTGTAAACCATTCAAAAATATAAATGCGATAAAGTCGGTATACTATGCATATTGTCGGAGTATCCTCGAATATGGCTGTACCATTTGGTCACCGCAATATGCTAAATATATCAATCGATTGGAGCGAATACAAAAAATATTTGTAAAGCATCTTAACTTTAAAAACAGCAAACGTCCTGGTGTATATGAGGAGGACTGTCTTAGGTATGGCTTCTTGTCGCTGGCGTCTCGCAGGGAACTACTTGATATGTGCCTTTTGTATGATATTCTGCATAGCAACCTAAATAGCTCCGTACTCTTGGCTGGCATTGGGTTCTGTACTCCAAAATACCGCACGAGAAAGACTCCTTTGTTTAGTATACCCAAACATCGTACAAATTATGGTCAAAATGCTGTTATGACACGTCTACCTAAAATATATAATAAAAAATTTCACAGCATTGATGTGTTTAGCATGTCCAAGCCTCGCTTTAAGCGCCACCTTCAAACAGAATTGTCTAATTTAGAGATAGATAAATAACGAAGAGAAATAACAAAGTCTTATGTATATATATATATGTAAATGTATAAGTATATTTTCTTTGTTGTGGTTGTTTCAATTAGTTTATTATTGTCTATAAATATATGGTATATATGGTTATCTATGTATATATAGGTATGTTTTTTATAATATTATATATATATATTTACTTTTCTGAATTTATTTATTATTATGTAAACTGTATATGTACTTATTATATGCATATTATATTCTAAGGATAGTTTATTAATATTATATAATATATTGTATGCATGCATATTGTATTTTATCTACACATTTTAGCATTCATTTTTTTTTTTTTATAAATGTAGGTATAAATCGCTGTCAATCTCCGCTTTCAAGCTGTTCTGCTTTTGTTTTTGTTTATTTTTAAATAATAAAAAAATATATAAATTCTTTTGTGTGCTAGGTACGTTGTTAAGATATTATAGTTAGTGGTGAGACTCTGTAAAGGCTAAGAATTATTGTAATAGTTACCATACATAAGAACATTGTGTAAAAGCTGTTGAGTTTCCAATAAAATAAATAAATAAATAAATAAGCTTACACAGACAATGATGAGAGATGCGAGAAGCCTAAGATCAATCCAAGTGGCCACTGGAGAGGTTTTTGTCCAGCAGTGGACTGCGATAGGCTGATAATGATGATCAATGTTTCAAACTTAATATAATAATACTCTACATATGTTATATATATATATATATATATCAGAGTTTGTCAGACGCTTATTTCGTGTTCACACGGTCTGTCGGTTTGATGTCGGACTGTTTGTCAAGTACATCAACGTCATCATAATCATCATCAACCTATTGCAGTCCACTGCTGGCCTCAGGCCAGCTGTTTATCACTTAGGGCAAACATCTGGAGAATATACCCATAATCGCCACGCTGGGCAGGCGGGTTGGCGATCGCAGGGCGTAGCTTCTCGTTCCGGTGACGCTGCTGCCCGTCATCGGTCTGTGGTATTTAGCTACGAGTCGTCGGGTGTTTCGAGTATAGAGGGGACAAAATTATCTACGATCATTGAATAGATTGCCGTGGCGAATTTGAAATTTGGACTAATTAGTAACACTACAATATGTACGTGAGGGCACTGGCAAAGTCAAATGATCTTCTTTGTTTTGAATGTAACCAAAGATCCTTGCTCAGATAATACAACCTCATATGGTTCAACAGACCAGTTAGAAATCACTGTTGTCTTTTAATCCAGATAATTTGACGGGCAGGGAACGTTGCTCTGATATAGTGGGTGGGACGGTAATGGGTTCTATCCCCGCTCAGTACAACTTTACAATACACTTTTATGTTTAAAAACATTATCTAAGGAAGTTTATCAGTTGTCTAGTACCCAAAGTACAAGCTTTGGCACAGTTCGGGAAGCCGAGAGAGGTAAGAGACTTAGGGCATAGCGAATCTTCGCTCGAATTGAGTCGCCCAGTACGGAGAAGAACCTCCACCCTATAGAATACTGCAGCCAAATGACCTCCGGGTCGTGTTTCTGCCGATGAGTAGGGTTTCCGGAGCTCGTGGGGTGAGAGCTGCATCGGCATCCCGGGATTAGGGTTGGGCCGGCATTACGGTGGCAACTGACAGGTAACTGACCGGTTACTTGCCCGTTGTCGGTGCAACAACGGGCAAGTAACATTACACAGAAAAACATTATCTAAGGTTTATCAGTTGTCCAGTACCCATAGTACAATTTTTGTCATAGATTAGGCTAGATGGAGCTGAATAGCCCAGAGTGGCATGTCTTAGTGGTACCTATGTATGTTTTAGAACGCCCACAGGTATTATAATCTGAGTACCGGTAGATTCCTTTGCCTATTCCTTCTTCCTTGTCAGTGCCTTTCGACAATAAAATTAATAATATATGTGAGTTAATAAAAAGTAACCGGCCTGTTATACGCTCTCCTACCTGAATATATAATGAAAATTCAAGCTTTTGATTTTATTCAAAACGAAGTTATATAGGGTTGAAAATGGCTTGAACTACTTTGAGAAAAGGATGGTAGGTCGTGCCGCTATTTTGCTCGACTTGGCGGGGGCACTACCGTGCCCCAGATACTTGGGTAATATTCATTAATCAATTTTTACCTGCGCCTTGGTCGGTGTATCTAACAATAAAATTTTCTTCCTTTAATTTTGCCAAAATTACAAATCACTGTTGACCCTCCTAAAAATATCAAATGTGCTTGACTCTTAAGTCAAAGAATAAGGGGCAAAGTTTGTACAGGACTGTTTGAAATTAATTATGCCCAAGTTAATGTTGAGCCTATCCAAACAGATATTAAGAATTTTAAAATGTTATGAAGGTAAAGAGTTAAAATGTGGGCGTTAAAATTTGTTGTAAATACAAACAGCTATTATGATAACCTTTTTTGACACCCCCGCGTATATTTCAGATCAGAATGCTTAGCACGATTAGGCATTAATTTGTATTCAAACCGAAAAAAGATATCGAGTGTAAACGAGATTGTAATGCTGAATGATGCTTCAAAATAAATGTTTAAAATTTCATGCAAATTGGGTCTAAAAAGCCTAGGTATTACTATTAACTTCTGATAATAAGAGTCATTGTGATTTAATTCAAAATCCAATCGACAATAATTAAACTAATATATATTTAGGTATTTGTTTAATTAAATAGCCCAAGACATGCCACGCAGAACCATTTGACTTTTTTTATAGTAGCTCGACATAATGGCCGATGTAGCGCTCACCCCACGGGCTCCGGATACCTACTCATCGGCAGGAACATGACCCGGAGGTCATTTGGCTGCGTTATTCTATAGGGTGGAGGTTCTTCTCTGGACTGAACGGAGGCGAATTCGAATTCGAGCGAAGATTCGCTATGCCCTAAATCTCTTACCTCTCTCTCGGCTTCCCAAACTATGCCGAAGCTTGTACCTACTTTGACTACAACTGATAAACTTACGTAGATACTTTTGTTTTGTAAATAAATACATATTATACATAGGAAACACCCATACCAATACAAACAGACATGTTCATGCACACAAATGTTTGTAGGTACTGTGCGGGGATCGAACCGCGACCATTGTGTTGGAGGCACAGTTCATTACCGCTGAACCAAACTAGGCGTCAAAAAACTAACTAGAAATAAAAATAAACCGTATTTTTATCTTTATTTTCTTATCCTAAGCTATTAAATGTAGAAAAAAGCCTTGCAAGTTATTTGTTATTTTAAGAGTTTTCGACCTAAGAGTAACTTATCCACTTTGATCGGTGGAATTTAGGGCCGGTGGAATTTTATAAAAAGGGTTAAATTTTTAATTGCTGCCCATTAAACGAGGAAAAATTTTTCATTACACTTACAGATTATGTTTTAAAAAGGTTTTGTGATAAGTCTGAATTAGGGTAGGTAGTCTGTAGGAGGGACAAATGGGAGGGATTTATGTTGCAAAAGTACGCGATCTGTTCAACGAACGATCGTTCTCGATTTTGGTAATATCCCCTTATCCGTTGCGGTAGCGACTTGAGCTTCTACTTCCCTTTCCAGTCGCTACATTTGTCCCCCCGTGATCCCGATGCATTGAGAACCTGTTCTTTTTTTAATGTCGGTTAAAAAAGAGTATGTTACTTTCAACAAAATGCTCCACGTGATATTCGTACCGTATATGGGATGTAAGGGAGCGGCCTATCATCTTTCCACTCCAAGCCAACCTCACCTGCCCGTGGTGCATCCTGCCGAATAACAAAGGAGGCGCTGGAGAACAGACTGGTGGCGGTATAATCATCACAATTGAAGGCGTAGCTAAATACTACAGACTGATGACGGGCAGCAGCGTCACCGGAGCGAGAAGCTGCGCCCTGCGATCGCCAAACCGTCTGCCCAGCGTGGCGATTATGGGTATATCCTCCTGATGTTTGCCCTAGGCGGGGAGCAACTGGAGAGGCCTATGTCCAGCAGTGGACTGCGATAGGCTGATGATGATGATGATGAATGATAATGATGTTCGTACCTACCTAGCATAAATCACCTTCGTAGCATATCATTCATATTTCATAGACTCGTGTAGCAATTCTGTGTCATTATTTTTATCGACCCCGATAAGCCCTGACAGCCCTCAACATGACAATGAGTACAATACACTGCGGGCCCTCCAAGGGGCCTTTCATTGTACCAGCTTTCCAATTAGATATGATCACAATACGCGATGTACATAAAAAAGGCCAAGTGCGAGTCGTACTCGCAGTACCACAAAAATAGACAAAAAAATTAAGCCGACTTCAAAAAACACAAACGACCAAAACTTTAACTGAACAAAAATTGTATATGTATAACTAAAAAGCGTTTAACGTAATCAATTATCTACTTAATACATATTATATATTGTGTTACTAAAATTATTTAAATATTTAGATACAATCATCACTTAATTTTGGAGTCGGTGCAAGCCTAGGTAACGTAGATTGTTGTGCTGTGTGAGACGCGCGGGCCGGCTAATCCTTACGACGAAATAATATAAATACTACTAATGTTTATTGGTTTGGCTTTCTGTAAGGGCGTTTCTGTATGGGAGCCCCCCTTACGTACTTATTTTAAACCATAATTGAAGAAATACATAATTTGTGAAAATTTCAACTGTCTAGCTATAAATTGCAGTTCTTGAGATACAGCCTGGTTACAGGCAAACGCACGGACGAATCGACAGACGGACGGACGGACAACGTAGTCTTAGTAATAGAGTTCCGTTTTTATTCTCTTCGTACGAACCCCTAAAAACGCGAAACATCTGTTTTCATTCGAACCTACTCAATTGGCGTTTCTGAACGGGTGTTGACCTCTTTTACATTTCTGAAACGAGCATTGTATATGTGCTGTGGTGTATTAGCGATGGTCCATTTTGATCTAATGACTAAGAAAAACAAGTAGACACGTTCGTCGTTACATGTTCATTAAATTATTTATGCTGTCGTTGGCAAATAAACCGGAGTCTGTCACTCTGTTGTAGTAAGCTGACCTTGAAGCTAATTACCACTTAAAGGCTCTCCACCTGCTGCCGTAACTAAATAGTATAAAAAAAACAAAGTCGCTTTTGTCAGTCTGTCCCCTACATACATAGATCTTTGAAACTACACAACGGCTTTTGATGAGATTTTTTTAATGTATAGTGTTTAAAATGTATAGAGTGATTCAAGAGGAAGTTTGATATTCTATAATCTAAAATACATGCTTAATTTATGAGAGAAACACTGGTATTTAACATAATTTGTTTACACATGTAACTTAATGTAATAAAATTTATTTATTTTATTTTACAATAAAACTAAAAAGAATAATAATAAAAAACACACATTGTTTCGCATTTATTATTTTGCATACATATCAAAATTTAAACTTAAACCACAAAAATAAATGACCATATACGCCATTTCCGAGGCTACCAGCGCCGAATCAACGGATAGAAGGAAAAACAGTCGTACAGAGACTCACAATAGGATTGCGGAGAAAAAAACACTGAAAGATGTCACCCCCTTTCGTAAGTATCGTTCTTTCTCTCGGTAAATGTACCCCCAGATTAATATTAGCAAAGTAGTTTTGCCAGTAAATATTATTGTTCTAAGGGATCCCCCACAGACTGGAAGACAGACTGGAGCGGTAACAAAACTTTTCTTCCCGAACATTCGGGACTCCTACCGCGTCCTGGAAGACTGGGTACCAAATTCCATACGCACCCAAATATGGACGGGACACGGAGGATTCGCGTCGTACCTCCATCGCTTCAGGCTGCGCGACGTTTCCGGGTGCAGCTGTGACCCAGATGTTCCGCAGACCATAGTGCACATTCTCGAGGACTGCCCTATCTTTGGACTCGAAAGATTGGAAGCGGAATTCAAATTAGACGGGAAACTGATTAGTGCAAATTATGGGTCGTTCATGCTGGATGCAAATAAAAGTAAAGTTTTTATGGCATATGCTGAACAAATAGGCGGTAGGATAATAAAAACTAATTAATAGCATACTATTGAAATCATAGGAAAAAAAAAAAAAAGAAAAAAAAAAAAAAGTACAATAGTAATAAATAAAAAAAAAATAAAAAAAAATAAATAAAAAAAAATAAAAAATAATAATAAAAAAAAAACATATATGTTTACATCAATCATAAAAAAAAGTATTTAGAATAAGTTCCCCTGTAAAATAAATAACAGGGAGGGCGTTATATTTCATAAAAAAAAAAAAAAAAAGGGATCCCCCACACTGGCATCTTTTGAACGTCGGCTTCGGGAAAGCGCCGACGCAGCGTTGACGCTACGCCGGCGCTGAGTGGCTGCTGAACATCGTCGTCATTCTAGCCTTGGGACATCGCTTAACTGAGGCGTGAGGAGATGCGCGGAGGAAGTGACGTCAACACCTCGCTGGTGCCCGTCCAACGCCGACGTTCAAAAGACGCCAGTGTGTGGTGTCTTTAAAGGTCAAAAACCTTAGCGGGTAGTTCGCTCTACCGAAATCACTTTGCGTGCAATACGACATTCAAGTACATGACGGATGACAATGAACCAACCCTAGCGATACTCAGTCGGTGTTTAATTTTATTGCTGAGCTAGTGATGTAATGTTTGCGCTCGTTAATTAGTGCTCCAAGACTCGAGTCCTTATAAGTTTAATTATTTCCGAGTGCAGCGAAAATAACATTTTTCTCTACGATTAAGAGAACTCACAGTTTAAGACACGCATATTGATATATGTATGTATTGCACATGTGCAAGGGCTATTTACACGCGTCTTCACATATATTGTGGGCCACACAGGAAGATGACGTCACGTGTCCTCGGAAACACGTGGTCAGTGACATCGTACCGAGAGGGCACCTCAACGTCCTTCCAAGGTGTGCAGCCTGAGGATGGGTTGTGTCGAGTCCTGACGAGCATCCCGACCCTCCTCAGATAAGCGCTCTTAGCGAACCACCGTCAAGCGTATTGGATATTCCTCCGTTAGGAGTGAGTCCCACATAACCCATGTCTCTCGCACCTAAGTCCTAGGCTTTATACGTAAATGCATTCGTGCCGTAAAAAAAATTATAGAGTTTTCTTTCAGGTTCATCACGGTGGAAACCATCTGCAGAACCTGGCGTTAGAATTCTTATTTGTTAATAATAATAATAAAGGTAATAATAAAGTTTTTTTTAGATAACTCAAATTCTTTATTACAGACTAAGTGATACATTTTGGTCTTAAAATCGTAGGTTTTTTAGAACTTAGTCCCTTTTCGGGCATTGTAATGCTTGGCATGAAAAATAACTCGAATTGTTATAGCATTTTTCGAGTCTTAAATAAGTAAATATCCAAGACTCGACTTCCAACCACATCACTAGCTATTAACCGTACCACGTCTGATTGTGCGGGGTGTGAATGAGCGGTACGTGGGATTTATTCAATAGAGTCAATAACGCGAGTGCAGTAATTTGCGGAATCTTTCAGTCACTATTTTAATTGAATGTCCGGTGGAGTCACACGCAATGATGTGTGTACGTCCTAATGGCTTTTGGAGTGGACTGCGACTGTCGAAGATTTAGATTTTGGGAAAGCGTTTTACTAACATTAAGCCAATATTCAGTTCGAGTGAGATCGTAGTTGTAAAGTAATGAAAGTTTCTAGTTTTATAACAACTTGCAATCATTATACATCGATAACATTATATGTTTTGTCAATTATTACATAATTTAATTACACAAAGTGCTTTCGTAAGAATAAGTTGCATTTGAAAACTATTTTTGTTTTCGAATCGAAATAAATTTTTATTTTTATTTTGGATCCAGCGACAGAAATTCAGTTAGAAAATTGTTTTCGCTCGTTTCTGGTCTATTTGCAAACTTGAATTTTTAAATATGTTTGTGCATATCTTTACGAGATAACAATACAAACTTTTATTGTGTTTCAAATACGTAATGTTTACTTCTTGTTTCAGGTATGTATCTCCTGTCCATCATCAAAAATCAAGCATTATTCGATCAAGCATATTAGGGTATCAAGGTAAAAATATCGAATTAAAAGAATCTCAGTAAAACAATTATAATTATCAAAAACCTAAAACGTTCAAACTACACCAAAAGGTTTCTATGTTGGGATTCTTTGCTCAAAGGGTGTCTGGAAGAGATCGTTTATAGCGATAAGACCGTCCAAATATACAACAATAGTGTACTTTGCGTGTAAGTATATTTTTTTTGTTTATTGTACACGAGAGAGTATCTATCCATCCCTCTGATGAGCTTATCATCTATACTTATAATAAATCTGTAGGGAGGTCAATTCTGTACATAAAATATTTTTTCAAAATAACTATCAGGGGGTGATAAGTGATCGATACTGATACCAAAAATGCAATCAGTAAAATTTTTGTCTGTCTGTCTGTCTGTCTGTCTGTCTGTCTGTCTGTCTGTCTGTCTGTATGTCTTTATAGAAAAAAAAACTACTGAACAGATTTTGACGAAACTTGGTACAATTATTCTTCATACTCCTGGGCAGGTTATAGGATACTTTTCATCACGCTACAATCAATAGGAGCGGAGCAATGACGGGAAGTGTTGGGAAAACGCGAGAAATTTAAACCTGTATGTTTGAACGCGCATTACGCGAAAACTACTGCATAGAATTGAATGCGGTTTTCACCAATGTATTGCTAGAGGTCTAACTTAAAACTTAGGCACAAGGTATAGATGGGTATTATATGGAAGTCCGTTATTTTTGAAACCCGATATCCACGCGAGCGACGCCGCTGGCACAGCTAGTAGAGAATATACCAATATGCACTATTGTATATAATAAGGTAATATATTGTACTTTTTAATAAATGGAATATACAATACAATAACACATACAAATCAGTTCGACACTCTGACAGTCAATAAAGAAGTTACTCGAAGTTTCGAATAATTTGTTAAATCGAGTTGTTCGCATTTCTACGCAAGATGACAAGTAGGTAGGAGTCGGCGTTACCAGGCGTCCGGATTTTGGCGGAACGTCCTGATTTTTAGACCATAATCATATCAGCCTATCGCAGTCCACTGCTGGACATAGCCGTCTCTAGTTATTCGCCACTTTCGGCAAACACTTAGAGAATTTACCCATAATCGTCACGCTCTAGGCAGGCGGGTTGACGATCGCAGAGTGGCCTTTAGCTCCACTGACGCTGCTGCCCGTCATCGGCCTGTAGTATTTAGCAACGCTTTAAATCGTGATGGATATGTCACCGTAAAAAGGCAAAAATCGTAAGTTGATCAATTTCCTAGGTAATTGATTAAATTTCGGAATATAACAAACGGTAGATGAAATGTATTATTTTACGCAATGGATTTCAGTTAATTCATCAACTTAAGGTATCTGGCAGGAATTTAATAATTTTTTTTTTTTTTTTTTTTTTTTTTTATAGTAGCACGGCATAATGGCCACTCTACGCCTGATGGAAAGCGAGAGAGAAGCCCAAGTCGCTGCGACAACGGGCAAGTAACCAAGCCAGTTACCTGTCAGTTGCCACCGCCATGCCGGCCCATAAGATGCTTCTTCACGCCCCGTTTAAAGGATCCTATATCGAAAGAAGAAGGAAACACATGTGCTGGCAAAGAATTCCACATTTTAACAACACGGCAAAGGTAGGAATTGCCGAACTTTTTTGTACGCGACGGGATGTTTTCGACGGTAAAGCTATGACAACGGAGGCCAGCACGAGTGGTTCTGTAGCGGAAGAAGGAAGGAGGGACAAGGCAAAACAACTCTTCAGAGCACTCACCGTGGTATAGGCGATAAAACACACTTAAGGACGCAACATCTCTTCGCAGTTGAAGAGGTTCTAAGGACCCAGTAACTTTATCATCACCTATGATACGAACAGCCCTTCGCTGCATTCTGTCGAGGGCATCGAGAAGGTATTTAGCAGACCCGTCCCAGAGATGCGAACAATACTCTACGCAGGAACGAACTTGCGTCTTATATAAAAGACACAATTCCTCCGGCGCAAAGAACCTCCGCACTCTGTTCAGGATCCCCAGCTTTTTGGACGCAGTATTAATTAAGCTTTCGATGTAATCCCTCTGATTCAGATCACAGCGAAGTCCCATACCAAGCATATTTAAGCTGTCCTGTAGTTGTAGGGGAGTGCTCTGGAAAGTGGGACAAGAAGGAAATGAGGACGTTTTTGAAGAAAACGCGCAGACCTGAGTTTTCTTGGCATTGAACTCAACCAAATTATTGGAACCCCATTCCGTAAGAAGTTCCAAAACTCGATTGAGCTCAAGGACAAGACTCTCGCGCCTCTCGTCAGTTTCTTGTCTGCCCGCATTAGGCCGACCAAAATATCGCCCGTGCACCGTGCTATCATCTGCATAACAATGTATGTTCCCAAGCGGCAACATATCATTGATATGCAGAAGAAAGAGGGTGGGGGACAACACGGAACCCTGTGGAACGCCTGCATTCATTGGCATGAATCCCGAAGCGTGTCCATCAACTACGACACGGATTTTACGCTCATGCAGGAAAACGGCAATCCACTCGCAGAGCTTGGCGGGCAGACCGTATGCCGGAAGCTTGGAGAGTAGAGCCTTGTGCCAGACCCGATCGAAGGCCTTGGCGATGTCTAAGCTTATAGCCATAGACTCGCCATGTTTGTCCATTGCCTCCCCAGAGGTGCGTCACGTAGGCTAGAAGGTCACCCGTAGATCGATTCGGTCTAAAGCCGTACTGACGATCATTAATAATGGAGTGACCCTCTAGGTAGCGGACCAATTGACTGTTAATGATCCGCTCCATGATCTTGCACAACACCGAAGTTACAGCAATGGGACGGTAGTTCGAAGGGTCTGATCGGTCTCCCTTTTTAGGGACCGGCTGCACATTAGCCTCTCTCCAAGCCTCCGGAACGCAACCGGACGAATATGAGAGGCGGTAAAGGCGCGTTAACACCGGAGACAATTCGGCTGCACATCTCTGGAGAACGATGGCAGGGATACCATCAGGCCCACTCGCCTTCCGGATGTCGAGTGACTGCAGTGCAGAACGGACGTCGCGCTGCCTGAAGTAAACTTCGGGCATCGTGTAGCCACATGATGGTAATTGAGGTGGAACTACATTGCAGTCATCAACCCGGGAATTTGAGGCAAAAAGATTCGCCAACAAATCAGCTTTTTCTTGTGCCTGATATGCAAGTGAGCCGTTGGGATATCCCAGAGGAGGCAATGAAGGCTGGCAAAAGTTGGCCTGCACGGCTTTGGCCAATCGCCAATAATTCCGCGATCCAGTTGGATGCGAAGCCAACTCCTTACCAACTCGTGCAACGCGCTGGGCATCCGCCTTAATATACGCCCTCTTACAGGCCTTAGTGGCAGCGTTAAAAGCTTGTTTCAGGGAGTTGAGATTTGGGTCTCCAGTGGCGCGACCCCTGGCCCAGGCACGGTATGCTGCTTGTTTCTTACAAACAATATCAGCGCACTCGCGACCGTACCAGGGGCGTCTCCGGCCTTTGCTGACTATATCGGAGTATGGGATGTAATATTCCATAGCTACACCGATCTCGTCAGCAAAGGCCGCAGCACTCGCAGAGAGATCCTTTTGCCCGAAACAACGCCGCCCCCAAGGAACTGATGCGAAATAGTCCCGCATGCCTTCCCAATCTGCTGACGAGTAATGCCAGACTCGGCGCCTAACCGACCTGCGTTGAGGCAGATTTGCGCAGGGCACCTTACTGGATACCAGGCAATGGTCTGAGGTCCCCAAGGGTGCCCGGACCTCGATCTGGTATCCAGAAGGATGAGTCGTCATCAGAAGGTCCAGCAAAGAGGGCGCATGACCCACGACATCTGGTATCCTGGTGGGCTGGTTTACCAATTGTGTCATATTGTAGGTCAAAGCAAATGCATGAGCTATTCGTCCTGCATGGTTAGTGGTGGGGGAACACAGCCATGTTTCATGGTGTGAGTTAAAGTCCCCCAGACAAACCATTTCCGCAGTGGGGTATCGCTCTTGCGCTTCGTCCATCGCTCGACTCAGATAATCGAAAAGATGCGTTGTCTCAGCGTCCCCAGTATGGGATCGATAGAGGCACACGTAAATACGGCTTTGTAGCCCCAAGTTTACATGTGCCCAGAGAACAGAAAAAGAGGGATCCTCGAAGAGAGGCAGACGACGACAACACACATCGGCGCGGACAAACAGACAGGTCCCAGCTTTAGCAACAAAATTATGCTCCAATACATAGCCGGGATACTGCAGGTACGAAGAGTCCGCTGGACTACGGATCTGTGTCTCAGTCAGGAAGAGCATCGCGGGCTGCGCCGTTTCTAAATGCTGATGGACGGCGTTGAGGTTGGTGTGAAGTCCGCGGATGTTAGCGAACTCAACCGTGAAGAGGGTGGTGGGGGAGTGCACCGCCGTAAAACTATCTCTGCTTTGTAAGTCTGCCATAATGAGGAAAGGAGGGAGATGAAGCGTGAAGCGAGGAATCGTTGCAATGATATTAGGGAATAAAAGGCGTGTTGATGAGTTTCACCAATTACTTTGTAGGTAGGGAATCCGCTGATCCGTCGGACGGAAGGGCCCCCGAACCCCCCCGGAGGTAGTCGCCGGGTCCCCACCATCCGGTCACCAACCGGCACGACGAATTACCCCGAGATTATTCGCAGTATGATAAGGCAGCCTCTCAAAGTGGTTGGCTTCGATTGGGCCCCTGTACTGTACTGCGGGCGGCCAGCGGAAAAGCCGTTTCTTCGGGTCTCCCTGGCCGACGGGTCAACTTAGTCCCCCCCACAATGGATCGACAAAAATCTCCACTGTTCCCCCAACATCACTGCAACGGCTCCTCGAGCTCTGGCTATACACCGACTGATCCCGAAACGCGACCGCAGTCACTTCACGAGTGTTTCGCCGAGTGTACGGTGGTCGCCAGCCAGGCGGGTAGACCCTACCACCGGCGGAGAAGGTAAAATCTCCAGAAGTCCCTTAGTCGACTCTTACGACACCCACGGGAAGATATGGGGCGGTGAATTGTATTCTTTGCCGTCACCGCACGGACAATTGCCGTCACCGCACGGACAAACGAATTTGACACAAGTTAAATCGTCCTCAAATGGGCCAATCGTTGCGCAATGTACTATTTAACGGTGCACTATTACCCGTTACTTAATACACTATTCCTGATTGGTTGACGGGATAACACCAAGTGAGTCATTGAACCAATCAACGTTCACCTCGCCTTCGTCGGACGATTTATCGGAAAGACCCCGTAAATTGATCAATTTACTAAAATACGTACGTTAAATAATATATTTCAACTATTTTGCGGATCTGATGCGGATATGATGCGGATAATCTACTTACCTAGGAAATTGATCATTTTCCGATTCTTGTTATTTTCCGGTGACAGATATACCGTCATCAGTCGGTTGCCGGAGCCTCGTCTGTTATTCGGCGGGATACACCACGAGTGTGGCTTGGAGCGATAAGATGATGGATCGCTCCCTTACATCCCTTAATTTTTAGATCAAAATTAAATGTCCCGTTTGGGACGCCAGTCCCAAACGCCTATGATGCCTAGTCCCGCTTTTTATTTTTTCACTATGAAAGTTTCATAATCCCGACTTGCCAAAAAAATCTGGCAACCCTGGTCGGAGTTAACTTTATGCCGACTCGGTATACGTTATGTAATGACGTTTATATACACTCGTGGCACCTAATGTTGTGAATTTGCGAATGAACTCCACAGCCTCAAGTGATTTATGCAGACTTACTTTTGAGTTACGCTCCCTTCGATCATGTTCATATTGAATTTGAGGTATGTAATCTCTCAATAAAAGTTAGTATTTGAAAAATCCATAGCAGCGAATGAGATTAGGATTTAAGAACGTTTCAAAAAATATTAACATTAGAAGTTAATGGTTTATTGAAACGACGTTAAATGGTTTTTTTTAGTGTGCATGAACCATAATGAACATGTCTGTTTTATTTATTAAGCGAAGGAAAGCGGTCAATGAGTTCGAAAGGTAGGTCGACCAGCATAATAGAACAAACCCATTGCTCCTGTTGCCCTCACCTGGAAGGCCCACTGAGATGCCGTGTCACGCCCCGCCTAAAGAACCCAGGATTGTAAGAGGAAGGACACATGAGCTGGAAGGGCATTCCATGACCTAATGGCACGGGGCAAGAACGAGGAACTAAACCTCTTGGTGCGCGCTACCATCGTCTAGATGGTATGCGGATGGCAACGGATGCGATGATTTATTAGTCTGGGTGTCTAGTAACCATCCATTGTACAATCTTTGGCTTACTTTGGGACTAGATAGCGCTGGTTGGCCCAGCATGGCATGTCTTGGGTTATTTAGTCATCTTCAGTCTGCAAATATCCAGAACATAGGGTCTCTCCAATGACAGTTGTCATTTGGGGGACTTGCCTTAGTCACTATACTTGGCAGGCGGGTTGGCAACCGCAGAAGGTTTTATTTGTACCAGATAAAAGCTGATGCCCGTCTCCGGATATTTATATATTATTACTCGTTAAGTTTATTCACAACGTTCCAGCTTCCGTAGTAAGTATGCAAAACTAACTTTATATTCTCTTTCATGCTTAAAAGCGATGTGTTCTAGTGTTGCTACAACTAAAACCATTACTTATTCTCGCTTTACGCTTAGTTTCCAAGTTCGTTCAGCAAGTTATTGTTGAGACTTCAGGCATCAGGTGTGAGCAAAGGCGTATTATCACGGAGATTGTACGTCAACTTCGGAATTGTTTGTGTAGACAGTTTTCGTATTTAATAATGCCTATGCTTGTCGTATCTTTCAACGCCTAGTGGGTTCTCGCTACATGTACTGTTAAATCTGTTAGTAAAGAGTTATTCCAACTCATCCTCTCCTTTTCACTCCCGAACAACACGTGCTGGACAGCGTTGCCATTCACATACCATTCAGACGATGGTGGCGCGCACCAAGTGATTTCGTTCCTCGTTTCTGCCCCGTGCCATTAAGTCATGGAATGCCCTTGCAGCACATGTGTTTCCTTCCTCTTACAATCCTGGTTTCTCTGAGAAACGGTATATCAGTGGGCCTTCAGGGTGAGGGCGACAGGTGCAATAGGTTTGTTATGTTATGCCTATAGACCTTATTTTTGGACCTCACAACTGCTTACCATCAGGTGAAGTGAGGTCATCCTGAATGCTCTTGTTATAAAAAAAAAACGTATAAAAATCCATCTTAATACGAGAATCTAAATTTATTGATAGCAACAACTTTTGAACAGTTTACAATTACATATAAATCCCGGTGATAGAAGACGACTAAGAGAATATCAGTAAACAGGCAGCAGCGTTGACCTTGATACAAATAAAACTACTGCGATCAGCAACCCGGCTGCCAAGCGGGTGACTAAGGCAAATCCCTCTAAATGACAATTGTCATCGGTGGGACGCCTATACCCAGCTGTGGCCTGCAAATGATAATGATGTTCCTTTAAGAATACTCCTGTTTCTTTTTTATGCGAGAGCCGGCAGACGAGCCAGTGTGATGCCTGATGGTAAGCAGTTGACACCACCAATGGACACCCGCAACTCTAATCGAGTTTAGGGTCGCCGTCGGCCTTTTAAATATGAATACCCTCGTTTCTTGAAGGTTCCCAAGTCATAGCTGTTCGGAAAGACTGATTTTAAGTTCATTTGACACACTGTTATCAAGCTTCAGTATCTTTTGTTAGATTTTATTTCGTCTACCGTAAAACATGCCCTATTTTTCGATTTGGGTGTAAAGTTTCTGACTTTCGTTGTAAGTAACTAAATACTCTTACCTAAGTGGATTTAGAGGCGTTTTAAGTCATCAACTGTTTTTCTTTCGCGGATTACTGTTTCAGCGTTGTTTTTCTATAATCTGTAGTGCTTAAAAGGCACTACCTTTAATACTGTGTCGAGTTAAAATTAGAAATCTTCTACAAGAAATTTCTAATTACGATCAAATCTGAGATCTACAATTGATACTATTACGACATTATTATTACGAGTTTAATTTTAGATTTTACGCGACTAGCGACTAGCGACTGCCGAAGAAAGGAGGGTTCAGTTTTATTTGTAGTAATAGTAATAAGCTTGATATATTTTAGTGTGATTTTGTAGATATTTCATAATCAGTGCCTCCCTCCGAACTAGGTATCATTGTTTTCATATTCCCTCGTATCCATACATCTCATCTTATACACAAGCAAACATGAATGTCAAAAGCCAAGAAGCAATCAATCCGTGGCCTTTAAGTACTTAATTCGCCGTCGAGTCAGCAAAAAAAATTCTGCAGTGGGTTTTGAAAAGTACCACAAACACGGAAAAATAACTCGTGATCAAAGAAAATAAAATAAAATGTAAACCAAGCAACTTAACTTTTAATTTTGCTTGCAAATTACTCCTCGGTGAAATCAAGAGTCCTGTTGTGGACTGTATACAATTTAAACATCGATAAAGTTTTCAACAGATTTATTCACGAACACAATTTCACAATTTACAAAGTCACTATGTTAACAAAGTCACTACTTGCAAGCACACAAACGAATTTACTATGAACAAAGTTTTATTACCGAATACTACTACAACTATACTGAACTACACTAAACAAATTACTCCGGTTACTTAATACAATTTAAACACAATCTTCCTGACTTCTTCAAGAGCACACTGGAGATCTGGAGCTGACTGGAGAGAACTGGAACTGAAGACGAACTGGATCGAACTGTGTTTTGTATGGCGATTTGGCCGTCTTATATTCTCCATTCTCGTGTGCAACTAGCGACCCTTGACTCGATCGCTTTCGCGCGCCGCAACCTGCTCGAAAGGTGTCGGCCGCTCCTAACTGAGCCGTGATTGGCTGCCTACATTGAATACAATTGGCCAATAATACGTGTTTCTTATTGGCTGACGATGTGACTAAGAAACTTATTTCTAACTTAATCTACGATTCTATACAATTCAATATTGTGATCGTCGTCCGCAACATCCTCCCCCCGGCGTAGCACGGCGAGCCTCTTCAGGGAAGGACGACGAGCTTGCTGACAGGCCGCTTGAAGACGCCCGTCCTCGTTCGGATGTCGACGACTCGGATGCCGCCGTCTGGTCCCTCGTAGACACGCTGCACCACTCCCATCGGCCACACGTTCCGCGGCAGCACGTTGTCCACGACGACGACGACGTCCCCAATTTGGATGGGACGCTGCTGACTTCTTGACTCGCCGCGAGGTACCAGTGTAGGCAAGTACTCTCGCAGCCAGCGCCTCCAGAAGTGGTCCGCCAAAGCTTGTGCTGACCGCCAGGTTCTGCGATCAGCCTCTTCACATGGTCCGGTTGTGGGCAGACCATTCGATGACCCCAACAGGAAGTGGTTGGGGGTGAGTGCCTCCGGATCTTCAGGGCTCACGCTGACATGCGTGAGTGGCCGCGCGTTGACGGAATGCTCAGCCTCCAGCAGGAGGGTGAGCAGCACCTCTTCATTCGGTGCCTTCTCTCGTAGCGTTGCGGCCAGCGCGGTCTTGATGGACCGCACCAGTCTCTCCCAGGCGCCCCCTTGGTTCGGAGCTCCCGGTGGGATGAAGCGCCACTCCATACGATGCTTCAATCCTTCTTCTTGCAGCGCAGGTGCCCACTCGGCGTAGGCAGTCTTCAGTTCTTGATCGGCTCCCCTGAAGTTGGTGGCGTTGTCGGAGTACATCAGGGTCGGCCATCCACGTCTCGCTGCCATCCTCCGCAAAGCCATGATCGCAGAGTCGGTGGACAGCGATGCAGCCAGCTCAATGTGGACGGCTCTCGTGGTGAGGCACGTAAACAGGGCGCCCCACCTCTTCTCACGGCGACGCCCCACCTTCACGATCATGGGGCCGAAGTAGTCCACGCCACAGTTCGAAAACGGGCGGTGGAACGGATCCAGGCGGGCCCGCGGTAGATCGCCCGCAGCTGGTGGTTGCGGCCTTGCCCGTCGCACTCGGCAAAGCGCGCAGTCTCTCTCCGCCGCGCGTACAGTGGGTCGCAGGTGAATGACCCAGTAGCGCTGGCGAAGATCATTGGTCACACGTTCTCTATTTGCATGACCCGCAGCGCAGTGTTGTTGTAGTACCAGGAGCTTCGTTATGCGATGTCTGCCATCCAAGATGACAGGCCTCTTGAGGTCGTCCGCTGCGGCCGCCGCTCCAATGCGGCCTCGCACCCGCAGCACGCCATTCTCCAACACCGGGTCCAGGCGAAACAGTCGACTGGACCTTGGTAATGGACGACCAGACTTCAGTCTTCGTACTTCGTCGCCGAAGCTCTCCTCTTGCGCTCTCTTCATGAGCTCCTCTTCTGCTCGCAGTACGTGCCGCAGCTCCATACGTTTTGCTGTTCGCCGGCACATATCGACGAAAGCTAACACCCGTGCCGTCGCTCGCACGAGCGTCTCGTACTTGGAGAAGCGCTCTGGATCGGGTATCCAGCTCTCCTCCTTCTGGGTCTCCACGACGTGTAGAACCTCTTCATTTGTGATGACGTCTTCATTCTTCATCGCGGGCCAACGCTCCTCGGGTTCACGTAGGAAGCTCGGCCCCTGGAACCAGCGATCTTCAATTTTCACAGGCGTATGGGCGAACCTCGTCGCATCGTCGGCTACGTTTAGTTCTGTCGGCAGCCACCTCCACTCGTCCCGCTGGGTTAGCTCGGCGATCTCTCCGAGCCGATGCGCCACGAAGGGTGTGTATTTCTTGGCGTCGTGGTGAATCCATTGGACGACCGTAGTGGAGTCCGTCCAATAGACTGTTCTGGTAGCCTCCAGCCGATGTTCTTTCTTGATCACGTCCGCCAACCTTGCCCCGATGACGGCAGCTTGTAGTTCCAGACGAGGGATGGTCTGCACACGTCGCGGCGCCACCTTCGACTTCGCAGCAGCCAGCACGACGTCGATGTCTCCGTCTTCCTTGGTGAATCGCCAGTACGCCACCGCTGCGTACGCCTGTTCGCTGGCGTCGCACATGACGTGAAGCTCGACGTCTTCGATGTTCTGCGCCGCATAGCACCTCGGCAGGCGCAGGCAGGCAACCCCGGAGAGATGCGCCAGCCATGACGCAAACAGCTCCCAATCTTCGGCCGGGATTGGCTCGTCCCACGCCATCTTCAGCCGCCAGAGGTTCTGCAGAACAATCTTTGCCCTTATTGTGTAATGGCTTAATAGTCCGAGCGGATCATATATAGACATTACTGCACTGAGTGCCTCCCGCTTGCTCGGCGCGCGCTCTCGTTCGCGCACCTCCATTGGCACCCTATACATGGACGTATTAAATCCCAACTCATCTTTCTCGGGATTCCACATGAGTCCTAGTATTTTGGTTTCTGGGCCTGTTCCCCCCAGTGTCGCAGGCGCTGTTGCCCGCAGCTCGGCAGGCACTTCTGCTAGGACGCTCTCGTTATTCGCGCCCCAGCTCCGCAGCGTGAACCCGGCGACGGTGTGCACGGCCCTCACTTCTTCAATAGTGCGCCGTGCGTCTTCCCCGGTGTCGAAGCTAGCCACCATGTCGTCCATATAGTGGCTCTGCGTGATGACGTCGTAAGCCCGAGGATACTCCGCCTTGTGCTGCTCCGCGTTGTAATTGCGCACAAAGTGCGCCATGAATGGTGAACTCGCTGCGCCGAAAATCATACTTGTCATTTTCCAAGTGCGTGGAGGGTCCGTTCTGTTGTCGCCCCGCCACAGGAACTGCTGGGCCGGCTGATCCTCCGGCCGTATCTTCACTCGTAGGAACATCTCTTGTATGTCCGCCGTTACTGCTATAGCCCTCTCCCTGAAGCGAAACAAGATACCAGGAAGGGGTAACAGCATATCTGGTCCGTCCAGGAGGTAATCATTAAGGCATACCCCGCTGGTTTTCGCCGCCGCATCAAAGACCAACCTCTTCTTTCCGGGCTTGTTGATGTTTTCCACGGCGAAATGTGGCAGGAACCAACTCACTGAGCTTTCTTCTTCTGACCCGTTGCACGGCTCCGCATAACCTTTTTCTAGCAGGTTATTTATTTGCTCAGTATACTGCTTCGCAAAGTCAGGCGAGGCGTCCATTTTTCGCTCTATCTTGATCAGACGACGTAGCGCTGCATTATAACTGGGCGGCATGCTTGTCTCGTCAGTCTTCCAAGGCAACCCAACCTCGTAGCCTGCTTCCGTTTTCTTTATTGTAGTCTTCACAATATCGATTGCTCGCTGATCCGCGTCACTCACCTTCTTACTTTGTGAGACGCCGAGCGCTTCTATGGTGAAATGCCTTTCCACCAACTGATGCAGTTCTTCATCCCGTTCACCACGTTCGCCAACTCCTGATTCTGGCGTGAAAACGTGTAGAACGCTATTTTCTTCCTTTGCTGCTAATCGTGGTGTCGTCCCGTGCACCACCCATCCCAGCAACGTCTTTGATGCCGCTGGTTGGCCCTTACGGCCCACCCTCAGCTCCCTGGACACGATCAGCTCCCAGTGGTCCGTCCCCACTAGGAGCCCAGGGTGAGCTCCCTCGTAACAGAGCTCATCTTGCGGCAAACTCCTTAAGTGCGGCTGCTTGGTGACCTCTCGTGGCACCGTCTGCGTGTGCAGTCGCAGGTCCTTCACCGTCCTCGCATTGACGGGAAAGCTTTGTGGTTGCTTGCGCCCTTTCAACTTCACCGCTACCAATTTACTGTCACTCTCGTGTGACATGTTGACTCCATGAAGCCGCAGTGGTTGAGCCGATCCATCCGCTCCTACCTCTCGTGCCAGCTCCTCGTCGATCAGCGTGACCGTCGCTCCTTCATCGAGCAGGGCGTATGATCGAACGCTTCCTCGTGGCCCGCTGATCTCTACTGGACATATCTTTAAGAGCACAGTCTTCGGGCCAGTGGCGTGGCTCGCCACCGACATCACGGACTCCCCTTCCACGGAGTCGCTCTTCGGCTTCGGGTCCCAGTGTAGCGTCGAGTGATGGGGTCTTCGGCAATTGTTCACCCCGCACAGCTTCGCACGACAATTAATTCTTTGGTGGCGACCATTAACACACTTGAAACATATTTTTCTTTCTTTTACGCGTGCCCAGCGATCGTCTATGTTCGCCTTCCGGTAATCCGGGCACTTGTGCGTCAAATGCGCCTCTTGACAAAACAAACACTTCTCGTCCTGTTCCGCTGCATGGTATACGATTTTCTTCTTTGGTTGTGCAGGTGGTCGGGTCCGCTCTTCCTTTGGTGCAATGTTAGTAGGCATATACGAATGCCTCATTGCCTTGTCTGCTTCGCTTATAAGGAACCGCGATAACTTCAATATTTCTGGTTCCTGGGACTCGACCTGCTGTGCGGCGTAATCACTCCATCGGGCAATCGTTAGTGCGCTTAACTTACCCAGTACTTCCCGTATCAACATTGGGTTGTACAAGTAAGCGTTGTTTTTTATTGTTTGCAACACACATACTATGTTTTGTAATTTCACTGCAAATCGATTAAGTTCGGCGGCTGCTGGTCCCGGCTTCGGCATCCTCTTCAATTCTTCGATCGCCCGGTCTACTAGAATCTCGGGTCTCCCGAACGACCGCTCTAGGGACTGCATAACAACATCTGGGTCCGTCGCCGTGTGTAATAGCGCAGCCACAGCTTCCCTTGCCTCTCCACGCAGGCAAGTTCGTAAGCGTTGAATGTTTTCTCCTGGCGATACCCCGTACATTTTAGTGGTGTCCCGCATCGCCGCTTGAAACGGGAGCCATTCGTGTATCGCACCACTAAATATCGGGAGATTCGTGTGTCTCAGACGAGGTCGCGCCATTTTTTCTAACGCTTCCGCCAACTGCTCGATGCCTCTCCTAGACCGGGTCGGCGTTGGCGATCTTGACTGGCGCCTCGGTGTCGGCGACCTAAGGCGTCTCGAATTCGGCGACGTCGCTCTCAGTGACGACGGCATATCGAAGCGTATGTTTCTTTCCTTTGAGGCTGTCGCTGTCTCCCCCCGTTTCGCAAACCAGTCGTCGACTTTGTCGATAGGATCCGGTTGGGGCGGAGCCTCACCATGCAGGCTTTCCTCCTCATCCTGCAACATCGACATCTTGGCCGCTAATTCCTTATTTACTAGGTCGGCCTCTATTTCGCTTTCGCGACGTCGTATTTCGGCTTCCATAGCCAGCTCCTGACGTCGTCTGTCTGCTTCTAACGCCAGCTCCTGGCGTTTAAGCGCAGCGACCCGTTTGGCCGCTTCCAACTCAAGGAGCCGTCTTCGTGTCGCAAAGCTCGACGTAGACCGTACTGACTGCGCCGGCGACACTCCCATTTGACGTACTCCCGAAGGTCCCGCTTCACACTCGGGGACTACGGTGGACAGTTCGACTCGTTCTCTTACCGCAGGTGTCGTTGTGGGCGAGGCAGGTGGATCCAGGGATTGCCTCCTGGCACGCTCCCTTTGCACTCGCAGCGCTTCCGCCTCGCGGCGCGCTTGCTCATACGCCTCCTCTGCGTCCCCTTGGCTCCGGGTGACGACCATGGCGTTTTACGACACTGACACAACACACACACACAATTCCGTACACTACGGACGATGGCTACGCTCCTTGTAACACTGCAATCCAGGTAGTACTCGTACTACTAATGAAATCCACAGGTTAACACTAATTAAGTTCCAGGTGCACAACACAAACTAAGTCTGAAGATATACTAACACTAATTAAGTCCGAAGATACACTAATTAAGTCCGAAAATACACTAATTAAGTCCTGAGAATAATCCGGCTCGAAGGACCAAAACACTGTTGTGGACTGTATACAATTTAAACATCGATAAAGTTTTCAACAGATTTATTCACGAACACAATTTCACAATTTACAAAGTCACTATGTTAACAAAGTCACTACTTGCAAGCACACAAACGAATTTACTATGAACAAAGTTTTATTACCGAATACTACTACAACTATACTGAACTACACTAAACAAATTACTCCGGTTACTTAATACAATTTAAACACAATCTTCCTGACTTCTTCAAGAGCACACTGGAGATCTGGAGCTGACTGGAGAGAACTGGAACTGAAGACGAACTGGATCGAACTGTGTTTTGTATGGCGATTTGGCCGTCTTATATTCTCCATTCTCGTGTGCAACTAGCGACCCTTGACTCGATCGCTTTCGCGCGCCGCAACCTGCTCGAAAGGTGTCGGCCGCTCCTAACTGAGCCGTGATTGGCTGCCTACATTGAATACAATTGGCCAATAATACGTGTTTCTTATTGGCTGACGATGTGACTAAGAAACTTATTTCTAACTTAATCTACGATTCTATACAATTCAATATTGTGATCGTCGTCCGCAACAAGTCCGTTGATTAGCCTGTCTCGAACTTTGCTGACCTATGTAGAAACTTCATAACTTGGACCTTAATAAGTTGTATTATCTTTGCTGCCTTATTCACAGTATGTCTAATTAGTTAATTAAGTAATCATGAGTATCATTATCATCAGCCCACAAACGACCACTGCTGGGCGATTTACGGTTACGGTACGATTACCGGTCTAGAACTAAAAATACACTGTTCATAATCTTCTACTATACACATTATGTAATAACTACCAACTACTCTAAATACTTATTGCTTCCCCAAGTTTCTGTATCAAATAGCAGAATCTTGTGGTAATCTAATAAAGGCCTAAAAAAAGTAGGTTTTATTTGTACCCGTTTTATTTGTAGGTTGCTGCCCGTTTCCTGATATTCATTCCTTAGTCGTGTTCCACGACACCCACTGTTGAGATCGATAGTTTGTTACTAAGTCCAAAGTCTCATAGATGCTCTTATGGTGAAGGAAAACATCCTGAGGAAACCTACACACCTGTGAAAGATTTTAAAGGTTGTGTCAAAACGACCAACACGCGCGTGGCCAGCCCCACCGACATAGGGCAGCCCGAGGAACAGTATTGCTCCCCGTAGCCGGGATCTGTGGCTGGCCAGGGCAGGCAGGGATGCGGTCACATACTTCTGGCCTAACGGGATCCCTGCAAGTTGCTACCCACTGGCGCAGAGGGGGCGTAGGTTTTGTCGGCCTGGGGTTACGGTAAGCTCGAGGCCGTTCGTGGAGACATATATGAGTTGCTGATGTTGAATATCTGACGTTGTACCCAATAAGATGTGGTTTTATTGCTAATTATCGACCCGTCCTTGCTTTGAAGTTGGAATGATTTGCGTTAGTTACGTATCCGAGAATTTGTGGATTCCCAAATTATTATTTTTAATGAATTTCTGCAATGTACTCCTGTACGTCTCCCGTCTTATTTTCCAAACAGAATATAATATTTCTTAAAGGTTAAGGATAATTTCGGTTTACTCAAAGAGACAATAAAATTAATCAGAGGATCGCCTCGAGCCGTAATCTAAATTAATAAAGCGCACTTAAATTATGCGGGAATAAACTGAAATACACAGAAATGATTAAGCTACGTAATCAAAATAAGTACCATATCCCATCTAATTATTATATTTTAGTTCTATCTAAAATTAAAATGAAAAATATCTTCATTCACGTAGACTCATGATAGGTATATGTATAAGAATCGTCAAATTATGCAGGTACAAATAATAATTAAAAATTACCACCATGTTCGGAAAGTTGTTTTCTGTCGAGAAGAACCTACTACTAAACTTTCATGTGTACAACAAAGAGTATCTATCTGTCTATTCTAAATCTAGTAAATGAAATAATATAATGATAGACTTTAGCAGTACATATCTAAAGTACATAATTAACCATTTAAAATATGGCTCTAGCCCATATAGATTAATATGAATCCTGTACGCTCACATAACTTCTCACAATCCGTACAGGAAACCTCAATAGCATAATTTTTTGCCGACAAACCAAGTTCGATATTGATAGCAATTGTTACGCTTCGCATACAAAGTGACTGGATTTTTTGCTGTGTCTGTTCAATAGAATTCGTATGTTCAGGCTCGTTAATCTCATAGTTCTGTTATATTTACTAACTGGGTACGTGTTCTGTGTTATATAGTCTTATAAAGTTTAAGTTTAGTTAGACGAACAGATGAAATTTGGCAGAGGTTACTGCCAAACGAACCGCAGGGAAATCACTACATAGCGTAAAACGAAGTCGCTTTTGATGTCTGTCTGTCCCTATGTTAGCTGAGATCTTCAAAATTACGCAACGGATTTTGATACAGTTTGGTGACAGCATTGTGATTTCCTGTCATCGTATGATGAAAATCAAAGTCTGTAGGTCTATTCTGTAGTAAGACCTATGTCACTTCACAGATGTTTCGCCGAGCGTACGGTTGCCGCTTGACAGGCGGGTAAACCCTACCAGCGGCTGAGAAGCTGAAATCCCAAAAAAGTCCAGAAAAAGTTTCTTAGGCGATACTGAAAGAAATAATGCGGTGATTTTTTGACTTTTTTGTTACCGCATTGAACCGGCAACGGGTATAAAAAGATTAGATTTTTTACATATGTATGGCATATTTGATTACAGTCGAGCCTAACTGCGCTATATTTTCAAAAATAGATGCTATTAAATTGTGATCCGAGTTTCGGTCATTTGATTCGTTACCCTAATTTAGTTCCAATTAATAATGTAAACAGCAATTAAGGTTAAGATGATCGCCGGAATCTTTTGGAGAAGACTAATAGACGATTATTTTGTATATTTAATGAGAGCAAAAATGTTTAGTTTGCATCATAAATTCCATTCCTTGATTGCTTAGGTAAGAAAGAATTAGAGTAATAGCTTCCGTTAAATATTTTGTTTTGAATACTTAAATGGATTTTTGGCCGGTCGTGGATTCTTGAGATCTACTTGAATATCTTAGTCTTCGACCATCATTGGGCTACATACCATATTCAATTTTAGTCCACATTTCTGTAGCAAAAAAAAAATTCTCGTCAATAATAACGTGTCTAATAAGTGTCCTTGGCCTTTTCTTGGCTTAGAAAGGTGTTATTTCTTCGATGTCAAAGCGATTATTTTTTATATTTGTAGATAACATCACCACATGGTATTTATACAAAACAAAGTCGCTTTTGTTTCCATCTGTTTTTTTATGTATGCTTATATCTTTAAAACTACGCAACAAATTTTGGTGCAGTTTTTTAATAGATAGAGGGATTCAAGAGGAAGGTTTGTGTGAATGTATAATACCGTAGCGAAGCGAGGGCGAGTCGTGTGAAGCTTACAGTCTAGTTTAGGTTCCACCTTATCAGCGTTTTTATTTCCTCACAAATTTATGTAGTTTAGAAGACAATTTTTATACCCAATAGTGTATTGAGCAAGTAATTTCCTCGGCGAATTTGTGTCAGACATTTCAGCCCGTTTCAATGGCTGCCTGTTTTGTTTATTAGGCGACGTCGGGTCTGCCCGGTGGCTTCTGGGACGCTCGTAAATTCTCATGATGACGGCTGAACCAGGAATAGCGGGGGTGTCTGGACAAATTGAGTGATTGTGATCTATTGGCGTCTCCAGGCTTGTCAGCGTTGGAACTTGTTTACTAAGTGCTGTTTCGGATTAGTATATTGCGTGTACAAAACCTGGAAATAAAGTCTACCCTTCTATAAAGAGCGGGTCTCCCCTAACACTAGTAATAATATTATGTACTCAAAAGGGAAGACCGTACCATTGTAATATTGTAGTTAAAAAGAAACTTAAGATTTTTTTTTATTTTATAGATAGTCATTTGAGGCTATTTGCCTTAGTCAATGCACTTGGTGGATTGGTGACCGCAGTAGGTTTTATTTGTACCCAGGTAAACGATACTACCCGTTTCCTGTCGTCTTATACAACACGCACGGGATGAGAAGGGGTGGTCCTATGGTTAAAACAGTACAAAGCCAAAAAAGTGTGTTCGGTCTAGTCGGATTATAGTCCCATTGGATTTTGAAGGTACAGAGAGTGCACTTGTATTTGCGCACACATTTGTATTTGGTTAGTTTTCTTGGAGATTGTTTTCTTTTTTTGCGTGTATACGACTGTTGCTCACATGGTTATATTCCCGTTGCAATAAGCCGGATGCGGCTATATAGGCTTATTCAGGCATGTTCGAATCCGTAGTGCCGAGCACTGAAGTATATTTGACCCCCCAAAAACATTTTCATGTAAAATGTAGCCAAGACGAAAGCGAGAGCGCATTGCGTGCACTGCCAAAAAGTTATCAGATGTCATGATGAGCCAAACTTATTACATCTCTACACGCCCCCAATTCTCAATACAAGCATCTTAGTTCACAATCACATGTCATGATGATCAGATGATGAAATTCTCTTAGTTGACACTTACAACACACCGACTAGAGGAAATGTGGCGGTAATTTCTATTATTTATCACGGATAGATTTCGCTAGTTACAAGTAAGTACCAAATCTGGCTAGTTCATCAATTCATGACTCAATGACGGCTTCGTTACATTCACTTATTTGGAATAAGTGCTTAGCATTTAACATTGAGGAAACTCACTTTACACATGGAAATTGTTCGATTAATTGTTACGGGCAATTCAATTAGCTTTTTAATTTATTTGTCTTCGTTTAGTCATTGAAACGTACAAATATGGAGACTGTTTGCATTATGTATTGTGAAATGCTAGCAAGAATAGATAACCATTAAAAGCTATAGTAGTAATTAAAGTATGCAAACGTTTGAAGCATGAAAATGTCTGCTTGTATTAATCGATGTGTATGGTATGTATAATTATGTAATTACTAGTTTTTGCCCGCGGCTTCCCTCGCGTTAAATTCGGGTAATGCGATGCATATTCAAATAATGCTCCATACAAACTTCCACCCCCCATTTTAACTCTTACCTGTGTGTCCAGTTAAGAAGTGGAACTCTTAGCTAGCTTACGTGTTGCCATCTTTTATAATAAATATGGGATCCTGTAACCGACCATTAAAACGTTATTTGTTTGCTCTTACAATGAATAAACGTTAAAATAGTGCTTTATAATTGTTGGTCGGTAAAAAATCCAAAGAATTCCAACGTTAATAACTCGGTTTTTGAACAAATATTTAATTATGCACATACCATACAAGTTTGCGTAGTGTTTTTTGTAATACTCTAACTTTGTAAAATTTTATTTAGAAATATCAAACGTCGCATTAATTAGTGGAATAACTGGGTAAATACACGTGATTGTGATAAAAATGGGAAAAACTCTATTTGCAAAGGTATATTACCCTTTGAGGAAATCGCTTTCGGAAACTAACTAACATTAAACAACAGTTGATGGTAAATTTTGCATTTAAGAATTAGACTTTACTACCTTGGCATAAGAATTGAATGATAATTATTTACTTTATAACGACTTCAAAAACACTAAAAGTAGGCGGTTCTCAATTAAGCTGATTTTCATGTTTGTTACTTCATAACTCGGACGGTTTAGACCGATTCCCAAAACTTTTTTTTTATAGTAGCACTACATAATGGCTTCCCTGATGAAAAGCAAAAAGAGGCCCAAGTCGCTGTGACAACGGGCAAGTAACTGGTCAGTTACCGGCTCAACATCAGGCAGGATGCAGTCATTTTGACGTCCTAATATAAAAAAGAGCAAGAAACACATTGTGATACTCATAGATACCACACAAATGGGGCAGTAAAAGACAAAGGTATAAATAGGAAATCTCTATATACAAAGCTTTACTATACGAAATGACTCTTTTACTGTGTGGAAAACTGTGTTGTTACAAAGAGTTACAACCTATATCTATTGCTGCAGGGCCGTTGCGTCCTGCTGATTCGAAATCCAAATCGGGAAAACTAAAAGCAGAAATGTAAACTAGTGGCCAAGTTTTGTATACAAAGTCTAAATATATTATCTTCGCTGAGCCCCTGCGGCTTTGCCCACGTTTAAAGGGTTTAAATTTTACCCCTTTAAAGGGTGAATTTCGAGAAATCCCTTCTTAGCGGGCGCCTACGTCATAAATGTACCTACATGCAAAATTTCGTCGCATTTGCTTCAGCGGTTTTGGCTCTGCGTTGCTCGTTCAGTCAGATCATGTTCTTTTAAGCGAAATATAAGTCCAAGTCACTATTACAGCAACTGACAAGTAGCCAAATGAATCACTTCGGTGTACCAAATGCTATACAAGTCTTAAATATCTAACTGAAGACCCAATCAAAAGTGAAGGAAACTTCTTACAACACGATTCTCTAGTGCTTACCTGTTATTCTAATGTTGAATTATCCCAGTTGCATTTTAAGATTTCGTTTCCAGGCTGTGGATCCGCTATACGATATGACTTATCTTACGCTAGTAATCATGACTTGTGATTCAAAAATCCCCAAGGAAATTCCATTTTAGATTTGCAATAACCCTCGTTGAATTATGTGATTGATCATGGTAGATTAATGGTAAGGGCCGTGCGTTACATAGAAACGTAGCCAGTTACCGCACGTATCGTCATAATTCTTCCTTTTCAATGGTGGTATTTATTGCTCGCCTCGCTTTTTTATGTTTTCAAATAGGTATATTTCATGTTAGGATTGTTTATTGGAAAAAAATACGTACTTTTTTATTTAAAATCTGTTACATATATTTTATGAAATGTAGAACTGTACACCTACTATATATAATGTAGATGTGAACATATATATTCAATGTTCTATTTGTTGCAGAATATTATAATTAAATTAATGAAATCATCACCTTAGTTGCTTTAGTGCTCTTAATCAACATTTTATTTACAATCATTAATTCTTTTTTACAGATAAAGAAAAATAATATGTAGGTTATGTTTTTATATGAGGACTTATCCTGGGATTCGCTGTAGCTGCACCTCTAATTATAATAAAGGGATTTATCATCAGACCCTGAAACATGCTACACCACGAATAACACTATTTCATTTTTACCAGAAAAATGTAGCAGTAACGCATAAACATCCTCGCTATCATGAGTATCGATCGCTCTTTGATGTTTGCCTCCGCTACTAATACTGTCACAACAAAACTCTACGATAAATCTCTAGTACACGAACTTGGCCTTGCACTGCCGTGTTTGATCTCCCCCATTTTAATGACCCAAATATTTCCTCCTGATAGCTACGAACGCAAACAAAGACAACGTAGTAACTCTTCCTTTACTACTGTGCGGAATCTTTTTGCGCCTGCGTCACTCGTTTATGGGCTGCTGGCGACACGCCAAATAGTGAGATGCGTAAAAAAAAAACTTTTCTCTGTCTGTCGTATTCGTATGCGTAACGTTGTTCCTTCTGTTGTTGAAAATCGGACGTTTACCGATCGATACAGAGCGTTGGAATGCCAAGTGCCGAGTCAAGACTTACAATTAGGGTGCTGAGTTTCTTTTTAATTTTACACTGGTTATGTCTATGTTGAAGGAAAAGGTCAAATATCCCGCGCTATCAAAGTTGTTTAAGATACTATAGTACATAAATATAGTTATAAGTAGGAGTACTTGCTCTCTCCTGACCAGGAGTGCCGGCCGCTTGTCATCTCCAAAGGAGACGGCTGTCTGCTTGCTACACGAATCTCTGCAAGTTGCTGCCCACTGGCGACACAGGGACGTTAAGTGGGGACCCACTTAGCGTTTTAAGAGGTTCCCGTTCTAAGAGGTCTGAGTCCCACATACTTCGCTGACTCCCTCCGGCTTCGGCGTTACGGAGCTTAATGAATACACTAAGCTCCTTAGAAGGGAATGCCTTTTTTTTACTACTAAAAAAGAGTACTTCACTTAGATCATTGTTACGTCAACACTTTATTCTTAGTTAGGCAGTGTGTTACCATATTGTACCCGGTAACATGGATATGGAAAAACATGCGAAACTTTTACTTATTCACGAACTTATTTTCATAACAAAACTGAGAGCCTTTGTTCGTTTCCTCAAAGGGTAATAAATACAATAGACATAGAAAACCACCTTGAACTTTTCTACGCAAAGATAAGAAGTTTATAAGGAACGAATTTTTTATGAATGATCTGAATTGGTAATCGACCAGTAGGTACATGCTATTACATATAACGGTGAAAAATAGTTTGTCTGTACATAGAATATTTTATTAAAAAAATGGTTAATAAAATTATTGTTGACTATAGGAACAGTAAATAGCAAGAAGGAAAGAAAGTTTCTTTGTCTCTTTGTACACGCTTATTTCCGGAAGTATTTGAGGCTTTGAATTCAACTTTTTTTACTTCATCGCTAATAAGTCTGGGCAACAAATAGGCTACAAGTGCAAACACCCTCTTCAACACAAACTTCACAGCGTCACCGTGTCTTGTCTCATCATTTTATGTATTTTTTTATATGCCATTTTTGATGTACGTCTTTTTTTAAAGGAGAGTTTGCATCTAGTTACTTATCATATTGTCGTTGCATTGTATAAATAATAAGTAAACGTTATCTAATCTCTTATTTATTTAATTGATTTTAATAACTGGAACACTTTTTTTATATTAGCTCGACATAGCGGCTTCCCTACGCCTGATGGAAAGCGAAAGAGAAGCACAAGTCGCAGCGACAACGGGTAAGTAACCGGTCAGTCACCTGTCAGTTGCCATCGCCATGCCAGCCTAACCCTAATCCCCGGCTGCAATTGCAGCGCTCACACCACGAGCTCCGGAAACCCTACTTACCGGCAGAAACACGACCCGGGGGTCGTTCGGCTGTGGTATTCTATAGGGTGGAGGTCCTTTCCCGGACAGGCGGCTCAATTCGAACGAAGATTTGCTATGCACTAACTCTCTTAAACATGATGCAGATACATAATAGACTAGCTTGAATTATAACATAACTATATATAAATATGACGTTTTAGCAAACATTTTTAGCATGATGAGCATTTTATTTAGTAAATATCCCTAGATAATATAGTTCACGCGAACGAAGTCACAGTACAAGCTAGTCATAAATAAGACGGTTGTTTTTCCAAGAAAAAGACGAGGAAAATTCTTTGACAAGCGTTCGATACAAATTGCAGCAAAATGGTTTGTAATTCCATTCGGTGTAATTTAATATTTTGTAAATAAGGGAACGAATAAAATTACCGAGACTTCGTGGAAAAAGATTTGAGCAATTTAGGAGCCGTGTCGCTGTGTTAAAAAAAACACCCGTGCGGTGACTGATAGACCAGAACTAGTTTTTTCCCGTGGATTTTAAAAGATACGATTAAGGGGTTCTTGAGATTTCAGGTTCTCAGCCAGGGTTTACCCATCATCAACCGCCTCTTACAGTCGATGCAGGCGGGTTGGCGATCGCAGGGCATAGCTTCTCGCTCCGGTGACGCTGCTGCCCGTCATCTGTCTATGGTATTTAGCTACGTCTTCAATTGTGATGGCTATACCGCCAACAGTCGGTTGCCAGCGCCACGTGCAGGATGCACCACGGGCAGGTGACGTTGGCTTGGAGCGAAATGATGATAGGCCGCCCCCTTACATGCCTAGCCCGGACAACTGTATACTCGACGAAATACCCGTTAATTGACTTCGGTCGCGTTTTGGGGTCAGTCTCTGTATAGTCAGAGTTATATTGCAGGCCGGCCATACCAACTGTCAAATGATTGATTTAGTTACTCGTCTGTTGCCACAGCGACTTATTTTTTCCTGGTAGGGGATGCCGCTATATGACACTGTAGGTAAAAAAAATGCATGCAAGAATGTTTCACCTTAAAATGACATTATCTTAAACGCAATGTGATTTATACCGTAGATCATATTATTTCCATTCAGTAGGAGCCATTTTAGCTCGCCCGGTGCTTATAATATCGAACACAGAAATGTATCAAGCGTAGCACAAAATTAGGAGTGCAAAAAGAATGATTCAATTTTACAGTTGTCGAAGATTTGAAACTTCAGTCTGTGTATAGCTAGAATAATCTTACAGACTACCTTGACAGTGGCAAGTAATTGATTTGATTGCTTGTCCTTTGCCACAGTGACTTTTTAATTGAATAACCTAAGACGTGGGATGTAAGGCTTTACGCTCCAAGGCAACGTCACCTGCCCGTGGAGCATCCTGCCGACTGACAAACGAGGCGCTGGCAACCGACTGGTGGCAGTAATACGGCATCACAATTGAAGGCGTAGCTAAATACCACACAATGACGGGCACCGGAGCGAGAAGCTACGCCCTTCGAGCGCCAATCCTCCTGCCCAGCGTAGCGAGTATATGTTATGGATTATCCTCCAAATGTTAGCTTTAAGTGGCGAATAGCTGAAGAGGCATAGGCCTCTGGGTGGAGCATAGGCTGATGATGATTATGATGAAGACGTAGCACGCTGTGTTAGTCAGCGCGATTCAGTCCCAAACTAAGCCGAAGCTTGTACTAGACAACTGATAAAGAGGACACAAAAGTTAATTTCTTATGTCATCCGGACCAAGAATCCAACCCGTAACTTCCGAACCCGCCCTTTAGACATAGCTTTAACCCACTGAATATTATTGACATAAGATAAATAGGCGTTCTATACTAGATACATTTACAAGCCAGCACCTATAGTACCTATCAAAGGTCGAGATCGGAGGATCTCATTTCAACCTCCGTCACGGAGGCGGGACGTTATTAAGAACCTCGGTGATCAACCCACGGGTTCTAGTTTCGCCCCTTTCATTTGCTTAACTTTGTAGAAGGTTCTCCGACTGAGCTATTTAAACCGATGTCCAAATTAGTGCCCAATTAGTTGTGCCGTAGATAGATGAAGTTGTTATATTAATAGTACAAATTGGTTGTAAATTTGCTCAGTAGAAATGTGCCAATTTATTCCGATTGCTTTTGATTTATTATAAATGCGAAAGTTTAATGGATGTAGGCATGTAAATGTTACTCCTTCATAAGAAAAATATTGATTTGAATGAAATTGTAAAGTAATACGAGTATAGCTCATACCGATATTATCACAAACGATTAACACATAATAATTTATGGGATATTTTACAACCGTAGGCAAAAACAGCTACAACCGTAGGAAAAAACAGCTATGTACTCTACAAACAAGATTGAAAATAGATAGTTTTTAACATAACTTCGCGTACAATTTTTAAACGGAAGCGGCGTTTTGATATGAAATGCCATTCCATAAATATGTTTTATTAAAAAACATTTTGTTTTTTTTAACAGGTTGTTATCCGTCAGGAAGGTCAGACGGACTGACCTTCCATGCAAATAGCGTTAGAAAGATGAAACTTTGCAAGGACACATCATTTTACCAAAATTCATCTGATTTGGTCCAGTAGATTTTGGTAATTGTTTTTAAGAGATGTAAAACTTTCGCGATGCACTATTGATTCCAACCCTAAATAAGTAGACTAATAAACTATTATATTCAGCCACTTACATAATAATAAATGAAACGATTTTAAAAATTAAGGTTAAATGAAGGATTTCTTTGCAAATCCACTCAACCAATGAATCAACTAAGAAAATCCATAAAAAATGTCTGAGAGTAAAAAGCGGAGTCAAGAACCTTCAATGGCTGTCAGTTTGTATGCTATGGCTGTCTCAGGAAAAAGCGGCGAAGTGCGAGTCGGACTCGCCCACGAAGGGTTCCGTACCAGCAAGTACTGTAATACATGTTTTAAAAATAAATTTGTTTCAGTTTGAAGTATTGGGAACCACCAATAAAATATTTTCTTGCTGAGGGAATATAAGGGCCAATCATCTTTTTGCTCTAAGCCAACCTCACCTGGCCGTGGTTAATCCTGGCAAATAATTAACGAGGTGCTGGCAACCTACTAGTGGCGGTATAACCATAAAAATTGCAGGTGTAGCTAAATACTACAGACGGATGACGGGCAGTGTCACCGGAACGAGAAGCTACGCCCTGCGATCGCAACCCGCCTGGGTTATAGGTATATCCTCCTAGATGTTTGCCCTAATTGGCGAACAACTGGAGAGGCCTATGTCCGGCAGTGGACTGCATTAGGCTGATGATGATGATGGAGTAGCTGTGACTTACGGACGGACAGACTGACATGACGACTCTATAAGGGTTCCGTTTTTTGCCATTTGGCTTCGGAACCCTAAAAAAGAAAAGTTCAAGCATAATCCAGAGATAACAATTTGTTGGTTTTCAGCACTGTGAATAATGTTTGTTGGGTAAAACTTTGCGTAGACGAGCATAATGTCTGCCCAGGATCATTAGGCATTCGCACAAGTTGACACGAAATCAAAAACTTTGTAAATAGAAATGTTTATTCAATTATTAGTCGTGAAATTCATTTGTCATTTATGTTTCACGCACCACTAATTGAGAATAACAATGAATTCGATAAAGGTATGTAAGCAATATCAACTGTGACTTTTTAGATACCTTCAAAAAAGTGTTACGGTCTATGGGCTCAGGTATAATTCTTAAGCTATTTTTGAATCAGAGCAATGTGTGTGATGTTGTCTGATATGTGTTTATACACTTATAAAGAGCCTGCTAGTTAAACTGCTAGAATACGCGGCCGCCCTTACCAATCCTGGTTGCGGACGGTCACAGCAGAATTTAAGGATTTCCGTATTCTATTCCTTCTATTTAGAAGTCGTGGAGTGAAGTGAAGCGCGAGGCCCAAGACCATTCGGCATAGCGACGCTTTCTGGATGCCCCATCCAGGGGACATAGGACATTAAGTCAAGTCAAGATGATGGGTAGCAGAGTCACCTGAGCGCGGAGCTACGCCCTGCGATCGCCAACACGCCTGCCCAGCGTAGCGATTATGAACAAAGCTTTCAGATATTTCAGCAAAATGTAGAAAAAATGGAGTAGCCTATGTCCATCATTGGACTGCGATAGGTCTAGGCGATGATGCACAAATTTTATGATGACAGCATTGGTTAGCATTCATTTTAGTTATTCCAAATATTTAAACACCTAAGTCAGGTACGAATTCTGAACTAATCGGTAATCTATACGTATAGGAATTCTAGTCGCTGATAGAACATTTCAAAGGCGTTGGGCGGTTCGTGAGCCATTATATCAGCACTGCATTCCAATAGATAATTATATTCTAGTCAGACATGAGAGGCACATCTGCTCTGAGTGCGTAGTATTTTAGGATGCGGCTATAATGTCAGACGTCGCGATCTTTATTCAGCCAATTAATAAACTAAGTACACTGAGCTTACAGAAGATTTTTAGCTTTCACTGTTAAAATGTCCGTGTGGTTTCCGGGCTTAGAATAATACCGCCCCATCTCATCCCGTGGGTGTCGTAGAAATCGCCTGCCAAGTGTTGTGACTTAACCAAATCGCCACAAATGACAACAGGACATTAACAGGCTGATCATGATTAAAGTTAGTCTCAGTAGTGTAGTACTATTGTTTTTGTTTAGATGCTGATTTTAATGATTACGTATTAATTATTTTTTATTTAATCTTTATTGCACAAAGAAGTACAAATGGAGTACTTAATGCCGTGTGGCAATCTCTAACAACTGCTATAATTATACCCACTATTATACAAGAACGTAATAATATCTTTCAAAGCATTTAATTTAGCTATTAACACAAACCTTTGCTTACTTCTTTTCACTGGCCTGGAGGCTCCTTTTGTTTTGGCCGTTCCAGGGACCTACTTTTCTAAAACGAACATTTATGTTTGTTTGTACATATTTATATTTTTCAAGCCATTCGTAGTATTTCCGCTACCGCTTATACTCTCGGCAGCTGCCTTATTCGGCATCATTGATGTTGTTTTATTGCTGAATGATTTGCAGATGTCGGGCTTCGTTGCATTAGTCGGCGGTAGGGTTGAAGATACCTTTTGTGTTGTATGGAATCGTTTGTTCTTTGTAGGGTTTTGCAGTGGTCGAAATTGCTAATGTGCCAAGTAGGCTTGCCAAAACGAAATGGATTTGGAATGATGTATTTATATTTGGGAATCATTATGGAGAACCATTTTATGAAAGTCCGTTCGTTATTTTTCCGTTCGTTCTTATGTTATTTCCGTTCGTCCGTTCGTTATTTTCGCGTGCGATACCGTGGGTACAGCTAAATCTTAATAAATCGATAGATTTGAAGTCTATTGCTTTTTTGTCCGCATTTGAAACTATACCAACAAGATATACAGCAGCATAACCAAATTCATTAAATCTATCTGATGTTTACATATAGTGGACGCTAATTAGGTCAAGGTTATCGATAATAGCTTTGTGATGCGAGTTCAAAACTCTAATAAACACATAAATTTAGTGTACTTTGATCGCTACTTATCAAACAATCAAATGTTAGTAGTATGTTAGATATGACTCTGTAATTTTTTCGTGGAATCTTGTGAATTTAGTTATGTTTACGATAGAAACGTTTAAGGAAAGTAGATATTCCAATGGACACATCATCAGCCTATCGCAGTCTACTACTGGACATAGGTTTCTCCAGCCGTTCGCCACTTTGGACAAATACAGTCTGGGCAGGCGGGTTGGCCATCGTAGGGTGTAGCTTCTCGCACCGGTGACGTTGCTGCCCATCATCGGCCTGTGGTATTTAGTTTTAAGTTGTGATGGTTATACCGCTACCAGTCGGTTGTCAGTGCCTCGTTTTTTATTCGGCAGGACGCACCACGGGCAGGTGAGGAAAGGAGCTTGGAGCGAAAGAATGGTGGGTCTCCCTGCGATCGCTAACCCGCCTGCCCAGCACAGCGTGGCGATTATGGGTATAACCTGCAGGTGTTTTCCCAAAGTGGCGAATACCTGGAGAAGCCTTTGTCGAGCAGTGGACTACGACAGACTGACGATGAATTATACTAATGTTCTAATAAGTCTAAAGTTTAAGCAGTAGTGTTAATAATGTCAGAATCAAAGAAGATCCATAATAAACCAGCGCGATCTATTCTTAGAATGAAATATTTGCCTACAACAGCGAGCGATATAAATATCGCAATATTCTACGTATAATATTATTCTATTTCAGTATTTGTACTTAGTCTCAAGTCATTCGGCGTTCAATATTCCTTCGTAACCTTTCATAAATACCTACCTCATTATTTAAGTCTAGCGACCCGCCCTCGCATCGTTTGAGGTATTTAAAATATTGCGACGTTACTATAACAGATATACATTCTGTCGCGACACTTTTAGTAGATAATTATATATTCTGCAAATTCGTAATACATCATTTTGTTCTATAAATCAATAGTGTTCGCAGCGTACGCGGTGTGAGGACTTTTTGACACCATGGGTTATGTTTATTGGCGTTTTACTTGTAGTAAGGATCGCTAACTTTCTGTAAAATAATATAGCCCGTCTTCACCAACTTTGAAAGAATTTTTCAAATCCGTCAAATAGTTTTGGACCCTATTCAATTCGAACAAACGGTCAAATATTTCCTCTTTATAATATTGGTATAGAAAAACAAATAAATCAGCTCGTTTTTCAAAATAGTATTTGAATACATTTTTCAACAAATTCAATACATTTTAAAGTGTTTGCGCCAAAACTCGCAACTAACGCCATTTAAAATTCAACGTTGATTTTAGTACGTCGAGTAGTTACTAACATTTCGAAACTTTTAGTACGAAACGCGCTCACATCAAAAGCAGTTTGCACATTCGAAACTAACCGCTTCTAGCTTTTTTGGCGCGCATAAACCCATTACTAGATTTTGACTGAAATGCGAGCGTTTTGAGAGAATGATTCCCATTATTTTGTTGACCTTTCGCTACCTCGACCTGATCTATTTATGTTAAGTAGCACCCTTTTCTATATTAGAGTTCACTGTTCAAGGCTCACACCTTCCCAAAATACCTACTAAGCAGTAACTGAATGTAACTATTTGATTTGTATGTTTCCTAAGATAAGTTAATATTTTTTTTATAAAAAACACAGCCTAATGGTCTCCCAACGCCTGATAGAAAACTAAAAAAAAAAACAAATCAATGCGACGACAGACAAGTAACCAAATCAATTACTAGTCAGTTGCCACTGTTCAGGTGGTCATTATACCCTAACTCTGTACCAAATTTCAGCTATCTAACTTTATGGGAAGTACTAAGTAGTTCGATTTTGATGATTATGAGGAAATGTAAAACTTTGCTTTCGCTTAACTTCAGAACTAAATAACCTACAGACTTGAAATTTTGGATTTTAAGTATGTGATTATAACTTACTGGATGACAACAAATTCAGCGTCCTAGTCTTATCCAGAGGTTCTGTAAAGGATGGTACGGCAGTGTTTGCCTCACGCTCGACTTGGCGGAGGCACTGCCGTGCTCCCGGATAGGTCACTCATTTACATTCTAAAACATAACAAAACATTCACTATAGTGTTAAAGGCTAAAGTTACTTTTCTGCCGGTTGTTACAACAATCACGCCTGAAATCAGCCAGACAACTTAATAACTATAAGTACAAGTAATTTAAGCAATTTAGTATGAAATTACGAGCTATACGATCGACAACTACCAGATAATGGACACATTATGATGTCGTAATAAGTGGTCTTTGTAAATTTATTTCGATGTAGGCGGTGATTTTGTAACATACATAATACTTCAGTAGGTATATGAATTTGCACTAATGAAACACATAAATAAATATCACACAAACAACATCACATACGCAATGTATGTGATCCTAAAGTTAGTACCTTGATCATTTGTCTTCTACGTATCGGAACAACGAAGGTATCTGTATAAATACTGATGTAAACACCCAGACACGGAACAAACACAAATGTTCATCACACGATTGTTTGTCCCGGATGGTCGAACCCACGACCCAGTTTCCACTTTGCAACCCATGAAGCCATTGTCCATGTTTAAATTTTGACAGTTTCGGTTATCCCCACGTGTCGTGTGGTCTGAGCAATACTGTGCATATAATAGTCACGTCAGGAAATAAATATAATAATGTTTTGATATTTTGCTCCCACAATTTTGTGTGTAACGGAGTTGAATATTAGTTCGTTGAACCTCATTTCACAAAATGTACACGGATAATATTTCATCTGATGGTTTATCTCAACGGTTTCGTGATGCGGCGAAGAAAATTCATGAGTAGAAAAAGGAATCTCAATTTTTCTTTAAAATGTATTGGTATGTCAAAAATCAAATTAGATATTTATATAGATAAAGCTACTATTTCACTCGTGCACTATGATGAAGTGGAACTGAAAAATCTATAACCGAGTAAGAAGATGATAATTTTATGTATTCTTTTGTTTGTTCCAGGTAATTTTTATGTGACACGGTTGAGCCTACATTCAGACTATTGAATCTTCGTCTGTATTTGGTGCGTAACTCCTATAAAAAGAAGCGTTAAGTATTCTAGTATTTATTATTATTATTGTTTCTTGGGTGACTACCTATATAATTATCTAAACAAGCTGCTTGAGTTTTACCATCTTCCCAGGGTAAGATGTAAGGCTAAAGTCAAGGAGTATTTAAAACAATTGAATTACCTTACCACCGAAAATCTCCTTAAAGTACCTACCTGAATAAAATAAATTGACCTCTCTTGATTTCTCTTGTCATGTGCTTCTACCTCGCCCTGCTCATTATCATGTCACTAAGTTACCCTTTTTAAACTACACACTATATCGCTCACACACTACACACTAATACACACCTTATACACCTCACATTCATATTAACTCAACACTGTCTGTAGTTAGTTAGTTACTAGCTTTTACTAGCTTAATCAAGTTTTATAATTAAAATTTTCTCTTTATTATTTCTCTTATTATTTAGTTTTTTCTTTGTTATATCAATAAAGACAACCGCAATACCTGGCATCCTTCTGGGAGGGCCTGGTGACCCGTAACACAGGTTTCTTTTAACCTATAACAGGCACCAGCCACTCGCACATAAGGACCATGTATAGTATGTAATTATGTTGCTATAAGATACGAATATTGTAATGTCCTAATGTGCTGATGGAAATAAATGATTTTATTATATATTATTTATTATTATATCATTTTTTTTTTAAATATGTGATCGTAAGAATCGTAACGGTAACGTTAACGCAACGTAAAGGGTCGGGATATTTATATTTTAAACTAAATGTAGAACTAAAAGGATTGACCTTTTTTAACCGACTTAAAAAAAGGAACATATTTAATCTTAATCGAACTAGGAAAGTATAACTAGTTAAAATGTTATTGATTTCTAAACACTCACAATCCAGTACTACAAGTATTAAAACTTCATTACCGGGAGTCAAACGCGACTTATTAGGCAGTACATTATGTACTTACAGCTTGACGTTTCGAATGTCCAACTGCCTTGGTCACAAGCTGTAAGTGCACAACATAGAACATAATATGTGTCGTGTGTGCGTTCCGTTAATAAAAGTATTAATGAGACTTGGGAGAGGTCTGAATTGCAATAACAAAAAAATAAACATTTTCGCTAGTAAAACCTAACGCGTTTTTATACACGAAAAACCGTGACTAGAGGAAATAAAACATGACCATTAATGTATTACAGTGTCTGAAACCAGCTCTGTGACACGCCCTAGGCCAAATTTGCTCCAACAAAAAGCACTAGCATTGTCAAACTTTGTCACGTAGGTCATATTTCAAAGCACAGGGTAGGTAGGGCTGCTGAATTAGTAAACGGAATAAATCTGTGTACGACTGTCCAAGTGTGGAAATATCGCGATTTTGGCGAGAGTCGTCGTATGGCATGCTTTTTTAGATCAACATCCACAAAAATGGTGGATTCATCATAGATGATGAATCCACCATTTTTGTGGATTCATCATCATCATCATCATAACGCTGTGATGATGATGATGAATCCACAGACCTAGTCTTGCAGGCGTGTGTCCGCTTTCCTCTGTCCTGTGTCTTCTCCACTGTGGAGAGACCATATCAATATGTTACGGATTTAGATAAGATATTTATATAACGGTCGGTTATGTGCTAACTAAGAGAGGGAGGGCAAACGTAGTGTAGGACGCCCTCAGGCCAGGTGGAGTGACGTTTTGCGCAGGAAGGCTGGCAAGTGCTGAAGGTAAGAAGCCCAGGATAGATCAAAGTGGTGAACTTTTGTAGAGGCTTATGTCCAGCAGTGGACTGATATAGGCTGATGATGATGAAGAGAGGGAACTAGCATCTCTCAGAGCTTACATCACCTGCCAGTTAATGGAGGTTTAACCATCCAATTATGTTTATGCTAAATGCAACAGGCCGATGACGGGCAGCAGCGTCATCGGTGCGAGACGCTACGCTCCATAATCGCCAACCCGCCTGCCCAGCGTGGCGATTATGGGCAGTACATGTCCAGCTGTGGACTGCAAGAGGCTGATGACGATGACATGCATTTTTTTTCTTCTCAAGTTAAGATATCTCAAAAGTATTAAGCCCAGACGAATCCTAAACTAGATGTCAACCCTAATCTCAGAGAGTGATTTTTTTATGTTCCACTATATGTCGGTACGGTTGTAGGAGTTTGCGTAAAACAATTTCGCTTTCGTATGCAAAGTAGGCGGACTGTCCCGCCTGGACAAAACTCCTATCAGCATGATAGAGACATTTAATACGTTGGTTTTGCTATGTGTAAACAAGAGCTTGCAAATGTATGCTTGTTTATTCAATGTTCAAATAGTAATATTTCCATTTTGGTGTATACCAAAATTTATTTTTTGAATGAAGTTAACGTTTTGTGTAAAATCTGTATGAATCAAAGAGTAGCATATTATCTGTAAGATGTATGAAGCGATATTAATATGTTGTAGTGGTAGTAAATAAGAGATAATTTTAGAGAGGTTGGGAATGGCGAATCTTTGCTCGAATCAAGCTGCCCGAAGGACCTCCACCCTATATAATAGAATACCGCAGCCAAATGACCTCCGGGTCGTGTTTCTGCCAGTGAGTAGGGTTTCCGGATTCCGAATGGGGGTTGCAACTGACGGGTAACTGACCAGTCACTTGCCAGTTGTCACAGCGACTTGGGCTTCTCTTTCGCTTTCCATCAGGCGTAGGGAAGCCATTATGTCGAGCTACTATAAAAAAATGCTATGACCAGCAGTGGACGTTTGCAGGATGATGAGTGAAAGAACAAAGAGTGCACTTGCTCTTCGCTTACTTTTTATATTTCCGGCGTCGCCAGTATTTCACTAGAACGCCAGTCTAATCACATTAGAGATTACCGACTGTAGTCGAAGGTCAGTATTATAATTGGGTTATCATTATCACTCTTCATCAGATGACATTTCGCTTGCTGTCTGTATGTACAACGTTAATACCATCAAAACAAACATAAATTATTGCACAGTCGACTGTAGGCTGACTCTATTGTGTACAAAAAATTGTTTATGCGAATTATTTGCGGGTCATCGGCGCTGTGCCAGTATACGTAGGTACACAGAAAAGAAAAATATACCTTTCACAAATAAACAAAACATTCCCCGTTCACACAAAAGAGCAAAAATAATAAATTAATCATTATCTTATCTTTTCACCATATACCATGCGAGTTATTCCGTGCAATGCATTGTCATTATTTCTGTACGTACCTTATTTGGTTCATTTTTGTGGGCTTGATTACTTTTCTGTTTCCTTTGACGATTTACACACAAAATTCATGCATTCACGGCTTAACGTAAACATTTTGCTGTGAATAATGGCGTTGACATTAAACAAGACTTAAATTACTATGAAAGGGGTCTTTGCAGAATGTACATTTTATTTTTTGTAACAAATGGGAAGAATCTTTTATAAGAAACCATCGTAATTAGTGAATTATTTTCTTAGTTTAGCGAAATTTTTCCTGCTATAAATATTAAGTTTATAAATAGCTTGATATTTATAGCAGGTGACATTTTAACAGGCCTGTGTCTGGCAGTGGACTGATACAGAGATGATGATGATGATGATGAAAATTTTTACTATAGTAGTGATCTATTCTATTCATGTGACGTCACTTGTCTGTAGCCGTATTTGGACACGTAAATATTTGTGATTTTAAAATTGTGATAACTCGAAGACTATTAATGCTAACAGACAAGTTTTTTTACCAAGGATTTCTTAATAGTGTAGTCTATCGATTGATAATAGTAATAAAAAAATGGCTTTAAAAACAGGAGCTATCGAGTTTTTACCGTGCTTCTAAAGAGAAACTACATTCTGAATTCGGTTGTAGAGTAATTTTTATGTTTAACTGTACCGTGTGTAGTGTTAGTTAGTTTGATCGGCCCGTTTTCCGCAACACGACGACTGAGCGCCTATTTTGTTAAAAACATACTAAAATGGGCTTATTCCAGAAATCCTCTTAAATTATCCCCTGCGCAGGGGATTTTTGGACTGTTTGTCCAGAAATCCCCTTCGTATAGGGCTAAGGGGATTTGTGTACTTTTTTGTCCAGAAATCCCCTTAAACAATATTCTAAGTAAAAAGTTAGTTAATTAAAAACTGCTTCTTTGAGACATAGCCCATTTTAAGTGTTTATACACGCCACCCCAGCTCGTCCAGAAACCTCAGCAAGCTATTGGTACCGTGTGTATTTTACGATAAAACATGTACTTAAATACGAACCGACTAGTGATTGATATAATTATTTTTCACTTGTCGCTGCTACTTCCGGGGTCTCTGTTTTGCTATCCATCGGGTGATGGGAAGCCAATGTAATATAAAATAAACATAATATGTTAAGAAATTTTCTACATTTTATTAATTAGGTAATTAATAAATGTATTAATTAATATGATTGGCTAATGATTCTGTACATAAACAGACAATAACATCTGTAATGTACATATACGAAAAGCAGACACGCAATTTTGATTTGAATTTTCCGGCTCTCGTGCTCTGACCGCTAATCTAACGGTAGATTGTGCGCACACAATTTTCAATGTACAGCCGACGGCCACACATCTACCTACCCGGTCCTGTCAAATTTCTCCATTTAATTTTCAACTAAATATCCAAGACCGTAGAGTCGCGTCGAGAGAGCGCGTTATTTTGACAGCTAAGGGCAGGTTTGAAGTATGGTAGTTTGTACCTACAGTAAACGCTACAGTAGATCTACTTTGTAAATTGCACCCAAATAATTATGTACACTTCTGGACATGATTGGGATATGATTCTATAATTCAAATGTAACGTTATAATTATAATGCCATTATTTATATACTAGTACGTGTGTAATTTAAACTAGTCATATTACAAAATAAAAAGTGTGACCTATATTTACTTCTACTTGATAACTGTGAGTTGGTCAATTTGACATTTAATAAGCTGAAGACAGTGGGGCTGGCCATATCAGCCGCAGAACTGACAACCGTTGGGGTGAACGAGTTCTGGAATAGTCACCGGTTCTAGGCAAACGTAGTTTAGGACGCCCTCGGGCCAGGTGGAGTGACCATTTGCGCAAGATGACTGGCAAGTGCTGCTGATGCGAAGCCCAGAATGGAGCAGAATGAATAACTGGAAAGGTTCAACAGTCGGGTAAAAGTAGCTTTAATACAAATATGGGATATAAGGGAACGAGTCATCATCTTTTTGCTCGAAGCCACCCTCACCTGCCCGCGTTGCATCCTGGTGTACAGCAAACGAGGCTCTGGCAACCGACTGGTGGCAGTATAACCATCACGACTGGTGGCGGTATAACCAACCTTCCTAGCTACACACCACCACAGGCCGATGACGGGCAGCAGCGTTACCGGTGCGCCAACCCGCCTGCCCAGGGTGGCGATTATGGGTAAACCTCCAGGTGTTGGCATAAGTGGCGAACAACTGGAGAGGCCTATGTCCAGCAGTGAACTGCGATAGGCTGATGATGATTAGACAAATAGATAGGTACGTACTCATTAGGTACTTTCAGGAATTCAACCTCAAACCCGCTCGCTCGCTGTTTTCGCTTGTATCCGTTACTTCGAGGCACAATCGAGTAATTAGGTCTTTGTTTCTCTTTGCCGCCTTTTGCCAGCCACATATCCCGTTGGAGAAAAAGAGCATCAACTAGTATTCCGGATACATTTTCGGATTCATAAAAAAACCGGCCAAGTGCGAGTCGGACTCGCGCACGTAGGGTTCCGTACCACTGATTGAATGAAAAAAAAACCGGCCAAGTGCGAGTCGGACTCGCGCACGTAGGGTTCCGTACCACTGATTGAATGAAAAAATTAGGTAATTTGATTTATGACGTTTAAAAAAAACTATTGTCTAGATTTCCTTCAAACCAAATTTCGTTAGTAGTTTTTATAGTAATACACATCATATATTTTTTTCAGTTTTATCATGCCCATATTTTAGAAGTTACGGGGGGGGGGGACACTCATTTTTTTTTTTTTTTTTTTTTTTTATAGTGGCTCGACATAATGGCTTCCCTACACCTGATGGAAAGCGAAAGAGAAGCCCAAGTCGCTGTGACAACGGGCAAGTAACTGGTCAGTTACCTGTCAGTTGCCACCGCCATGCCGGCCCAACCCTAACCCCCCACGAGCTCCGGAAACCCTACTCACCGGCAGAAACACGACCCAGAGGTCATTTGACTGCGGTATTCTATAAGGTGGAGGTCCTTCCCCGGACGGGCGGCTCAATTCGAGCGAAGATTCGCTATGCCCTACCTCTCTCTCATTTTACCACTTTGGAAGAGTCTCTCGCGCAAACTATTCAGTTTAGAAAAAAATGTTGTAAGAAACCTCAACATCATTTTCAAATATAGATACCCCACTCGTATAGGTTTGATGAAAAAAAAAATTTTGAGTTTCAGTTCTATGTATGGGGAACCACAAAAATTTTGGATTTTTTTCTGATTTTATTGTCACATCTTAATGCGGTTTACAGAATACATCTACGTACCAAATTTCAATAATGTAGCTCTTATAGTTTCGGAATAAACTGGCTGTGACATACGGACGGACAGACAGACAGACAGACAGACATGACGAATCTATAAGGGTCCCGTTTTTGCCATTTTGGCTACGGAACCCTAAAAAATGGTTTCGGAGTAAAAGAACTGGAATGATAAAATGAAAAGGAGTTTCTTTTTGTAAATTTTAGTTAAAGCTCCTGTATTTGCTTGTCAAAAATTATAATCCGAGTCTCATTTGGGAATCTGGACTTTTAGATAAGACCTGTATATGGCAAGAGTTGACCGTTTTTTAGCGCTTTGGCGTGTCCAATCCAACGGTTTCTATTCTATTCCAATCCAGAAGTCTTATTTCACCTAATAGAATTAAATGAAAAGTAGCTGCAATATGACACCAAATGTACTTATGAAACTATATTTCTAATGGGTTTTGGGTATTGGTGTAAATTGTTATAAGACATTACATGTGTTACCCAATATATTTATTTAAAAAAACACATCCATTAGTTAAATGTAAAATCTCAGTCCGTTTGATTTTTGCATTTAACTCAGCTCAACCCGTGGGTGCCAAAAAGACTTTTTAAGAATATCAGGAAACGGGCAACAGCATTTACCTGGCTACTAATAAAACCTGGAAAATGACAATTGTTTGGCTATGTCCAGCAGTCCAACAGCAGGCCTATGTCCAGCAGTAGACGTTTGCAGGATAATGATAATTTTGAAAATCACAGTACCCCTTATCAAAATAACAATTATGTTTTAACTGTTGAATGATTAGTTGAACTGTAAAACAAGTAATAGGTATCTTTAACCATATTAAAGGGTCGTCCCTTTACAACGTCTAGTATTAAACGGCCTTAAACGCTAGTACATGACACGATGCCCAAATAAGCTCAGTAGTTCACAACAGCGTTAGTGGCTTAACCTCTGTATTGGAACGGTTTCCGCGTATAATATTAGCATAAATAGACATTGAAGGGTTTAGCTGTACCGTATCAAGTGTACAGAACATTTTCAGTGTATAAAGGCTGTGTGGGTTCTGGATTTAGATAAAGACCATATCATCCCGTGGGTGTCGTAAAAGACGACTAAGATAATATCAGGATCGCTGCTGCCCCTGCAGCGTTTACCTGGGTACAAATAAAATTTATTGTGGTTACCAACCCGCCTGCCAAGTGTGGTGACTACGGCAAATCTCCCAAATGACATTGGGGGAGGCCTATGCCCAGCAGTGGACGTTTATTGTAATATCATAAATTACGTTTATTGTAATATCATAAATTAGAAGAGAGATGGCAAAAACCTCTTTAGTGACAATACCCTTAAAATTGTTAAAACTACATGGTTTAATGAACATCCTGGCCATAAGGTTTTTCTTTTTATATATATTTTTATAACAGTGTTCTGTGTCAACTACTGTGTCAACACAATTATTATGGACACCTAACGAAAACTTGTGTCTTAATCCCAAACCTAACTCCCTAAATATTCAGAAAAATAATATGGCGTATGTTATTAAGCAAAAATTCAAAAAGAAAAAAAAAATAATTGAAATCTCCCATCCTTTTTCTCCAAAGTCGTTTGAAAGTAATGTGAATCTATGAAAGTTTTTACAATATTATCACGTTTTCTCATACCCACTGTACTATACGCACTAAGATTACGCATTTTTCTCCCGTACCGCACACACCCTTGTTTGAACACTAATATCTGGCAATACGCCAAGGGCTCGATCCGTTCATACTTTACGATACAATAACGTTACTATGAGATACGCCTTAGAATTACAATGTCTATGCTGGCTTGTAATTACGTAATTGTGTTTGTATACCTTTGTGATTTGCCTTTGTTTTATAAATTACATTGTTTGACAGGCTCGGTGGCTCATTTGGTAGTGACCTCTGCCCTCTGAGCCAAGGGTCGTGGGTTAGATTCCCGCACAGTACAAACATTTGTGTTCACGAACATTTCTATTTGTATTGGTCTGGGTGTTCTCTATGTATAAATGTATTTATTTAGAAAATAAAATATATCTAAGTAAGTTTATCAGTTGTCTAGTACCCATAGTACAAGCTTCGGCTTAGTTTGGGGCTAGGTGGCGCTGTGTGGCCCAGCGTGGCATGTCTTGGGTTATTTATTTATTTATTGTAGGTTGCCCTATCTACGTCATCAGGAATCGGCCATTAAGAGTTATCAAAACTAACTTAATTAGTTAAGCCATTCGTGGCCCTCCCCTTCACAGTGCTTCAAAAACGAACTAAGGTAATGATAATAAAGGTAAAAGGTATGTTTTGTCACGACACGAAATATCCTTTTAACTTCACCGCCTATTCCCTTTTTAGGGTTCCGTACCCAAAGGGTAAAAATAGGGTCCCCCTGTTACTAAGAATTCGTTGTCTGTCCGTCTGTCTCTCACCAATATCATAAGTAGGCTATATGCCAGATTAGGGAACCTTACTAAAACTCCAGATAAAAACGCGATCTTTGCCCGATTTTAATATCAGCATCAGATAAATCTACTCAATAGTATACCCTTCGTGTGCTAATCCGACTCGCACTTAGCCGTATTTTCCTAAAATCTTATCCCAAACGCAACTAAGCGGCCCACGTGGTCACGACAAATGGAGATTGATGCGTCAGGTGATGGATGGTGGGTCAGCCAAAACGCAACTCGATCGTATCTTAGTAACCAAATAGTAGCATTTCGGTTATAAAATATACATGTTATAGTATAGGAAACTTGGAAAACAACCAAAGTAAATCAGATTCTGAAGTAGGTAAACTAATGCATTGAAATTAAAATGTACCATTTTGTCTTAAGAAAATACTCTAAAATGATTCAGATAAGAATCGTATGAGAACTTGTAGGATCATTAATTACTTGTAGGATCTTTCTTAGAAAAATAAGTGAATGTAAGCTGATTACATAACTGCGGGGCAATGACCTCTCATAAAGCATGCCGGCTGAATTACAATCCTCTCTTAATGAACTGTTCTTAAAATACAATAAACATTATGTAAAGACACAAATACCTTTGCGCGTATGACAGAGTATAGGTAAAGTATGTACTTTTTATCACAAATGCATTTACAGTCTCACTTACCTATCGATTACACTCAATCGACATACAAACCGTATGTTTTTATTACACCGAAACAATTTATCAGCCGCCAGTTCTCTGTATTTGTCTGTTTTCAGTAACCAGAGCATTGTCGGCAGCGTTCGTGCGTCCCCACCGCTGAATGTTAAACAGTGTCCGGGACTCGCTTTAAGCGCAACGGGATACGCTTGCGATGGTGATACGGACGAATCGATTTAATTTGCGATTAATTGTTTCGAAGTGTACTTAATGAGCTTACAGCACAATTGGCCGGCTGTATTCGGCTGTTGTTGAGAGTTACGTGGTCTAGAACGTCTAGAATGTACTAATCATTGTTTAAATTGCTGGATACAGGTATCAATACATACAATACCCGAAAGGGTATAGAAATACAGTAGTAGAAATACTAAATGCATCTCTAGCTACAAAACGTAGGTATAGGCACATCTAACATAATGACGTACACTATGGGACAATGCACCAAAAGGGTAACCACTCAGCATTGATAGATGGCGCTGTGTGGTCTATCTATCGTGGCAGTATAATTACTAAGTGTTAATGAGAAGTTAGTTATAAGTAAGTAAATCTCCTTATCACTATTTCTAGTTTCACTACAGTTAAAGGCTTAATATATTGGTATCATTTTTAATAAACTTAAAGTTGTTTGTAATTTGAAAACTTACACAGAACCCAGACATTCATAAATTCCTCAAGCAACGTACCGAGGGAGCGCAGTGAAAAGATAAAGAAATGTAAGCTAGCCGAGCGAACTTGTGACCATAACGTTTCCCAGTGTATGTGTTCTGTACCCGCATAAATTGCTTTATTATCATCCTATCGCAGTCTCTCTACTTATCCTAATGGTTCTATACAAGTCCCCGATGACTAGCCGAGAGAAAACCTAAGGTTAATAAATTAGCAATTTCTTTCACGCCTTACACTTAGTGCTTAAGTGATTTGCGGATTTTAGGGGATTTGAGCAACTTTAAATATAATTAAGTCGTATGTTTTAAAAGGCCTACGTCCGAAGACGGACAAGTGAAGGGCTTGAATGATGATGATGATGTTTTAAAAGGCGCCCTCGCTGATGGAATTGGTAGAGTGACCAGCTACGACTTGCGGACCTTCAAGAAATGAGCGTCATCATCATCATCAGCCTATTACAGTCCACTGCTGGACATAGGCCTCTCCAGTTGTTCGCCACTTAGAGCAAACATCTGGAGGATATACCCATAATCGCCACGCTGGGCAGGCGGGTTGGCGATCGCAGGGCGTAGCTTCTTGCTCCGGTGACGCTGCTGCCCGTCACCGGTCTTTAGTATTTAGCTACGCCTTAAATTGTGATGGTTATACCGCCACCAGTCGGTTGCCAGCGCCTCGTTTGTTATTCGGCAGGATGCACCACGGGCAGGTGAGGTTGGCTTGGAGCGAAAAGATGATAGGCCGCTCCCTTACATCCCCTCGCGCCAAATGAGCGTATTCATATTCAAAAGGCCGGCAGCGACCCCAGAACTCGATTTGAGTCGCTGGGTTGAGGTTGTCCATGGGCGGTGTCGACTGCTTACCATCAGGCACCACAAGTGCTCGTCTGCCGCGTCTTGTCGTGAAGTCTAAGGCGTGTATTAATTATGTTCGATCCTATATAGGTCGGGTAAAATTTAGGAAATTACTTTTCTAATTATCTGAGATTTTTGTCTTTGGGGGAATTCGCCATAATCACCACCCTTGGCAGGCGGGTTGGTGATCACAATAGGTTTGCAATTGTACCCAGGTAAACGCTGCTGCCCGTTTCTTGATATTCCCTTAGTCGTCTACTACGACATCCGCGGGATTAGATTGGATTGGATTGGTCCTATTCTAAATTCAGAAACCACACTGATTATAAAGTCAAGTACTTATGTACAAAAAATATCTGCTGACATCAGATGTCTACGTTGCGTGACTTCATCTAGCATCAGTCGCTAAAGATAGACCTCCTATTTCACGTCAAGTCATCCTTTTTCAATTGGCAATTAACCTTGACCTTACCCAAGGTCACATATAAGCACTATAAGAATCCTTTGTACGACAAACCCCTTTGACCTGCGAAATTGATCTCAATTCCCTCTGTTAGTTTAGGGTCTGTTAAACCTCTTTGCGTTATTAAAAGCTATTTAATTTACCCGAGTAGTTGGTGCTAATGCTAAGATTGCTAAACCATGCAATTACGACCGGTTCAATGGGAGTTAAATAAGTTAGTTGACATTTATACCCTTGCCTTGTTTTACATGATTAGGGCGTTGTTTAAGAATACGTTCTTGCTGGACCTCTGGTTATCTGTTTGTTTAATCATCGTCATCAGTCTATTTCAGTCCACTGCTGGACATAGGCCTCTCCAGTTGTTCGCCACTTAGAGCAAATTTCTGGAGGATATACCCATAATCGCCGGAAGTGACGTTGGGCAGGCGGGTTGGCGATCGCAGGGCGTTGCTTCTCGCTCTGGTGACGCTGCTACCCGTCATCGGCCTGTAGTATTTAGCTACGCCTTCATATGTGATGGTTATACCGCCACCAGTCTGTTGCCAGCGCCTCGTTTGTTATTCGGCAGGGTGCACCACGGGCAGGTTAGGTTGGCTTGGAGTGAAAAGATAATAGGCTGCTCCCTTGCATCCCCTTATCATCCTTACATTTTAAATATTACTCACCTTATATTAGATCGCTTAAATAGTTTTCTAGGGCAAAGACCTTTAGACAATACAGTGGGTACTGCTATACTATAAACACCATCCGCTCTATGATACGAACTATCAGAAACTATAATAACTGTAATACTATGTGTTATAGTTGCAATACTGGGATTACTTTGGGAACAGGTGAGAGTTTAGCATAGTTTGTGTTTGGTGTGTTGTTACTAGTGTTGTAGAGAACTCGAGTTTCGGGTCCATTGAGATTACTCAACGAATGCAGTTTCGCTAGTTATTTTGAGTAAAGTCTTAGTGGTCCTAAGTCTTTTATGGACTTTTGTAATTGTGATTGTATTATATATTATTTATTAAATCGAAATTTGTAATTTAAAATCTTAAGGATTTTTTATAGTGGCAAAACATACATCGCAGAGGCTTCCTTTCGCCATAATGAAAGGGAAAGAAAACTCCTATATAGTTACTTCATCAATCACTTGTCAGTTACCACAGCAATGCCACTTGTAAGTTAACTCTGGCTATACTCTGTCGCTAGTTATTAATACTGCTATATTAATAGACCTGAAGTCTAAGCGTCAAGTCCTTTGGACGACCCATAATTGAAGACTTGACTCATTGAACCGAATTTATAGTTATGAAACTTATACTTAATTTGAGTTTATAAAATGTTTGATTAAGATTTGGTCTTGGTAAAGTAATTATCGCCATATTTGTTAATTAACTTTAAGACAACCTTCAAGGGTGGTAAATGTACTTAATATAAATATTTCTGCTTATTTTATGATTTTACGCATGCTAAATGTGCTTATATACCTCTTATACAAAATATGAATATCAGGAATATTACATGTACTCGTATGTATAACATTTTGCGGTCTAGTAAACAAGACAAATAGTGTCAACATTCATTTTTTTTTTTTTTTTTTATATTAGCACGTCAAAATGACTGCGTCCTGCCTGATGTTAAGCAAACGACGAAGTCCAAAAAGTGTAAGCGATCCTCATCACACATGGTTAGTGCAATGTGGATCGATCACACTATGACGGCCTGCATAAGTGCCGCTTCACGCCCCGTTTAAAAGACCCAAGACTATAAGAGGAAGGGAACACGTGTGCTGGAAGAGAGTTCCACAGCCTAATTGTGCGACAAAAGTAAGATTTACTGTGCTTTATAGTACGAGAGCCAATTGCCTGCACAGTATTTTTGTGACATCTCAAACCTGCACGCGTAGTTCTATTCAGAAAAGGAGAGGGAGGGACCAAATCAAAGAGTTCTTCGGAGCATTCGCCGTGGTGTATACGGTAGAAAACACTAAGCGACGCTACGTCTCTACGTAGCTGCAGATCCTCAAGATGTCCAGTGACATCATCATTGCCAACAATTCGGATAGCTCGCCTTTGTAACCTGTCGAGTGCGTCCTTTAGGTACCTAGCGGAACCATCCCAAAGGTGAGAGCAGTATTCCACGCAGGAGCGAACTTGGGTCTTATACAAGAGACAGCGCTGCTCAGGCGTGAAGTACCCCTTCACCTTGTTCAGTACACCTAGTTTACGGGATGCCGTAGTGATGACCCCCTCGATGTAACCCTTAGGATTCAGGTCACGGCCAATATCCATCCCGAGAATGCTTAGGTCACTGGACACTGGTAACGAAACACCCCGGAGAGAAGGAAGAGAATGGAAAGGTGACACTTTGGTAGAAAATGCGCATACCTGAGTCTTACCAGCATTAAACTCAACCAGGTTATCAAACCCCCACTGGGAGACCTTATTCAGAACCAGATTAAGCTCGGATACTAGTTCCTCCCGTTTACTGAGCATTTCCGCTCGCCCCATCGATGGATGCCCCAGGTAACGTCCGTGTACTGTACTATCATCTGCATAACAATGAATATTACCAAGAGACAACATGTCATTGATATGCAGAAGAAAGAGAGTAGGTGATAACACAGAACCCTGAGGCACACCTGCGTTAACCGAATAGTACCGTGACGAGCAGCCCTCGCAAAGGACGCGAATTTTCCGCTCACACAGAAAGTTGGCTATCCAGTCACACAAACGAGGCGGCAAGCCGTATGCCGGCAGCTTGGAAAGAAGAGAACGATGCCAAACTCTATCGAATGCTTTGGCAATATCAAGACTGATGGCCAAGGACTCACCATGCCTGTCAATTGCCTCGCCCCATATATGCGTAACGAACGCTAGAAGATCACCCGTTGACCGCTTCGGCCTAAATCCGTATTGGCGATCATGCAGGAGGGAATGATCTTCTAGGTAGTGGATGAGCTGTGAGTTAACGATTCTTTCGAATACTTTGCACAGCACAGATGTAACAGCAATGGGTCGATAGTTGTTTGGATCCGAACGATCTCCCTTTTTGGGAACTGGTTGAACGTTCGCCTCTCTCCAAGCCGCCGGCACAATGCCAGAGGAATAAGATTCGCGGTATAGACGCGTTAGAGTGGAAGTTAGTTCAGCCGCACAATTTGACAGAACTACCGCCGGAATACCATCAGGACCGCTGGCCTTTCGAACATCCAGTGAACGCAGCGCGAAACGGACATCACATTGTCTGATACGGATATCAGGCATGGAGGAGCTGCAATAAGAAATTACTGGAGGCTCAGCACCGCGGTCATCAAGGCACGAGTTATTGGCAAAAATGCCAGCTAACAAATTGGCCTTATCCTGTGACTGGTGAGCCAGCGATCCATCAGGTAATTTAAGCGGGGGAAGCGAAGGCGAGCAGAAGTTAGACTGGACGGCTTTTGCAAGCCTCCAATAATTGCGACTGCCCGTTGGGTGGGCGATCAGTTCTCGCCCAACTTGTGCAAAGCGTGCCCTATGTGCTCTGGCGAGAGCCTTCTTGCTGGACTTGGTGGCCTTGTTAAAAGCCGCTTTCAGAGCACCGGTATTCGGATCGTTCTGGGCGCACGCCCTGGTCCAAGCGCGATATGCCCCCTGTTTAGCTTCAACAGCGCTAGCACATTCGCGGTTGAACCAGGAACGCCTTCTGCCCCCGCCGATGACATCAGTATAAGGTATGAAAAGCTCCATACCCAACATAATCTCATCGGCGATGGCAGCCGCACTTTCCGACACATCTTTACCCCGAAAGCAGCGCTGGCCCCATGGGAAGGATGCAAAGTACTCTCGCAAACCATCCCAGTCGGCTGACGAGTAGTGCCACAGACGCCGTCCAGCCTGCACCCTCGGCACAGCAATGTTACCAAGTGGTGCAGAGGCGACGACTAGACAGTGGTCGGAGGACCCCAGCGGTGCAAGCACCGAGACTTGGTATCCGACGGGATGACTCGTCAGCAGCAAGTCCAGCAGAGAAGGCGCGTGACCTGCAATGTCTGGTATCCTGGTCGCCTGGACAACCAGCTGAGTCAGGTCGTGCGTCAGAGCAAAGGCATGAGCAACCCTACCTGCGTGATCGGTTTTAGAGGAACCCAGCCACGCTTCGTGGTGGGCGTTGAAGTCCCCTAAAACAATTATTTCAGCATTTGGATATTGCTCCTGCGCTGCATCTACAACTTCGCTTAGGTAGTCAAAAAGTCGGGTTGTTTCAGTGTCACCTGTGTGGGAACGGTAAAGGCAACCATACACACGACTCCGAGAGCCGATATGAGTATGCACCCACAAGATAGAAAAAGACGGGTCTTCTAAGCAGTGCAAACGTCGACAACAAATATCAGCCCTCACGTACAGGCACACTCCAGCCTTCGCAAGGAAGCGGTCTTCCAGGTGATAGCCGGGGTACCTCAAGTAGGACGTGTCAGCCGGGCAACGAATTTGTGTCTCCGTTAGGAAAAGCAATGCAGGCCGCGCCGTCTCAAGATGTTGGTGGACGGCGTTGAGGTTAGAATGGAGCCCACGGATGTTAGTGAACTCCACCTCAAACAGCGAGTTGGTGGTGGGAGTTGAAGAAGCCGCTGTAAAACCTGCATTCTTTTGAGGCACTGTCATGGAGATAGATGGGAGTGGGGGACGTGAAAGGAATAAGGTCATTGCAGCAAGAAAAAGGACAAAGAGAGGATGTCTGCTTCAACATTAGTTGACGGTTGTGAGATGACCCGACGCGCCGGACGGAAGGGCCCCCATACCCTCCCGGATGTGGTCGCCTGGCCCCACCAACCGGTCACCAACCGGCACGACGAACCACACCGAGATTATGCGCGACCTGGTGAGGCAGCCTTCCGGGGTGGTTAGCCCCAGTTGGGCCCCTGTACTATGCCGCGGGCGGCCAGCGGCACCACCGTTTCTATGGGTCTCCCTGGCCGGCGCGCCGAATCATCGCTCCCCATCAAAGTATCCACTAAAACATCCTCTGGTCCTCTACTTGCCGCAATCACCTATTCCCGTGGCACCGGTTGTGCGTTGCTGATCCCGGAACGCGACCCAAGCAAGCATAGGTCACTTGGCGGGTGTAAGCGCAGCCGCACGGTGGTAGCTAACCGGGCGAGCAGAAGCTCTACCACCAGCTGAAGTATTGCTCATTTAGCACCACCCAGGGGTCACATGTAGGGTCTCGAGGGTAAACCTACGGATGCGAGCAATTTTAACCCCCATCATCTAGACACGCCGGAGTATGACAGCCAAGGTTCGTTACTTTAGTAGTGCGAATTAATTGTATGTAATACTAGTCATCAAAATACATAAAAATTTATCAGCGGGGCTTACTGTATTAATTCCTCCTCACTCTCATAGCAAATAAACTCTCATAGAAAACTCTACAAGGATTTTTGAAATAGTAATACCTGAGTAGAATAAAAAGTCATTGAAGTACTTCATTTTCATGACAAGTCATAAAATCGCTACATTGGGACTCGAGCCCCCAAAAATTTTGTAAACTCTCCTTAAAGGTCATAGGTTCCAAATGGTGTCCAACACTGGTTGTTATTATCTAACTAGTCCCCTCTTGTGCTATTGGATTTCACTGCTTAATTTGGACCGCTTATTACATATGGGCATTTGCGTTATTATTTTGCTTGAAGTGGGATTAGAATATTAGTAGGTACGTTTTTGTATAATTGGTTAACAAAGTTTTCAATGAATTCGAAGTCAAAGACTTTAATGTCGGATATCATCAACTACATTACATGACTTTAAAGAAATGGGACACCACCCCACCGGTTCTGTTTAAACTTTGTCTGTGGTCCTTAAAGCTCGACCTTCCAGCTAGGTTTTGGATAATTAGGCGTCGCCCATCTATATAGTTCTGAATACCAACCAACTTGGTACTCATAGGTACTCATAGTGCTTGCACTGTAACGTGTTGATGGATGATGTTTTATGAAAATTTGAACTAACAAAGTTCGGCAAACGTAGTGTAGGATGTCCTCAGGCCAGAGGTGTGACAATTTGCGCAGGACGGCTGGCAAGTGCTGGATACAAGAAATTTGATACCAGGATTGATCAAAGTGGCGAACATTGGGAGAAGCCTATGTCGAGCAGTAGCCTGATAAAGGCTGATGATGATAACTGAAAGAGTTTCTAGATGTTTCTAAAAAAAAAAAAAATGAACCATCTTCCCAAAGATTATAACCTCAAGGATTTTCCATGTCTGTGGTTCCGAATGTATTTTAGGCTACATTAAATTATGTAACTATCGTATAGTAACCACAACACATGTTTTTAAGCTGTTTACTTGAGACAAAATAGTCGTTATTGTTGTTTGATATTTACTTATTGGCTATTTAGAGCGATTGCGTAGGCACCTCACTATTAAACAATATCACCTTCAATATCGAACAGATTAATTCCTAAAAGCCGACGGAGCGTTTCAGAATTTCATAGTAATGTATCGAATCCTTTGTTTCTCTTAACTGATTCGAACCGAAGTCTTGTATCAAATAACCAATCAGAGCCGCATTAATAAACTCTAGTAGCTCCATTACGTTGATTAAATCCTCTTTCATGATACACCTGGTTATCTACAAGGCGTTTGGGTACTTAGACTTATTAATACCGACCCTGGACCCTTGAAGACCCTGTTTAAACAGCTTATAATTTTCCACTCTCGTAAAATATTTTTGGAGACACCTTTTGCGTCAGGGATTGTTAACCTTTAATTTGCATAATTTTGTTTAATGTTACGTTTTACAAATCTCATGGCACAGATCTAATGTGAGCCTGCGAAAAATGGGTTACTGTTATATTAGAAACTGCCAAAATTTTGTAGGATTCTAAAAATTTAAAAATGATACGATACGAATTTAAAATAAACTTTAAATCGATTTTATAGATTTCTATACAGGTATTTTGTAAAGATACATACCTACCTACCTAGTTTTAGATCTTTAATTATGTTTTTTTTTATATAAGTACTGCCTACTATGTATGTTTCTTCAAAATAAAGAAAAACAAACTTAAACTTCGAAAAAGCAAAAACTTAAATCATAATTTCTCTGACAAATGCCCATTTAGTTAGAGTGTTTTAATTAAATTTCTCATCCTTTGAAAGCTTTCATCCTTTTACTGAAAAAACAGACTACCTATGTATACCTATTCTCGAAATTTCCAGACCCAGCCTAACTGAAAATATTTTACTGATTAAACTAAAACAAAAATGGAATCCTAACAACTGAGCCGTTCAGGTTACCAATACCTTTTGTATTTCAATCTTAAATTGGGTGTGGCAACTAAATATTACCAATATAAATTGACCCTTATTCAATTGAAACAAGGAGCTAAAAGGCAATGAAAATGTTCAAGTCACAAGTACTACGCCCTAGATTGCGCTTCCACGGTAGAAGCTGTGCGAAGCTGACAAAAATTTACCAACGATATTGTTCTAATATGGTGTGAATTAAAGGAGGCCTACGTTCAGCAGTGGACAGACTAAGGCTGTTGATTGATTAATTGTTCTAATGAAGTGAGGCGTATTTTAGGTTTCCAAACCCAAAGCTTTTCGCTGCCTGTCCGTCTGTCATCAGGCTGTTTCTTAAGAACGCAATAGCTAGACAGTTGAAAACTTGTCAAATTATGTATTTCTGTTGCGGCTACAACGATAAATATGAAAAAAAAATACAATAAAAACAATATTTATTGTCAGCTCACGACAAAAGTTATATTTGCTGCTTTTTGTCCATATTAAAATCAGCACCAATTAATCACATGAACCTATATAATGGTACGGAACAGTTCGCACTTAGGCCTTTTTAACCGACTTAAAAAAAAGGAGGTTCTCAATTTGACAGTTTTTTTTGTTGTATGCTTGTTACCACATATCTCCAGGAATCGATTTGAAAAAATTCGATTTTTGTTCGGAAAGTTGTACCTTCTAGTATTGTCTCCATATTGAAGTCGAATATTTTTTGCTAAAATGCTGTTAATTATTATTATCTTCAGCTTAACTTCTGTGGAAACGCATCTTTAAGAAGGGTTAGATCTACTCAAATTAGTAAGTATATTGATTAACGTAATTGTAACTTCGTAAACGCTTGTGAAGTCAGAAGGTACTATTTACCTCAAGTATTCCGTTTCCAATTAATGAGTATAATGCCCCTTCGTTATACCAGTTGTTGGTAATTGATTGACGATTCTCCTTGAACTGGTTAAGACGATACGATGTAAGTACGCTCTTTGTGCTAATTTATGATGCAATGGTAGTCTTTAAGTGGTTCATTAGTATTGGAGTTAGGAAGCTTACATCTATTGATTGGGTGGGTACCTTAATAGTTCGTGATTCACTACACTTGTATACACATATAGTTCGTATTACGATAAACATTTATACTGCAAACTATACCTTCTGAAACTCTTTGCCAATTTCCGTGCGATGGATATAATTAACCATCAGATTTTCAAGGCGTTTTTTGTTGGTGAATACGCTCGATGTCGTACGGTCTAACATCGTGGCTAGTCTTTTTATCGAACAACGTCTAGTAATGTTATTCAATCGTTATGACGTTAAAAACATTGATTTAGTGCAATTTTTTTCATTGCCGGATAAAATTTGATAGATTTTACTTTTGATAACAAAAGTCATAACTTATTCAATAAGAAATAATACTAAATAACATCCTGACAAAAGCTTTCCAGACTTTCAAAGTTTATCCAGCCTTTGAAAAATATATATATAATAATATGTATGTTTGGTACACTATGCACTAGGTACAATATTTCATTTGTTTTGTTTCCAATATGGCGTCAGCAGTTGATTTTTTACCAATTGTACAAAATAGTTTGCGGTTAATATTGAAAATACAAGATCGTATATTGGGCTTAAAAAGATTTGAACCCTACTACCCTCAGTTCAGTAGGCGACCAAATAACCTTCCGAGTGCCTATCATCTCGAAATGAACATCGCAATGATCCCACCTCTTGTTCCTCTCATTTCGTACTGATTACGCAAACCAGTCTTTGAACAAAGTAGGCGATCCGTTGCAATCGAAAATAGACCTTACTTGCTTCGCTTAAAAATGGGATGCGTACTTTTTCCGTTGACTGTACCAAGACGCCGTGAGGTGAACGCAAATGAGTGTTCAGATTTCCCTAAGCTGCCTGAGAACTTTGTTCTCGGGGCTAAAAGTGTAATTTTCGCATTCAAATGTTTTTCGTGCCGGAATTAATGCGGCGCGTAAAAGTTTGGCTAAATTCGTAAAGACCGACTTTAAGTGATGGTCGCGCATTTTTCTGAGGAGACTGTAGGCAGAATCTCTACCTGTAATTGATGAGCTTGTAATCACATTTGTTATCAATAGAACCTCTGTATTTTTGAAAAATCCGATCTTATCCGATCGGATTCATAATGCTCAAATTTGAGAGTTGTTGCGTCTTTTCTGGGAATTAGTCTGGATCACAAGGATTTCTTTGGAGGGTTGTTGAACCGTGAGAGAATGCCTACGTGGCGTTAAGTTCGCCTTTTGTACTCTAATTCTTTAGGGTTCCGTAGCCAAAATGGCAAAAACGGGACCCTTATAGATTCGTCATGTCTGTCTGTCTGTCCGTCCGTATGTCACAGCCAATTTATTCCGAAATTATAAGAGCTACATTATTGAAATTTGGTGCGTAGATGTATTCTGTAAACCGCATTAAGATTTTAAAATAAAATCAGAAAAATATCCAAAATTTTAGGGTTCCCCATACATAGAACTGAAACTCAATTTTTTTTTCATCAAACCTATACGTGTGGAGTATTTATGGATAGGTATTTAAAAATGATGTTGAGGTTTCTAACATAATTTTTTTCAGTTAACACCGCCCATGGACACCCGCAACTCAAATCAAGTTTTGGATTCACTGCCGCCCTTTTAATAGGAGTACGCTCGTTTCTTGAAGGCTCCCAAGTCGTAGCTGCGATCAGTCAAGGAATCCATAGTAGCGCTACAGCGCTAGCAACCATTTATTGTAATTTTGACAAAGAAAACTTTGTCAATTTTCATTCGACATTAGCAGGAATGGCCCACGTAAGGTCGGTGCCATTAATTAAAAAAGACAGACATAACGATCTATAAGAGTCGCGTTTTGCCATTTGGCTACGGAACCCTAAAAAGGACAGAAAAGTTATCCCATACACTGATGTATCTACCCATAGCCATCATAATCACAACCTCGACGCCTTTCCAAAGTAACGGACAGAACTTCGAACTCCGTCACTGAAGCATCAACAACGTTAATTAATTCATGCTTACTTACCTAAGGGACCTTTATCGCTTTCACACATACGCACAAATGAAGCGGCCACCGCACATTTGGCAGGCCAGATATGAGTGGCTTTGTTCTAGGAACATGATCACAGAAATGTATCAAGGATAGTAAAGGCGGATTTATATTTGTCTGATGTGATTTTTTTTTTTTTTTTTATATTGGCTTGACATAATGGCTTCCCTACACCTGATGGAAAGCGAAAGAGAAGCCCAAGTCGCTGTGACAACGGGCAAGTAACTGGTCAGTTACCTGTCAGTTGCCACCGCCATGCCGGCCCAACCCTAACCCCCCACGAGCTCCGGAAACCCTACTCACCGGCAGGAACACGATCCAGAGGTCATTTGACTGCGGTATTCTATAGGGTGGAGGTCCTTCCCCGGACGGGCGGCTCAATTCGAGCGAAGATTCGCTATGCCCTACCTCTCTTAATTTAGTATAGTAACGTTCATACTAGTAATGCGTATTGTGTTGTGAGGACTTGTGTAAATGTATGAAACCGATACCGTTCTGACGCGTCACGTCACAACACATCAGACTAATATAAATCCGCCTTAATAATTTATGTGACCCGTTAAATAGCTCTCGATTCCGAGAACAGGTATTTCGAGGACAAACCCCACAAGCTGACAACCTTAGCTCCAATTTCCAGTTTCGGGTGGCAGCAGTGAATGCCTGATGAGTGGTTTCGGCCCAATTGATTGGCCTTGATCAATTACGGGACTTGATTGTGGACAAAAGAAACGTTTTTTGCAACTGGTTAGCTGTTTGATGTTATTTGGGGCTTTTGTTTTAGCTAACGGGAAAATGGACATTGCGTAACCCGTCAATTATGTTTAGGCAAGAATTTACAACGAATGCCTATATGCATATTATTTCTCTATTAATTATTCACTTCTTTTATTTTTTACACAAATCGTAGGTAATTTTATTGTGACTAGTTTGTTTGAATTAATTTAACATGCATAATAAAAGACCCAAATTTTATGATTTCTCATGCTCAAAACCCGTAATAAGAATGAACACATCAGAACCCTTTGTTTCTTCGTCAACATCACAAAAATAACAAAATGAAATAAAAAATACGTTTGCATTTCCCTTACTTAAGATAAAAACAATCCTATGACATAATATCATGAGCTGTAATGGAAGTGTTCTTCATGATTACGTAAAATGAACCCATTTATTTGTCCCAAAAGGAATAAAATTCTCTCCCCCGCAGAAACGTTAAGTGTTATTATAACATTTGTTATATTCCTCAAAACGAATATTGAGATTTTTGCTCACGTAAATACCGACGTTAAGTACCTATGTCACCGTAAAGTAGTAAATACAGTTAGATTATAATCTAACCCGCTAGATTTTAGACTGATGAAAGATTGTGAACCAAAAAATAGGTACTGCTTACAATTTATACTTCATAGTCACTTCGATCGATTAAAATCACCGAAAAATAATAAATTCTAAGCCAAAAGTTTCTGTTGACAACACACACGCAAACATGCACATACACACTCACACACGCAGACAAGCACACCAACATAACAAATACCGTAAGTGCAAGAGTTAAAAAAAATATATAATACTTAACTTTTTAAAATAATTTCTGATTTTTTATATGTTTTACTATTTTCTTTTTGTGAATGTGTAACTCTAACTAATGTGTCCAGAACAATGTGAGAAATCTTTATACCTGACTCCCGCAAGGCAGGCTCTACCTAGTGTAAGCAGTGAAAACCGTTTTTGTATACCTACTTTTATGGTTAATAAACGTTATTTTATTTACAAACGTGTTTTCGGTAGATTGTAAGCGATCGCATGGGGATGGATCGGGGATGTAAGGGAGCGACCTGTCACCTTTTCGCGCCAAGCCATCCTCACCTGCTCGTGGTGCATCCTGCCGAACAACAAACGAGGCTCTGGCAAACCGACTGGTGGCGGTAAAACCATCACGATAGAAGGCGTAGCTAAATACCACAGGCCGATGACGGGCAACAGTGTCACCGGAGCAAGAAGCTACGCACTGCGATCGCCAACCCGCCTGCCCAGCGTGGCGATTATGGGTATATCCTCCAGAAGTTTGCCCTAGGTGGCGAACAACTGGAGAGGCCTATGTCCAGCAGTGGACTGTAATAGGCTGATGATGATGATGAAGCGATCGAAGTGAAACTGTTAAGTATAATTTGTAAGCAGTCTGTAACGGTTAACAATCATATGACACTTTAGGTACCAATATCGCTAGATATGTTATAATCTAACGGTATTTGCAATTTTACTGTGACAGATATATCACACAAATGAAGTTCTTTTAAATTACCTACCACAAAATGTTCTACGAATTTAAATTAAGCGTTCGTGTCATAATGAGAATATAATTTTGTTTCTTCTTGGGACTTGTTCGCGAACAAACCGAGACTATCTGATGAAATTCTAACCCCTTTGGCTATAACTTGGCTTGTGTATTTAGATAAACCGTCTAGTTTGTCCATTTCCTAACTAAATATGTTTAAAATTATGCTTAACCTTTAAGTATGGACATTTCTTTTTCGTACCACTACCATGGACATGGGGTCTCACAGACTCCCTGGTTTGTACGCGGATACATTAACTACTATTAGTAAAAATGCTTGAATGATGTTTCTGAAGGGACAAGTAGGCGCAAATGACAAGGTTTGAAGTAAAATGATTGGCTTATACTGTTAGGTTCTATAATTATTAAATCATATCAAAAAACATGACATTTTTAGTATTTTTTGACATATCGTCAGAATAAGTTATATCTTTTTCTAAAAAAAAAACAAAATCAACAAAAATGTATTATTTTTATAAAGTCTAATAGTACTCAAACAGGAAAGCAGAAAAAAAATTGAGTATACCTATTAGGAAAAAAAACAACAATCACTAAATATTTTGAAAATTATTGGCAATCGCTACAGAGAGGTTTTGAAGATTGCAGACATATTGGTTTATTTTGTCACACATGTTTATGCAGTCTTTCTATGCCATTTTGGTGGGCGTAAATGGCACGTTCTTCTTTGATCCTGGCCAGATTCTAGAAGTAGGATAATAAGGTATCCTCTTCTGTAGACTTATCATCACCCAGAATACGCTCTAAAGTTAACTTCATTTCTCTTGGCAAAGCTTAAGTTGAGACGTAGCGTCTTTGCTCATGGTTTCATCAAATAGCATAATCCACACATTGTAAGTTGCTAGCATTGAAAGTCGTCACGGTCGAAAGGGACGTCATCATCAGAACTGATGCTTCAGCTGTAATTTTGAACGTCTTCCCGCATTTCATGTGTGTCACTCTCGGTGCTACTTTCTTCATTACTCTGATGACGACGATTTAGTTTTTCGTCATCTTCGTACAAAATAGATTAGGCTTCCTCTTCATCGCCGGATAAGTGAGAATCTTCTGAAATCAAATTTATATGTTCATCGAAATGTGGGTCGTCTACCCGCAAAATTTTTCTTGGCTGTGGATCACTATGTCCTTCCGACTGTCTTTTTGCTTAGCCATTTGTCTAGATTCGCTATTCTCTGCCACTTCACAATAATATTATCAAAAACAAAACTAACGAACGTAAATATTACTTGTATGAGAAATGTGGACACGGGGTCTCACAGACTCCGTCAAAATTTTGAATGATCATAACTTAGCTAATAAGCACTAAGTGATACCTATTACTTCGTCGCCAGCCGTTCCGTGATTAAACTCGAAGCTACCGAGACGCACGGGAGCGTGGGAGGAGGGGATGATATAGTTCTTGGAAAATATAAAACATAAAAGGTCTGTGAGACCCCTTGTCCACAGTTAAAGGTTAAAATTGTTGTTTGCGCTTAGAAAATTACGTTTGTGGGGTTTCTATTTGCATAAGTATGACTTTACCAACGTTATAGACACTAACTATTATGCTTAAATAAATAAATATTAACTCGACTGCAGCGACTTAAACTAAAAAAGGATCATATTAAGTCTTACGTGGCCCATATAGGGTACGATTTTTCATTTCTTAGGGACAGTCACATTTGAGAATTACTATAATATATTTTTATAATTAAATAAAGAAAAATACTTCTTTACTTAGGAAGCCATACAGTTAAATGACTTCATTGCCAGCTACAGACGTAGGGATTACGAAAATTACAGATGACGAATCGTAATCTTCGTTTTGATTCGCTGTAATGCTCGAATGAACTCGTCAAAGCCCCTCAGAGGTACATTTAAGATACGAGAAAATATTAAAGGTAATATCTATTTTGGTGATTGATTTCGACATTGATAAAAAATTATATGTATTAGAAAATGTATTATGCTCAAACAAATTGAGGATTTTTTATTCTAATCAAGAGTTTAATGTAAAAGCGTTAATATGGTTTAAAGAATTTAATTGGTTAAATAGATTTTCAATTAAATAAAGTACAAACTGGTCAGTTGCCTGTCAGTTGCCACAGCCAGGCCGGCCCAACGCACGGCAGGAACATGGAGCACGGCAGGAGCACGGATTGATCATTTGGCTGCGGTATTCTATAGGATAGAGGTCCTTTCCCGGACGGGCGGCTCAATAGGCTATTATGGCTAAAAATTGTAATTAGTCCGTCTTTTAGCTTATTCAAAAACAAAATACACTTATTTTTTTATTTGTAAAATTACAAAGTTATAGCCCGTTGAAATTACGCGTGACGTCACTCGGTGAGGCATTTTTACGGGAGCGAGTGACGTCAAAGACTCCACTCCTAACTTTTGATGCCTTGTATCTTTGCTATTGCTTATTTGAATGAAAAAAGGAAAAATACGTGTCTTTTATTTTTGAATAAGCTAGAAGACGGACTAATTACAATTTTTAGCCTTTTAATAGCTCTCGTTTAATATTTGGTTCTGTAGTATCGACAAATTCGGAGTGTGCTTAGTGCTAGTTAAACGATACAGGATGGGTCCATATCGACACGTCACCTGCCACGTGGACGTAAGTTCCGTGACGCCACGTGTCACCCTCGCCGCTCCACTGGCGCAGGAAGCAACTCAGTTACCACGCCGTGTGTAGTTTCGAATTGACAGTTATTGAAACTAGTTTGTAAGTTCACACTATGCCTAGCTATTTGTTTATGCTATTTACTAGGATTTTGCACTGATCCCTAAGAGATAAAAGTATAGCATTTTTAAGAAATAGTATGTATATCTCGTCAAATATTAATACTGTTAAAAATTGCTTCTATACAACTAGAATAATATAATATTTTGTCCGTGTGGTTTTCGGGCTTAGAATGGGACCATCTCATCTCATCCCATGGCTGCGACAGCTAGAGGACGAATATCAGGAAACGGGCAGTAGTTTACCTGGGTACAAAATAAAAACCTACTACTAACTACCCGCCTACTGCCAAACGTGGTGACTAAAGAAAATTTTCCCCAATGACAATAGACCTATGTCCAGTTGTGTATGTGCTGATGATTATGAATGCTAAAAAAAACGAAGTAGGTACATGGTAAGACTTTATTTTTAGACTTGATAGTACAATACGTCACAGTCCACTGTAGGACATAGGTCTCCCCAATCGTTCGCCACTTTGATCGGTCTTGGGTCTCTCACATCGAGTACTGGGTGGTTGGTGGTAGGGGACCACCAAGATCGAAAACGATCGTTCGTTGAACGGATCGCGTACTTTTGCAAAATAAATCCCTCCCATTTGTCCCTCCCGTGTTCGAATATATGAATTAAATTAATTAAAATCGACTTTCACGAATTTTAGTTCGTATATCGTTTCGATCGTTTTCGATTTTTTTTTTATAGTAGCTCGACATAATGGCTTCCCTACGCCTGATGGATAGCGAAAGAGAAGCCCAAGTCGCTTTGACAACTGGCAAGTAACCGGTCAGTTACCTGTCAGTTGCCACTACCATGCCGGCCCAACCCCAACCCCCCATGAGCTCCGGAGACCCTACTCACCAGCAGAAACACAACCCGGACCCGGGTCATTTGGCTGCGGTATGCGGCTATAGGGTGGAGAGGTCCTTCCCCGGACGGGCAGCTCAATACGAGCGAAGATTCGCTTTGCCCTACCTCTCTCAAACTTTTGGTGGTAGGGCCCCTGAACTAGCATCCAGCGAGTATACAATACGGGCAAACGATAAGCCTACTAATCCCCACTCAAGCTGAAACATGTCGCAGGCAGGTTAACATGAAACATTATATTTTCCCGAACACCGAACTTCGAAGTGATTTCGGCCGTCGATATTAATAGGCCGACGCTATGGCTTCCCGTCAATCCCGCGTCAAGAATAATCTCCCAGATGTGCTCTGAATATTTTATTATGATTTCATCTCCGGATCTCGTTTTGATGTTATTAATCCACCTCCTCCAACATATGTACGGAATCCAATGAAGGTATCCAGTTGATCCCTTTATTTCTGTTCAGCTTTGTTTCCCAGTTATTTATGACCCCATTAGCTGTTCCCGCGGCTTCGCTTATTACCCTCTCGGTAAACTTATAAACAATGTTTCCTCTTCATGTGCGCGGATCTGTTCAAACATCATTACCTGTATGATGTTTTTTTTATAAATAAATGTATTCATTAAATCGTAAAGTTGATTACTTTCAAAATTGACTAAATATAGAAAACATAAAGGCTTTATTGCTTTTTTATGTCATCAATGTTATTATGACAAACACGAGTGCATACTTAGAATTAGGTTACAATGGTGTTATGTAGTTCTTTTATTAGGTGGCACAACATAGCCCGTATTATCACCAGTATCTAGCTAGTATGTCGGTGTATAGCATTTGGTGAAGTCATTTCATAGGAGTTCCGCCAAGTATTACCCTACAAGTATGTCCGTATCAAAAGTCTTCGTTATCAAAGTCTTCGTTTAAAAACCTGAAATCTCATATTCAACGGGAAGATATGACGCGGTGCTATAGTTAATTTTTTGTATGTTAATTTATTGCTCACTAGCCTGTACCCGCGGCTTTGCCCGCGTGAAATCTGATGAATGAGCTACATTACTGTAAGAGACCCTGCAAACCACCGACTTTCTATCGGCCGATAGTATGGTCGGGCCCATAAGGGGCACTCCACAAATTACGTCACACGAATTTCATGACATTTTGACCTCTCCCCCTCTCTCCTTGTCACAGCTGGTTCCTTTCATGGGACTTCTATCTTCCTTGTATATCACACATGGGTAGAGGGGGGAAGACCCCTCTCTAAGTGTGACGTAACTTGTTGGCGACTGGCTGTGATGCAGCCTTTTTATATACTTTATGTTTTTATATCTTTTTCTTTTGATATTGTCATTGATCTGTTGTCACCTTTTCTGCCTTCTTGTGTGCACGTAATTTTGCAAAATATTAATTATTTTCGTTTTTCTACGTGTTTCCTATCATTTATTCTATCATTTGGTCCATTCGAGCCGTAATTAGTTACCATTTTCGCCGTAGATTTTCCATCGTAGTTTTTAGTTGTCAAAAATTTTCACATTTACGTCATTGTAGTTTTTCATCGTTGTTTCGTAAATAGTTCACATTTTATCATGGAAACACGTAGCAAGAGCAGCAAGAAGGCAGATCCGACGGCTACGGAAGTCGAGCGAGCGCAGCGCGAACGCCGCGAGCGTTCAACGCGCAGCGCCCGGTCGGCTTCAGCCGCGGCAACTGACAGCGCTTCGAAAACGCCTGGTAGTACGAGCATAGAACAGGAGGGTGCACCTTTTCGTTGCGAGGCACAGCCTGGTCCCGCTTCCGATCGCCCAAATGCTCGTGCTAGCACGCACGTCAAGGCCAATGCCAACGCGCCTTCTAAAAACACTTCTAGTGTCCACAGCGGATCATCGCTCAGCCAGAGGACTCATTCTTCACGTTCCTCGGCGACCGTTCGTGCTCAGAAGATGGCTTTGCAAGCAGATGCGTTGCGGCGCCAAGTGGATCGTGAGCGTCAGCAGGCCGAACGCGAACAGGAGCTCGCCCGTCTCGCATCTGAGCGCGAACAGGAGCTCGCCCGTCTCGCATCTGAGCGCGACCAGGAGTTTGCCCGCGTTGCATCGGAGCGCGAGCTTGCGCGGCTCGAGGCGGAAGCAGAGCAGGCGGAACTCCAAGCAAAGCTCGCCGCTCTGGATGCTTCTGATAAGTCCCGTAGTTCCTATTATGAGGATAATAGAGCGCGCACTTCGTCATGGGTGTCCGCACAGCATGCGCACATGGCAACACATGCAAATACGCCTGGTGGGGCACCGGCTGACACCTTGGGAAGACCCCAAGGACATCCTTATCAGTCGGTCGTCCCTACCAACACGGCACGGTATTGCATGCCAAACGTGCACACGGACCCCATTACACAATTAACGCATGCGATTAACGCCCTATCTAATAGGCCTAGGAAACCCGAACTCATTCCATTCTCGGGTGACATCGGTCAGTGGATGTCTTTCAAAAATAGTTATGAGAGATCTAAATCCGATTTTTCTCCTTCAGAGAATATAGATCGCCTGAATAACGCCGTGCGAGGTCCGGCGTATCAAGCAGTTGCGTCACTCCTGTGGACCTGCGCCGATCCCGACGACGTCATGAACGCTTTGGGGCAGACGTACGCGCGACCGGAGCTGTTGGTGGCCCGCGAGGTCGCTGAGCTACGCAGCTGTCCCAAGCTAAGTGGTCCCGAAGATTTAAATTGTTTAGCTAACAAGTTACGTAATTTCGTAACAACACTGAAACTGCTCAAACAAAATGAGTATTTATCGTCACCAGAGCTGTTTCAGTGCATCTTAGTAAAACTAAGCGAACACACTAGGGCCCGATTTACCGATTTCGCATATGTTTACCCATCCGACGAACAACCACTCACTAAGTTGGAGTTATTGTCACGTTTTCTACTAACAGAGGCTGACAAACAGTTGAAGTTCAATTTCGTCGTGGACAGTACTATCAAGGCGCCGACTCCGCCGCATACTTTCAAATTTAAATCACGGAAGGAAACCGTACATGCCACGGTATCATATGTTACTCCTAAGTGTTGCTCGTATTGTAAACAAGGGCCCCACGTCATAAAAATCTGCAAAATGTTTTTAGCTCTGAACGTAGAGGATAGATGGCGATGGGTACGAGAGACCAGAGCGTGCTACCGGTGCCTAAATTCTAACCCGCACTCGTGGAACAATTGTCGAGCGAAACGTTGTGGAGTCGACGAATGTTCCAAGCGTCACAACGCACTCCTCCACGGTATTACACCTCCCAGTGCTGACGCTAACGCGATACCAAGCGGCCAGTGCAAGAGCACTGAAACATCCTTTACTGTCTCCACCGCCACCAACGACACCGACAGCAAAATTGAGCCCGTCGTCAAAATTACCACTACTAATTGTACCATTAATACGACAGGGACTTTGCTGCCGGCTTCTCGTCCCCGCGGCCTATTAAAGGTAGTCCCGATCGTGCTCGAGGGTCCTGATGGCGTGTTCGAGACAACAGCACTTCTCGACGAGGGCAGTACGGCGACGCTGATCGACGCAGAGGTAGCAGCGCGCATCGGCGCGAAGCCTACCGGTCGAGAACGTCTCCGCCTTGAGGGTGTCGGTGGTATGATGAAAGAAATGGAAGTAAGTTACTTGAATTTTTATATACGTGGACGTAACCAAACCGACCGTTACCTGGTGAAGCATGCGCGAGCCATCACGTCGTTAGGCCTACGCGCACAAGAACCCGGTATAATAAATTTAAGTAACTGCGACCATCTTTCTGACGTACTCACATCCGAACATCTCTCCTACGCCGACGCTCCCCCTACTGTCCTCATCGGTGCCCCGGACTGGCACTTGTCTCTAAGTCGCGAAGTGCGTTGCGGAAAACGTCATCAACCCGTCGCTTCCAGGACCTTACTAGGTTGGGTGCTTCATGGCGCAATTTCTGTACCAACAAACTCTAAATTAGAGATCGTAAATCACATTTTGGACCATCCCAACGATAAAGCACTCATGAGCGACGCACACGTATCATCCATCCATCCTCCATCTCCATCGAGCTTAACTCCTAACCCGACGCGTTTTGTTTCATGGCTGCGCTTACTTCGCGCCACCGCCCGCGTTCTCCAGGGCGCACGACTGTTCCGGCTCAAGCTCTCTCGGCCTCTTGCTCAAAATCCCAAATTATACCTGGACAGCACCACATCTCCCCAGCACCTTCACGCCTCAGACATCATGGAAGCCGAGAAGATGGTGGTGCTTCAAGCGCAGGCAGAGAGCTTCCCCGAGGAACGAATAGCTCTAAAAACCTCGAAGCCAGTGCCCAGGAAGAGCGCTTCATCTAGAAATGGTCCCTTCATTGTCATCCGATGCCGCCTTGATGAGTTTGAGACGCTTCATCGCACACCGAGGATCACCCACGACCATATACTCCGACAACGGCACGAATTTCGTCGGAGCCTCGCGCGAACTACGTTGCCCTCACGACGACTCCATCGAAGAATATGCCTCAATCATAAGATCGAGTGGCGCTTCATCCCGCCCGCATCACCATTCATGGGCGGCGCATGGGAAAGGTTAATTTCTTCTCCTGATTTACCTGAGTCTATAACCCCTTTCCATTTTATTCTGGGCACATCATCAATCGCACCGTGGACATCAACGCTGACAGATGCAGACCTACAGCGCAGATGCGACTGGCGGAAGTCTCTCCGGTTCGCCGATCACTTTTGGGCACGATGGCTAAGGGAATACTTGCCGACTCTGCGACCAAGAGGAGCCACCACGAACGGATCTAATCTTGGCGAGGGCAATGTGGTGCTGATCGCAGATCCTAGCCTTTCTCGTGGCTTATGGCCATTGGGGATGATAGTGAATTTCTACCCAGGGCCAGACGGAGCGGTCCGCATAGCAGACGTCCGCACCAAGGCCGGCCTGCCGCGCCGACCGGCCTGCTGCGCCGACCGGCCCGGAAACTCATTTTGCTAGAAGCTGCACCCCAGTCAGTCGCCACCGGTTGTTAGTGTTCCACTGGGGGTCTGGTATGTTGGCGACTGGCTGTGATGCAGCCTTTTTATATACTTTATGTTTTTATATCTTTTTCTTTTGATATTGTCATTGATCTGTTGTCACCTTTGCTGTCTGTCCTGTTGCTCGTAATTTTACAATACATTTGGTTATTTTCCTATTTCTACGTGTTTCCCTCATTCTCCATTAGATACAGTCCACATCCTCATCCGCTCGCTATCATAACTAATGGATGACCCGCAATCAGTATGAAGATCAGTCGATACCAAATCGTTGTAGTATGCGGACTTGCCGGCCGATAGAAAGTCCGTGGTTTGCGGGCTCTAAAGGTTCCTTGAAAAGCGTCAATTAGTTTACTCGTAAAGAGTAACAAATCCATCCATAGAAACAAACTTTCGCATTTATAATATTAGTAGGATTGTCGTGGCTCCACAACCCCTAGTCATTTTCAATTGAACTTATCTTTATAGTTTTGTATATCCGCGAGCTCAAATCTCCGTTAGCTTCCCAACTTGTTAGCTTCTCTGCATCGGCGTTGTCTGCGGTCGTGCTTTGTAACTTTGCGTCTGGGACGCTGTAAACTCGCGTGACTTCGACAACTGTCTTAGACTGATTGAAATAGTGGTGAATGTAGGTACACAATTAGATATTTTTGCATTTTCAATTTAAAAGCGATATTAACTAGTACAATAAAGTACATAGGCACATTGGGCTAATCGTCGCTACTATGTACTATACAGACTACACTACGTTTGCCGAGAAGCGGTATCCACTCTAGAACTCGTTTACCCAAACGGTTATCGGATCTGACTCATTTGGTGCCAATCTGCCTTCTGAGCCAAGTTTGTACTGTATGTTTGTTTTGGTCTGGGTGTTTACTATGTATGTATGGCGTATATGTATTTGTTTATTTACAAAAAAAAGTATCTAAGTAAGTTTATCAATTGTCTAGTACCCATAGTACAAGTTTCGGCTTAGTTTGGGGCTAGATGGCGATGTGTGGCCCAGCGTGACATGTCTTGGGCTATTTATTTATGTATCTACGGATGATATGACCAGCCCACTGCCACTTCAACTTGTTAATCCTCTGAGTTATGTCCGTGACCTTGGTTCGTCAACGGATCAGCTTATTTCTGTAGATCCCGTAGAGAAATGCCGAGCATAGTAAGCTTCATAGCACGCCGCGCGAATCTGAGCTTTTGCATGAGGCCAATAGTGAGAGATCAAGTTTCGGTTCCTTAGGTAGATACTATGTGGCATTAAGTCCGTCTTTTGTACACTACTTTACTGTGCAATAAAGATTAAATAAATAAAAATACTAATACCAATACATCACTTTAAATAGTCTACCATAACATAAAATCTCTAAGACAGAAGCACAATATCAGCACGTGAACAGACTTATAGCTGACTTATACATTCAGTTTACTATCCGCAAGTCTCCTAGTGGCGTGCATAAAATTCTTATTCGCCAAAAATACTGCATAAATTTCATCCGACAAAGTTTCGCCGTTTGTGCAAGTTCCGTACTAGTATAGAACACCTCAATAAGACTTCTGTACAAGCAAATACCATGAATACAGGATTTTTATTAAAATCGTGCTTAGAATACAGTGTAGTTGTGATGGTCTTTCGAATTTCGTACTTAGAAATTGTGAGATAGATGTTCTTTATTGCATAAAACACAATATTACATGAAAGCTATGTATGGAAGTATATTACAAATTTAATATGTATGTATATCTTTCTTTTTAATTATCCTATACCCAAAGGTTGTCTGAAAGAGATCGCTGAAAGCGATAAGACCGCCTATATTGTACCTCGTTTTTTTCTTTGTATTTAGCTTTAAGTAAATTGTTTGGTGTGCAATAAAGAATATCTATCTATGGTACAATTCGGGTCTCATCGGTCAAAGGCGGTCTTATCTCTAGTACCGATCTCTTCCAGACAACCTTCAGATTGTTAGTAGCATATTTAGTTACGAGACCAATTTCATAAACGCAATATGAAATTGGTTTCAGTTAGGTATCGAATAAACTTCTTACGCGACGCATACAAAATATTAAAATCTGCGCCATCTATTAGCTGGTTTTTGTATGGCTGCGTTCAGATTTTCAAACTTTTAGCACTGGCATATTAATGCTAACATACACAATTTTTTCACCAATATTTCTCGACTTGAGTAGTACATCGATTGTAAAATAAAATAGTCAAGTAGAATGTCGGTCAGTAAGTAGGTACTTGCTCACATAACAGCACTGTGTCTGTGCAATTTTAAGCTACGTCGATGCTCAAAGGATAGTGAAGATCCTGCATACTATAAGGTCTAACATAGTTACGGTGCTTGGGATAACAAAATTAGAAGCTTGTAGCTAAAATTAAACTGCTAACGTTCTTTAGTACCGATATTTTACGGACTATTCTGTTGCTTTTTCGCTTGTAGCAAGTATGTATACATAGTTAAATGTTCAAAAGTTTCACTAGCGCTCTACTTTCTCCGTAGGTATAGTGCTTAATACCAAAAAAAATATTCCAATCTCAAAAGTAGAGCGTGTTTGGGTGCATTTTTCTAATTTGATGCCAATTTAATGTTGTTAGGAGTATGCAATAATAATTATAACGAGTTCCACAAAAATAAAACAAAATCCAAAAGTCACATATAATCTGTTATTCGCAATTCGGAACATGTTCTTCGGGCGACGCCTACGGGACTTAAAGACACTGGGGACTAAATGATAAATCCGGAGGCAAATGAAGCGACTTTCTCCGTGGTCCTTATCCACTCGGCCTGCCGTGACGTCAGAAGGTCAGCCGCCCACGCACCTCGTCACAGGAAGAAATTTTTGCCTCGTACAACGGTTCGCCCAGCGTGGCGATTATGGTTATATCCTCCAAATATTTGGAGACGGCTGGAGAGGCCTATGTCTAGCAGTGGACTGCAATAGGCTGATGATGATGATGACAACGGTTCTTTGGAATTCTTCTTCCAGCTGCGACTTTTCCGAATGGACGACTTAGGGACGGACGGATAAGGGACCTTCAAAAAGCGAGCCTACAAATTTGAACCGGCAACCCGATAATCCTCTGGTATTGCAGTGTCTATTAGCTGAAGTGTCACTACCTTACCATCAGGTCACTTATCATCAGGTGGCTTTCAGGCCTTTGCCCCCTCCGTCATAAAAAACACATTACCTTTCTCCTTTCAGGTTAACCTCAAATACTCAACTCCTTCCACAAAATTTACTACAATGGCAATATTCACCCCAAGAAACTTTTCAAACCACAAAGTATCCATCGTTACGCTACTTTCTCGGGTAATATTACCTACACGTGAGCGTAACTGAAAGTTGAGTAAGTAGGGCCCATCAAGCATGCGCCCTAAAGGCTATAAATGAAGAAACCAGACGCCTAACCGCCATCTAGATTGAAGACACTATTATGGTTTCCCGAGGCGTCACGCGAAGAATTTCATATAACCAAGTGGGGGAGAGACGGTAATGAGATACCTATTCGTCTTCTTTAAGGTTTCACCAAAATATTCCTATAGTAAAGACGTTCGTTCGCCCTACGTAATTCGAAGTGATGAGCGCTTGTTTTATATTGCTAGCGATGTCGGTCCATTGCATAAATTGGGTTTTCTTTGTTGACTCCCGTTTCGTAATTTGCTAGGAAGTGATTGTTTTAACTTGGGAGCTGTATTTATTATTATTTTTTATGTAAGATCCAGTAAAATGCTTGAAGTTCACGTTTCGGTACTTATTAACTTTATTTTTTATAGTAGCTTGACATCATGGCTTTCCTAAGCCTGATGGAAGTCATCAGACCGTCATTTTCAAATGCATAAGAAGCCCGGGGTCCGCTTTCTGCATTCTGCATACAGTCTACGGCTCATATTATATAGGCCTCTCCCACTTTAATCTATCATACATATTCATTGCCAGCTATCCTGTATAAATCGTCAATTCATTTCTGAAGGCATCCACTCTACGATTGCCTAGAATCTCAAAACACCAAGACTTTTCTATATATCTACTACTTTTCTATTTATCTATAAGAATTTTCTATTTTCACTTGACCATGAATCAAAGCCGGTACTTTCAAATCTTCCGCGTTTTAAAATGTTCAACAATACCCTGAAACTGCTAATCACATAAATGTACCCTTAATTTTGAATCTAAATGTCCTATTCAAATTTAAAACTGCTTAGATCTTCAAAGCATTTAATTGCACAGCCCAACCTTAAGAGCGCGCATACAATTTTAAGCAACTCGAAACGCACGCGGGAGCCGATTCCGAAACACACATAGACATCATTTGTGTCTGTGTGGGTGAGCAGCGTGTCGGACACTAACTGTCGGAGACAAACATATTTTGATACTTAACAATTTATTATTCAACTAAATTATTTGAACATTCTATTATTGCTCAATATTTTATTAGTGTAGTATAGGTGCGTACTTATTAAATATATTTAAACACTTTAGAGTACATTATTCTTAAGTGCTTATTAATTAAGGTTTAAGAAAAATATAACAATATTTTGTCTTTCTATCTTTATATGTACCAGGTACTTACCTATCCAAAGGTATTGTGTGAGTGATTGACATTATTAATGTTGCTTTATAAAAATCAATAATCCCTACTGTGTTTTCCTTGCCTCCTTCCTTCCTTGATCATGAGTTTGATTCCCATCCAGGACAAACATTCGTGTGCTGAACAATTGTGTTTGTTCTGTGTTTAGGTGTTTGTATTATTATTTAAGGAAAGAGCAGTCTCCGTGGTTGCCACGATATAACTCTAACCCGTTTTATATTTTAACTTGTAAAAATTACTTTTTTTTTTTTTTTTTTTTTTTTTTTTTACTTTGTTTATTTTCACTCGGCAGAAATGGATCTCACAAAGAGGCTGGTTGCCATCATTCAAAAAAGATTATTTTGTAAACAATTTGTCAATTTGAATTAAGGTCCTAAGTCTCCTATGCACTGATCACAGAGATCATGTATACCTTTTTTTTTTATAGTGGCTCGACATAATGGCTTCCCTACGCCTGATGGAAAGCGAAAGAGAAGCCCAAGCCGCTGTGACAACGGGCAAGTAACTGGTCAGTTACTTGTCAGTTGCCACCGCCATGCCGGCCCAACCCTAACCCCCCACGAGCTCCGGAAACCCTACTCACCGGCAGAAACACGACCCAGAGGTCATTTGACTGCGGTATTCTATAGGGTGGAGGTCCTTCCCCGGACGGGCGGCTCAATTCGAGCGAAGATTCGCTATGCCTTACCTCTCTTGATGCTTGTGCTGAAAGTTGTGCTTGTGTTTCGTAGCAGAAACCCCAGATTGACCAATCCATCACTTATTCTCGGGATGAATATTAGTCGTGACCCGAATCCTAAGGGTTACATTGAAGGAGTCATTGACTACTGCAGCATTCTCTAAAATAGGTGTCCTGAACCTGATTCTGAAAGAATATATCACGACTGACCAGCGCTGTTTTTTGTATAAGGCACAAATCTTGCGTAGAATACTGCTTTTACGCAATTTTATAAATGATGCAATGGACAGGTTACAAAGGCGAGCTATCTGAATAGGTAGGTATGGTGAGTCCTCTTGTGTATATTCAAAAATTGTCTAGGATCGGTATTTTGAAAATAAAATTAAATACAACAGCAAGTAAAAAATGTTGTCATTATCTCGTTTATTTTCTACTTTACGGTCTAAATTAAGAAGACTAAACTTGTAGGAAATCAATTTTTAAACAATTTTGGTTCCTTCCTTTTCCCCTATAATCGATATTTTGGAAATAAAACTTGCAAACCGCAACATATTCAAAACTGTATCATTATCTCCTATGTTGTACTTATTACGGCAGGAATGAAAAGAAACAAAGTTCTAGAGAGTCAATTTCCGAACAATTTTGGTTCCTACCTTTTCCCCCAAAATCGACATTTTGGAAATTAAACTGAATTAATTAATTACCTAATAATATTTCGAATTTAACATAATAACCAATAACGGCGACGAAATAAATAAAAGAAATAACAATACCTATTATGGCAAACTGCTGCACTAATGAGGGCGCCCATATCGCGTGTGAATTCGCCACCAGAGGTGCTAGTGTAGCGTGAGGTATCCGAAATGTCAAATTACATAGGTTCTGTGGGTTAAACGAGTTTATTTCGGAAAATTAAATAATTTTGTGCAATTTTGGCATAGCTGGCATTAATTTTCGAATAAAATATGAGACACGGCTCAGTGATTATCTGCACTTTAAAAGCGGAGCCGAGAAAATGAGGTGTAAAAATTAGCGGTCTGAAAGAAAAGCTAGTTCACTGGTTTGTTTATTAACCGTTAACAAACAGTTTTGCCTTTTGGAAACTTATGTCCTCCTTCTTATAACGAACAAACAGTCATCACATGCATAAAACAAACCTTAACAGCTATGCCCGAAGACCTCACTATACAGTGGCGCCCTCTGGTGATTACAAAAACGGTAACCCTCATTGGCAACGTTGCACCTTGCGACTTGCATACTGCAAGTTACATGCTCGCCCTGCTCGTCGCCATACCACCATTCAGCATACGTAGCCGGTAGTTTTAACGTAATGTATGTAAATAAGTTACCGTAAAATATCCGTATCTTACCAGCCTTTTCTCTAAAATCACCCCTAGTAACCGTAATGGCCATACATTTCACAACTATCATATTGCATTTTGGTTTTACATTTTGAAACTATAAAATATAATTTTTACTTCTTTCTAATACTATCTGAATGAAAGTAGTAATCTCATATCGTTATCAGCCTCTCACAGGCCACTGCTGGACATTGGCCTCTGCCATTGTTGACCACTTTGATTGATTTAATTTTAATCTTAGATACTTGTTATTATTGTGACACAAAGATTCACTTATTCCACACTAAACAATTAAGCGACAATTCCAAAATTGGATTCGAAGATCGATTTATCTAAATCTAAATAGATCAATTTCGTGCATCAAACATTTTATCATCCATCTTTACACATATAATTTTACTAATAATAACTCGACTATGGGATTTCTAGGACTTTCAGCTTCATTGTATGCCTTTATTTATAGTCGTGAACATGTGACGTAGATTCCTTAAATGCTTCCAACTCAAATTAATCTCCTTATCAGTTTCTTCATGGAAGTTGTTTCTGACCATTGATGTTAACGAGCATAATAATAATCATTGGAATAGCCTTACTTTGTAACTTCATTAGTGAACTAATAAAAAAATATCATATTAATTTTTTGAAATATTTAGCAAATGTGGTTGTAGATAATAATAATTATAATAATCCTGATGTTTGTATTTGATATTCATGACTAAACATTAAATCATTTCATTAATTTAGTACATTATTTTAACTTAATAAATTTTCCATACAAAAATAGTATTACAAAGTATCAAACTCGTGGAGTTGCACGCGCGCAGAGCGGTATACGCTCATAAAAGTGGTTGTGCGTATGTGTGCGTGAGCGGAGCAGCGAGCGGCACGTCCTCCCTCTGGGATGACCCGATTTGGACTGAATCGGCAAGCGTCGCGCGCGTGGCTTTATAGTCACTTTTAAAAAAATCGTATAAAATAACAGGCATAGAATATTAATAAAATAAAAATTTAGTGCACTTAAGAAACACTTCTTTTACATTTACACAAAATTTTAACTAAAAGAAACAGTGTTTTCTACTAGAAAAACACTGTTGAAAAGTGTGAATTGAGCTTATTTTGAAAAATTATTTTGGGCAATGTAATAACACATTTTTGAAAGTTTTTTTATCTAGTGCACTAAAAGACCATATAAGCTATTGTATAAACATATATTTAAAACATATGTATGTAATGCAATTGATATTAAGACTTTCGAAATTGACTCTGACTCGCATTTTTGCGAATCGGCTTACGGGAGATCTTTGATAGACAAATATATACTAGTAAATGTTATATTTTATCTAGCCTACGCACTGCTTGAAGACTTTATCTATATAAAAAACTATGTTTCTTATTTTAAAAAAATCGTTTTGTATGATAATAGCTCGTCCGAAAATACCAGTTTCGCCGCAAATACGTCGAATTCTGTATGCGCGCTCTTAAATCCGTTATCAAAGTTTATTGTCTCCATTTGTCTCCTACAAAGCCTTAATAAACCACCCAAGGGTCCTAGTACCAGTATATCTCTGTTGAAAGATTATATCGTTCACAACATATATAAAATTGTTACCACTCGTGATAAAAACAGGAAGCCTCGGCGTATACTTACGACGGTGAGAAACATAAAACCGAACGATTACTTCCACCGGATATATCAGTGGCGATCCCATAAACTTATAACGAAAGGATAGGAACAATATAGACCACACATAATGTTGTCTAATATGTTTCATTGGATTATGACATATATAATATATATTTTTTAATTCAAAATGAGTTTGCGCTTGACTGCGATTCGCCTGATGGTAAGCGATATCGTAGTCTACGATGGAACGCGCTCACCCAGAAAAAACCGGTTCACTCTCGCCTTGAACATCGGAAGATTATATTTCTCGGGAACAAGGAGCCCGGCAAAGTGTTCCATAGTTTAGCTGTTCGAACTATGAAGGTAGAAGCGAAACGCGCTGTGCGCGTCCTAGGAACTTGCACCATGTAACGGTGCCTATTCGCCGTATCTCTGCTCGTCCGTACGTCGTGATAATGTAAAACATTCAATGCACAAACAATAGGCATGATGACTAATTTTTGTTTTGGATTAATATTGATGCATCACCCATTTATAGAAACACTGGTGAAAGAATTACTTCGCTTGTATGAGTCCCCGAGCTATCACAATTTCAAAATCACAAATATGAACTCGCCCAAAAACGCTTCATGCAAACTGATACGAAATCGTGACGTCACGATTTCGTATTGCGTGGTGTTTTGTATGCCTCGTTTAGGAAGCTTGTTTGATGGCTATATTAAATAGTGCGTTTATGTTATGAGTTTTATATAAAAATATGTTTTAATTAATGTACCTTAAACAGTGTTACAATGATTTTTGATTAATTTTACACTTTTGAAATTGTCTTCCCCATGAACTTTGAAGCCCTATCGCGCTCTCAATTTGCAAAACAATTTTGTTGTGATTTCTCAAATATGTGTTATTTTAATGGCTCTTTCTGGCACCCATCATATAACATGGAAATTCAACCATCTGCCCTATTGAATAAAACGAAATTCGTCGTAATGAAAATTAGGTCAAATTTATTTCTATGAAGTGAATATTTATGTTTAACAAAATTAGGCTAAATGAATATTCGATTAACTAAATAATTATCGATAATTGATCTCAGACTAAATGAAATTAGACAAAGTGAAATTATATGAAAAGTTGTTAATCAAAACATAGGACTACCAGATTTGTTAGGCCTCGTTTTAAGAGGCGTGTTGCATTACATAACTCATCAGGCGTTTTTCCATATAAAGTGCTGGAAACACGCCTGACACTCTGCCAGAGAAATTACTTAATAGCAGCTCGTAAGTACTCAGGGAGTTGGCAATGAGCCGCTGCATCAGAAAGTACTTTAAGCCCTTGGTCCTGCATTTGATCTCTCTGGAGATTTTCCATATAAGTCTAGACAAACGCTTGATGTCTCTCCAGAGAAGTTACTTAATACTTAGCAGTCTTGTACTCCTGTGTGCCTAGCACGAACATTTTCGAAAAAGTAACGTTACCGTAAACATTTGTATAAAACTTGGTACAGCGCCCCTATCGTGCGTAAGAGGTACTACGTTAACGTAGTGAAAATTATCGCCCTGTTTACGGTTACGTTACGCATACTTTTTCGAAAGTGTTCGTGCTAGGCACACTGAAGTTAGCAGTGAGCCCCTACATCACCTATGCGTGACCTCTCTCCGGTCATTTCGTACTATTGTCCCATCGGGTTATAAGTGTGATAGAACAGAGACATGACTTTAATGCTCGCACGAGTGTGAGGAAGTTGGGACTGCTTGAGCGGTTGGCTCTTGTGGTGTTATGGCACAGTCCTACTTCTTGAAATGCCAAAGCACTACTACATAAGATGTGTGATGGAGGAACCGGGGTTTTACTGAGTATTCTCGCCACCATAACTTTATGCAGGGGAATCTCGCATTTCACATTGTCGTGGCAGTCTTGGCCTAAGGTCCCATGACACCACCCATTAAGGGCTTGACGGAGGGACCGGGGTTTTTTAGTGGGTATTCCCTGCCTCATTTCCATCCCGAGGCAGGGTGCCGCCTTCCTTTCCTAAGGGCGGCGTGAGTCCCACATACCTGGTCACTCACCGAGTGGCGGGGATGCGTCAAGGCATTTTTCCCCGGGTCAAAAAAAAATCTCACATAACCTGCCGCTCCCCCAAGTGACGCCCGCGATGATAACCGCATTTTCCCTGGTAAACAAGTCCAGTGTGTCGCAAAGGTTCGCAGAAGGAACATAGCGTATGTAAAACGTTTGAAACCGCTCTTACTTACTTGCTTACACCACACCACATAATGGTGTCGCATTAAAATCCACATTCATATTTAGATGCGATCGCAATTTCGATACGCAACCGCTGGTCCGTCGCGAGCGCCTGGAATATTCAATTTGTTGAACGACCGGCGTCGGCTGATGGAAGTCACGACAAACTAACATCCTCCCCGGTGCACGGAACCATTATCCGGTCACCCATCTGGGGTCAACATTTAACTTAGAGATCGATACGATAAGTGTGGAGTTTGGGTATATCAGTTTGTGTTGGCTACGTAGTATATGTAGATAGAAGTACTCGTAGATGGTGCTAGTGTGCATTGATTAGATCGTAGTAAACGAGTTGTGAAAGTATTTTACATACAGAAGAGAATAAAAATTTAGAAAAGAAAGAAAAAAATATCTAACACAATATAATTTCACAAAAAAGGACAAAACGATCAGTCTAGGCAATTCTTGATAAGAGTTATAAGTCACAATACAATGACCTACGAACATGGAAGTATTAAGTACTACGTACAAATACGTACGTATATATTACTTCCATGCCTACGAATCAAATCATTAAATCAATGGTTCTATGCCAGGGCCAGCTTCGAAAGATGAATTCTATCCGGAATAAATGGTGACAAATTAGATAGTTACAACATTTCATCGCTATACATTTTTACAATCTGCGAATAGTAATATTCAGACACAAACAGGTTTCAGCATCATTTTTGAGGTTTTAGATTGACTTCTTAGCCGGTGGTAGGGTTGACCCCGCTTGAAAGGCGACTGTACAGTCGTAAACCACCCGTGAAGTGACCTTATTTCGGGTTCAGCCGGTTTGTCGCCAAGGATATTTTAGACAACATAGTATTGACAACGACAAGAGACTATTCAAACCTATTGAAATAAGTGTACAAACATACCTACTTTATCATTAGGATTTAATAAAAGGATTTTCTCTTTACTGCCAATATTCAACCGGGCGAAGCTAGCTACAGCTAAAAATATAAATTGTACTGCCGTTAATGAAGCTGTCAAAAATAATAAGTTTTGGATGAAAAATCCCAAATAACAAGCAATATTTACTAAACTAACAAGCTTAGTACATTTGGTAGAAGCAGTTATTACTTTTTTGCCAATCTATTTACGAAGCTTATAATATTGAGGCCTTCATACAAAAGATTCATAATTGACTCGAAATAACCCTCAGCAGAGATGAAATGAGAGGATTTCTTAACAGGATTACAAGCCCTGGTCTGCTCACAAAGGGCAGTAATGATGTTATTACCAATTTGAAAAGCTTTATGCACACAAATAGTAAATTACTACCATTCACGTTTTCAGTGCGCTTTTTCTGAAGAACTTGATCTTAACTTTGTGATTTAATACTCATATATCTCCTGTAAGGCATTTGTCCCTAAGCCAGCGATGAGCGAGCCAATTCGTTCATTTTCAACTTCACTTTCACCCACGTGGTCGGGATCGGTCTTAAGCGATCTGCGTCAAAAGGATCCCTGCTTCCTGCTTTCTCGAATCTCGTAGGGGGTCGTTAGCTGACGCCCTCTATGAATCACTGAAGGTATTCTGAAACATTAATTGATGATCGCCGGCAGACTAGACTGCCCATATATAAGTCTTTCTTCTGTCATTTCGGGGCGAGTGGTTCAGGAATGGCCACATTAATTCTTTATTTAATTCATGTATTATGTGATAATGTGTCCTTACTAACGTAGTCATTAAGTATGCATTACTAACCAAAATGAGTCAGTGTTACTTCAATTTAAATAAATGAATTGTATTAAAGTCATGTATTATTGACAGGTGTTACCTGTTAACCAAACTGCCAACTCGGAGTCTCGATTATTTATTATAGTATAGAGTCTAGATTATTTTTGCACAAAAGGCGTGTGTGCCAAAACTTAAAGGGAATTGACTTGATAAAATAGTTACTACACAATTCTTTTTCCATCTTATACTCCAACTCGCCTGATGTTAAGCGACGTTAGAGCCTACGCCTACGCTTACCCTGAAAAATCCGATTCAGTCTCACCTTGAAAATCTGAAGATTATGTCTTTCGTCATCGTTTTATCTATCTACCTGTTTTATTTTCTACAAAATGTATCTATTGTATACCTGTCTTAATCGAGAAGATAGATTTATTTAGTCGCTTCATTGCCAGCAGTGGAACAAGTGTCTAACAGACGAACTTCGAGCGAGCAACTCTGGAATCATAAAGATCTATTTATTGCTCGCACTATTAAGGCGAACGTAGAAAGTTCGGCGGTTCTGTGACCGATATACGTGTAGATGCTATGAGAAGTTGTGTTATAGAGGATTTATCTTTATTATGATTACACGCTATAAACTACTGTGAACGACGATTTGGAGTGGGTGGTTGGGGTTTCGACAAGGAAGTCAACGCATAAACATTTATTTCGTTAAATTAAGATTTTTGCAGATTTTTGAGAGATATGTGGCCGTATGCTTCGGCGCTACCCGTATCCCTGCTATTTGCTGCCCATTGGCGACATTTGTTTAGTGGGTGTGCCCTCTCATTTTGGGAGGTGTGAGTCCCACACACCATGCCGACTCCCCCCGGAGGCGGCATGAAGGTGCCTAAATGCATTCCCCTCTAAAAAAAAGGATTTTTGCAGATGTGGTTACTCTTTAATACACTATTCCGTATTTAGAATAGGACCACCCATCTCATACCGTGGTCGTAGAAGTCGACTAAGGGAATATCAGGAAATGGACTGCAGCGTCTACCTTGGTACAAATAAAACAAACAATTACCAATTCACCTGCCAAGAGTGGTGACTAAGGCAAATCTCCCTAAATGACAATTGTCATTGTGTGGGGCCTCTGTCCAGCTGAGGACGTTTGCAGACTGATGATGAATACGCTGTTGTTTACGTTATTGAGCTGTATCTCCTCAGTTAGTTTTAACCGACTTCGAAAAAAGGAGGAGCCAAACAAATAAATGTATATTGTCGTGTGGATTTGCCGGCCGCGCGCGTCATACAACAACAGTCTACGTTAGGTACCTAGAGGCTGGCACCGACTCCAAAAATAAGTGATAATTGTAATATTTAAATAATTATAGTTATACATATAATATGTGTTAAGGATAGAATCACTTACGTTATTTATCGCTTTTTAGTTTTGGTCGTTTGTGTTTTTTTTGAAGTCGGTTTAATTTTTTTTTTTTAAATAATTTTATAGATAGTAGTTTTCATACAAAGACTTCACAGATCTTCAGGATTATTACCGGTACAATAAATCTCCATAAAGTGCATCATCATCCTCATCAGCCTATCTCAGATCACTGCTAGACATAAACCTTTTTCAACCTGGAGGATTTACCCAGTAGATTCCATAAGTGCATACTAATTAGTATTTGTATACGTGAGGCTTAAATTTCCTCGTAGGCACGTCAAGCCCACTGTATATTGTTATGTTAAACTTTAAGTACAAAACGTTTTCTAACACCCTGTTGTCTGTGCAACGATGCAAAATAAACCCCAAATGAAAAGTTTTTGTAGAACATCATAATGTTTGAACTAACTTTCGTTTTGGGGCCAAATGAACAAAGACATGAATTTTAATACCCGTTTATGGTTTGGAGATATACATACGCTTTGTGGAAAATGGCTGTGAGCTGTTCGGATGATAAATTTATATACGGCAAGTCGAGAAATGTTTAAAAAAATACAAAATTTCGGAGAAGTTACATCTAAATTCTTAAAGACCTTTTTGTTAGTAACGAATACCAATTAGTAGATTTTTTCAAAAGTTTTATATCAATGTGTGGAACTAATAGCCCCTACACTAATTACTATCCTCTAATTAAACATAGTGTGTGGTTGAAGAGATTACTTATATCTATAAGGCCTAAAATGTGCAACAACCTGTCCTCAGCACCTTAAGGACCTCACAAATCCGTGCTTGGGTGATGCCGGCCGTAAACTGCTCAAGGAAGTGACAAACCTTATGAACCTCATGCTTGCAGGTAAGGTAAACCCATGCGTTTGTGAGGTTATTTACGGTGCAAACCTGGTTGCGCTTAATAAGAAGGACGGTGGTGTCCGCCCCATTGCCATAGGGAGCACCCTCCGACGCCTCGCCTCGAAACTGTGCTGTCTGAGAGGTAAAAACCGCCTATCAGCAAAATTTCGCCCTCAGCAGCTCGGTTTCGGGGTAAAGAGTGGCTGTGAAGCAGCAGTTCATGCAGCCCGCACTTTTCTAAATTCTGATTTTGAAGTTTTTGTCAAAATTGATATTAAAAATGCATTTAATTCAATTGACCGGAACGCACTTTTGGCCGAAATTAAGAACGAAATCCCCGAAATTTATGATTATCTTTGGCAGTGTTATGGAACCCCATCTAAATTACTTTTTGGCACTGACGAAATCCTGTCTAGTGTGGGCTGCCAACAGGGAGACCCTCTCGGTCCGGCAATATTTAGCCTTGGTATTCACCCCATAATTTCTTCTCTTGTTTCAAAATTCAATCTTTGGTACCTGGATGATGGATCCTTAGGGGGAAAAGCTTCTTCGGTGCTTCAAGATTTACAAACTTTAATCATCTATTTTTCAAATATCGGCCTCCAAATTAATCATAATAAGTGCGAGATTTTTATTTCACAAAGTTTGGATTCGATAAAAAAACAGGACATCATAGACAAATTCAAAATTCTTATCCCCAACATTTCAATTCTCACAAGGGAGTCGCTTTTCCTCCTTGGTTCCCCTATATTTGAGGAAGCCATCCCGAGTTTCTAAATTCTAAATTAGACCTTTTTTCAGAAATGTCCGAAAGACTTCTCGACTTATCCCCACACGTTGCCCTCCACCTCCTTCGTTCATGCCTCTATACACCGAAACTAACCTACTCCATGCGCTGTTCACCTGTTTGGAAATTTCCCTCTCACACCTCTTCTTTAGACCATTCGTTAAAATCCATTGTAGGCAAAATTTTAACTTGTAATTTCGACGGTCGTTCTTGGTCCCAGGCGGTCCTCCCTGTCAAATTCGGTGGCCTGGGCATCCGGTCTATTTCCTGTGTGGCTCTCCCCGCTTTCTTGTCCTCTTGCTTTGGTTCGCTACCTCTTGTCAGTACCATTCTAGATTCTTCTTCTGGCATTGAGGTGGCGCACCTGGCGGAGGCGGAGCAGGCGTGGAGTGCCGCACACCCATTGGCGGATGCCCCTTCCGAAAAGCATAGCCAAAAGCTCTGGGACCTCCCGGGTATCAAATCGGCACAGTCCCAGCTCTTAGTGGACAGCGCTGACAACACGGAACGCGCCCGGCTCCTCGCGGCATTCGAAAGGGAGTCAGGGTATTGGCTTCAAGCCCTGCCTTCTCGCAACATCGGCACACTGCTTGATGCCAATACCCTCCGCGCGTAGCTTGCTCCCTCCGTCTGGGCTCAAAAATTTGCCTAGCCCACACTTGTCACTGTGGCCGAAGCGTGGACCAGTTCGGACGCCACGGGCTCTCCTGTCCCCAGAGTTCGGGTCGTGGTTATCGCCACAGCGCCCTCAACGACATCTTGCGCCGTTCTCTTGCCACTGCCTCTATTCCGGCCACGTTAGAACCTCGTGGCCTTTTTAGGGACGATGGCAAGAGACCTGATGGCGCCACGCTAGTGCCCTGGAAACTCGGTCGCATCCTTATTTGGGATGCGACATGTGTGGACACTTTGGCCGCGTCACACATCCAGGGCACTGCGGTGAGGGCCGGCTCGGCTGCCGAACAGGCTCAACTGCTCAAGCGCCGCAAATATTCATCTCTCCTGAGAGACAATGAATTTGCGGCGTTTGCAGTTGAGACATTGGGTCCGTGGGGTCCGGAGGCCAAATCTCTTGTAAAAGAGGTTTCGTCTAGACTGGTCCAGGCTTCGGGCGACCCCAGAGCTGGCTCGTACCTCGCTCAGCGCATCTCGCTTGCTATTCAGCGAGGTAACGCAGCCAGCGTCCTGGGGTCACTGCCACAGGGACCCGTTTTTGAAGATTTTTAGTGTTTGTACATATTAGTTTAGTTTAGGTTTTATTTATTTATTTTTTATTTATAATATGTAACCCATCTGTAAATACCATTGTTGAAATAAATTATTTGTTGACAACCTGTCTTGAATATCTAATTTTACGTGTCGAAACATTAACATCGATCTATCTACTTAAGTCCTGCATTGATTTTGGACACCGTAATTATCTAAGGTAGTGATTTTTGCCTTGCAATGAAAATTTGCTTGTACTCATTGTCCACGGATCCGTATTTTCATGGATTATTTAATCAAAAATTTTTAACACTATTTTTACGTAGTTTATGTAAATGTTTTTTACATTAAAAAATCAAACGATTTACATTTTTATTCACAATCCTTTATATGTTCCAGGAATTTTAATTGCATTATGACACAACAGATGTTATGTAACAAAACCGTTACCATAATTCGGTACAAGCAAATTGTTTATTAAATTAAGGCCGGGACGTTTTGAGTTCGCAATTACGCACCCAAATTGGCGAATTTGTCAGTTCGGTAACTCGAGAAATAAAAGCAATTTCGTACCGAAATATGGATGAGTGTTCTATTCATTGCTGGCGAATTGTTTGCATGCCAGTGAGCGAGATGCGAAAAGGCATTAATAGTGTCTGCCGGCGACAGTTGTATTAAACGTCTATGTCCGAATGGATTTTGAGATATTTTTTTTATAGTAGCACGACATGATGGCTTCCTTACGCCTGATGGAAAGCAAAGTCGCTGTGACAATAGACAAATAAAAAAAAATAAGATGCTTCTTCACGTCCCCATATCAAATGAAGGAGGAAACACATGTACTGGCAATGACTTCTACATTATAATGACGCGGAAGACAAGAAATGCTGAACTTTACATGTCAACTACCTATCATATGTACGTCTTACCTGTACATAACATGTATGAGAGTTTGTCCAGGAAGGGATTTGAACCCGCGACCGCGCCGAGGGCAGGGTCGAAGGGCAGGTCAAACATGACGAACAATTCATTTGTTGGTAATTTTATTACTTAGCTCCATCCGGTTGTTATTTCTAATGTGTTAGTCATACAGGCACCTACATGTTTATTACGTTTGTTCTCAACGAGTCACACCCAATATACCTATTACCACTGAAATACTAACTTTTTATTTTATTTTTTTATTTATTTATTAAAACGCTAACAAGTTCACCGAAATGTCACTGTGATTATGAATGTCTTTTATACTTATAATAAATCTGTTACCGTTTTCTTTTTTTTTATTTGACACTAGCTGTGCTCGCGACTTCGTCCGCGTGGAATAGTTATGTTTTCCCCGTTTTTTTTTTACATTTTCCATTATTTCTTCGCTCCTAATAGTTGCAACGTGATGTTATATAGCCTAAAGCCTTCCTCGATAAATGGTCTATTCAACACAAAAAGAATTTTTAAATTCGGACCAGTAGTTCCTGAGATTAGCGCGTTCAAACAAACAAACTCTTCAGCTTTATAATATTAGTTAAGATTGTCAATAGACATAAAAGCACAGTTAGTCGGTGATTTCAGGCTTTCTAGAAATTTTAATATACCTGGTGTCTCTCACACAATCACTACGAATCAAATGATAGTGCCATGTATGTTTCTGTCCAATATTTAAATAACGTTTGCAATCCGTAGCGTTTTTAAACCCTACACATTGGACGAAAAATTAAATTAAATTTCATCCATTGTTACACACCGAAGTTCGTAAAAGTTAAATTTGAGTAAGGACTATCAATTTTATTTGCAAACTCCATCAGAATGTATGGCGGCTTGATTTTCGTATTCGATTCCGTGTCAATCGTACGTATGTACTATATTTCGGACATTTGTACAGTTTCGTTCATTCGATATTGTATTTGTTGCAGGATCGTTGCAGTGAGGTGCTATAAAGGTATGTGACAGAACAAAAATATGCAGAAAAATATCCGTTTTATTGGCTGTACCGATAGTTCAATTGGTGGTTCAACCTCTGCCTTCTGAACCAAGGGTTGTGAGTTCGATTCCCGCACGGTACAAACATTTGTGTGCATAGACATCTGTTTGTATTAGTCTGGGTGTTTGCTACGTATACCTAATATAATACTTATTAAAAAAGATATCTTAGTATGATTACCAGTTGTCTAGTACCCACAGTACAAGCTTCGGCTTAGCTTGAGACTAGATGGCGCTGTGTCTACGCGCCCATAAATATCATTCCAAAAAAAAATCGTCATCGTGCCTATTGTGCGAATATGCAGCCTAATGCCTTAATGTTAAAACACTTAACACACTAATGTTAATTACACATATGAAAGTAAATACTGGTCCAACTTAGCACTCAGTACCGTTATTAAACGTGAGCGCGCATAATACGGATGATGACAAGGTATGAAAATGAAGAAAATAATTAGTCCGTCTCTTAGATAATAAAAAAATAAAGGACCCGTATTTTTTGTTTTGTCGAAATAACAAGAAAATACTTAGATATAGCGCATTAAAGTTACGGAGTGGGGGCTAACTACGTCACGTTAGAGTATATTTTGTACTCTAACGTGACGTCATGTGACATTTAAAATCAATGTATCTTCGTAAGTTTTTGAACAAGAGGCAAAATAAAAAATACGTATCCAATATTTTTCGTTAATCTATCTGATGGACATTAAATTATTTTTTAGTCATCATCCCAATTTTACCATCCGGAAAATATTGTATCGTGAACACAAGACGGTGTTTTACTCCTGGGTCCCTTTTTGACCTCAATTGAATTAGACAATGTTTTGCAACAGTATTAAGGTTTATTTTTTGTAGGAAAAAAACAAGAATCCAGACTGAAGCTTCAGTAACTTGTAATTTCTTTATTGATCATATTTTTCTTTTACTGTTCAAATTTGCTGGTTTAACCCCAGCACAGTAAAGACTTTCTGTGTGGTTTGCGGGTTAAAAATAGGACCAGCCCATGACAACCTGTGGGTATTGAAGACGATTAAAGGAATATCAGGAAACGGGCAATAGCCTTTACCGTGGCTGAAAATAAAAACTACGAGCAAGCAGATTAGTCTCGGTGAATGATAGATGTCATTAGAGCCACGTCCAGCAGTGGGCGACTTCAGGTTAATGATGATATTTATAGTACAATGTAGGGTTAGGGCCTAAACGCTGAGAATGATCACTTTTCTTTTATTTAATCTCTTTTCTAGCCGCCATTTTGTTAGTTACAAACGTTGCGACTTGCGATATCAGAAAACATCACAAAGCGACACGTATCCCCTATTGTACACGCAGCTCACCTAAAAAGCTGCTACTAAACCCCTCGTCGAGTTTCCATATTAACACGGAATGATGGATGCCTTTTTTCGCCGAGGAAATCCATCAAGAGTACTGAAAGTCTTTTAGCATCAAGTATAGGTTTAACTTGTTATCGTATAAGGATAATTATCATGAAACTAGCCTTCGTTTTGGATTCCCTATGTGTTTTATATATGTGTAATTTTTGGGGGCTTTAATGGATCATCAACATTGTAGCATACACGAACATACGAGATGTAGCATACCCGAACATACAAACAGACACACACAACTACACACACTGTCAAACATCTGACAGGGGTGGGAGGGCAGTCAGTCTGCGTCCCACCGCCGCCGAGTACAGACGTGTTCGTGTGAGGATAGCGAGCCGATATATAAACTAAACATATCGTTCATTATTTTATTGTTCATAGTTATTTCATATGTGGTGAAGTAGACACTAATCAACTACAATCATCATCATCTGATGATGATTCTATGAATTATGGGGACACGGCCTTATAAGCCTGATAATTCTAGCCTGTAATAAAACTATATAGTTGTCAACATTAGCGGTCACAGTATCCCACCCGTCGCGTCATTGAGGCCGTAAAGGTACACTAACTTTTATAATTTCACACGTTAGGTATAATGAAGTAAATGTACTACGTGACGCACACCCTTGGAGGCCGGCGGTAAGTGCGAAACGATGCTGGCTAATGAAGTTTGTCCTGGAGCTGATGGACCCTGAAAGTCACTTAATACGAGCTAAAGCGATGCTTAAAGTAACTATTTATTTTTATGTTTGGTCATTGATTCTGAGCGTTGTTTTGGCAAAAATTATGTACCATTTATGTAGTTGAAGAATGTCTACAATCCGCTTTTGTGAAGACATTCTTAGGATTCCGTAGCCAAATAGCAAAAAAACAGGACCCTTATAGACTTGTCATGTCTGTCCGTCTGTCCGCCCGCAAGTCATAGCCACTTTTTTCCGTAACTATAAGAGGTATACTGTGTAAACTTGGTGTATTCGGTGAACCACATTAAGATTTTCATACAAGATAAGTTGTCGTTCAGCTCCCGCGTTTCGACTTACCTACAATGGTATACCACGCTCTTAATTCATTTTAATTCATACGGATAATTAAAGGTTTCGCTTCCTTGCGTACGTAGTTTAGGAAAAAAGAAGAACATTAGTATAATAAGCAATAGATCTCATTAATTAAATATTTTTCCTATGGATTACTAAACCTACAATGGTGTCTTTAGAAGCTTTCTTACAAATCTACTTAGTCATTATATAGCGGAAGCAGTAACATTAAACATTATGTATGACAGGCAATAATTAGTTACGATTACTGTTTTGTGCCGTAACACGAGACTATGGTAATTCGTTAAGTCTAACATAACACACAACCTAGTAATTGCTTTAGCTGCGTTACCCTTTCTCCGAAACGTAGATTGTTTCCACACTTCTATGTCACGGTGAAACAGACTTCGGTACCAACTTTGATTACTTCTGTACAGGAGACAGCTCCCAGGTATGTTGTATTTGTCTGTCTCGTCAGCTGACAATCTAGAGGACTTGGGTAAAAATCCTGTTTAGGGCCGAAGATTGTTATTGGTATTTTCTATAAGATACAGCAAGCAGCAACTAGTAGGTATGTAAAAGACCTATCATCATTTCGCTCCAAGCCAACCTCACCTGCCCTGCTGCAGAACAGTCGAATCGCTGTGGCATCGTGGACAATGACGGGCAGCAGCGTCACCGAGGCCCTGCGATAGCCAACCCGCCTGCTCAGCGTGTCGATTATGGGTAAAGCCTTCAGGTGTTTCCTCAAAGTGGACTAACAACTAAAGCAGTCCACTGCAGGAGAAACCTATGTCCAGCAGTGGGCTACGATAGGCTGATGATGAGCTACGAAGTATTTAATAGATTATTCCAAGAATATTTAATGATTAAATATAAAGAAAATTAAATAAAGGAATCGTCGGCTTGGCCGTTAAATTAAAATTACTTTACTCAGAGCTATTTCCTCATGAGAGTTGCAAGCAAATTGATCTTTGTTATTTAACCCGTGAGAAGGCGCGCCTAATTTTCTTACACGAATAGGCGCGCGCGAGCAATTTGCTCACACTGTCATAAATGATTATATTTTTAGCGTTTCTATATTTATTGGCTTATAATGTATTTAAATAAATAAGGCAAGGTTTAGTAAGTAAGAAAACAAGTATTTTAATCAAAACTATTAAACATATTAACAACTTCTAACGCAAAAACCAAACAACCTAGTATTAATAAATTTTTTTTGGCACGTTTCATAAAAATCACATTAAAAACTGTTACATAACAAAAACTAAAAAGTGTTATTCATCCATTAAATCTACACTAATGTGCCTCTCGAAATATACTAAACACATGTATTTTACATGTTCGGTGCAAAGTAATTGCTTGCACGAAGTACATAGTTTTTTTGACCTTCTATATCAGCATCGTTTTCCCTCGACGATTGCTCCGTATCAGTTTCGTGAGGACTACGGATGACAGAACTATCGCTTTCTATGGTGTCAACGATATTGTTACCCATTTTCAAGATCTGCATCCAATTCATCACCAGAATCCTCTTCCAACCACGAACGAATTTGTCCTTGCATTCGATCGTCCATTATGTATCTGTACTGTAGCTAGAAGAAAAATAAAAAGTAATAACATTTACTAAAGCGTTTTTATATGATAATCAACTAATATAAATCATACAAATGAAATAATATGGCAGAAATAACAATCTAACTTTTTTAAACCACAAAAATAAATACTTACACGGATGGGCGCGTGATGAGCAAATTGCCGCAAGTTGGTACACGGCCTCCAAAAACGCTTTGCTGCGCGGTCGCAACGCCACTGAGCTGATCGGGAATTGCGTCAGGGGAGAGGGGGTGAATAATTAGGAAGGTACCTAAGTGCTTGAATTGGTGTGGCAAGGGAAAGACAAAAAATTTTTGAATTAAATTTTTGTGTGAGCAAAATGCTCATAGCGCGCCTTCTCACGGGTTAAACGTTCCAAGGTCTACGCCTCTCAAAATTTTATGATTGGATTAATACTGTCGTCCTATTTAAACACGATTAAAACGATGATTTATTATCGAATCAAACGAAAAAAATAGAACGAAATTCGGCATAAATCGAAGATCGTACAGTTATCGGCCTGTTTTTCTTTCTCACTGTTTGTAAACTATGTCATTGACCTATTTGGCACTGGCACAATGATCTGTTATGCGTGTTCCATTTAGAAGAAAAAAAAACGCCATTCGTTTCGTTACGTCACGGCCAGTTGGTGTCGGAACCGTGCGTAATGCCGTCATGCATTCCGATGTTTACACTCGATCTGATGCTTGTTTGACGGCAAAATGAATAGCGGAACACGGTACAATGTTTGTTTAACAAACGATCTGTGCCGTCACATGTTGACAAGCCATGGTCATTCCGAATATCCAACATGAAAGCTTTGAAAAGCGTTATCGATTACAAAAGTCGATCGTAACTTTTTGATTCGCGGTTTTCTACGATATCTTATAAACAATTTACATATCATACAACACTACAGATGTTTGCTTTATACGTCTGTATCTCGGCCAATTTTGATTTTGTTTTTACTGTTTATAGCATATCTTTATCTATTACCTAAACGATAAATTAGTATATACGTGAAGATTTTTGATTCATATTCCCTATATGTAGTACGGCTGTTTGAGGAAGTAATAAATATAAAAGTAAATGAAAATAATAAATTTATCCCTCTATACAGTTCGGACCCCCCTCCCCCCCTGTATATGGACCTTATCCACAATTTGGTAGGCAACTTAAGCCTAATTACAGAGTATAAGGTATGCATCCAAATAGGTAGCCACTCAGCATTTGACGTGGCGCGGGGGCACCTCGACACATACGAGCTACGCCTATCGTGATCATTATACAGCCACCAGTCGTTTGCCAGAGCCTCGTTTGTAATTCGGCAGGATGCACCACGGGCAGGTGAGAGTGGTTTGGAGCGAAAAGATGATGAGTCGCTCCCGTACTTCATGTAATGAGCGTATATAATATTTAGTAACGTTACGTACGTGTACCTAAATACGCTTATTTATTTTATAATGCACAGCAAAACTGTAGGCGCATAAAATTGTGAGCAGAGTACCGGACTATGATACGACGATAACAGCTAAAAGCTGTTGAGATATTTTTGGAATTTATTGTTGAAACCTAGAGCCTGTGCAGATAGAGCAGCGTGAGTCCCGACACGGTTTTCGCATAGAATGTTTTATACGTTTTAGGCAATAAATCTCTTTCCTCTCGCGAGTGCTTCGATGGCTTAAAAAGTTCAGTTTAGATCTAAGTTTCAATGCTCTAGTCTACGTGTGTTAGGAAATGTAGGTATATCGGGAATGTCTTCAAGCTATTTGCTATTATGTCTTTTAAATGTTTCAATTTTGCTCCGTGACACAGATATCGATCTATGCACTGTCAGTTCGTCGGATCTGGCCTGCAGACATAAAATAAAAATAAATAACCTAAGACTTGCCACGCTGCGCCACACATCGTCACCTAGCCCCAAACTAAGCCGAAGCTTGTACTATGGGTACTAGACAACTGATAAACTACTTAAATACTTTTTTTTTGTAAATAAATACATATTATGCATAGAAAACACCCAGATCAATACAAACAGACGTGTTTATGAACACAACTGTTTGCACTGTGCGGGAATCGAACCCACGACCCCTGGCTCATTAGGCAGAGGTCACTACCAAATGAGCCATCGAGCCAGTCAATAGTACACTGTCTTCTTGCTGAACATAGGCCTCCCCCAACGACAATTGTCATTTAGGGGATTTGCCTTAATCACCACGATTGGGTTGGCTACCATCATCATCAATCATCATTATCATGGACATAGGCCTCTCCAGTTGTTCGCCACTTAGATCATAGATCAATTACATCACGCAAACATCTGGAGGATATGCCCATAATCGCCACGCTGGGAAGGCAGGTTGGCGATCGCAGGGCGTAGCTTCTTACTCCGGTGACGCTGCTGCCAGTCATCAGTCTGTGATATTTAGCTACGCCTTCTATCGTGATGGTTATACCGCCACCAGTCGGTTTGCCAGAGCCTCGTTTGTTGATCGGCAGGATGCACTACGGGCAAGTGAGAATGGCTTGGAGCGAAGAGGTCGGGAGGAGAGGAATGTAAGGGAGCACATTCCCCGGTTGGTGACCGCAGTAGGTTTTATTTGTACCCAGGTAAACGCTGATGCCCGTTTGCTGATACCTATTCCTTTAGTCGTCTCCTACGAGACCCCACGGGACCTATTTTAAATCTGGAAACATAAGGACGAATCTTATAGCAACTTTACTCTCAGATATAACGTTTAACTGCGAATTCACATTTGCGGTTACGTTCCCATAACGTCACCGCATGAACAAATAATGGTCGATATAAAATATATGGTCAACAATTATTGCCCACAAATAGAGAGATTGAGCAATATACCCGCTGTATTTATGGGGGTGTAAGCTATTAGAAAACGTTTTGCTAGGGAGAATGAAGTGGAATAAAGTGCTTGCAGTTCGCCTAAGATTTGTGTAAACAAGCATTTGGAATAGCGGAGAAATGCTGGTGAATTTTCTAGTGTTAAAATTGATCATTTACTTCTTATGGTGTGGTTTCAACTCAATAAAAACAAGTCTGGAAAAATAATTGTATGCTAAAAACATGTTTCGTACCTACAATCAATTTATCATAAGCACTTGTTCAGAAATCGGAAGCTAAGATACTACGAATAATTATACTTAACTAGCTGCTGCCCGCGGCTTTGCCTGCGTGAACATCGGTTTGTCATGAAGAGCTTACTCTGTCATTATATCATGCACGTACGCGTCTTTGTCTCTTATTTTATCACACGTTAAGAGAGGTAGGGCATAGCGAATCTTCGCTCGTATTGAGCTGCCCGTCCGGGGAAGGACCTCCACCCTATAGAATACCGCAGCCAAATGACCTCCGGGTCGTGTTTCTGCTGGTGAGTAGGGTCTCCGGAGCTCGTGGGGGGTTAGGGTTGGGCCGGCATGGCAGTGGCAACTGACAGGTAACTAACCAGCTACTTGCCAGTTGTCACAGCGACTTGGGCTTCTCTTTAGCTTTCCATCAGGCTTAGGGAAACCATTATGTCGAGCTACTATAAAAAAAAAAAAAAAAACACGCGCTTACGAATGGATGCTCGAAAGATGATGAAGATATAGGTATTCGATTTGAGTGCTGAGAAATCTGAACATAGGTTGACACAGGACAAACACAATGTAGGTACATCATGTTGGCCTCTGGTTGGCCATTGGAAGCCGCGGCCCATTGTTCAGGAATCACCTGGTCTTAAGCTATGGTTCTCTTAATTGTAAGTTCCGGTGATGACTTATCCAGAGCGACGTCTTCCTGAATTATTCGAATTATCTGAAAAAGTTCGTTTTCTACATTGAATCCTACCGGGAACCGATATAATGCGCCACTGGGGTCAGCAGTCATCAGATTGTTATGTCGCGTCCGCACTTTTTTTGAGTCAATTAGTCTTTTTACGGTATCAAAAATGGTGCTTACCTACGTACCTAGTTACTACTATGAATTCTCATTATTTCAAACAGAGCAACCGCACGTAATGCACTTGTGTATGGGCATAGACATGTACACTTCAATATGTCGTGCATACTTGCCCGGTCTGCTTGGAGAATGGTCATTGTGGCCGATTTTCAGCCAGGAGAGGGATGGCGTCGGCGCGATACGTTTAAAATTGATTAATATGGAAATCATCATCAGCCTATTACAGTCCACTGCTGGACACAGGCCTCTTCAGTTGCTCGCCACCTACGGCAAACATCTGGAGGATATTATGGTATAAGCGCCACCTGGGCAGGCGGGTTGGCGATCGCAGGGCGTAGCTTCTCGCTCCGGTCACGCTGCTGCCCGTCATATGCCTGTGATATCTAGCTACGCCTTCCATCGTTATGGTTTTACCACCACCAGTCGGTTTGCCAGAGCCTCGTTTGTTGGTCGGCAGGATGCACCACGGGCAGGTGAGGTAACTATGTACAATAATAATAATAATTGTACATGTTACACAGGTTTTAAGTATCACGCCGACCAAAAAGCGACCACTTGGCCGGTGTATGAATCTTAACTTACTTCAAAGCGTTATTTTCTTCCGACATGCGTAATCAAAACGATTTTATTAGGCTGAAATTTTATAATATTAGTATATTGAGGACAGAAATTACAATTTGGATTAGAAAAATATTTATTAAGCATACACTGATCGCAGTTTCGTCGCATCCGAGCTAGACATGTGGCCCGTTGTGAGCCTTCTGAGATTGCAGTAAGGTTTTTGGTTCTTGGTCACTGTGAATCATTATCAGATGCAGGCCGCCTTGTTTACGGGTTACGCTAGATCTGTTTTGACTGTACACAATTTTATTCCTAAAGTTTGTTCTAATTAGTTGCTGAATGAGGTGCCTCTGAAACTGAGCAATATTGTAGTAGACAACGCAGGTGGTTATCCCTTTACGTTGGTCGTCTTTTCAGTTATAGCAGTTTGCATATAGTATTTTCCGAAGAATTTCATTCCGAAAATAAGCCGCACAATTTTAATTCACAATTATTTGTACTTATTGGTGGCGAATTTCCGTATTTGCCTACCTCGATATCAGTACCTGTCATGTCTAATTGATAATTTCGCTGACAAAGTCAAGAAATGACAGTATCTATGGTGTATTCAAAAAGTTTTTAATCATTCCGTAACATATTTTCCCGAAATTCTAAATGAAAAAATTGATGAATCGTTGTAATTTATAGCCTATATGTTAATCTGATGCATAAACAATATTCGTGTAAAGTTTCACTAAAATCTGTTCAGTAGTTTTTGCGTGAAAAGGGAACAAACATCCATCTATCCATCCATCTATCCATCCAAACAAACTTTCGCGTTTATAATATTAGTGGGATTAGTGTTATCTGTTCTATACAAATTCCTTCAGTTAGGTACGAGATCAAGATGATTATTAAATAAATTATTCATTTCATTATTAGATTTAAAACTAATTTTACTTAGAAGCAGCCATCCAGGAAATCTTGTCGTTCAGGAAGTTCTGAACTTTGTAGTAATAACCCTCTTCATAGGCACTGGTTTTTATGAGGTATTTTTAAGTACTTAATTGAACTTATATTTAAGTTATAAAAATAAATGAGGTGGGTGGACCATGGAAGGCCACGCTCCTTTGAAGGCCAACTATCAAAAAGTCGTAGTTATTGACATGTAAACACATATTCCTTCGGCTATACACTAAGATCCATCAAACTCAAGGCCACAGATGCGGCGGCGAGTCGCTCGCGGCGCTATTGTGGCAGTGCGATCTCACGCTTCGTACTCTTTAGAGTGGCCTTCCATGGTCCACCCACCTTGGTAACTTTTATTAAACAATTACACTTAAACCAATGAATGATTTACCAATCTATTTTAAAATGTCTCAAAACTCGAAACGGCAACATCATGTTTACTTCTAATGCTAAAGTTATGACTGGCAGATTTTCATATACCTCACTTATAAATTCGATTTCATGATATCCAAATCTATATTGGTAAGGTGTAGGTACTTTAGCGAAAGCAAATATCTAAGAATATACATAAGCCAGTTTATTTACAAAAGAAAAAAGGTGTAGAGTAGAGCCCATGCTTGTATTTGTTCCCCACTCCCGAACGTATTGGTCCCATCAATGGATTATCCTGTGATCCTGTACAATATGTCACGGATGATTTGCGAAAATAGCTGTTTTACAGAACCACCTGTTATTTTATCAAATAGCAAATTTTTTTGTAATAGGTATATGAGCAGTGAATTTATATGAATTTAAATGTTAGTTGACCATCATACCAGACAGCAGAGTTTAAGGATCCAAGATTATAACAAATCTCCAATAAAGGTTTATCTGTCCCTAATAAATTAACTAGTTAGTTACTGCTAGCTAGTTAGCTAGTAACTATTTCCGAATGAGAATACAAATGTAACTTTAAAAAAATTGCCGGCTTCTTTGTTCCCCGAGACAAATGAGTTTATAATTTTCAGGTGTTCAAGGCAATAGTGAATAAGCATTTTCTGGGTAAGCAGGATTTATCTTTGGCTTCCATATGACACCGAATTGTGTCTAAGCGCAAACCCATATGTAATAAGAAATATGTAAATAACATATCAAATTTTTTTATAGTTTAGTCAATGAGAGAGGTAGGGCATAGCGAATCTTCGCTCGAATTGAGCTGCCCGTCCGGGGAAGGACCTCCACCCTATAGAATACCGCAGCCAAATGACCTCCGGGTCGTGTTTCCGCTGGTGAGTAGGGTCTCCGGAGCTCGTGGGGAGCTAGGGTTGGGCCGGCATGGCAGTGGCAACTGACAGGTTACTAAACAGTTACTTACCAGTTGTCACAGCGACTGGGGCTTCTCTTTCGCTTTCTATCAGGCGTAGAAAAGCCATTATGTCGAGCTATTATAAAAAAAATGTGAGATCATTAATGTTTGTACAGTATACAATGCGATTTGATACTCGCAGTTTGGCGTCCGTAGTGTCGGAGTGGCAATGCATATCAATTAGTTGGTCCATTGCGGCGCACAACGTGCGGTATGAACTCACTATTATTGACACTATTCAGCTCTTCCCCATAAGTTATTTGAAATATTTTTTTACATACTTGTTTTGACAACCAACGACCATCATGTATAATTCGCGCACTATAGATATCACCTATAGTAGTGAGTGTTTGAGCACATGTGTTTCTTTATGTTGTTGCGTTAAAATCTTTCAAATTATTTTAACTTTCGCTTTGTATCATAGGACATAAAATCTGACGTCGATAGTCCTTCTCAAAACCACGGCCCCAACATTGGGCTAAAAAAGGCCAAATTCCGAACATTTTCCAAATCTTATTTGAAACATTTGTAAAATAGCTTATTTAGCAAACTATCTGCGACACATATCAAACAAAACCCGTGTCATCCTAAGTGATGGACATGTAAAGTAAACCCGAATAAGGCTTTATTTTGGTAAGTGTTGTAAAATAATAATCTGTGTTATTTGGGAAAAGCCTATAAATTATTCTTCCTACGCAAAGTCGGGCGCGTAACCCGCTTCCCGTGTTATTTATATTATATCTTTGATATTCCGGAAGCAACATTATTTTATACACCCTGTAGGGTAGGGTCGGGCTAGTTATAAGATTCATAGTAGGGTGTAATTTTTGATCTTCGATCAATTTTGACACTGACTTGTTAAACTGTTTTTTGATAAATTTAGTTTTAAATGGTAGGTATATAAAATTTGATTGAAATTGGTATATGAAATCTGTGGTCAAAAAAATTCAGGGATCGTTGCCGGCCTTTTAAATAGGAGTACGCTCGTTTCTTGAAGGCTCCTTGAATCCTTCAAGAAACGAGCGTACTCTAAACTTGTACACTACGACTCGTAGCTATTCGGAAAGACTGTCGCAGAAAATTGGTTCCACAAAACCGATGCGCGTGGCAAGAACTTCCTCATAAATGTATCTCGGAATGATACTTGTGTACTCACACTTCCCTAAGATATTCACTCGAATCGTATAATGCGGTTGTAGGCCATATTATCCCGTGACGTCACAAGTCGGCATCTGGCCTTTATTGCTACTTCTGCGTAATGCCTGCGAGCACTGAACGAAATTAGTTCAAGTTATACCCGAGATACCTTGCGGTTATTATGCAAAAGTGTTATTTGAGAGCGAGAACGCAAGGGTAATACGAAAGTTAATTTTGATGCAAGCGGATATATTTTTATATGTGCGGTATGTTTTGTCAACAGCAAGTAGCTATGTAAATAGCGGAAGCAATAAAAGAGATACGAATATATAAATGAACCCGAAAATCCACATAAACCACGTATCGTCTTTTTTTAGATTGGCTCAGCATAGTGGCTTCCTTTTGCCTGATGGAAATCTAAAAGAAAGTCCAAATCGCTCTGATAACCGGCGGGAAACCTCAGTTTCCAGTCAGTTACCATAACCATGCTGGCCCGTGAGTTGCTTCTTCACGCTTCGTTTAAAGGATCCCATACTGGAAGAAACACGTGTGCCGGCAGAGAATTCCACTTTTTAATTGTACGGCATAAGTAGGGGTTAGCGAATTTCATCCGTCTGTCTCAAACTAAAGTTTTCGATTGTATTAAGAATACCGGATGTTTTTTTTATTTTTTTATAATATTATTGCATTTGAATGCAAGAGAGAAGCTCAAAGCCCAAGTCACTGCGACAACGGGCAGGTAACCAACTGTGAGTTGCCACCGGCCTGCCGGCCCAAAATGATGAATAGATCTGATCGGAAAACGAACCCGAAACATTTGGATTATCCTCGCTTTTAGTTTAAATGGACTTAATTTGAAGATAACTGTGGGATCGGAAAACCGTGACGTGTTGTGAATTTATGAAAATAAGACGTGATCCCCACTCTTTTATACATTTTTGTGATTCAACACACCATTTTTAATTGAAAACAAAATTCAAACAACGTTTCTGCTCCCCACAATATGTTAAGAGAGAAAACCATGAATCGGCGTCGGTATACGGTAGATAAACATTAAAGCGTCTCACGGTCAACGGCCACACGAATGGACCGATCTGGTTTCCGATATCGAATGTGTATTTAGCCAACCGCAACACTCTGCCAGCACATGTGTTTCTACCTTCCTATAGTACGCTCTAAGGGATAAAATCCTTAACAAAGTACACCAGAGAACTAGGGTAACTGATATGCTGTACGGTCATATGCTTGGCGTTTCTCTAAGGGATAAAATACTTAACAAAGTACACCTGAGAACTAGGGTAACTGATATGCTAGAATAAGTAAGCTGAAGTGGTAAGATGATGATGATGACGATGATCCTTTAAACGAAGCGTGAAAAAGCGTCTTGCAGGTCAACTTGCCTGTGGATCAGAGCGACTTGGATTTCTTTTCCAGTTTTCCATCAGACGAAAGGGATCGCTATGCTGAGACAATATACAAAAAAAACACAACATCTTCCGCGACAACTAAGTAATTTTTATCTCCTTTGTCCTTTGGTCGTTGTTACCTAGTTACGCGGTTCTATCTGATAAGAGCGTGTTGTATTTACTCTAGCGATCGAGCTGGATGTAAACAGCTAATGTCATTTCCATCCCCTTTCTAAAAGCTTCTTCGATCATAAATATTTAACCAGATACAATGGTTCATACAGAAAGGCGTCGGCGGAAAAGAATTCACTGCAATTTATACCTGTCTACTGAAAAAAGGGATTTAAGCGCACAGTAGGTATTGAAAAATATACATACTTAACTTACCTACCTACCTACATAGCTAAATTATTGAGACATTTAAGATCGAGATAAGCCCTTCGATCTTTTGTAGCGTAGTTACTTTGTTCGCGACACCCCATTTGACGGGTCGTTTTTCAAGGGTGAATCCTGAAGGCATCTCGTAAGACATTATTTGATCAAGGGAAAGTTCTTTGCTTACGGGATCGTAATTTTAATCAGATGGAATCTGTAGCGTTTGTGTCCTTTGTCGGAAAATATCAATTAGGTCCATGGGACAATTTAAATTTGTATGAGATATAATTACTTAACAGTGGCCTTACAAAATTGTCTATTGTATATGTAGATATTAATCTTATACTCGTATAATAGTATAATTATGTAGATTATGTATTGTCTATTTATAAGAGCAGGCGCAATCGTCCGTGGGCCTCACTCGGCAGAACTTACAGAAAATCAGCGCCGTGGCTCCAGCGCGGGCCACGGCTATATGCTGAGTGAGGCCCATTTACTCTGGACGTCGCAACAACGCCATGCCCCGTTTTTGATTTTGTGTACGTTTTGATTGTTTTAATTTATTTTATTTTTTCTTTTGTGTAGGTATTTAATTTTCTATTATGTTTTGTCGATGTGTTGTTGTGATGTCCTTGCGGTAATGATAGTTTCTTTATCTTTATTGTGTTATCTTACTACAATTTCGATTTTCATAATTTCACTTAATTTGACAACTTTGAGTTAAACCAAATTTTGTAACATTGCAGTTGCCAAAAAATTGAAAGTAAAACTCTTATGTAGATAAAATCTCTGTCACCCTACACAGGGGAAACAAAGAAAAAGAGCCCTGAAAGGACTCTTATCCAAAAACAAAAAAAAAAAAAAACAACATTGCAGTTGCCACGGTCGTGGCAGCTTGTAACATAGATCTGGTTACTGACCAAATGATCCGGAGACTTAAGTAACTTCACGGGTGTTTCGAGGTAGGATGTGGAGGACGTCTAGTTACGTACGTCGCCAGCCAAGCGGGAAAATCCACTGAGAAACTAGAATGCTATTCTTATGAACTTTAAACAGTAGTATGAATAAATCAGGGCGTAAGTTTCGCCGAAAACTTAGCCCATTTACAGATTCAAGGCATTAACATTCAAATCCTTCTTATTGCTTAACTTTAGGACAATTTGAAATCAACGGACAATTTCATGTTAATATTTTATGCAACTTTGATGTGAAAAATAATTAGTATATAAACAGTAATAATAAACACTTAGGGAAAATATGTGGGTAAAGACCCACAATCGCCACGCTCTAGGCAGGCGGATTGGCGATCGCAGGGCGTAGCTCCTCGCTCCGGTGACGCTGCTACCTGTCATCTGCCTGTGGTGAATACCATAGCCGAATGGCTACACCTTCAATTGTGATGTTATATCGCCATCACTCGGTTGCCAGAGCCCAGACAAATAACAAACACAAGTATTCATCACACGAATGCTTTTCCGGGATGGGAATCGAACCCATGACCCTCGGTTCAGAAGGCAGGAGTCACTACCAAATGAGCCACCGAGCAAGCCAACTAAGCGTAACATTTTTCGAGATGTTTTAAAAATAGTTAATACTAACATTCGAAATTTTATTACTTTCTTGAAAGCTCTGAACCACTAATCATTTCTACTACGAGTATTATTGCGTGAACGCGTGCTGGATAAAACCTACTAAACTACATTTTTTCTTATAACCTTTTATGACGCCCACGGGAAAATATACGATGATGCAATTCTGCCCACCCGGCACGAAACAGCCATTTCGTTAACCATCGCCGTTTCCAGTTAACACAACAAAGATATAAACGCGTCAAAGATCCACTTAACAAAATCTGTTTGACAAGAACGGTCCGCACTAATGAGAAATTAAGACTTTCATTACCCCTATTGTTTGAAGTATTTCCTCCGGCAACCACAGACGTGGTCTCTGTGGGGCTAATTAAGCTTAATTAATTACAAATTTTGACCGAGCAACTGTCTAAAATGCGTTTCTAATGCTAAAACGGTTATTACCATAATTCGTCAGAAACAGGACGAGAATTACGTTTAGAATTGTGAATTTGTTACGAGAAAACTTGGAAGCCGTAAAATTGCTGTATCTTTTCTTTAAGATTCTTTTTTAAAGGCAAAATTATTTGAAGGCCTGTTTTAAAGAAGATTATATACATAAAAAGCTGGTTTAAGCATTATAATCATTTACAAAAAGGTTTTTATTTATTGTAAAATTTAGTGTGCATTAAATTTTAAATGAATACTTATATTTTCATATCGCCCTCGCCAAATCTCTCAGTTTGGGAAGCCGACCCTGAGACAATCGGGAAGAAGGCTTGGATGATGATGATGACTTATATTTTCATATCCTTGTGATGCCATACTCAAACGCTCAAATTAATATTCAATAAAATTTAAAAGAATCGAAATCGAATCAAAAATCAAATCTATACTAGAATCTATAATTATAGATTCTAGTATAGATTTGATTTTTGATTTATAGTATAAAATCGATTCTTTTAAATTTTATTGAATATTAATTTGAGCGTTTGAGTATGGCATCACAAGGATATGAAAATATAAGTCATCATCATCATCCAAGCCTTCTTCCCGATTGTCTCAGGGAATAATCAGAGAATAACTCAGGGAAAAACCTATAAATCTGTAGAGAGGTCAATTCTGTACATTAAATATATTTTCAAAATAACTATCAGGGGATGATTAGTGATCGATACTGATGCCAAAAATGCAATCAGTAAAATTTTTGTCTGTCTGTCTGTCTGTCTGTCTGTCTGTCTGTCTGTCTGTATGTTCGTTATAGAAACAAAAACTACTCAACGGATTTTAACGAAACTTGGTACAATTATTTTTCATACTCCTGGGCAGGTTATAGGGTACTTTTCATCATGCTACTATTAATAGGAGCAGAGCAGTGAAGGGAAATGTTAGGAAAACGGGAGAAATTTTTTGAACGCGCATCTCTTAAAAAACTACTGCATGAAATTGAATACGATTTTCACTAATGTATTACTAGAGGTCTAACTTAAAACTTAGGTATAGGTATAAGTATTTTATGGAAGTCCGTTATTTTTGAAACCCGATATCCAAGCGTGCGACGCGCGCCGCTGGTACAGCTAGTTATATAATAATAACCTTTGTTAATGAAACGTAACATATCAAAAATAATATCTATCAGAAAAAGTTTCAAACTACATGAAGAAAATAGGGAGGCATAAGAGGATACTGTTATTAATATCTTTGTGGCCTCAATTTTCAGTAAGGGCGTGCCCAGAATTTTCTTCCGCGTTGCAGAGGGACCTACGTGCCAATAATTCTCTTCCCCTGGTATAATAAATTTCGTATTATTTAGATATATGGTGACAGCAAAACGCAATGAGTCAGGTAATACAAACAATTTTTAACTAAGATTTTTGATTTATGAATACCAGACAATTAGGTAGGCATTAAGCCTTAGCATTCAAGAAGAAATGTTTCTTTTTATGTTTACTAGCATTATTCATCGCGAGACAATTTTTTTCAAAAAGATATATATTATACCCATGGGAGAACACGTAGAGTCTGAATCTAGACAAAAGACACAAAATATTCTGACAGTATAATCAGATTGTTTACGTTTGTTATGTTCGTCATGAAATGTATAATGCATTTGTACTATAAAGGAGAGATCTACTGAACGGATTTTAAAAATTCATCCGTGTGCAAGACGAGTTTGGAGGTTTAAATTTAGATACGGAATTATTTTGGGACCTTTGAGATGCAACGTTGGTTACTAAATTACTTTTGTACAGTCGAACAAAATGAATTTTTACACAAGTAATGAAAATAACAGCATTTTTTAGAAAAAAAACCGACTTTAATATGCTGTCAATGGGACCGACTATAAAGTACACCCTTTCGAACAAAAAAGTTTTTTTTTAAACCGATTCACAATTCTCGGAGACATGTGGTAACGAACATACAACAAAAAAAAGTAATTGAGCACCTCCTCCTTTTTTTGAAATCGGTTAAAACCTCACCAAAAATTGTAGACTTTTCTACTTCATTTCATCTATTGAGGTATAATGAGATGAAGTCAATTTTGACAATATTAATGAACATAGAAGTTATCTGTTAAGCTTTTATCTATTGCCTCATTCCTTTAATAACGTAATTAACTGTTGGGCTAATCCGTACATGATAACATCACTGAACTAATTATGTAGGTACGTTGATCGTAATCCAACCGAATGACAAAACAATATCATGATTGCACCACGATATTAGAGATGATAACGTATTTTGATATACTAAATAACTATTTAGTATATCAAATAACTATTTAGTATATCAAATCTAACCAGTTATATTAATAATGAAGATTATAATTCCTTTGACCTAAATATGGATGTGGTGAATTTCCATGGAGACGTGACTTATGTTCCAACTGCTCTTTGATTCAGTAGGCCATTAAAAGGTAAATCAATATTACACAACAAATTTCCGTATGTTAAAACCGTATCTTTGATTTTTTAGGCAACTAGGCTAGAAGGGGGACTTGTGTTTTCCGAGGGTATAAACATGTTTAATTGTTTGACTCAACGGATTTTATCTGGTTAAATGTTCTTATTTACTTTATGAGTACATAAAGTTAAAAAAAACACCTAAAACAAGTCAAAATGTAAGTCGGAACCCATTATAGAAGTGGAGACTAACATTTTATCTTGTTTATTATTCTTAAAGAGCATTTCTTGTTTAATAGAGAGAAATATTTTACTTCTAAAACACATACCCAGAAGCGCAGTCGGGTTTTAAAATTACCTTTTTTGGATACAATAAACGAGTATCTTAAGTCCTTCAACACAATTGTCCTTTATCTTTTTAAATACTACATATTTAAATGTTACAATTTAACGTTCCCTCTAAGCGTAACCGTAACATTATTCTAATTACATACAATGCAAATACAAATAGGAAAGCAGGTACCAGTGCTAATCCTTTGCGCCTTTGAATCCCCGAAAGGCATCCAGGCTTGTGGACCTATTATGTATCTAGGTCCTATCGCACTTAGGCTAATGGGGACTAATTAAGTGACGAACTGAATGCTCTTACTCGTGGATCGGAAAGCAATGCACTAAGACGACCGATATTTGAACAGGAGTTATGCGTCAGATAAGGCTTTAATACTAGAGATGTTTGCCGTAAGTAGGCCTATGTCTGCAATAGGCTGATGATGATGATGAAATACACAGCTGCTGCGGCTGATGGTGATGAATGTTTGATATAAAAGTATGGAATAATTTTTATTATATAAAGTGTTTGTATGGAATTCCCATAACTCGAGGACTACATTTTTTTAATTATAAATAAAAACAAAGCATATCAACATTTCTCATACTTTCGTACAGACGAAGGTCCATCAAGTTTTGAAGTAATTAAAATTGATATTTTTATATTGTTTTGGTTCTGCGATGTTGCAGAAAAATGTTTTGAGTAAGTGTAATGAATTGAGAAAAGCATATCTTTTATGTTTTAAAGTGCGGTGCGATGTAGTAATGACATAGCGAGTCATTGAATTAAATCGTCTTCCTACGTGTCGGGAGTCAAGTGCTCGGTCGCGTGGATCACTTAGTTTGGCTCAGATGATGTTACGAGAACTGCTTTTAAGGGAATGTGTAGAAAAATGCTTTTGAAGAAAGGTCTTAAGATGCACTATGCTATGATTTTCAAATAGCTAGATAAAGTTTAACAGACTGATAAAATAAAGATAGGATATGATAGGACGTTTTAAGAGTTTAATGGCTAGGCCCTCCACTGTCTGAGAGGAGTGAGAGATTTGACTACTACAACTATTTGTTCAGTACAACTATTTGTTCAGTCTGTTTTTTGTTTAATTCAAATTCCGGCTTCATTTGGGACAATAATAACGAATTTCCAGATACAGCTTGTAACTTTTCGCTTAAACGATTTTTTAAATAAATACTTGATACCGTACATTTTTTTTATGTAAAATATGTATTTATTTAAAAAAAAATGTATCTAAGTAAGTTTATCAGTTGTCTAGTACCTATAGTACAAGCTTCGGCTTAGTTTGGGGCTAGGTGGCGCTGTGTGGCCCAGTGTGGCATGTCTTGGGTTATTTATTACATTAAAATTGTAAAAATCGAGTTATGTTATGTGTTTTATATTTCGGAACGGAAATTTTGTAAACAAATTAAAAGCGAAGCACCACTAAATAACAAAAATAAGTGGCATTGACGACGAAAACAAATTATATTATTTATGGGTAACGACTTTGGGAAACTGAAACCATTTAAAGGGAACGATCGAATAATGAACGATGGTGGAATTTGAAAGTAGAGCGGAGCACCCCAGATGAAAACAAAACAAATCAAGGAGGTTCAAGAAATGAAATCCTACTCTACAAAAGATTTTACTGAAGAACAATAATTACTTACCTACGAACTGATAAAGTTTTCGTACTTTTGTCGGTATGTTGGGAAATAAATGTTTGAATGAGATGTGTTTTCATTATCTGTATTGACAAATCACTGTTTATTGTTCAAATTAGATTCTGTTTTTGTGGAAACGATAAATAGAAGCCACTTTTTAACAATACCACTCTTAAAATTACAGATAACATTTTGTCCAGTAAAAATAATTGCCATTCATAATGAATAAATTATACGTTGTATTTTCCAAGTCTCTTGAAGAAGTGTTTTTAATAGAAATTTTAAGTTTTTCTCTTCTAAAGAACAACTGAAGATACCGCTAAAAGCAATTTTTATGTTTCTTATTTTAAACAGTAGATAAACTTGATTGCTGCTAATAATAGCGGCGAGGAAATTAAATAAATAACCGGCACGGCGGTAATAGTATTACAAAATAAACTGTTATTAAGAAGTAAGCTGAACGCATTTTGAAGTGTTCTCTTATAGTAGCACAGTATTGTAGTCCCATCGCCTAATGGAAAGCAAAAGAGAGAAGTATTGCATAGCGAATCTTTGCTCGAATTGAGCCGCCCGCCCGGGGAAGTACCTCCCACCCTATTGAATCATTATCATCATCAGCCTATTGCAGTCCACTGCTGGACATAGGCCTCTCCAGTTCTGTTGTTCCCCATTTAGGCCAAATATCTGGAGGATATAATAATCCATAATCCCATAACACTATAGAATAGCGTAGCTAAATGACCTCTGTGGTTGTGTTTCTGCCCATCGTAAGGTTTCCGGCTGCATTGGCAGCCGAGGGGGGAAGTGGGCAACGCGCGTGTGATGCCCCTGGTGTTGCAGGCGTCCATAGGCTACACGGTAACCGCTTAATATGAGGCCAGCCGTACGCTTGTTTGCCCACATTAATGGTATAAAAAAATGTTCCGGTTGGCACAATCTTTAAGAATTGCAATAAAGATTTATCTATCTACGAGTATAAATACCGGAATGACTTAACAGAGTCCATTCCAAAGCGATTCGCAGAGATGAATTTCTCAGCGTCGAAAACGAACAGAGCTGAGCTGTCAAAAACCAATACCAACTCAGCATAACTGCTTCCTAGCGTTATATATCCAGAATAGGCTGTTGGCTGTCAGCCAATCTGTGTAATGTCCAGACTCGTAGTGTAAACAGTCGCGCCATTTATATCGATATTTACACAGAACTGTTTGTTCTGAGGCTTACTTCTAACTTTGGTTGAAATGATGGAGAGGCTGAGATAAGGACGGTATTTGTTCTTAATAAAAAATATGTCAGCAGCGCTATATAAGTCTTACTTTAGCTCATTGATTGAAGGTTTTGAACGGTATGAGTTGAGTTTGACTAGCATTTTTGCGAATCGCCTTGCGGGAGAGATCTTTGATAAACAAAAATACACTAAATGTTGTATTTTATCTAGCTACTGCACTGGTTAAAAACTTTGTCTATGTAAAAAAATATCTTTCTTAATATAATAAGCTTGCTTGCTTGTTTTATGTGATAATAACTTCGAAAACAATAGCTTCGTTGTAATTCCGTCGAATTATGTATGCGCACTCCTAAGGATTCCTAGATATTGCTTCAGGTCCAATAATTATTGGATTACTAGCTGTGCTCGCGACGTCGTCCGCGTGGAATAGTTATTTTTTCCCCGTTTTTTTTTTTACATTTTCCATTATTTCTTCGCTCCTAATAGTTGCAGCGTGATGTTATATAGCCTAAAGCCTTCCTCGATAAATGGTCTATTCAACACAAAAATAATTTCTCAATTCGGACCAGTAGTTCCTGAGATTAGCGCGTTCAAACAAACAAACTCTTCAGCTTTATAATATTAGTTAAGATAATGCATATCCTCCTTTCGACCTCCATTACTTGCAACATTCTTTTTTTAAAATGTTGAAATGATTATGAACAGAAAAATTACCTACGCTTAGAGATAACGCATAATAAATAAACAAAAATGTTTCCTCTTTGTAACGCTTTATTTGTATTTACTGGTAAATATAGATCACGTCACCTATGTGTAACATACATTGATCAGTAATATGACCTAATACACTAATTAGATCATACATTTCTGATCTACGTTTGACGTCAGAGTGTTTAATGCACCAGTTTTGACCATGACATCAAATTGTGGTCATGCATTTCTTAAGTCTCATGTAAAATTCAGACAATCCGTGTTCTGACATGTATGCGTAAGTTTGATCAAGCGAGCCCCCTTATAAAGTATTCAGTGTAAAAGACTGGAAAGTTCCTTGACTTTTTTTGTTACTATGTTCTTATACTTTTTTACTGCAGTGTGTATAATAACAGTTTCTTTGTGAAAAGGTACCAAGTGCTTAATCGAAAGTCGAACATCACTATCATCATCATCATCATTCTCACAACATCACCTTGGACCACTTTACTTCAAAGTCTTCTCTACATTGGCCAGTCGTTAGCATCTCTTGTGGTGAGTCCGTTGGCATTCAAATCCTCATACAGAATAGATAAGCCAGTGATATTATAAAACTAGGTCCGTATAGAATTTATATAGATTTTTTGGTCCTGTATATTATGTAGTAATACTATGTGTAGTTACGTAGATATAGCGGTAGTTCTACCAGAAAGATGCCCTCCAGTAAAACCTCTGCATTTTAGATTGACGACGGAACTATTGAAGTTGGTATTTAATCGGCACGAGGATTTTATAGATATTTTCATACCTGGTTATAATTGTTGTAACAATACAGTGATTATGCCAGGGAGCATTATGTAAAAAATACTCTCATCGTAGTATTTTTGGCAACTGCCTGGTGACTGGTTATCCGTCACAACGACTTGACCATCTCTCGTTTTTGCATCAAGCGTAGAGAAGCCATTATGCTCGTGCTACTATAAAAAGGTATGGAAAATTCAAACATCGATTTAGCTTATACAAGTTAAGTAGCAGCTTATCCCGCTTCAAAGTATCGAGCTTGGCTCCTAGTTTACCGATACCGTCCACTTTGGGCTATCTTGTAGATAACACACATTTACAAGACAACTAAACGATGTCTTGCAGTTAAGATGCGCTCGAATACTTTTAAGTGCTTTTAGAAAAATAACGTAGATTAATATGTTTAAATTTGAAGTTTTTTTGTTTGCGCTTGGGGAAATTAAAGCCTTTTTACGTAATGTCTAGATGCAAAACAATATTTTGTCTACAGAAAACTAAGTATTGCTAGAAATAATAATCATCTAGCTAAAATAGTCATCATCATCATCCTATCGCAGTCCACTGCTGGACGTAGGCTTCTCCAATTGTTCGCGACTTAGCTCGATCCTGGAGTTTTCGCATCCACTTGCAGGCATTTTGCGCATAAATAACATAGTTACCTTAAAAATCTATAGATTTTTGTTTATAGATATATCTATTCTATACTTATAATAAATCTGTAGAGAAGTCAATTCTGTACATGAAATATATTTTCAAAATAACTATCAGGGGGTGATTAGTCATCGATACTGATGCCAAAAATGCAATCAGTAAAATTTTTATCTGTCTATCTATCTGTATGTTCGTTATAGAAAAAGAAAGACGGATATAAACGAAACTGGGTACGATTATTCTTCATACTCCTGGGCAGGTTATAGTATACTTTTCATCACGGTACAATCAATATAGTGCAGTCAATGAAGCGAAAAATACGGGCTAACCTCCGAATTTTTTTACTGTGATCCGATTTGCATGAAATTTTGGAATTAGGCTCATCTTACCCTTAATTTCAAAAGTGAAAACGATCTGAACTCCGCCAATTATTTTTAAGGGGTCTAAATGACCCCTTAATGGAAAAATTGAGATTAAGCCATTTTATCGCTAGAAACCAGTCTAATAGTAAGTGTTGAAATTGTAAAGTGTTTTCTAATACAATTACCTTATATTAAAATCATATTCAACCCCTTGAAAATCTTACAACCCAAGCAAACAACCCCTAAATTGAAAAAAGCACAAAAATATTTTGGTATGACATAAAAAGATGTAAGTAGAGAGTAAGTAATATTTTCATCATCATCATCATCATCAGCCCGTATCAGTCCACTGCTGGACATAGACCTCTCCTAATGTTCGCCGCTTAGATCGATTCTGGGCCTCTCGCATCCAGCACTAGCTAGCCGCCCTGCGCAAATCGGCACTCCACCTGGCCTGAGGGCGTCCTCGCCCCTCCAGAACTCGTTTACCCCAACGCTTATCGGTTCTGCGGCTGATGTGGCCAGCCCACTGCCACTTCAGCTGACTAATCCAGTGAGCTAGTCGGTGACTTTGGTTCGCTGTCGGATCACCTCATTTCGGATTCGATCCCGCAGAGAGACGCCGAGCATAGCCCTTACCATAGCTCGCTGAGCAACCTTTAATTTGTGGACTAGCCTTACAGTTCATGTCCATGTTTCGGCTCCGGACATAGTGGCAGCTTCATAGAGACATCTCATAACTTGATGTGTCGCCAATCATTTCACATTGCTCCAAATATTCACACTCCGAAATGTTCAGTTACTAAGTAGAAAAAAATATGAAAAGTTTTTGGGCCATAACTCCTTAAATTTTCAAGCTATCACAATTTATGAAACACCATTGTAAATTTAATTAAGAGAGCTACAACATCCTTTATTGCAATATATAGTGAAAAACCTTGTTTAAAAACGGTGAAGGGTAAAAGGGCTTAAGAGAGGCTGTGATTTCGCTGCCACGCGCTTTTTAAACAATCATATCTCCGTCAATTTTTATTTGATAGAAAAAACAAAAAAAAACAAATTGTTTGTCAGAAAAATACCTAAATTTCTTATCCCTACACTTTTATACGTATCTATCGTCATTTTTGAGATATTATGAAAAAAAGGTGGGTTTTTTAAAAATTTGAAATTTTCGATTTTTCTTCAATCACGACTTTTTTTTAAAACTATGTGTCCTAAAGCAGCCAAACTAATACAATCTATCAAACTCTTTATAATTAAGTTAATTCTAGGCGGAATATGATTAATTTTAGTTTTGGTGGAAATGGCACTTATTTAAACCCACTGATTCAAAAGAAAAAACAGTCGATGCTCCTCTTATTTGCAATACAGCTCACTTATTTTACATGTAAAAGACTTTTAATAGTGCTCATTTTAAAGCTTATTTCAAGCACTACAAAATCTTTTTTGATTAGAAAGCATAAAATGCATTTGCTCGCTGATAGATGGTATTGACTACATCGATGAAATTTCAGATAAAATAAAAAACGGCTTTGATCTTTAATATCTAGCTTAATATTGCACTTAGAATACTTTATAAAAAACCAAATTGTTAATTTTTTTACCTGCCTCAATTTTGTTCCTTATACAATTTTCGATAAAACTTATATTTTTGGAGATATTTGAAAAAAACCGATGAAAAAAGTGAAAAATTTTCAAGTTTTCAATTGCCAATAACATGAAAAGTATTAGATTTTTCGAAAAACTTTATAGATGATTTTTTGCTTAAATTTGGACCTTCAATCGATATCCGAGGTTATTTTGAAAAGAAAACCATTGACTTCCGAGAAGGGGTGGCAACCATCCCCAGGGTGGTGGCGGAGTTCAAATCATTTTCACTTTTGAAGTTAATGGTAAGATGAACCTAATTCCAAAATTTCATGCAAATCGGATCACAGTAAAAAAATTCGGACCTATAATGCTTCATTGACTGCACTAATAGGAGCAGAGCAGTGACGGAAAGTGTTGGGAAAATGGGAGAATTTTTTATCTGTATGTTTAATCGCGCATCACGCGTAAACTACTGCATGGAATTAAATGCGGTTTTCACCAATGTATTGCTAGAGGTCTAACTTAAAATTTAAGTACCATTTTAATTAAACCCGATATCCACGCGTGCGACGCCGCCGGCACAGCTAGTAATAAGTAAAGCTTTTAAGATAAAACTACGGATGTGGCCCAAAAACGTAAAAGTATGATCAGGAGATCTTTCATGATATTTAGACGATATTTTGTCAATGATTTTCTTATCTGACCTTACTTTAAAAAAAAAATAATGACGTCTGCATTCCTCACGAAATCAAGACCACCGAAAATGTAGCCGAAATGTATCTCAAAAATGTATTTAATTATCAACCAAAGAAATGTATCTCGAAAACGTAATTAATTATCAACCAATGTATACGAAAATATATATCTGTCTTCGTATTTAGCATGTTTGGCAGATATAATGATGCGCCGAGTCATTACGACGAAACCGAACGCCGCGCCGTGCGGTCGAAAGTTTTCTCTTTGCCGCAGACTTCGCTTTGAGGGTCTAGTGATTTCGCTTTACAATTTTAATTCAGTTTGTTTGAAGACGCTTGATTCTCAGATCTAACGAGGAAGGTGCGATTTAAAATGTCACGCCAGGTTAAGTTATATAGCGGTAAAGCTTTGGAACTCTGTGCCAAAGTCCGTGTTGCAGGAATCAGGATAGATATACGAGTAATCTTCAGATATTCAAGGCGAGAGGGTTTTTTGTTGGATGAGCGCGTTACATGGTAGACTGTGATGGGGGAATTGCAGTCACGCAAACCCTCTTCGAATAAATAAAATATAAGAAACTACCTATGTACAGTGTCGGCCGAGGATTTTTCATACCTCTTATGAAGGTACGAGGCTCTGGCAACCGACTGGTGGCGGTATAACACTGGCTGGAGTCACCGGAGCGAGAAGCTAAGCTCTGCGTTGCGATTGTGGAAAAAAAATATTTGACCAAAGTGACGAACGACTGAAGCGGCCTGCGATAGGATCATGATGATCAAGGTAGAAGTGTTAATTTTATAATTTATTACTGCATAAATTTATTTATTTATTAAGGAAACACACAGCACATAATATTACATTTGCATTAAACATAATGAACTAAACATTGGCAATTAAAGTTTCCACTGCTAGTTTACACAAATTTTGCTAGGGAATTTTGTAACTTTGATTTTTGTTGTTTGTGTGCGGTATACTCAATCTTATCCAAAACTATCGCGTTGTTCAACCTGAATCCCTTACATGACGCTCCTTGTAGTATTGAACATTCGCTGTAAACCCGATAAAAGTGCAATAAGAAAACTCACAAGACGTCTAAATCCGTACTTTATTTAGGAAACTGGCGTGGGAGTGGAAAATGTTAGCAACAGTCGAGCCTTCCCCCGGGCAAAGGCGATACCCGGCGTGAGAAGACCCTAGTTTCGACTTCAAAGCGGCTTTGAGATTGGTACCGTTCGGTGCATGTGTCGACTAGTTTGCGATTGCATTTTTTTTTCAGCAGTTACTAATGTTGAAGAATTGTTTTAGAAGCAATAAGTTTTTGAATTCCGAATTTTTTAAGTTTTAATGCACTCTTTTCACCAGTTACTTCTTTATAACAATTGTTTTGAAAGAAATATCGTTTTGAATTTCGAATGTGTCAAGTTTTAGTGCACTATTTTTCATCAGTTACTTTTTTAAAACAATCGTTTTAGAAACAATTGCATTTTAAATTTCGAATTTGTCATGTTTGGTGCACTTTTTTCATCTGTTAGTTCTTTTAAATAATCGTTTTAGAAGCAATATGTAGCAATTTATATTTTTAATTTATCAACTTTCAATACAGTTTATTCATCAGCAGAAACAAAAACAAACTTTTGTTTTCAAGAAGAAATTAGTTAGGAAACCAATATTTACCAAGAAAAAACCTGTATTTTTGTAAAATAAATCCTAAAAATAAAATATTTCTTAGCAGTTCAGCACCCATCCTCAGTATAAAACTCAAACGGGAAACTAGCACTTTATGCGAACATACGTATCTTTAACTGGGTGTTCGTTTCCATTCGCCATAGTTATAAAGTGTCCGTTTTACGATCGTCCGACGGTTCTGTTTAACTTTTTCCACTGTTTCTATAGAAGTTACAACAAGTTTCCGCTATAAAACCAACAGCCTGTAAGTATTCTTGCAACTGTTACCTTGGAAAATTGGCTTTAAAGGAAACATTATGAGTGCCTGGGAATGAGAGTTATGAACAAGTTACTACTTCCTTTAATCGGAAGTTAGCTGAAATCAATGTATTGAAATTAGGTCAGAATTCTATGGATAAACTTAAATCAATTAAAGTTTATTCTGAAGATGAGTGTACAGATACAATGAGAAAATTACAAGCTTCTATTTAACGCTCATTCAGAGTGCACGGAGACCTTTTGGAATATGAAGCTAAGATAACAAGTTTTGTGAGTAACATGATTCTGTACCGGTGGCTCATTCGGTACTGAATCTGCACACACAGACATACATACAGTCATAATGTGACTAACATTTGTGTCTGTTCGGTGTCTAGGTGTTAATTTTTGTATTTATGTATAAGCTTAAGTGTTTCCTTCCTCTTACAATCCTGGGTTCTTTAGGCGGCGCGTGATACGGCATCTCAGTGGGCCTTTAGTGTGAGGGCGACAGGCGCGGTGTTTTTTTTATTCACGACCGCTTACCAAAAGGTGGTGTGCGGTCAAAACAAAAAAAAAAACAATAAAAATAACGTTGTAGTGTCCTACCGTAGACGATTCCCAACTGAGCCACGGGGCCAGTCAATGTATTCAAGATCATAAAGGAAGAAGAGATCCAATAAAATCCGATCCGATCAAGAAACATATGATCATCAAACATATTGTTAGTTTTATCTCGGTGTTATATTTCCTTGTATAGGCATACAAGGAAATATAACACCGACAATTGGTTACGCCTACTCGAAGTAGGCGTAACCAATTCAGATGGCCACAACAATTTCACATAAATGCTCTGACCTAAAATATAAACTAGCCCAAAGGTTGATACGGCTCCTAACTTTATGCTGACATAACCGATAAAGGCTTTCCTTTGCGCAGCCAAGAAATATTCCGTAAATGAGCGCGAGATATCAAACCCTTACTTGGAGGATATCCGCACATACTGAGTGTGTGATGCGAGGGCGATGACCTCTGGATGGTTTTGGTTGTCGGTTGTGTATCTGAGCCATAATGCCAAGGTTCCTTCTAAGGTTCGCTCAGAATTGTGTCACGTACGGACAACTCTAGAATTAAGGAGCCTATTCACATCAGACATGCGTTGTTACACATAGCTAGATATAAAACACGTAATCTAAGCAATAACTTACTTCGTACTTGATTTCCTGCTCGAATACACTTTCATTCGAAGATGTTCTAACTTGCCTATTCACATCAGACATGTGTTGAATTGAATATTCAATAAGTTATATAGAGCACGTGAATCATTATAGTAAGGATGCTTCCAGGGTCAAAATAATTACATTATATTTAGTCCGTATTTTAGATTAACAGAATATACTGGACACGCATTTTTTCTTTTTTCATTTTAACAAAAAAAATAACAAAGATACGAGGCATGAAAATTTAGGAGTGGGAGCCTTGGACGTCACTCCATGCGACAAAATGCCACACGGCGTAACATCACGCATAACTTTAACGGGCCATATCTTTGCAATTTTTGGTTTAATTTACAAATGAAAATATTCGTATCTTTTATTTTTGAATAATCTTGACGACGGACCAATTACATTTTTAACGGCAACAAGCCTATTCACTTGGTACTCGACTCACGCTCGAAAACGCTTTCATTTAAAGATTTTGTAGCTTTATCAAGTTACCGAAATTAAAGCTACAAAATAACATCAACATTTATACTCCTTTTGATGACAAAAGGAAGCGACAAAAATAAACCAATCGATGAACAATGCATTCGTTCAACTTATGTCTTTGTTAACTTAACGCCGTCCTTGTGACGTCACGATGTCGACGTCACCCATTTATAGGGTCAATCACATTTGAAAATTAAATTACAAATGTATCTGTTAATGTCAAAAAGTAATATTCCTTTATATTTTGTTTCTATTTCAAGAGCATTATAAATATAAGTACTGTTAAATGTGTGGGCGCCATTGAAATGAATATTAATTAAAACATCTACACGTTATTTTGTCTTACCATGTAATTAATATCTGTGCTTTTAACGAAAATATCATGTGTACATTTGTATGCTTATATAAGTGACTTCGTTTAAAATCCGCAGCCCAGAAATACAACACTTTTCGATATGAAATTGTCGAAAATGTTTGATATTCTATCTTTAAATTCTTCTTTTTCCATTAATAATAATAATTTTTATCATCTACATTAAACGGAACGTTACATAACCAGCAGATATATTGAATACCAAAACGAATTTTATTTAAATAAGACCCGTCTGAATGTAATTATTCCCTTCCGAAAGCTTTATGAAAGAATGTTTTAGGGGAGTAGGACCCTCGAATGGTAGCTTTGAATATCGAGAGGCATCTGGTCTTCTAAAATTTAATTTATACGTTTCATAGATTCTATTAAATTCTATGAAATTATATAAGACATTAGCATACGGTTCATTGAATAGGACGGGAATAAATGTAGTATTGAATATTAATTTATCGAGGCGAATGAACATATAGGTCTGACATAGTTAGCTAGCCATGCCATTTGTGCATTGTAAAACTTTCTTCTCTTCTTCATGGTGCCTCTTTGGAGAGGCAACCCTCTAGGGGGGATTGGCAGTCATCTCCACATATTTTACTCTGTCTTTTGCCTGTTTCGTTTCACTCTATTTTGACTGTGACTTCGGTGGGAAAGCTGGGCGCCTCCAATCCCGAACCATTCACAGAAGATACACAACCAGAATTCCTTTTGCCCGCCACTGTGCCCAGCATTATCGATCGTAGGACTTCTTATCTATCGTATCTGAACGTAGGACACATTCCTAGATAAACAACTTTTCTAAGTTGCAGAATCCCAGAACTTTAGAATTTTCTACCCGATACGACAAGCGTATGTCCATCATGCATCTGTATAGCCCAACCCTAACCCGCCATGAGCTTCGGAAAAACGTTAAAGATCCGATGGTATCGGTTAACCAAAATTAAATTGCCCTGGACTTTTTGTTCTAAGATGATCAATACATAGTTAATTTGTCCGTACCTTTTTTAATCTTTTAATCTTTTTTAATATTTACACAATAAACTTTTAACAGCGACGCTTTGCTTAAAAACCGAAACGTGTAAAACCACGTATTGTTCTTTTCTGTTTACTGTTTACCATAAACAGATTTTATTAATAGGAACAGATTGGGCTCATTCTACACAATGGCCTTAAAGTATTACAGTTGAATTATGTATATGCCTGACAGGGCCTAACAACACTTGCGTTTGTGAGAAATTTATTGTAACGCGCTTAAGTAGTTCAGCTACGCCGTTATATTTCTAGCAACGAACAATGGAATATTTACTAGGCGTAATTTATGAGTGCCCGGGATTACTAAAAGGGTATATTGTTGTGCTCTTAAGGGAACTTCAATTATAAATAACTTTGTTTAACTTATGGATTACGCACGTAGCGCTTGGATGGGGCTCTGCTCACGTGGATTTCGGTGATAAATATTATAAATAGATTATACATACTAATAGCTATTTGACGTCTATAGCTGCGATGGTTTCTTTGAAGTTTGTTTATAAAGGCAAGACAGAGGCCAGTCCGACTATCCACAAAAACCATTTCTGCTCGGATTTGGAAACTTTCTCGTACGTTCATTCGAATCTGACATTAGTCGTGCATAGTGACACTAAGGTGCAGCGCAGACGGCACACTTTTTGTGCGATAGAGTCTTCGTCTGAGACATTTAAAAAGAGCGTCTAGGTCTGCCGACAGAATATTCGAAGATGTGCGTCGTGTGTGTTACTGCATATAATTGCAAAAAAGTGCGTCACGTATAGTCTGTCGGCTGCGCTGCCCCTAAATCACATTTGAACGACGTTCGTTCAAAGTTTGCGCTCCAAGCGGATATAGAATAGACTTGGTTAAAAAACTTCAAAGAAATAAAACTTGAAACTCTTTACAGGGTGTATTTCTGCTAATAATCAGTTGTAGAATTATTATAAAAAATATAAAATACGCAAGTGTTGACATAAATGTATAAATGCGCCTGATAATACTTACCAAACACTTAGGTGTTCCTTTGTAATTACATAGAATTTGATGACTAGCTGGGGGCGTGCCCATACAGTTGACCATAAATATATATATTTTTACGTTTTATATATTTTTATTATTGATATGACGTATTAATTACCAGGTTTCCGCGCTCTTTGCCTGACACTATTCATTGCTTTGTTTTTATTTATGATTTAAATAAAATGGAAGGACTTTTTATTATAATAGCTTAACATGACTTCCCCTTGCCTTATGGTAATCGAATAAAAATTCCAAGTCATTGTGGGAAGGACAAGTAACCTCTTAACCCAGTTTCAGGCCAAAAAAATATGAAATTTGAAATCTTTGAAGACCTTCAGTGGATTGATTGATTGTTCACATGGCTCGAATTTAATATTACGCCCGTAGTTTACTCGTATTAAAAATCGTATCGTAGTAAAAAAAGGCTTGTAAAATATTGCTTCAAAATTAAAATTTTGCATTTCTTTTCATATCAGTCGGTTATCAGCTAAGAAGTTGGCAAAATAGGTATATTAAACTAGCGCCCTCGCTTCGCTTCGGGTGTTTCAGATAAACATTTATAAACTAAATATAACCTATGTTACTCAGTGATAATGTAGCTTTCTAATGAAAAAAGAATTATTAAAATCGGTCCAATACTTTTTGAGTTTATTCGTTACATACAAAAATACAAATCTTTCCTCTTTATAATATTAATGTAGATGAACTTGGACATAGCCCGCAGCGCACACACAGGATTGTTTAAATGTATTTATTATTTAATTTAGTCACAAAATATAGATACATATAGATTATTCTCCATACATGGAGTACGTTGAAACTGTGACCTGAATGCCAAATTGCTCTAGTAACTTAACAAAGTGATTATCAGACAAATTAGCGGCAGTACCTTGAATTCGTAAGTTCCAATTCCAACACACCTTGGCATGTCAAGTTTCAGAGACGATTAATGGTAATGCAACTAATTATAGACAAGTTTAAAGTTGTATTACCATTAAGAATGGAATGGTAATAGGCCTGTTTAAAATATAATTATAATATTATGTTTTTACGTGTTAATTTAATTATATCTACACCTAGCATAATTATTTATTATTTCCTTTTATTTACACTAGCTTTTAATTCCCTTAAATACATAATAATATGTGATTCGTATTTAAAATAAATATTTCTACTGTAAAATAACCAAAACAAATTCCGCAAATTTTAACTATAATAAAGGTATTTTATTCCGCTGTATCTACGTAAATCACTTCATTGTAATGCACTGATTTCTGCTTAATTAATCCAAGTCGGGAGGGGCTTAGCAAATGCCATATAAATGCATGAATGTATCCCTTTATTGTCTTATTAGGTCTTTGATGCACTAACTATTTACATTATAGCAGTATGGTGTAAGTTTTTTACTTCCCTGTCATGTCGTCTGGTGATGACAAGACCTTGGCTATCATCGTATCCATCACTACATAGTATAAAATTATGTCGTATTTGTATCTGTCTGTCCCCATGTATGCTTAGATCTTTAAAACTACGCAACGGATTTTGATGCGGTTTTTTTTAATAGTTTGAGGGATTGAAGAGTATGGTTTATAATGTACTAGCTGAGCTCGCGACTTCGTCCGCGTGGAATAGTTATTTTTTGCCCCGTTTTTTTTTACATTTTCCATTATTTCATAGTTGCAGCGCGTGATGTTATATAGCGTAAAGCCTTCCTCGATAAATGGTCTATTCAACACAAAAATAATTTTTCAATTCGAACTAGTAGTTCCTGAGATTAGCGCGTTCAAACAAACGAACTCTTCAGCTTTATAATATTAGTTTAGATAACACATGCATATAGTATTGTACCCTATACATATATTGGATAAAAATCAAAACATAGGTAGAATCTCGCATTATTTTACAAACTAGGTCGCTGAATTTTTTATTCTAGCGTAGGTCGCCTGCAAGCCATTTAGGCCTAAAAGATATAAAAAAACCCTAATTAAAACCACCTTCATTTGGTATGTTCTTCCTATAAATTGTAGTATACAATTTATCATCACCTACCATCTCAGTAGTTCCTTCTCAAAGGTTAATTCGAGTTCACATGGCATGTGACTAGACAACATCAAACGGTCATATGATACTTCTATTATATTCAACGAGAATCACTTCAATCTATTGTGCGATAAGAGGGCTTTAGATTTCATTTTATTGAAGCCAAGGAATTTATAGAGGAATGTACGTAAGGTGAAGGTGAGATTCATCACGTAAACGACGTTAGTGAAATTGTATTCCGTAGGCTCTAAGACTATATTACCAATTTACATACGTTCAGAATAATCGGTATATATTTTTAGCTCAAGGTGAGATTGCTGAGGCGTAAAGTTTAATAAGGCAGGATATTGAAACGGTTTTTTTTTTTATAACGCGAGATACTGGGCCACAGGAGGCCATCCAGTAACAAACTAAGCCTAGAGAGGCTTATACTCCTCACGCAGAGGGTGTCTCAGAAACGGGGTGGCACACTACCCTTATTATGAAAACGAGACAGGGAACACCGTCCGTAAAGCGCCTATGGGGGTGGTGTCACGGGACCCGGAATGTCTTGAACTGCCGCAACACCAGCGCTGGCCGCATATACAAGGGAAGACTTATGCAGGTGCTGGTGGGGTGGTTTGGAGAGAAAAGGTGACGCTCCGCTCTTCGCTGAAGAGTTACTAGTCGCTACCTTCCATCTCCTTAAAGATTTAAAGAAAGAAGAAAACTCCCTTTACAGAAAGCTACTTTTGTTATCTATTCGAAAATTAATTATACTTTAGCAAGCACACATACTTGTATACCAACTATCTCTAAATCCCTATCTCGTACGGAATAAGACTTTGCATTCAACCATCTGTTAAATCAGAAAACGTTTCTCCACTTGAAGCCGACAAACAACGCAGCTAATACAAGCTTTCGACTAAGCCTTTTAACAACAAATTGAACGTCATTTTACTGTGGCTTTAGAAGGCCCATGAATCATTTATGGCGAAGCCAAGCATCTAAATGGGATCTCTTGTTAATCATTCATAAGAATAGGTATCTGAAACTACTTGAGGCAAGGGTGAAAGTCAAGAACCTTGTACCTTACCGAAAATAATTTTATTGTAGTTGAACATGAAGGATTAATATTGTGCAATTAAATTAGTACGCTTGAGTTAAAATGTTCGTTTAGGCAATAAATGGTAGCATCTTTTAACCGAATAAGTTAGGATAATTTTTTTTATATAATCACGTCAGACAGGTTTGCTCATCTGCCACCGACAAAAATAAAAAAAATTACAAGTGACGGAAAACATTATCATCATCATCAGCCTATTGCAGTCCACTGCTGGACATAGGCCTCTCCAGTTGTTCTCCACGCCTGGACAGGCAGGTTAGCGATCGCAGGGCGTAGCTCATCGTTCCAGTGACACTGCCCATCATTGGTCTGTGGTATTTAGCTGCGCCCTTCAATCTTGATGGTTATATCTCTACTAGTCGGGCTTCTGACTATTTTAACTCATTTGCAAAAAAATAATATAATATAATAATAATCATTTATTTCAGAATTAATCCATACATTTTGGTTAGTAACAATATATTCTTAAGTCTAAGTTAGTAAGTAAGGTACATTCGTATAAAAATAACTTATTTTTTTATTTTCCTACTGCAGAAATAAAGGGTTATTAGATCCCTGGACATGCAAGTCAGTCCAGTGCCTAAATATGGGACATGAGGGTTTATCCTTAATAGCCACCAGAATACTGCTGACGCTCCCCCGAACTCTGCTGTGCATCGAGGCCGCGCGCTTTCGAATGATCGCATAAAAGTCATCAACACCGGCCTGCGCGAACATTGTCGATGCACTGCAGAATCGGGGGAGCCCCATCAACATCCTGAAGGCGTTATTATATTGTACGCGGAGAGCGTTATATGTCCTCTGCGAGAAGTCACACCATAGGCTACAGGTGTAGAACGTTTGACAGTACGCCTTAAATAGGGTAATTTTGACTTCTTTCGTACACCTGGAAAACCTACGGGCAAGCATATTGCATCGGACAGCCAACGCTCTCCTTTCTCGTTCTATGTCACAGTTGTCAGACAGGTTCTCTGTCACAATATGGCCCAGATATTTGAATTGCGATACCCTCCTCAATGCAGTACCCAACAGTGTCACCGGAGGTCCATCGACTGGTTTTTTACCACCAGATCGAAAAACCATCATTTCACTCTTCTTAACATTATAGAGGAGTCCATGTTTAACAGCATATTCCTCACACATTGCCAGTAATTTGCCTAATCCATTAGCTGTTGGACACAGCAACACCATGTCGTCCGCATAACTTATACTGTTAACCATAAGACCGTCAATAGAACAGCCAACCCTGGTGCTGCTGAGCAGAGATATGAGCTCGTTTATGTATAGACTGAAAAGCACCGGAGAGGATAGCCCTCCCTGTCTTACTCCACATTCCATCACGTATTCCCCAGACAATGCCCCAGCCCATCTGACCTGGTTAATTTGGTTACTGTACCAGTACTGAAAAATGCCAACTAGTTCTGGCGGAAATGCTACATCAGCTAGTTTTGACCATAACAATTTGTAATTAACCAGGTCAAATGCCTTAGAAAGGTCTAAGAAGGCAGCATACACTGGTGTTCCTCTCCGGCTGTAGTACCCGATGGTGTGCTTAAGCGAAAACACAGCAGATTCCGTGGACAAGCCGGGTCGAAACCCAAACTGTGCATCATTAATAGTAAGATGTTGACTAAGCCTCCGCTCAAGCACCCCATCAAGAACCTTTGCTAGTATGGTGGCCAACGATATAGGTCTGTAGTTAGTCTTATCCGATATATCTCCTGTTTTATTTTTTACAATGGGTACCACAATTGTCCTCATTAACTCTGATGGTAAGTAGGAGTGTCTAATACAGAAAGTATACAACAAAGAAAGAACCCTAGGGAGGTGAAACCCAGCATGTTGAAGGTGTTCGATGCTGAGACCGTCGTGTCCCGGCGATTTGCCTCTGCTCATGTTCTTAATTATCGCCCTCACTTCGCCAGGTGAGACTCTGACAGGCTTACCTGACACGACGCCCCCGGCACACCCACCCTCCCCACCCGTTGACAGCGAAACCGGCTCCACCTTAAAATGGCTACAGAACAGGTTGGCAATCCCTTCGGGGTTGGCAATTCCACCTACGCTCACGGGAGCAGCCGGTCGAGGGCTAAGTTTCTTAGTGTGTTTCCAGAATTTTGAAAAGTTTTTGCATTCATGTTGTGAAGCCAATAAGTCCATCTTTATCTGATCTTGTCTTAATTGACAGGACTTCAGTTTAGCTTTGAATGCTTTTCTAGAATCACACATTTTTCGGTATAGCATTCCAGAGCGAGGTTTTCCGTGCCACACCCAGTTTAAGAAATCCTGTCTGGCAATCGCATGCGACTCTTTAACATATTTGTTCCATCCAGCGAGTTTACAAATGCGTTTTTTGGGCCTATTTTTCGAATAACTCGACTCAGCTGCCTCCTCAAGCGCACTCACAATTCTTTTGTAAAACCTGTCTATGACTGTCCCATGGCTCACATCATTACACATTCTATCACAACATAGGCTCAGTTCCTCAGGGAAATCAATTTCCCTGAGGGACCTATCACAATGCTCACGATAACACTTGATTTGATAAAGATCCCTCTCCCCCCATATACAACCCCCTTTATTCAATGGTTGATCCAAATAGCCAGGTACGGGTACAGTTGGCCTGATCATCCCCAAATCAACATGTACTACCAAGGGGAGGTGGTCCGACCAATAAACATCGTAGTGTACCTCGACACGCACAACAGACCGCCATGCCGCCTCCGTTACCAGGCAATGATCTAGCCAGCTTGTGGACCCGTGGGCATCACTGACATAGGTATACGTTCCCGAGCTCAATCCCAATTTGGACACATCTGCACATAGCCATTTTTGGTCTGTACAAAAACCTTGCAGTTCCCTACCAAACAATTCGCCGGGGTCCGCATTGAAATCGCCCAGAATAAATACTGATTCCACATTAGAACTTTCTACAATGGCAGCCAATTCACTCATACAATTACAAAATTCAACCAGGTTATCCGAGCCATTGGTAGGCATATAAACAGACACTATTAATATTACTTTATCAGGTAACTCTATCTTAATTGCCACAATCCTGTCATTTTCACATTGCACTATTGACACCCTACCAAAAACTGACTTGCGCCACAACAGGGCAACCCCGCCAAAAGGCCGACCCCTTATGAGCTTCGTTGCATCCATCGAGGACTTACCACAAAACCCAAAGTCATCATCAATATCGCCTAATTTAGGTATTTCATTAGGTAGTAACCATGTTTCCTGCAATGCTATAATGTCCATGGACTTACAAAGATTTCGCACACACTCCAGGGATCTATCAATATTTCTGCAATTAAAGCTCACAAACTTCAAACACAAATTATGAAAGTTGTCATTAGATTTCATTATCATTTAAAAAGTTTATAATATGCCAATTCACTTAATATTATAAGTACCTATGTCAATAATTATTCAATTAATAACTCAATTCAAATAGTTTATACAATTACACACAAATTCAATAAATTATAGATTCAATAATTTAATATAGCCAATATGCAAGTTCATTCAACGTGTCTTCCACTTCCTAGAAGTTGTGACCGTCCTTTAATGGACAGGTTCACACCTTTTGTTTCTACTGCATACTTTGAAGAGGGTACCGTATACTCGTATACCCTCATCAAAGCCATAGTTTACACGTAAAGATGTGGTCCTTACATAGTAAACTGGGAAACTTATAAGCTTTTGTTCTGCGTGTCATCTTGTAGAATGCGCCTTAACAAAGGATTATGTGCGGACGTCAGCCCGGAAATTGCTTTTTCGCTTCTAAGTCGGCCACCTATTGGGAACTTTTATAGACGATGGCCGTTAATATATCTATTGGAAGTATAGGATGTGTTACTATACTTCCTTTCTATACTTCCATGTTTGAAAATAAAAAATATTGGCGCTTACATAAATGTACAAAGCGCTTCGCCTTTTCTCATTCATAGTGCGAACAGCTAAACTATGGAACTGTTTACCCCAGTCCGTGTTCCCCGAGAGATATAATCTTCAGATTTTTTAGGCGAGAGTGAATCGGTTTTTGTTGGTTTTTGTTGGGTGAGCACGCTCCACCTTAGACTCTAACGTTGCATCAGGTGACTTGGTCAATCGCTACCCATCTATAAATAAAAAAAATAAATGATGCACCTTAGTTGTTTTGCTTTCCTTCTGGGTGAGGACCTTCTGCTCTTGGTTGAACGGTGATGATAACAACCTTATTTTTAAGAAAAAAAGTATTGTCTAGTTTCTTCTCCCGTTTGTTCGACATGAAAAGTAAATTTTAAATGAAAAATTTATTGCAATTTAAACTTCGTAGCTTAATTTAGTAATACATCTAATTTATATAGATGTTTCAAATCTTATTTCTGACGTTTTTAATATTGATATTATTAATATGTTTTTATTGAAATTAAGCATTGAGATCGTTTCTGTACACTCTTGTTAAATAGTTTAAAACGAACAGTATACACAATTATGTGATAAATAAATGTCGACATTTTATTACGTTGTACTCGTTACTTAAGTTCATCTAAGTACCAATTTCTTAGGTAAAGTAACACATACCAAGGTAATTTCCATCTTTTTGCTTCTAAAACTAATCAATCAGCTCCTGCTTTCATTAATGGCTTCGTCAAACCGCTTTGTGTGGTAAAAGTGATTCCTTCTCAGCAGCGTAATTAATATTCCATAGGATGTGTCATTGAAAGGTTTCATTCTTCGAAGCAGCCAATCAACGTTTAATTAATTAATAGAAGTGATAATGCACGTCAAAAGTACCTATCTAAGGGGAATATGCATGAAAAACATTTTCGTACATTTACTATTTTATCGGAAAACAGACGAAAATATACTGTGAATAGGGAAAGCGAAATGAAAATTCTCTGAAAAATAGACGAGCTACAGTAGTTTTAAGTAAAATGTATCGTGCCCTTTACAAAAATATATGTATGAAATATTTAAAAGATACTCCATAAAAGGTTATGGATTTGTATTTCCAACTACTTGTATGTTTAAGTTTCGTCATTTCCCAAATTCAAATTTTTACGTTACATCCACGACAGTTTCTGCTAGTTAGAATATTAGAATACAATCGCTTTTCTTTTTAAAGTGTAGGTGATTTTGTTGTCATGGTAACTTAATTGTTTTGTTTATTTTATTTTCAGCTTGCTATACAATTTTAAACAGCCAGTCCAAAATACTGCCACCACATATCAACGAGATAGTCTGAAATTTAAATTGTAACTCAAGACATGCCACGCCGGAAAACAGCGCCATCTAGTCCCAATCTAAGCCAGAACGTCTACTATGGGTACTAGACAAGTGGTAAACTTACTTAGATACTTTTTGTGAATAAATACGTATCATACATACATAACAAACACTCGGGCCAATGCAAACAAAAGCTTGCACTCTGCGGGAATCGAACCCACGACCATTGTGTTAGAGGCGTTAAATACCACTGAACCAATTTGGTCGTAAATTAGTTTCTGACATTTATCATATTAGTTTCTGACATATAACGTATGGGTTGACATATCAAGCAATCAAAGCCTGACGTCGAGTGTACGTCTCGCAATGCGAATTAGTTCAATAGTGCATTCAATATTAATTAGAATTGATTCTAGACTATAGCACAATACAGAACCTCTATGCACTATTCTCTATAACAGAGGTCCTCAATCTTTTTGGTGATGGAACCCTTTTGGATAACAAAATACTTGATGGAACCCTACAATAAAACAATGGTTTTTAAGTGTATTTTTTATTAATAAGCATAATTAGATGTAACAGTTACTTATTACTTACTTACACAACAAGTATAATAATAGTGAATCGTGATACGCCGCGTCACAACGGTCGACTAGAGAGAGGTGTTTTGATTTTTTTTAACTTCTTGCGGAACCCCGACAGGGGTATCGCGGAACCCTAGGGTTCCGCGGAACACACTTAGAGTATGGCTGCTCTATAACAATATCTTCTGTATAATTGGCTAGTCTTCTATGGTCGATATACGTTCAAGGGGAGTATTATTATTTATTATTATATTATTAATGCAAGCCGAAAACTATTTGGGTTACGAGTTCTACAGAGGAGATGATGTAAGAGAGCGACCTATCACCTGCCCGTGGTGCATTATGCCAACATCAAACGAGGCTCTGCGAACAATAAAACGATCACGATAGAAGGCGTAGCTAAATACCACAGGCCGATGGTGGGCAGCTACCCAGCGTGGCGATTATGGAAGATCCAGAAGTTTGCCCTAGGTGGCTACCAACTGGAGAGGCCTATGTCCAGCAGTGGACTGCAGTAGGCTGCCACGAATATTATATCCTTTTTTTTGTATTATATACGAGCTTGAAGGTCACCTGATGGTAAGTAATCACTTCAACCCATAGGCACCGCAACACCAGGAGAGTCACAGGTGCGTTGCCGGCCCTTGAGAAATCTTTTAAGAGAGGTAGGGCATAGCGAATCTTCACTCGTATTTAGCTGCCCGTCCGGGGAAGGACCTCCACCCTATAGAATACATCCGGGCCGTGTTTCTGCTGGTGAGTAGGGTCTCCGGAGCTCGTGGGGGGTTAGGGTTGGGCCGGCATGGCGGCTCCCCCCGGAGGCGGCATGAAGGTGCCTAATGAATTCCCCTCTAAAAAAAAAAAAATGGGCCGGCATGGCAGTGGCAACTGACAGGTAACTAACCAGTTACTTGTCAGTTGTCACAGCGACTTGGGCTTCTCTTTGGCTTTCTATCAGGCATAGGGAAACCATTATGTCGAACTACTATAAAAAAAATCTGTAGGCTCGCTTTTTGAAGATCCCTAGGTCGTATATCTGTAAGGGAATCACATTAACAACGCAAGTCGTTACTATGCTGCGCTTCCTAAATTCAAACGTAACACAATAATTTAAATTTCATTTGTACAACCATAGTTAACCCGTTATCTGCCACAAACATTCCATAACAAACCCTATTACTGGCACGTCTGAAATGGAAGTCTATCGCATCCATATTGAAACAGTAGGTAAGGGTAACAATAGTCCGATTTTCCACTCAACGGCTACGTTCGAGGAAGGTTTTACCTCTCCATATTTCATTGTGAGAGACCTCTGCATTTTACCTCAAGCTGTAGTCAGTACCTATTGTGTCTGTTGTATGAAATTCGTCTTATGTTATCAATTTTTAACGACGAGTTTCTTTCAGTGTATGCTGACTATGACATAATAAATAAATAAATAACCAAAGACATGCCACGCTGGGCCACACAGCGCCACCTAGCCCCAAACTAAGCCGAAGCTTGTACTATGGGTACTAGACAACTGATAAACTTACTTAGATACATTTTTTTTTGTTAATAAATACATAATTATACATAGAAAACACCCAGACCAATACAAACAGATAATGCTCGAGGGCTCGATTCCTGCTCAGTACAGTTACAGAAAACGGGCAGCAGCATTTAACAAGATAGATTTTAGCGAGGTGGGGCATAGCGAATCTTCGCTCGAATTGAGCTGCTCGTGGGGGGAAGGACCTCCACCCTATAGAATACTGCAGCCGAACGACCTCGGGTCGTGTTTCTGCCGGTGAGTAGGGTCTCCGTAGCTCGTGGGGGGTGAGCTCCGGAGACCCTACTAACCCTAAGGTTGGGCCGGCATGGCGGTGGCAACTGACAGGTAACTAGTTACTTGCCCGTTGTCACAGCGATTTGGGCTTCTCTTTCGCTTTCCATCAGGCGTAGGGAAGCCATTATGCTGTGCTACTATGTATAAAAAACCTGGGTACAAATAAAATATGAAATGACCTAAAATATGATATGAATGATATGAGGCCTGTGTCCAGCAGTTGACGTCTGCAGACTGAAGATGATGATGATGACAGAACAAACATTTATGTGCGTGAACAGAACGTGTCTGTTTCTATTGGTCTGGGTGTTCTTAATACAAATTTTAACGTTACATACACTGGCTGATTAGAAGTTAGTTTTTCTTTTGGTGATAGGAATTTTGTCATGGTAACGTGATTCTATTTTGTATAATTTAATTCAGCTTGCTATTTTATTAAGGCCTCTCTTTTGTTCGTTATTTTCGAAATTCAAATTTTAATGGTACATACATGACAGGCTGGATAGAATCCAATGGTTTTCTTTTTCTTTTAAAAGTGTTGGTGATTTTGCTGTCATGGTAACGTGATCCTGTTTTGTTTAATAATTTCATTTTAGCTTGCTGTTTTATCTAGGTATCTCGTTTACTATCCATCGGACGACGGAAGGTTACTATGCTATGCTACTATAAAAGTTTTAAATTGTCGAAATCGAATCTCCGTTTTAGAAGCGCAACCAGTAAGTACTCTTAAGACGTAGCTTAGTAAAATGTACAAAGAATTTAAGCAGCGGATTTTTTTTGTACAAAAATTGTGAACCGGAAATTCTAAAACGCGAGACGTGAAAAACATTTTCTAACGAAATAAACACGTTGAAATAATATTTGAAGTTATAATGAAAGGAATTTTCCGATTTATCACGTGAAAGAATTCGCCCTGCAAATTCCCGTTGAAGTTTCCGACCAAGTTTTCCTTTCGAAAGAATGAAAATGGGTACCTGGTAGTTTGCGAGATTTGTCCACAGAATGACAAATAGTCCGACATTTGGAGAGGAATAGCGGTTTTACTACAGCTTATTACCGACTATTATTCAGAAAGGCAACGTAAAGACTTCCTTTACTACTAGTCTACGATCCCGATATACAACGACCTTCACCGAGATAAAACGTGTTTTATATTTAACTAGCAACCCGCCCTTGCTACGCTTCGGATATTTCATTATACATAAACCTTTCTCTTGTTAAAAAAATCCATATTAAATCGCACATAGGGATTTAGGGATATAGGGACAGAAAAAGCGACTTTGTTTTTAACTAAGTATATAGTGATTTAATATATCAATAAATGCCTATTAAATTTTAGTTCCGGGTATGTTTTACTGGGTGGGAGAGAACCGAGATAGTGAACTGTGGCGCGAAATAAAGGAAGCCTTCGTTGGACGGATCAATCAACATGATTGATTGATTGAATTAATCAGACCGGTGCAAAATGCTAGTATCGATTTACCTGTTTATACATCCAAGAGCTGTGACCGAAAAAAGGCAACTTAACGTTTGCATATTCTAGGGGCTTCATACGGTTCGATTGGTACTTAAAGAATTAAACTAATAACCAAAAAAATCGGTGAAATGTTTAACAAAAAATTTGTTTTTTAAATTATTCATTAATCATATTATACCCTGGACTAAAATTTGATAGGCAACCCATACGCAATATATTAATTGACATTAAATATGTCAATTAACATCATACTAATCACATGTGACAAATCTTGGTTTTATTAATTTGTATGTTTGTTACTTCTTCATGCCTAAACGGCTGAATGGATTTAAATGAAATTTGACAGGAGGGTAGTGTATGATCCGGAATAACATATAGGCTACTATTTTTCTCCAAATTCCCACGGGAACGGGAAACCGCGGGTAACACCGCGGGGCGCAGCTACTTAGGTATAAAATTGCGTTAGCATCATCAAAACATCTCGGTGAAGTTTGTTATAATACCAGGATCCTATACTATACTATTAGAATAAGAATAAGAATAAGAATAAGAATTTATTTATTTGCAAGAATGCGGTACACAATATTACAGGTGACATGTATAATATAGAACTAAACACATTCACTCTTCAGAGCATGCAAATATTATGTCAAGTTGTCAAATGAAATAAATTATTAGATTGAATACATAATTGAAATAAATTGTTACATGTCAAATTAAATTAATTATTAAATTGAGTACATACAAGTGAAATAAATTATTATACGTCAAAATAACTAAATTATTATAACACCTAATTGTACAACCAGAATAACATTTACCACACTTTCAAAATATCATTATAATTGAATCAAACAAAGCAAGTCACACGTGTGGTCAAAATATTCTTTCAAACTATAGAAACAATGTTGAATAAGCCATATTCTAAGCCTATATTTAAATTTACTAAGTGTCATATCATTTGCGTTCATGGGTAATTTATTATATAATTTGACCGCCATCGACCGACTGTTCTTTGAACGCATAGCTGTTTTCATTAACGGCATGATTAATTTATTTGGATGTCTACAGCTATAAGTACGTGGAATGTCATACAGAGTCTTAAATAGCTCTGGGTGAGTTTTAACAAAGACACACACCTCATATACATATAAGCAAGGGACAGTGAGTACTTTCAATTGTTTGAACAAAGGCCGACATGAAACCAAATTATCTACGTCATAAATAGCTCTAATACATGCCTTTTGAGCAATAAATAACCTATTTATATGGCAAGAATTGCCCCACAACACTATCCCATATCGCAGATGTGAGCACACATGTCCGTAGTATGCATGAAGAGCAGTTTCTCTGCTAGCACATTTCCCAAGCTTCCATAAGGCATAAGCGTAGGAGTTAGTTTTGTTGCATAATTTATTTATATGATTTTCCCACGTGCATTTATCGTCTACTAATATACCAAGAAAAGTAACGTCATTTGTTTCTACTAAATGTTGATCTTCATATTTTAAAATTAAATCTTGTTTATGTCCATTTTTATTTACAAATTGAATATATTTAGTTTTATTAATGTTAACTTTCAAATTATTATTTTTAAGCCAATTTACTATACAGTCTACCGTTTTTGTTAAGTCAGTGTTATAGTTGTTTATACTCTTACATGGTATTACCACAGATATATCGTCTGCGAATAGGACACAGGGGTGTTCCGTAACATCAGGGAGGTCATTGATGTAAAGAAGGAATAGCAATGGCCCAAGAATACTGCCCTGGGGCACCCCTGTTCGGTTTACTTTAACTGTAGATTGATTGACATTGATAATGTTCCGTTCATCTTGACTCAGGATTTCCACGTATTGTTTACGATCACAAAGGTAAGATCTAATCCACTCATAAGCTGGACCTCTGATCCCATACCTCTCACATTTATGAAGGAGCAGTTCATGGGAAACATGGTCGAAGGCTTTGCTCATATCGAAAAATACAGCAGTAAGTGGAGTCCGACTATCAACATACTCAATAATTCTGTCAACGAGTGTGAAGGCCGCCAGAGTAGTCGATTTACCTTTCTGAAACCCATTCTGTTCATTTTTTATTAAATTGTGTTTAGTAATAAATGAATTTAGTCTTGCTAGCATAGCTTTCTCAAAAATTTTAGACCATATTGGAATCAAAGATATAGGTCTGTAATTCCCTACACTTGTTCTATCCCCTTTTTTGAAAATCGGTTTAACAACTGAGGTTTTCAGAATGTCTGGGAATATACCGGAACTGAAGGACAAGTTTATTAGATGAGATAACACTGACGCTATATCTTCTGCTACTAATTTTATTATTTTTGTGGATATATTGTCATAACCAGTAGAATTCGTCGGTTTTAATGTCCGTAATATCTTTTTGATTTCATAAACATCAGTTGGGTGCAGAAATATACTATAGCTATTAATTTTAATATTTTGTAATACAGAATTATCGTGTGAAAAATCATTCATAGATGTCAAATTTATAAAATATTCATTAAAATAATTAGCAATGTCAATTGGATTTCGAATTTCATTATTTGCGTCATTTAATATAGCTTTTATTGTATCTCTAGAATTTACTTGACCAATTTTATTACCTATAACATCCCATGCTGCTCTGATTTTGTTTTTGGCCTTAGATATGTAATTGGTATTTGTAATCTTTTGAGCCTGGAATATACATTTTTTAAGAAGTTTGTTATATTTTCTATATTTCGTTCTATGCTCACTTGTGGGGTTTTTATAGTATAAGAAACGTAGGTTTCTCTTAACAGATGTTGCTTTCCGAAGGCCCTTTGTAAACCAAGGGGATGTTTTTGATTTAGTAGTGCATTTAATTTTGCTGAATGGGAAACAAAGATCATAAAATAGTTTAAAATGGTCGTGGAAAGGTTTTCTTCTTCGTACAAAGGTTAAATTCTTATTTGTACTGTTACCTTGGACCGAATTTTCCTTGATCAGTAAATTAAGCCTATAAAATAAGGTTCCTCTGGTTTTCTAATTATAGTTTGCAGCCTTTGAGACCTCCTTGAAAAGGAGACTAGTAGTAGGAATGAAGGAAATTTATTTTCACAAAATATTCAGTGACGCGAAGAAAGGAACGGGTTTTTAATTAAAGTCTAAATACTGGCTTGTTTTTTTCTGAACTGAGTATTTAAAAGTTAATTTCAATCCTTATTTGAACGAAATTACTAATGCTAATTTATAATGCGTGTAAAAAACTTGTGCACCAAGTGTATTATAATACCTAGTTTTAAGTCAATTGAGCACCATACCGCAATTGAATAATCTATACTATTAAAATGCTCATGTCCGCACAGCTTTGATTCATATTGTTCCCGCAAGTAATATTCTTGACTGACTGGCTCGGTGGCTCAATTGGTAGTGACCACTGCCTTCTGAACCAAGGGTCCTGGGTTCGATTCCCACCCGGGACAAACATTCGTGTGATGAACACTTGTGTTTGTTCCGTGTCTGGGTGTTTATATTTGTATTTAAGTATTTATTTGTGGTACCTTCGTTGTTCTGATACCCATAACACAAGTGCTTAAGCTACTTACTTTGGGATTAGAGCAATGTATGTGATGTCGTCTGATATTTATTTATTTATTATTTATTTATTCGTGTGATAAAACATTTGTGATTCTGTGACTGGGTGTTGTATATTTTGTTTTACTAAGTTTGTACCTCTCGTTCTGATACTCATAAATTCTGAAGGTACTTTGAGATCATAGTAATGGGTAATAATTTTGTCTGATATTTATTCATATATACAATTTTAATAATTTCCTACTTTGAACAGGGAATAAAATTTTATTGCTCACTTTTAGAGTATAACTTTTCGGTCCAGTAAAGCACAGAATGTTTGTATTTTTATTAGCTATGTAAATGTCTTAACTAAGTCCCAATATTTACTACGAGCATTACTGGTAACATATTCCTATTATATTTACCTACATTTCTTGTGACATTACCATCAGACGTGTTCGTCCTGTTACATTTTACATTACCTTTGGTGCACGAACACATATTACAATAACACAACTTTATTACCCTCATCATGTTTATATTGTGAGCCGAGTCCTCTTCTTGCGAAATTTCGGTAAACATAGTTTGGGTTCTACCGTCCAGTGATGGATAGCCGACGTGAAAAACAATAATAAGGAAATAACCTCATTACCGCTGGCTATAGGCGTCAGGGGAAAGGGTTCCCACTTATATGGTCGGAAATAGCTTATTTTGGTCGCTCCGATATCAGTAATAAGGTTTACGGTATGACAAAGGATGCCATAACTCATGCCGAAAATCATGCCTTTAGTTGGATAGGTCAACATCAATAAGGCTTGGGAGAAATTACATGACTGTGGGCTCATTTGGATAAGACTCAAGCTATTTGAGCCTTACTTAAATACTTTTTTGTAAATAAACACATTATGAGACTTTGCAATCACAGAGACCAATGTTAACAGGTAAAAAAACACAAAAGTATTACTGTGTTCTGTATGTACACTAACCGCACACATTTCTGCTCTGATCTAAAGGTTGACTGGTAGAGAATGCTCCTAGTATTAGGTTCGCCTTTTGTACCATTTTGTACAATAAATAAGTTAATCCGTACATATTTGTACTATCATCATCAGCCTATCGCTGTCCACTGCTGGATAGGCCTCTCCAGTTGTTCGCCATTTCGGGCAAAGACATGAAGGCTTTACCCATCGCTCCGGTGTCGCTGCTGCCCGTCATCGGCCTTTGGTATTGAGCTACGCCTTCAATCGTGATTGTTATACCGCCACCAGACTTGCAAGAGCCTAGTTTGTTATTCGGCAGGAAGCACCATGACAGGTGAGGGTGATTTGGAGCGAAATGATTTGTACTGTGCGGGGATCGAACGCCGACTGTATCAGAGGGAGTGTTCATTAAAACTGAACCATACTCATTTAACTGCAAAAAAATAATACGTAAAAATAACTCTAAATGGTTAAATACTAAATCAACGAAGTAACGTAATAAACAGACAGAAAATGAAAACAGCCAATTAACGATATTAATTATTACATTACCAACGACGCAAAGACAACAAATATTGTTCATTTCATAATTTTAATTGCATAACTCTCGGGGGATTCACCCGTGCGTTGTACGATGTTTGTTTAATGCGCTATTTGTCGATTACACCGTTTATTAGCTTTTAATGCCCATAGCTCCTTTGTCCTAGTACTAGCCTATAAAAGAGATAAAATGTCATAAAACCGAGATTTTTAGGGCCTGACTATTATTATGGTTACCACTTTTTCTTAGCTCGACCGAAATGTAGGATTTGCTTTTCACTTGAACGTAGTAGCTGAAATAGCGCTACTATTTTTTTTTAATTCAGACAACATCACATCGTTGTTCTAATTCCAAAGTAAGTAGCTTGAGCACTTGTGTTATGGGTATCAAAACAACGAATACAAGTTTCGTAAACATAACACAGCGTAGAATACAAGAAAGTGAGGTAAATAAGAGTTAAGAAAAAAAAATTGTGAATTTTTGTAAAGATAAATGCTACAAAATACGATTATGTAAAAAAATATGTATTAATGGATTATGCAATATAAAAAAAATACCAAAAATGGTAATACTTCATCATATGGAACTTGTGGCTGATTAAAAAAAAGTCATGAGTTATTGAGAAAGAAATACTACTTAGTACTTAGTAGTACTCTCCATAGGTTTTACTTTTTATCAGGCAGTTAAAGCTTATCCGATTGGAGAAAAATTAGACCTAACTATTATTTCCATGTGCAGCCTATTCGGCGGTCACTACAGTACCAAAATCATTTTTGAATGGAAACTCCTCTAATCTGTCTGACTGATGGTCGAATACAGAATCCGATTATGACAACTGAAAGCGCGATCTGCGAACATAATACGAGCACAATCGTTCTGCACATCAGTGTTACGCTTTTTGAGTATCTGAATATACCTGAAGGCTTTTGGGTGTAGGAAGTCGGTAGCAAAAAAATCGGAGAAGGGATGTGATTTAAATGGATAATTGTAAAGAATTTGCTATTGTTTCAAAACAAAAAAGGCCTCTCAAAACCTAAATCCATAATGATCAAAGTAGTTTTGTACTAGTTATAATAAAATTCTAATTTTATAAAATACTAGCTGTGCTCGCGACTTCGTCCGCGTGGAATAGTTATTTTTGCCCCGTTTTTTTTACATTTTCCATTATTTCTTCGCTCCTAATAGTTGTAGCGTGATGTTGTAGCCTAAAGCCTTCCTCGATAAATGGTCTATTCAACACAAAAAGAATTTTTGAATTCGGACCAGTAGTTCCAGAGATTAGCGCGTTCAAACAAACAAACAAACTCTTCAGCTGTATAATATTAGTTAAGATATGTCATGGAATCAATTTGTGTTTGTGAAATAGAGTAGGTATGTACACACAGTATATAACATAATATGTAATATCTCTTTGTATTGGTTTGTGTGTTTATTGTCTACAATCCAATATATTTACAAAATTAAAAAAATATATTATGTTGATCAGTTGTCTAGGATGCTTCGGCAAAGTTTGGGACTAGATGATGCTTTGCGGCTTGGCATGACATGTACTATCTATTCATTTATTTATAATTGCCTGAAAGTATAGTTTTTAAAAGAAAATTACACCGAATGCCTAATAAAGAAAACAATCATCACCTTTTATGACAAGCATACAAACTAAACGACCGCTCGGCAAACATACACGCCGTTTCGTTACAGTTATTACACGCACTAATGTACGCTTCTCGCATTACCACGCTGAGTTATAAGCGCGTGATAATATAACCGCACGCTTTGCTCACTGCGAAATTACACGTTCAAAATGCATATGATATTGGCATTTGCGGTAACAGTTAGCGGAATTGTCAAAAGAGCTAAGTTCAAGCACGATTGATAGAATTTAATTGCACGAAGGACGCGGTATCATTCGGCGATAGTGGGATTTCATTTACACTAGCGAACCGTCGTTCAAGTATTTCAGATAAACTTTTTGGGTTAGGTACATTATTATTGGCGTTTTTTTTCTGCAAAGTCTGCCAATCAATGTGTATTTATAATTTAGAAACAATAACGCGACTTCATAATAGAGTTATTTATTTACATGTCATAACAGTTTAGTTTGCTATGGTAACGTTGTCAAGATACGTACTTGACGTATCAATAATGTAACCCAAGGTGTGAAAAAAATAACAAAAAAACCTTTTTAAATACTGATGTAAAAGGTATTTACATGTCATAACAGTTTAGGTTGCTATGGTAACGTTGTCAAGATACGTACTTGACGTATCAATAATGTAACCCAAGGTGTGAAAAAAATAACAAAAAAACCTTTTTAAATACAGTTACCACGAAAGTGGTGGAAATATTCTGCAGAGTGCTTTAAAACGATTTCACTTATTTTGCACAATAGGCATGGTGCCGAAAAAAAAGTAATTAGTCCGTCTTTTAGATTGATAAAAAATAAAAGACACGTGCAACACACGGCAAATGAGTGACGTCAAAGACCCCACTCCTACATTTTGATGCCTTGTATCTTTGCTTTTTTTTGTTAAAATGAAAAAAGGAAAAATACGTGTCCAAAATATTTTTATATAATCTAAAATACGGACTAAATATAATGTAGTTATTTTGACCCTGGAATCATCCCTATTATACATTTATATAGCTACTTGCCAATTTAGTGCATGTTTCTCCAGCGTATTTATCTAGTTTCCCGGGAGATTAACCGCAGTAGTTGGGACTTAGTCAATGCAGCATTAATAATGTTAACTAACCGAAATCTACGGTTGGGTATGAAAACGGTAGGTATATGTAGTAACGAACATTCAGAATAAAGTCGATCGGAGTCAGTCTTCTACTTAAGAGACCCCGCAAACTACAGACTTTCTATCGGCCGATAGTTTAGTCGGGCTCATAATTAGTATGAAGATCAGCCGATATCAAATCGTTGTAGTATGCGGGCTTGCAAACATCTTCATACTGATTATGAGCCCGACCAAACTATCGGCCGATAGAAAGTCTGTAGTTTGCGGGGTCTCTTAAGTAGAAGACTGACTCCGATCGACTTTATTCTGAATGTTCGTTACTACATATACCTACCGTTTTCATACCCAACCGTAGATTTCGGTTAGTTAACATTATTAATGCTGCATTGACTAAGTCCCAACTACTGCGGTTAATCTCCCGGGAAACTAGATAAATACGCTGGAGAAACATGCACTAAATTGGCAAGTAGCTATATAAATGTATAATAGGGATGATTCCAGGGTCAAAATAACTACATTATATTTAGTCCGTATTTTAGATTATATAAAAATATTTTGGACACGTATTTTTCCTTTTTTCATTTTAACAAAAAAAAGCAAAGATACAAGGCATCAAAATGTAGGAGTGGGGTCTTTGACGTCACTCATTTGCCGTGTGTTGCACGTGTCTTTTATTTTTTATCAATCTAAAAGACGGACTAATTACTTTTTTTTCGGCACCATGCCTATTGTGCAAAATAAGTGAAATCGTTTTAAAGCACTCTGCAGAATATTTCCACCACTTTCGTGGTAACTGTATTTAAAAAGGTTTTTTTGTTATTTTTTTCACACCTTGGGTTACATTATTGATACGTCAAGTACGTATCTTGACAACGTTACCATAGCAACCTAAACTGTTATGACATGTAAATACCTTTTACATCAGTATTTAAAAAGGTTTTTTTGTTATTTTTTTCACACCTTGGGTTACATTATTGATACGTCAAGTACGTATCTTGACAACGTTACCATAGCAAACTAAACTGTTATGACATGTAAATAAATAACTCTATTATGAAGTCGCGTTATTGTTTCTAAATTATAAATACACATTGATTGGCAGACTTTGCAGAAAAAAAACGCCAATAATAATGTACCTAACCCAAAAAGTTTATCTGAAATACTTGAACGACGGTTCGCTAGTGTAAATGAAATCCCACTATCGCCGAATGATACCGCGTCCTTCGTGCAATTAAATTCTATCAATCGTGCTTGAACTTAGCTCTTTTGACAATTCCGCTAACTGTTACCGCAAATGCCAATATCATATGCATTTTGAACGTGTAATTTCGCAGTGAGCAAAGCGTGCGGTTATATTATCACGCGCTTATAACTCAGCGTGGTAATGCGAGAAGCGTACATTAGTGCGTGTAATAACTGTAACGAAACGGCGTGTATGTTTGCCGAGCGGTCGTTTAGTTTGTATGCTTGTCATAAAAGGTGATGATTGTTTTCTTTATTAGGCATTCGGTGTAATTTTCTTTTAAAAACTATACTTTCAGGCAATTATAAATAAATGAATAGATAGTACATGTCATGCCAAGCCGCAAAGCATCATCTAGTCCCAAACTTTGCCGAAGCATCCTAGACAACTGATCAACATAATATTTTTTTTTTAATTTTGTAAATATATTGGATTGTAGACAATAAACACACAAACCAATACAAAGAGATATTACATATTATGTTATATACTGTGTGTACATACCTACTCTATTTCACAAACACAAATTGATTCCATGACATATCTTAACTAATATTATACAGCTGAAGAGTTTGTTTGTTTGTTTGAACGCGTTGTAGTATGCGGGCTTGCAAACATCTTCATACTGATTATGAGCCCGACCAAACTATCGGCCGATAGAAAGTCTGTGGTCTGCGGGGTCCCTAAACGTTACGAATATCAATATAGGTATAGGCAAACCGATACTTCAAAAGGCGCAAAGACTAAAATACCTAATTACGTTTCTGGGGCGCCCTAAAACTTCTTTATTTTTATGGCCATAGATGAAAAGAATAAATATACCATCCAATATCATTAATAGGGCAGATAACATTGAGATGAAAGGTTTTGCTTTCGCTCGCCTACTATGTCGTATTTTATTACAAGACTTACTTATCTTAATGCATGGCGCTGTGGTCTCGTAAACGCGAATAATATCTTCTTATATTTCCGCGTAAGAATTCGGTTTCGTTTTCCTATTAGCTTTTAAGGAGGCCTACGTTCCGCAGTAGTAGTAGTAGACTGACCAGAACTGTTGATTGAAGGAATCTAACAATACAATATTATTATAATTCACGCGCGTTCATGCCGATGACGCGTCTATAAGCGGATAAACACGCTTTGAATGAGCGGCGTCGTGAATTCACAAAACGCAACTATCAACAACGTTATTTAACTACCTATGCGAATAAGGATTATTTTGTGTTTAAAACATTTGATAGTGAATTACCCTGCTACGCTTTAACTTGCGTTTCCGTAGTAGCGTTTTGGCAAAGATAGCACACGAACGAAATAATTAAATAAACCTCATCGTGGAAACGAACATCTAAATCTTCTTAGGCCGTATCAGCCTGCGGTCGTAATTAGATCACAGAATACAATTAAACACAGCGTTATGTAAGCTTAAGATGTACTTAGCTTCACGAAATTATTTCCTCTAGTAGGTACTTTGTGTATAATAAAACCATGCTAAATGCATTTCAAGTAAAATATTACTCTCTGCATTCGCACAAAGATAGACTTACACGGCAAAGGACATATTCTTTTTTTATATTATGAGTACCTAAATGGTTAGCGCTTGATTTCACCTGATTTTCAAGCGACGTAAACCGAGCTAAAACAAAAAGTCAAAAAGTTTCGAAATAAATAATTTTTTTAAATGTCCACTAAGTCAAACCACTGAGTAAATTATGCGGAAGATACGACTTTTTGCTTGAAATATTCCCGTTTTAGGTAACCATGAAATTAGCATAGCTTAGTACAATAGGGTTATTTCCAGGGTCAAAATAATTTAATTATATTTAGTACGGACTAAATATAATTCAATAAATACGGATAAAATAAGGATTTTAGATTATAAAAAAATAATGGACATGTTTTTTTCTTTTTTCGATTAAACAAAAATAACAAAGATACAAGGCATAAATTTAATTTTTTACGGCAACAAGCCTATTTTTATAGATTTAAAGCAATAAAGATAGACGTTTAAAGAGTAATATATATTAAAGAGTACGAAATAAAGAGTAGACGTTTAACCATAAAATTTGGGTATAGCCACAACACAACATATTGTTATGTTTTTGACAATAAAAAAACAAAACACAAGTACATAACAAAGACGACGATCAAAAAACCGTCAATCAGTTTCCCGCCTCAGCATTTTGCTACTGCAGACTCAGAATTTAGTATTCAATACAGATTCGAATTTTGAATTTACGATCAAATTCAGAAAGAATTTTTAACGTACAAAGTGAATGGTCCATAGCCGTTCAACTGTAAGATCGGGGAATTATATAAAATTTACTACCCACGTCGTGTTCCGGTTTATATCAGATGCGCCAATCGCGAATGGAAATAGCGGAGTCGCGGTGAACATTCACTATGCATATTTCATAGCCTGGGTGACTTGATCAGCGAGGATTGCATTCAGTTCACCTATAACGGAACATTTCGTTTACGAAATGTTTTAAAATAACATAACTTTTTAAGCAAAAAACAAAAACAGACTTTAATATGGCGACAATGAGAAGGAAAATCTCGGAAGTAAACCGTTTAAAACATGAAATAATTTTTCAAATCGATTCACAATTCTCGGAGATAGGTAGGTATGTGGTAATAACAAAAAAAATAAAAAAGGCATATTCAGTCAAATTGAAAACTTCCTCCTTTTTTTGAAGTCGGTTAAAAATGTTGAAATATTGCAGATTTGACTAATTGGAAATTTATATCTCGGCAAGTTAATACGTTATAGCTGTATCTTTAAAGATAACTTGACATTAATCAAAAACAAGTCAACGTCAGTACTTGACCATTTTTTTTTTCTTTTTTTAGAGGGGAATGCATTAGGCACCTTCATGCCGTCTCCGGGGGGAGGCGGCATGGTGTGTGGGACTCACACCTCCCAAATAGGGAGGGCATACCCACTAACTACAGAATAATAATGTTAGCTCGATATGAGAGGGGTCTCTTATAGCACAGGTTTGTACAAACTTAAAATAAGAGATCCACACATTGTATCTATACCGATTGTAGTTAATAATAAATATATTTTTGATTTTATTTTTGATTTTTTTTTTTGACTAAACCCCCCTGTGTCGCCAGTGGGCAGTAAGTTGCAGGGACACGGGTAGCGCCGAAGCATACTTGACCATAGTGAAACTGTTAATTAATTTCACAAATTACTCGTATGTACTCGTGTTTATAGATCTGGTACTGACTTTGAATAAAGGCTAGCGTTATCACATAATACTCGTATCTAACAATTTATCACCAAAAATTGGTCAACTTTAACCCATTATATTTCGATACTCTTTGTACACCTACAAAACAAATTAATGAATTCAATTAATTTCACCTGTTACATACTCATTTCCATTATTTATTACAGCCATTTTATACAGAAACCTACTAATTACTGATATATCGATATTTTTCACTCCCTATTCATCATCATCATTATCGTCAGCCTTAAGTGTCCAATGCTGGACAAAGGCCTCCCCCAACGACCTTTTTTTATTTGGGGAGAGATTTACCTTAGTCGCCACTATTAGCAGATGGGTTGGTGACCGAAGTAGGTTTTATTTCATCATCATTATCATCATCATCAGCTTATTACAGTCCACTGCTGGACATAGGCCTCTCCAGTTGTTCGCCACTTAGAGCAAACATCTGGAGGATATACCCATAATCGCCACGCTGGGCAGGCGGGTTGGCGATCGCAGGGCGTAGCTTCTTGCTCCGGTGACGCTGCTGCCCGTCACCGGTCTTTAGTATTTAGCTACGCCTTCAATTGTGATGGTTATACCGCCACCAGTCGGTTGCCATCGCCTCGTTTGTTATTCGGCAGGATGCACCACGGGCAGGTGAGGTTGGCTTGGAGCGAAAAGATGAGAGGCCGCTCCCTTACATCCCTTTTTGAGGTTTTATTTGTACCCAGGTAAACGCTGCTGCCCCTTTTACTGATTTTCCCTTAGTCGTCATCTACGACCCCCGTAGGATGAGACTGTCTATCCATTAACTGTTAATTTTTTATAACAACCCTAATTATATCTTTAGACTTACTTAAATTTCATATTAGGAGTAAAGGTTACATTTGAAAACCTTGTCTTGGATTTTGTAGGTATTCTCAGGCATTACAAGTATACTTTATTTAGATATAGTATACTTGGTAGTTACTATAGTACTTAGGTCCTCTTGAAAGTCGAAACTTCATGTAATATTCAAGAGCTACTTCCTAATTTTCATCTGCAATAACTTCTAAGAGAAGTAGGGCATAGCGAATAAGAGAGGCAGGGCACAGTGAATCTTCTCTCGAATTAAACTGCTTGTCCGGCGAAGGACCTCCACCCTATAGAATACCGCAGCTAAATGATCCAGGTCGTGGTTCTGCCAATGAGTAGGGCTTCCGGAGATCGTGGGGGGTTAGGGTTGGGCCGGGCATGGCGGTGGCGGGTAACTGATCAGTTACTTCATGCATGCATACTACAGTCCATGTATGCCGGCCGGCCACTTACGGCTGGCCAGGGCATGCATGGATGATGTGGCCGTATGCTTCGGCGTTAGGTACCCATATCCCTGCTACTTGCTGCCCACTGGCGACACAGGGGGATTTAGTGGGTATGCCCTCCCATATTGGGAGGTGTGAGTCCCACACACCATGTCGACTCCCCCCGGAGGTGGCATGATGGTGCCTAATACATTCCCCTCTTGAAAAAAAAGGGTGGTCATATTCAAAATCCCGAAACCATATTTGACAATGGTAATCCCCAACACATTGTAATTCTACTGTTTCATTTTCTAAACGTATGTACATTCAATATGAAATGGTCCGAATTGGTACCGCCAAAAGGTAACAAGGCAACTGCAAATCAAATAACCTAGCTACACTACAAAATTCAATTTGGAATACTGGCGTTCGAGAGAGCAATAATTTTCACTTGTGCTATCCTGACTTCTAGTAAAAATGAAATAGTAGACAGTCCGATGAAATAGTATTAAGTTATTTTTTACTTACTTGGGATGTAAGGGAGCATAAGCCAGTCATGGAATGCCCTTCCAGCTCATGTGTTTCCATCCTCTTACAATCCTAGGTTCTTTAGGCGGGGCGTGAAACGGCATCTCAGTGGGCCTTCAGGGTGAGGGCGACAAGCGCAATGAGTTTGTTCTATTGTGCCTGTCGACGTAACTTTTGGACCTCACGACCGCTTACCATCAGGTGGAGTGAGGTCGTCCTGAAAGCTCTTCTTATAAAAAAAAAAGCTTTTCACTACAAGCCCCCCTTATCAGCCCTGTGGTGCGTCCTGGTGCATAACGGACGAGGCTCGGGAAACCGATTGGTGGCGGTATCATCACGATTGAAGGCGTAGCTAAATGACACAGGCTGATCGTCATCATAGCCCGTCGGCTAAAGGGTAACGTAACGAATAACTTGGGAACGAGTGGGTGTCTTATCAGGCATAATATGACTAGCAGCGGACGTGAAAACGTTGATGATGATAAGGACCGGTAACAGTGATTAGTAAGGAACCGTTTTGGATTTGATACATGACGTATTCCCACCAGTGAGTTTTTGTACACTTAAGTAAACTAGATCAAAATACTGCTTAACCATTCACAACAGGTTTTAAAGCAGACATTATATTTGCATAAATCCTGGTTTATCGAAACAGTTCACAATTTAATTCTGAAGTCACAGAGCGAGTTGTAATACAGTTTGCGGTGACGTTGCTTACAATTTCAAATGGTAAAATGTAATGTCATGTTTTCTTCATAAATAGATTGTTGAATTTAAATGTTGTATAATTAAAAGATAGCGCGAGTGGTGCTACAAACAGTAATCTTCTCGTAATATCAGGCGTGCTCATTTACTGGTGACGGAATATTGTAATGTCAGATTGACATTACAAATCTTCCGAATCCGAGTTGAAATTGGCATTGCGAATTGCCCTGCAGTGCCCTGTGAAGTATCTGACATTGTAGGATACCTTTGCACCGTCCGGTCCCGACGAACACAGCAAACAAAAGTCACTGTGCAAATATACCAAATTCCCGGCCAACGCTTTTGTCCCACCCAATCACCGTTTGCTTAACTGCCCGGACCATAGGCGGAATAGATAAAAGACGATGATTGAATATTTTTCACATATATACTATGCAAATAAATTTCATATATGAAATTTATGGGAATTCTATAGAATGTAAACAAATTAGTGTTTAACATTCCGAGTTTCATAAGGCGACACAAAATCAGTAACAAGTTTTGTCCCGATCAAACCCTCTTGGTTGTCAGGTGGCACCTAACAAGGCAGTCAATCCATATGGGAACACAACTTGTTTCTATTACTATCTTAATTAAAAAAACATTTTCTTAAATTTCCCTTTCATCATTACCATTACCCATTTGCTGTCCACAGGCCCTTGAATTGTTTGCAACTTTGCCTTTCGATCCTGTGGTCGTTCTACACTCTCTACGATTTATTGAAAAGCGGTATCCGCTTTAGAACTCGTACTTTTTCTTAACAAGATCATAAAGAAGGTGATCCCAACATTACTTACTTAATTACTCCGCTGGCTCAGCGACCCGTAGTGGATCTTGCCTGTAGCCTCCGACACAACAAGACACCATTCGCGAACGCCTCAGAACAGTTTCCGATCCGTAACCCAAGCAGGTCCTTCTCCACCTCTTCCTTCCAGCGGTACCTGGGACGCCCAACCGGGCGTCGTCCCAACATTACACTTCTATATAATGTACACACTATTATATACGATACGTTCCTGAATACCATAACATTCCTAGGATTTTAGTACAGGCTCTGAACGGTTATAAAAAAATACCTACATTTTTTTTGGGTAGATTTGTCATCATTACTCGCCTGACTACGATCAGATGTGTTGAGTGAGGGTGACGCTTGTAGAGCAGTAAACCATTCTCTTGCTGTTTACTTGAGTATCTGGCTAATTTTCAGTCTTTTCACCACGGCGACATCGTTAACTAATCAAGAGGCAAGTGGATTTGGGTGGAGGTAAAATACTCAAATATTTGTCCTTTTAATGCTAAAAGACGGAGTATAATGTTATGGTTAAACTTTCTGCGCATGAGAAACCAGGAAGAGAACAAGTCTAACAAAGGATTAACCGAAAATCCCTTAACCTCCACCAAAAAGTGCCAACAAAACATTGTTCTTGATAAAACTGTTTGTTTCCGAATTCACCCTTTCTGGGCAAACTGAGCCCAACAAAACTCACGTTTAGTGGACTCGAACGAAGTAATTGAAGACGATACGTGTTTGGGATATCAATACTGGCTACGGGGAGTTTAATGCGGGCTTAGCTTGAGATTAGATGTTCGGGGCGTAAATGTGGGGACGCACATTGAACCGTTGAAATGGGTCACTGTGTCCGGAAGTCGAACGTTTTCATCTTTACAATACTTGAATATGAACTTTTGAGAGAGGTATGCGAATCTCCTCCCTATAGAATACCGCAGCCAAATGACCTCCGGGTCATGTTCCTGTCGGTGAGTAGGGTATCCGGAGCTCGTGGGGGGTTGGGATTGGGCTGGCATGGCGGTGGCAACTGACAGGTAACTGACCAGTTACTTGCCCGTTGTCACAGCGACTTGGGCTTCGTTTTCGCTTTCCATCAGGCGTAGGGAAGCCATTATGTCGAGCTACTATAAAAAAAACTATGGGTTAGTTAGTACCCATAGTACAAGCTTCTTAGTAAGTTAGTTGGGGACTATGACCAACAATATACATCTGAGTATATCATTTGGCTAGTGCCAACTGCTTACTCAAATGTATATTTTTTTGTAAATAAACACATCTTGTACATAGAAAACAACCAGACCACAAACAAACACACATGTTCATGTTATAAGTTATAATTAAGCTTACTAAACGTCGTTGTCATCATCATCATCATCAGCCTTTGGCAGTCCACTGCTGGACATAGGCCTTCCCAATAGTTCGCCATTTGCCAGCCATCTTCGTGATCGTGATCACACTGAAGGCGTCCAACTCTACATTTGCCGAGACGCGGTCTTCACTCCAGAACTCACGACAAATAAATTACACAGAATCCATATTCCATGATACGCCTGATAAAACAGGACTTCATTATTGATTCACGCATCATCAATGATATTCGCAGTTGCGAAACGTGAAACAGTCGAAATCATTAATTTCTTTGATGAAAACATGAAAGTAATTTGTAATTAACGATGCCATGTTTTACGGAAATAAGAATTTTATGTGTTTAATTTCAATTTTATGCAAGCACTATATTTATTATTTTTAACTTATTGTGTTAATTAAAATTATTTTTAAATAATAAAATTCTTTTCTGTTTAATTTACGTAATAACTATCAGATGAAATATTATTCTTTGATCTGTTCCATTATATTTTCACTTAGTTATTTCTACCTCAATAATTTCTCTTGCTAAAAATAACACTGTTCATGTATTTTTGGCTCTTCATTACTCAACCACAAACATAAATAAATTTCAGCATAAAATTGGCATACGGGTTTTAACTGAAATTATCATAAAGCTTTAATTAATAGCTTTATAAGAACACTCAAATATTTCATTGGCAGATCGGGTTATTAACGGGTATTTAAAAGCTAATAATACGCAAATTAACCGTACGACCGTTCATACAGTATATCTAATTTTAGTCGTGCGTGTATTGTATATGTCATTTTTAAATGTCATATTATTTTTACTGTTTATTAGTTCTTATTTTGTTTTGGGTCTTCCTAAAAGTCTCGTATGTACCTATTTGTTTGTAGCACACTTCCTTCTTACTGTTTCTGCTTAGTCAAATGGTTGACTGATAGAGAACTGCGCGCTGGCAGGGATACCTCGGTAGTATTCTTATGCCCTATACCACAGGTCGCATAATAAAGAGTCCGATCACATTTTTTTTTCAATAATAAAGCTAATACTATTTTATAATACCTACTATTTTTCAATAATAAAGCGAAAATCATCGAATTACCAAGATTGTCAAGTGCACGCAAACTTGTTGAAACTTATGTAAGGGAAGTTTGAGGGCAGGTAATTTGGCTGTCAGTCGCATGGTTTGTAACTCGTTAAAACATCCCGTCCTTGAATGAACAGAATAATTGACAGTTATTGCACACGAATCCGTGGAAACGTGGCATCTGAAAACCATGTTGACTTCTTAGCCTTGTCTTTTCGGATTCAGAATAGGACCATCCCATCTCATCGTAGGTGTAGTAGAAGATGAATGAGAGAATATCAGGAAACGGGCAGCAGCGTTTACCTACCCGGGTACAAATAAATCCTATTTTAAAAGTACACATACATATTAGACAACATCACATACATTGCTCCGATCCCAAAGTAAGTAGTTTAAGCACTTGTGTTATGGGTATCAGAACAACGAAAGTACCACAAATAAATACTTAAATACAAATATTAACACCCAGACACGGGACAAACACAAGTGTTCATCACACGAATGTTTGTCCCGGGTGGTAATCGAACCCACGACCCTTGGTTCAGAAGGCAGGGGTCACTACCAATTGAGCCACCGAGCCAGTAGATTCCTTCAATTCCTATTGCCCAGGGTATCCCTGCGATACTGCCAAGCGACAGGTGGGTTGGAGAACTATGGCAAATCTCTTCAAATGGCAATGATTATGATTAAACCTTCGATGATAAGCTGAAACGTCAAGAAAACCTTTAAGTTAACCCATTTTATACATGTCTTTTTACCATATCTTCAGAGATCACAATCAAATTACTTTATTTGCAAACAAATACTATGCCCTTCTCGCTTGATGCAGTTTTAATATCTTCCGCAAAGCAACATTCAAGAGTCGGGGGCAACAATCGCGTTATGAAAGTTCGGCCTTTAATTTTCTTTTCATCGTCCTGACCCCTTCTGTGAAGAATGAATGGCAAGAGTAACTGAGAGTATAAAACATTTTTCATTTTACTTTTTAACCATCAATCAGACTTTGAAGTGTTTTACCGTTAATATTCATGATTTTCGCGGTTGAGTACATGATGTTATTGTTATTTTGAATTATTATAAAAACAATCTGCATCGCACGGCTTTGCCCCTGAATCGTTTAGATAATCTGATATGAGAGCTACATTACTGTTAACTTTCATTCAACTCCATTTATTACTTTTATCGTGAAGTAGTAATTATACATCCATTCAAACAAACGGTTTAGTCTAAGAATGACCGATTCGCAAAATGACTACATAGTCTAAAAATGACCAATTCTCGAAATGACTGATTCTACAAATGACTGATTCTATAAATGACCGATTCGACAAATGACCGATTCTATAAATGACTGATTCTAGAAATGACTGATTTTTCAATTCTATAAACAGCAAGTAGTTTGAGCGCATATATTCGCTTTCGCATATATAAGATGTCATGTAAAGCCAAGCTTATTACAACTCTACACGCGCCCAATTCTACAAGCATCTTACTTCACAATCACAAATTTAACGTCTATGCCAAAATATGTGGATGGCCGTATTGGTCGTTTCGAATATAATAAGAGTATTTTTTTTTCCTACATATAATCTTAACTAATATTATAAAGCTGAAGAGTTTGTTTGTTTGTTTGTTTGTTTGAACGCGCTAATCTCAGGAACTACTGGTCCGAATTGAAAAATTCTTTTTGTGTTGAATAGAGCATTTATCGAGGAAGGCTATAGGCTATATAACATCACGCTGCAACTATTAGGAGCGAAGAAATAATGGAAAATGTAAAAACAAAACGGGGGAAAAATAATTATTCCACGCGGACGAAGTCGCGAGCACTGCTAGTCTTAACTAATATTATAAAGCTGAAGAATTTGTTTGTTTGTTTGTTTGTTTGTTTGTTTGAACGCGCTAATCTCAGGAACTACTGGTCCGAATTGAAAAATTCTTTTTGTGTTGAATAGACCATTTATCGAGGAAGGCTTTAGGCTATATCACATCACGTTGCAACTATTAGGAGCGAGGAAATAATGGAAAATGTAAAAAAAAACGGGGAAAAAATAACTATCCCACGCGTACGAAGTCGCGAGCACAGCTAGTTCTTACATAAAGCTCAACGGCCAAGCCAACCTAGACAAAGATGTTCTTTATTGAACTGAAAACTAAGTACCTACCTATAGTATACAGTTGTTATACAATTACCGGTATTTGTATCACAAACTGTGTTTATGAAGAGCAATAGAGGTACTATTTAATCATAAGGTACAGTCAGGTCATACCCTCATTGTGTAAACTCAGTATCACATTGTAATCTAAATTTAAGTTCGCTAATTAAGTTCACATATTGGTACGACGCGAGTTCTAAAATAAAAGGCTAATGAGCAGGATTAGTGTAAAGCACTTTTAAAGCCTGATTAACGTTAGATAGAAGGTGGAATTACCGTGTGTGCTTTTAACTTTGTTTATTACCTATATCCTTTTTACATTGTGGTTAAGTACCTATTTTGTGCTTTTACAATACTCGTTAACTTTCTTGTATTTGGCTCTATCATATAAGTACCTATAAAATGATGAAACTTTTCGCTTTTATTTTATGTAAAGTATTAGATGTAGAAGTAATTAACGTGTCTCGGACACAATAAAAGTTATTGATGAGACAGCAAAAGTTTACACGGTATGAAAATCAAAAAGAATTAAATGAGCCAAAAAGTTTGTCGTTGATCATTAATAAATGGTAGTGTATGGTCCATTTCTTATTAATAAGCCTTTCGCTCGCTTCTAAATCATTTGAAGTAGAATAAGAATAAAGAATAAGAAAAATATTTGGCCATCACAACATAACAACAATAACTAGTACATTTCAATCTTCAACACAAACATAAGCAAAATAAAACAACAAAGATATGTAACAGATTGAACGTAGAGTTGTGACGTCCAATATAAAAAGGAATCACTCAGCATTAAATGAAGCAGCAAATAGACATAAATGAACACGAATGAATGACCTAAATCAGTGGTTCTTAACCTTTTAGACATAAGGGACCATTTGTCAAAATTTCTGTCTTGTTACGGACGATCTGTTCTAGTTTGTTTATTAGTTTTGAATTAATATGGGTACATTATCTAAGTGTAAATAAATGAAAGGTTGTTCTTATCTATCATATATAGATATATATGCTACTTTCGCGGACTACTTGGGACGCTTCCATTGACCACCAGTGATCCGCGGACCGCCGGTTAAGAACCATTGATCTAAATGAACATGCTAGACAGTTTCTGTAAACTGCTTGCACATTCATTCACTTTTGACATTAGGCTAGTACAACTAAAGTTGAGTTTGAATGCCGTTCATTCATAAATAGTATATGCAAAAAAATTAAATGCTTCACCTAATTTTTACTGCTTGCACGTTCATTCCCTTTTGACATTAAGCTAGTCAAGTTCGCCATTAATTAAAAAACAGTATATGTAAAAAATCAAAAGCTTCACCTCATTTATCCTTGTTCACAGATCAACATGAAGCTGTTCTCGGTGATATGCGCGTACTTCTACGCACTACTCCTATGCGCTACGTCTTCCGTGGGAGACGACAGGTCATGGCTGAGTCCTGTCATCGAGCTGGTGGAGATGGACTACGTGGATATTTGCGAGAAACGAGCATCGGCCACGTGGGATGAACTGATTGGAAGCCCTAAAGGACTGTCTGATAAGGTCAGTGGTTAATATCATCATCATCAATAATAAATAACCCAAGACATACCACGCTGGGCCACACTTCGACATCTAGCCCAAAACTAAGCCGTAGCTTGTACTCTGGGTACTAGACAACTGGTAAACTTACTTAGATATTAGATACCTACTACATAATATACATAGTAAACACCTAGTATCCAGACCAATACAAACAGAAATTTTCATTCACATAATCGTTTGTACTGTGCAGGAATCGAATCCATGACCATGGGTTCAGAGGTCCCCAAATGAGCCACCGGGCCACTCATCGGCCTGCAAACGTCCACTGTTGAAGATGTTGAACAGTGCCTATGAGTGAGCCTATGGGCTTCCCCCAATGACAACGAAATTTTTCCTTTTTTTTATAAGTAAATGGGTAGCGCTTGACCCCAACGCACCTAATATGAAGCGACGACGTTGGAATTTACGACGGAGCGCGCTTACCCAACAAAAACCTATTTACTCTCGCTTTAAAAATCTGAAGGTTATATATTTCGGGGAGCACGGACTCCGGTAAAGAGTTCTATAGTTTAGCCGTTCGCACTTTGAATGTAGAGGCATAGCGCTTTGTGTGAGTTTTTGGAACATGCACCATGCCATAACACACTGTTTTTTCCCAAAGCTCAGAAGATCTGAGGGTTACCCGTTCGCTTTCCCTAGCGTTCATTTCTGAATGCATAATAATATTTAACTTGGAGAAGTCGTAGAATTCAATTACATTATTAATTCAATCCTACTATGCATTTCTGTTATGTTATGCTATGTTAATATTATATATATTATGTTAACATTACAGTTGCTTAATATACCAAAGTGTTAATCAAAGTAATCTTCAACGGTAATTATCAACAAACCGTACCGTAATTTGGACAATTAAGTGCTTAGGGTCAATCTGTGTAAGAACCTTTGGCATAACTGGGGCATCGTCTGATTTAATTATTACAAGTGGGTTAACACTTACCAAGGATAGTTCCGAATTGTGTTTCAACAATTAGACAGTTTACTTAATGTTGTTTGATCTTATAGGAAGTTCTTCCCCCGGTGAAACAACGAAGTTCTTTCAGTACTTCTGACTATACGCAGGACACTTTAAATGTTAGTGAAGACATAATAATAGGTACTCTCTTGAGCGAATTTCGATTAAACTCCATTAGATTAAAAAAAAACAATTAAAAATCCGTTTCAAGAACTCAGTAGCAAGAAAAACCTCTTGTAAGCAATAATAAAGTCATCAGTTACATAGTAATGATTTCATAAAATTGACACCTGACCAAACTTTAAAATAACCTTAAATTTATCACCAAAACCCACTCCGAGAGAATTGTCTCACCTTTTACTCCGATTTTATTGAATTGTTTTCTATATTTGATCTGTCACCTTGTTTGTAAACACAAACATAAACACCCACCATATTTTACTCTGCAACGGGTCGTCACATAAATTGTACGACATAAAAATATAAAGTACAGGTAGCGTTAATATTAAATCATACTAAACGAAACAAATGCAGGCTTTATACCCACCATTACGTGCGTATTTCATTCCCATACCGTCCCGTAGGAGACAGCCGGGAGATAAGCAAAAACGGTTCAGCTAAGCCGTGGACGTGACTATAGAGCTGCTGGTGCGGTAAGGGCGGTTTCAGAGTCACGCTTGTAGACGTTGCTAGACGTTGGTCGCAGCCGCTTGCGATCGATGTTGTCTGTTGCATCTGTCGCAGATTTCGGAATCGATGCCATCCTTACCATCATCATCATCAGCCTATTACAGTCCACTGCTGGACATAGGCCTCTCCAGTTGTTCGCCACTTAGAGCAAACATCTGGAGGATATACCCATAATCGCCACGCTGGGCAGGCGGGTTGGCGATCGCAGGGCGTAGCTTCTTGCTCCGGTGACGCTGCTGCCCGTCACCGGTCTTTTGTATTTAGCTACGCCTTCAATTGTGATGGTTATACCGCCACCAGTCGGTTGCCAGCGCCTCGTTTGTTATTCGGCAGGATGCACTACGGGCAGGTGAGGTTGGCTCGGAGCGAAAAGATGATAGGCCCTTACATCCCCATCCTTACCAATGATATATAATATATATGTTATGGACCAAGTGATAAATGTAGCATTATATATAATGCCCGGGCATTCTGATAAATGGCCAATATGAGAGGGCAATTTGATAATCATTATTCAAATAATCAAATTGATCGGGCATTATAAATATTGTTTATCACCCTTTGGGCAAAGTAATAAAAACATATTTTATAACTATTTCGCAGTCTCCTGGTCCTCTGTAAGGCTTGCGTGGGGGCATAAGCTCATCCACTCCTGAGATAATATAATATGTGTATGTGATACACAGGCCAGACATTACTTCTGACTGCTCCAAGATGACGCACTCATCTTAACTAATATTATAAAGCTGAAGAGTTTGTTTGTTTGTTTGTTTGTTTGTTTGTTTGAACGCGCTAATCTCAGGAACTATCTTAACTAATATTATAAAGCTGAAGAGTTTGTTTGTTTGTTTGTTTGTTTGTTTGTTTGAACGCGCTAATCTCAGGAACTACTGGTCCAAATTGAAAAATTCTTTTTGTGTTGAATAGACCATTTATCGAGGAAGGCTTTAGGCTATATAACATCACGCTGCAGCTATTAGAAGCGAAGAAATAATGGAAAATGTAAAAAAAAACGGGGGAAAATAACTATTCCACGCGGACGAAGTCGCGAGCACAGCTAGTTAGTAATACTCGGCAAATGCAGCACTATTGCCTAATGATGGGAACTAAAGTCCTTAAGAGTTTTACTTAGGAAAGAAAAAAATTGCTTTAAGTCAAGTGAAAACGTTGCGAAGTAGAATCAAGCAAATTACTTGTCAAATTAGCCCTGCATAAGTACATACTACTACCTAGTTCCCATCGACCAATGGCAGTACTGTCCCCTATATCCTAACCGTTAAGGAGTTCTATGGCTTCATCATCAGCACCAGATGTTGACGCCCGGAAGCATATGCCTGAGTAGGTTATGATTGCGTAACAAAATCACCATATGAGCATACAACTTTGGTTGTTGCCCTCAATTTCTTCCGGATACCATCATCAGATCCTGACTTGGTGATAATGAGACCACCACGGAAGTGTCTTCTGTCGAACAAAAAAAAATTTTTTGACATCCATCTACATATAATAGGCTTGTGTCCATAAAAAAATTAATTCCGTCCGTCTTCTAGATTATTAAAAAATAAAAGACGTATTTTTTCACTTATAAATTAGACCAAAAATTACAAAGATATACCCCGTTAAAGTTTCGCGTGACGTCACGCCGTGCAGCATTTTGTCGCACGGCGTGACATCAAACACCCCCACTCCTAAAGTTTGATGCTTTGTATCTTTGTTATTTTCGTGTAAATGAAAAAAGGAAAAATACGTGTCCAATATATTTTTATAATCGAAAATACGGACTAACTATAATGTAAGTATTTTGACCCTGGAAACATCCCTATTGACGGAAATATCGGTGAACATACATAAAAAATTATACATACAGACGAATAAAGAACCTCCTCCTTTTTCGCAGTCGGTTAAAAAAAAACATTACCGGATACATCGATCTCCGAATAAGAACGCGTGCATCCCTCCCCTTTGCTTTATTATCAAATTGCCTAATTGCCACGTAGCAATACAATAATGACCGGCCAATGTGATAAATAATGAAGTTTAGATAGTAATTATCACTTTGCCCAATAGAATTTGACATTATTCATAATGCCCTAGCATTATAAATAATGCCCGCATTAATCACTTGGTCCATAACATATATAAACTATATAAAGCTGCTGGTGCGGTAAGGCTGGTTTCAGAGTCACCCTTGTAGACGTTCCGTTGCGGCCGCCGGTCGCAACCGCGTGCGATCGATGTTGTCTGTTGCAGATTTCAGAATCGATGCCATCCTTTCCAATGTTATAAGCTAGCCGACCAGGTGTATCGTTTCATCGTATCCATGTTTTTTTTTACTAAATTATATTTTTATATTATACAAATGGCGTGAGTATAAAGCTTCTTGTGCGATAAGGCCGGTTTCAGAGTCACACTTGTAGACTTCTGTGCGTTGCGACCAGTCGCAGCCGCGTACGATCTACTATCGTATCAGCCTCGTTGTCGAAGACTTCGGAATCGGCAGTATCCTTACCAGTAATAAAAATGCTTTCACGTCAAAACTACTAAAGCGATTTAAACAAAATTTCGTACACACATAGTCTAGAGCCGATAGTAAAAAGGTTTTATATTTGGATTATAATATCTACCAAAAATTTGAACTCATTAGTCCACATTCAATAGCACTGGTAGAAACAGGTTCTAAGAAACTGCTGCTAAAAACATAGCATATGAATGCCGTGTTTTACATGTGTACTGTGATGTTTTTTTTATCAATCAATTAGGTGTTTTGTTTGTGGTGGGTGCCTTGTTTCACAAGCCAATTTATTTCTGTTTTTACAAGTATTCATCTATGAGATCAACTCTAAGAGCATACAAACACGTGGTTAGCGTAACCGGTGTAAACAAACCCTTATGACGGCGACCTCACGCACTTTTCCCATAATTATTTTTATGGTACGCGGTGTATTTATTTTATTTATCTTAGGTGCATAATGATTTCACATTGTAACGAATTTCGTGTTAAATGTATCAGATACAAATATTATACAAGTAAACCACAACTGATTCACAAGGTTTGTACTACTACTTTGTACCTATTATCAATACTAGTATAACAGGGTCATTTTCTAGAACACTTTAGAGTCCCTTAAACATTTTTAGCGGGAATAATCAACTCTTTTTTCAATATAATTATGTTTAATTATTAAAACCTATAAAAATTTATTACTAAAATTCAAATGGGATATAATTTTGCATTCAATAGCAAAAATATTTTTTTATTTCGAGGTGGCGAAATAGCCGTCAAATGGGCCTACAGAGAAGTCTGATCATAACAAAACTTGGCCCTTTCACATTTACGTCTCCTGTGAAACCAAGCTTAGATACTATAAAAATATTAAGGCCACAAAAACAAGGACGTTGTGCGAAAACAACAAAGAAGATGTTTACAAACATCCAACGTCGGCATTTACAAAGGCTACTACTTCGTGTCTTTACCGTAGAATTTTTCGACTGCCTCATTTGAGGTCCTATTAAAAGGTAGGAGAAGTCCGGGACACTTTATCAGATGAGAGAGATGAATCACCTTTGAAAAATCAACTTAAATTTTTCTGTAACGATGCGTCAAGCCTGTCTAAAACGGTCTATAACCGCGGTTTACCAATGACCGTCTTGACGTATCGTTAGAGCTAAATTGATTTTTGAAAGGTGATTCATCTCTCCCATGTGATAAAGTCTCCCGTATTCCTCCCACTTTCCAACAATTTATCATCACCATCATATTACTGCAGACCGGACTGTGACATACGGAGCCGAAACGTGGACACTAACGGTACGGCTAGTCCACAAGTTAAAGGTCGCTCAGCGAGCTATGGAAAGGGCTATGCCCGGCGTCTCTCTGCGGGATCGTATCCAAAACGAGATGATCCGGCAGAGAACCAAAGTGACCGATATAGCTCAACGGATTAGTAAGCTGAAGTGGCAGTGGGCTGGCCATATTAGCCGCAGAACCGATAACCGTTGGGGTAAACGAGTTCTGGAGTGGAGACCGCGTCTCGGCAAACGCAATGTAGGACGCCCTCAGGCCAGATGGAGTGACGATTTGCTTAGGACGGCTAGCAAATAATAATGGATGCGAGAGATTATGATGATGATCATCATCATCATAAGCCTGCGAATGGCCACTACTGCACATAGGCTTCCCCCAATTGTAATTGTCATTTCGGGAGATTCTCCTTAGTCACTCCTTAGAAGGCTGGCTGGTGCCCGCAGTAGGTTTTACATGTGCCTAGGTAAACGCTGCTGCCCGTTGCTAGATATTCCCTTAGTCGTCTTCTACAATACCCAATACAATAAGATGAGATGACTTGGTCCCATTTTAAATCCGGAAACCACACGGATAATGCATGTCTTGTTATTTCTTTTTAAGAACACAAGCTAATTATGAATTTCATTTACACAAACATGTTTAATTTATATTCAGAATTGTAAATGCTTGACATAAAACGTTATTAAGCTTGTGGGAAAACATTTCAATTAAGTCAGTTTAATCCTGCATACGGCTTCAGAATGTTCTTCGTTAGCTAACAGGGATATTCTTGTTTGTGTAATTCGAATTCATGCGGGAAATCGATGGCCTGCCCAGCGTGGTGATTATGGATATATCTTCCAGATGTTGGCCCTTAGTGGCGAACAACTGGAGAGGCCTATGTCCAGCAGTGGACTGCAATGGGCCGATGATGAGTAAGGATCCCTAATCTTGTACTTTATATTGTATTTACCTTTATATTGTACTAGCTGTGCTCGCGACTTCGTCCGCGTGGAATAGTAATTTTTTCTCCGTTTCTTTTTTACATTTTCCATTATTTCTTCGCTCCTAGTAGTTGCAGCGTGATGTTATATACCTTCCTCGATAAATGGTCTATTCAACACAAAAATAATTTTTCAATTCGGACCAGTAGTTCCTGAGATTAGCGCGTTCAAACAAACAAACAAACTCTTCAGCTTTATAATATTAGTTAAGATTAAGATTTAACTTTATATTGTACTAGCTGTGCTCGCGACTTCGTCCGCGTGGAATAGTTATTTTTCCCCCGTTTTTTTACATTTTCCATTATTTCTTCGGTCCTAATAGTTGCAGCCTGATGTTATATAGCCTAAAGCCTTCCTCGATGAATGGTCTATTCAACACAAAATTTTTCAATTCGGACCAGTAGTTCCTGAGATTAGCGCGTTCAAACAAACAAACAAACTCTTCAGCTTTATAATATTATATATAACTAGCTGTGCTCGCGACTTCGTCCGCGTGGAATAGTTATTTCTTCCCCGTTTTTTTTTACATTTTCCATTATTTCTTCGCTCCTAATAGTTGCAGCGTGATGTTATATAGCCTAAAGCCTTCCTCGATAAATGGTCTATTCAACACAAAAAGAATTTTTCAATTCGGATCAGTAGTTCCTGAGATTAGCGCGTTCAAACAAACAAACAAACAAACAAACTCTTCAGCTTTATAATATTAGTTAAGATATATATATATATATATATATAATATAATATAAATATATATAATATATTAGTTAAGATTTAACATTCTCAATATTTTCTCTGACAGATGGAACGGGACAAATCCTTCGGTCTGTTCGCACAGAACAGCCGCCACGACGTGGAGATGGCCTTCAACCAGCACTCGGCTGGGACCAACGAGGAGTTCCTGAGGAGGAAGGTGCAGCTCCTCCTACATCCTGGGGACGTGCTGCTGGATACTAAGCAGTGGATGAAGGTTTGTTGTTGTTCTTTATTTTGTGGTCGTGTGGCGGTTAGAGCAGGCGTCTACTGGGTGCGCCCTTCGGTATGGGGCGTAAGAATACTACCGAGGTACCCCTGCCTGTCGTCAAAGGCGACTAAAAGGGCCTTCAGGATTGTGGCGCGCTCGTACCGGGAGGGCATCACAACATCCTCCCGAGGTGTGCCGCCAGTCTTTCAGGCGGCGTCTTTCATAAAGGCGTCTACGGGGTGGAATCAAGCACGTAAAAGAAAACATGCACTTGACTTCAACCACGGTGGACTGGACTGTGTCCGAAACAACAAAACAATTAACACAAACAAACACCATGGAAACATTATTATATAGATACATATAAAAACATTGTAGTTACAACAACAAATAATATAAGAGCACAAGACTCATCATCATCAGCCTATCGCAGTCCACTGCTGGGCATATGCCTCTCCAGTTGTTCGCCACTTAGGACAAACATCTGGAGGATATACCCATAATCGCCACGCTGGGCAGGCAGGTTGACGATCGCAGGGCGCAGCCTCTCGTTCCGGTGACGCTGCTGCCCGTCATTGGCGTGTGGTACTTAGCTACAATTGTGATGGTTATATCGCCTTCAATTGTGTTGGTTATATCGCCACTGGCCGGTTTGGTAACCGGCCGCTGGCGAAAAGGCGCTGGTGCGCCTCGTTAGTTGTTCGGCAGGATGCAACGCGGGCAGATGAGTGTGGCTTAGAGCGAAAAGATGATAGGCGGCTCCCTTACATCCCCATTGTATACAATCACAAGAAACTACCTATAAATCTATTTAGGTAGACATGATAAGTCGACTGACTCGGTGGCTCAATTGGTAGTGACTCCTGCCTACTGAGCCAAGGGTCGTGGGTTCGATTCCCGCACAGTGCAAACATTTGTGTTCATAAACATATCTGTTTGTATTGGTCTGGGTGTTTTCTATGTATAATAAGTATTTATTTACAAAAAAAAAGTATTTATGTAGTTTATCAGTTGTCTAGCACCCATAGTACAAGCTTCGGCTTAGTTTGGGGCTAGATGGCGATGTGTGGCCCAGCGTGGCATGTCTTGAGTTATTTATTTATTTATATTTATGATAAGTACATGTCCGTATTCCGTCCTAAAAACACAACAATGACAATATACTGTATTCGACGAACTAAATTCATTTGAAAACAATAATTAATGAATGATTGACTCATTTTTGAAATGATTTGCATTTGCGGTCGTATTTCATTAGAGAATATATTGAATAGAATTTTGTACATTTAATAACAATTTAACGTTATGTCTGAATGTTGCATGGAACCAGATTATGACATGCTAATTTAAGCCTATACTAATATGAGCTATGAAACTCTGGCAAACTAAATATATTCAATAGTTAAAAGCTAATGGCAATATTCGCTTTGTCTATGATTGAATATATATTTTAGCAGACCCATTAATAAATATCAGATAACATCGCATACATTGCAGCTTTGAGTGTTATGAGTATCAGAACAATGAAGCTACCACAAACACAAATGTTCATCACAAAAATGGTTTTTCAGCGATTAATCACATAACCCGTTCAGAAAGCAGGGGTCACTACCAATTGACCGGGCCAGTATATAAAAGGCACATTAATTTTTCCACAGTTATTTACTATGTATTTCTACTTAAATTCATCATCCCGTCGGTAAAAGACAACCAAGGGAATATCAGGAAACGGGCAGCTGCGTTTACCTAGGTTCAATCAAAACGTTAACATTATGTCATGGAATGCCCTTCCAGCTCATGTGTTTCCTCTTACAATCCTGGGTTGCTGCCTCCGAACTATGTGACCGAATTGTGTGTCAAATAATGATAAAATCAAAGATAAAGCAGGGACTCAATTTGCAGAAACTATAAGTTATCTCAAATGGACTGGGTAGATACAACAAAACGCCCAGTGCTTAAACACTACTTGGTGAATTCTAAAACGGGAGGTCCCAAGTGATTCGCTTAACCTTTTCACCGGCGACCGCAGGTTAGGGAAAATGTTCTTCGAATACCTTTTTCGAGAATATAAAGAGAATGAATCAAACGGTCGGGCCTTCTAATTTTAACGAAAATCTTTACATACAACTTACAATGAATGCTACTACAATAATTATTTAATTGACTACGCTATTTTTTGTTTTGCAGCCTCTCTTTGAGCACATACGTAAGCGAAAGCCTACATAATGCTATCAGTCGGTTATCAAGAGTTCTAGCTCTGAAGGCCGACTTCTCGAATACAGGATAAAGATTAACAGACTGAAAAAAGTTTACACGTCTGATTACAAAGTCATGATTTATGCATGAAGAAATATTATTAAACATAATGTCTTAATCACTACATAGTATAAAATAAAGTCGGTCCTTCTGTCCCTATATCCTTAAATAGCTATGTACGCTTAAATCTTTAAACTACGTAACGGATTTTTTAATAAGATAGTGATTCAAGAGAAAGGTACCCCGAGACTACAGTATGGGGTCCTTCAAAAAGGTTGTGAAGAGGTTTTTAAAGAGTCGGCAACGCACGTGTGATACCCCTGGGTTGCAGGTGTCCAAAGGCTACGGTAACCGCTTAACATACACTATAACAGGCGGGCCGTAAGCTTGTTTGCCACCCTAGTGGTATAAAAAAAAGGTTTATGTATAATGAAACATAGCGAGGGCGGCTCGCTAGTAAATAATATGAATTAAATGTTATCTTACAGACTGTTAATGTGTATCCGGCCATAAAAATCAGACCTAAAATAAGCCGACACCTGATAATTTCATCTAGCTGATCCATTCAATTTAAAATCGGTTCGAAATATGAATTGCAAAAAGTTATTAATTTTTTTCTAACAGACCTCCGGAGCTATACAATAAAATTGTACTGTTCACTGGTGCGTTTCATTTTACTCAGTGATAAATGTAACGCTCGCGTAATTAAATCATTTGGTTATTTTGCTATAGATAGCAATACGCGATAGCATATAAATTTTCGATTTTATTAAGAGTCGGACCGGTCAAGGAATGTTATACCTCATTGATTTATGTTAGTACCTTTACATTGTCACTTATGGGGAAAGTGATGTAAGGGAGTGATCTTTTCGCTCCAATCACTCTCATCTGCCTGTAGTGCATCATCATCATCATCAGCCTATTGCAGTCCACTGCTGGACGTAAGCCTCTCCAGCTGTTCGCCATTTAGGGCAAACATCTGAAGGATATACCCATAATCGCCACGCTGGGCAGGCGGGTTGGCGATCGTAACCGCTGTAAATCTGTAGTGCATCCTACCGGATAACTAACGAGGCTCTGGCAACCTTATGGTGCTATAACCATCATTGTTGAAGGCGTAACTAAATACGATAGACCGATGGTGGGCGTCACATGAGCAGAGAGAGAGAAGAGAGGTAGGGCATAGAGAATCGCTCGAATTGAGCCGCCCATCAAGGGAAGGACCTCCAATACCGCAGCCAAATTACCTCCGGGTCGTGTTTCTGCCGGTGAGTAGGGTTCCCGGAGCTCGTGGGGGGTTAGGGTTGGGCCGGCATGGCGGTGGCAGTTGACAGGTAATTGACCAGTTACTTGCCCGTTGTCACTTCGCTTCTCATCAGGCGTAGATATGTCGAGCGAGCTACTATAAAAAAAAGTAGCGAGAAGCTACACCCTACGATCGCCAATTCACCCGGCTAGCGTGGCGATTATGGGAAAAACCTTCAGATACTTGAACAAAGCCCCGAACAACTGGAGAGGCCTATGTCCAGCAGTGGACTGCGATGGGCCGATGATGATGATAATGAAACCTATCATACCTATCATAGACCTGTCGGAGACTGTAGCGGACTGTAGATGCTGGTTTGTGGATAAAAAAGGCTGGCGTTGAAGATATAATAATTTTATTGCGAAAGAGCTCAAAAAATGCGTATTACTAGACCGGAGGTCAGACCGGAAGAGGAAGTCGACATAATATTTTTTTTATAATTAAAAAATAAGTTTAATGTCTTGGACAATACCTACACCTACACTTATACTCTATATCCATTAAGGACACAAAACTATTTAGGGCACTAAATAATTTTGTGGCGCTTGACAAAACTTTTTTACAACAAAATCTCCTCAAGTATTATTTTTAAAACTAAGTTATTAAATTTACCTTAGCTTACCTACAGGACTTTGAGGTAAACCTCAAGAAAGATGTTCATTACCTCCACGAATCCATTGTACTTATTAAGCTCAAAGATAATCTGCAACAAGGTGTTTCAAAGCACGTGCTTAACTTTGAAGTAACTTGGGCTTCACTTACCGCAACCACTCCGCCTACGATAACAACAATTTAAGCATACATTATGGCCTTGCTCCCGTGTGGGTTGAATTCCTTTACTTAAATGCTACTTGATATAGTTGGTTCTTTCGAAATGGAGCTAACTTGTTAATAGGTGAAACAGCTGGACGAACAAATTCGCTCACCTTGATGAAATCGGCACGTTTGCCTACGAGTTAGCTACATAATTTCCACATCTACATTATAAGCACTGGATTGACTTGCATATGCCCCTGGAGAGACTTATCCCTAGATCCCTATATAAAAAAACCATACTTAACAAAGTCTTTTAGGTTTATCTTATTACTATTAACAGTATTTGTATGGATTAATTCCTGAAATGAATTATTATTTGAATTGTAAACCTTGTTAAACCTTTAAAATGGCGAATAAGAACCAACCTTAATCTTAATCTTATCTTAACTAATATTATAAAGAGGAAAGATTTGATTGTTTGTTTGTTTGTTTGATACAAATAGGCTCCGAAACTACTGGACCGATTTGAATAATTCTTTCACTGTCGGAAAGCTACACTATCTGCGCTGAACATAGGCTGTATTATATTTTGAAAAAAGTTAGGGATCCGTGCTAAAACTCCAACTAGTGTTTGCTATAAAGACACATTTTTTTTAATGCGTTGTCCATGTGGCTTGGAATAAGACCATCTCATTCCATGGGTATCGTAGAAGACGAATAAGGGAATATCATGGGTAGTATTGGGTACATAAAAAACCTGGGATTGCCAAGCGTGGTGACTAAGGCAAATCCCCCATCCCCCCCATAACAAATAGTCATTGGGAAAGGCCTATATACAGTTGTGGAGGTTTGCAGGCTGGTGATGATGATAATGATGTTCGCAGAATCAGCTGTGCGAAATGACAGGTCGTCGATGGCGCCGCCGTGTCCCCAAGCGATCGCGTCATTATAGAACGCCCTTGTGTGTGATCTAACCTTGATACGTTTCTATGATTCAACAAACCAAGGAACGTTCTATCCGAATGAAAAAAAAGCGAGTGTTTCTCACCACAAGTAACAACAAAGGTTTGGTAAGCACTCTCGGCTCCGAGGAAATGGAATAGTATTCCCGGCACTCAACGCTTAGGTCAACCGACTTTAAATAAAGAGATAGACATACGTACGTATTTCTTTTTGTGTGATAATGAATTTGGATGTAAGGTAATTTAGACAACATTAGTGGATATACCTACCATTGTGATATTTGAATGTAGAATACATTTGGGGCATTTCACTTCAAGCGGACAACAAAAAAATGGAGTCTTAGATAATGAATCCAATTTTGGAGCAAACTACCCGCTTAAATGTTTCTGCTTAGCCTAAACGTTGACTGGAAGAGAATGCCGACTTGGCAATAATTTCGCCTTTGTACACTAAATACAAAATTTGTATTGTGCATTTTATAGCCATGTTATTAAATAACATTGCCAATAATGTAAGCGTCATTTCGATCACACTTCGATGGTTTATATTTACCAAATCTAGAGCGTCACTAATCACCGTTCACAAACAAAGAGACGAAATAATTAATACCCAATCGTTTGTTGCAGCTGGTAACGTTCGCAGACACGGCTCAGAACAAACTTCGATTTGCCAACAACTACAACTGCGGGGACGGCTCAAATTGCACCCTGAGAGGTAAGTTTTAATCCTACAGGAAGAAAGAGTCGTGTCCGTAGGAAAACTAAGACAAGTGAGTAAAGCTAGCTAAGCGGTTAAATGTTTTTTGTCTCAGTTGAACGAGAAACAAATCGGAAAATCACTATAGCTAATCGGCATTCATCATCATCAGCCTATTGCAGTCCACTGCTGGACATTAGCCTTTCCAGTTGCCACTTAGGGCAAACATCTGAAGGATATACCCATAAAAATCGCAGGGCGTAACTTCTCGCTCCGGGAGCGCTGCTGCCCGTCATCGGCCTGTGCTATTTAGCTATGCCTTCAATCGTGATGGTTATACCGCCACCAGTCGGTTCCTAGCGCCTCGTTTGTTATTCGGCAGGATGCATCACGGGCAGATGAGGTTGGCTTGAAGCGAAACGATGATGGGTCGCTCCCTTACACCCCTATTCTGCAGGATGCACCACGGTGTTCGGCAAGATGCACCACGGAATCGTCATTACTATAAAACAATGTCGCTTTTGTCTACCTTTTCCTATGTATGCTTAGATCTTTAAAACTACGCAACAGATTTTATTGCGGATTTTTTCAATAGGTAGATTGATTCAAGCGGAATATACTCACAATTATAATTGTATTCAAAACAATCTTATTTACCAAAATGTAAGTTTTAACATAATGTCTCTCTAACTTGACTGTATTTTATTGTAATTTGATTAAATGTTATTTGTTGAAACGATTCCTTTTCAAGAAAGTAATTCTCGATGCAAACTTTATTTGATTTAAACGGTAATTTCAGAGAGTGCACGATCGAATTAAGCGGATAACCTTACGCTCGATTTGATTGGTTCCTTCATTTTAAAGTCGAAAGCTTTTATGAATTGAATGAAAATATTACTCTTTTTAATATTCTGACTGCAATATTTCTGCTTAGTAATTTTACAATAACATGATGTTTCGCCTATGGTAGGTCATTATTTCTTGAAATAAGTATCTTTTTACATACAAACTAGTAAAATTCCGTGAGGTTATGGTTATAACAGTTCCAGGAATTCAGATCTCATTATTCCGAAAATCTGCTCTCAAAAACAAATACAGTTTTAATTCAAATATTTCGAAATGTAAATCTACATTCTGATGTGAATTTTAATTAACAGGGATGCTAACTCATTTGTGAACGTTTAGCATACGATTTTAAGAGTTCCGTAGCCGAATGGCAAAAATCGTAAACCTTATAGATTCGTCATGTCTGTCCGTCTGTATGTCACAGCCACTTTTTTCCGTAACAATAAGAGATATACTTCAATAAAATTTTCATACAAAACTAGAAAAAGAAAACAATACATTTTTGGGTTTCCTTAGAACTGAAACTCATTCTTTCATCAGACTACTTGTGGGGTATAGGATAGGTAGTTAAAAATTTTATTGGGATCTCTAATTTTTTTTAAGTGTGTTTAATTGTAACACATGATTTCTTTTCCAGAATTCCACAACAGCTACGCACGGCAGCCAGATGAGAGAAAATTGACCATCATGAAGGAGTCTTGGGAAAAAAATCTTCCCGACATGGAGGAATACGTAGAACAGATACTGCCACTACTACGAAATGCTTCAAAAGGTAAGCAATAATGTCCTACTAGTAAAATGACTAAGGAAATGGATTAATGCAAATGAATAGGAATGAATATATCAGAGGAAGTCTAAAAGTAGCGCCAGTGACAGAAAAGTTAAGGAGTAGCAGATTAGCAAGGTCTCAACCGAATTATGGGAAAGGATGAAAGCCATGTAACGAGATGAGTATTGAGTATGAATGTGGAAGGATATAGAGAAAGAGAAGTCCGAAAAAGGAATGGATCGGCTGTGTGAGATATGATATGCTTGTCAAAGGTGTGAGTGTGGAGATGACGGCTGGTAAAGAAGAGTGGAAGAAGAAAACATGTTTTGCTAGCCCGCCACTTACGACCGTATTCACAAACGATACTGCGCGCCGCGCCAACGCACAGGCACCCAAAAACCTATAGGATTTTTGGCACTGTGCGTCCACGCGTCGCATAGTAACGTTTGTGATGATGATGACTAGTAGAATGACTAAAATGTAAGGGAATCCCGCATTTGGCTCTTTAAGACCATACTTTCAGGAGACAGTAAAATCTTGTAGGTACGACTCAAAGATGACATCGGCAAAATTGACTCCATTAAAACGGTGGTAAAAAGAGGCAATTTAGTTGAAGTTTCTGACTAGGAATAACATTCAAATTTACATAATATCCTTTGCTTAATAACTTTATTTAGATGGTAGACGATAGTTGGATAATGGAAATAAGGTTTCTACTGGGTATGAGAGTAGCACAGAGTCACCTCGTCATAGGGTAAACTTATTTGTTTTCAAGAGGTAAAAGCTTTAGCGCCCAAAGGACAAGGTATCCGGATCTGGTTATTAAAAGACCGTTGTTGTTATATTAACCTGTGCTAAACGGCTAGGACTGGGCTACACAGAAACAAATATAGGTTAGGTAGTGTGCTACAAAGGTCATTAAAATGATTCCGTAATTCCATAATATTACTATATTGAAGGAGAAACACTTAGTTATTCCGTTTAAAAGTTATATTTTGTGTTTTCTCGCGTCTTATGTTTTATGTCCTCGCAGTCATTATCAATAACTATATTTCGTTCTACCTACCCGCATAAAACTTTAGCTCATTTGTGATCACGGCGCTTGCAATTACATAGTGCCAGAACATCGGAGCTTCAAAAACCAAGTACACGATCAAAACCTCATTAGTAAAGCAGACTATTATTAAAGTAGTCCAATTTATTCAAGTTCATTTATTTTATTAATTGCACTTCAAATAAATCATTTAAATAAACATTTATGGAGAATTTTAAAGGCCACTCTCATCGGCTGCATTTCAAAACACTTTAGCTTTAAAATTTAATTGGTACATCGATAATTGCAATCAAGTCTATGGTAGTTCTGTTTGATATTGTTTCTCTTATTAAATTAGTTCATTGTAGTTGGGCAAAAGGAATCGTAATAAATCGAACCCTGTTCAATTATTAAAAGAACAATAATAGATCTATGAAACCATATAATTTTAAATGTTTTGTGTTTCTTATTTTTAATACTTTTAATCACAAACGCAATTTTTTTGTAAAGCGGATGCATAGGGTAACTCGGACACAAAAAATCTCGCCCACGGCCGAGTTTGCTAGTTTTACATTTTTATGTAGCCTTCTTGGCCGAACTTTATATGTCAGTGCCCGAGATTACTTCGTTTACAATGTGAAGTGAATTCGGCCAAATATAGATTTTTAGAGGAATAGCTTAAAAAAAAAACAAATTATAAAGTTACCCCCTAAGCCAGTGTATGCATAGGGAGTAACTTGGACACAAAAAATCTCACCTACGGTCGAGTAGCTTCCACGCATTGACTTGTTCTGTATAAATTTATGCAATTTGATTAACCGCCAGGTAAACAACTTATATATTTTAGCAGTGGAAGATTCGTTGACACGACATTCGTTTTATCACCGAAAACGTCAGTTTTCGGTGATATATATATAAACGAAGAAAAAATATCGTATAGTAGGACTGCTCTCTTTATGCCGCTTTCCTCGTGCATTCGAGTAGCGATGATGATCCCTTCACTACTGCCTTTATTTGGTCTGTCCATCTCTTAACCGATACCAATTATTATATCTGATAATTTTTATTGTTCACAGGCTATGATACCGTAGAAGCGTACTGGGATTCTTTGGTAGAGTACGAAGGAGCGTTATTGAAGGCCAGAGAGCTATGGGAGAGTATAAAACCTCTATACACCAAGCTTCATAAGTACGTTGCGTTGAGACTGAAAGGACAAGATGCGGTGGGCTCCTCACTACCAATTACATTGCTGAGTAAGTTATATATTGTACAGGACAGACAGTCAGATGGAGGTCTTCAGCAGATTCAAGCGTCTGCTGGGAGTTCCTGGAGAAGTTGGGATGACAAACATAACAGTACTTTAAACCATTCCACATACACAAAATTGGAGCACAGACGTGGAATTGATGAAAACAGCCCGGTCTTAATAACTAACTAAGCTATATTCATCATCAGCCTATTGCAGTTCAATCCAGCAGTGGCTGGACATAGGCCTCTCCAGTTGTTCACCACTTAGGGCAAACACTTAGAGCAAGTCAGTTACCTGTCAATTGCCACCGCCATGCCGGCCCAACCCCGGAAAGCCCAACGAGCTTCGGAAACCCTACTCACCGGCAGCAACAGGACCTGAAGGTCATTTGGCTGCAGTGTTCTATAGGGTGGAGGTCCTTTCCCGGACGAGCAGTTCCACCTCTCTTAATTTTATGCTTTTTTTAATCTCTTAATCAAATCGTTTTCTTTCCAGGATCATTGACGGGAGACGACTGGTCAAATGTGATAGAGAGTTTGCTTCCAAAACATTCGGCTATGTATCGCAAAGTGCATGCAAATCTGCAGTTAAAAGTAAGTTTATATTTGCATCAGACACGTGTTCTTAAAGAAAATGTACGCTTTATGAGGAACCAACTCTCTGCGACAGTCTTTCCGAACTGCTACGACTTGGGAGCCTTTAAGAAACGAGCGTACTCCTATTTAAAAGGCCGGCAGCGACCCCAGAATTCGATTTGAGGGTATCCATGAGCGGTGTCGACTGCTTACCATCAAGTCAGTTAATGTGTAACTCGACTGCCGCCTCTTGCATAAAAAAAAATATTGACTAATATGACTGGCCAGGTGGCTCATTTGGTGATAATACCTTCTGAACCGAGGGTCGTGTGTTCGATCTAGGCATCGAGTCCTGGGTAGGCCTAGAACTAACATTCATGTGATGGTCATTTATGTTTGGGCTTGTTTGAGTGTTGAATTTCTTCATTGATTCCGATTTCCATAACACAAGTGCACGAGCTAATTACTTTGGGTTCGGATCTATATAATTATGTGATGTGTCTAATTTGTATCTATATCGGTATATTATCTGTATATGAAAAACATCAACAACTTTCGAAATACTGATGGTCGTGTTCAAATGTCACAAATTTTTGTATGGGAGGGAGGTAATATTGAAATCTCCAAAAAATAATTATTGCTCATACTAAATCACTAATCAGACGTTAGAATATGGATGAAAATGTAATTTAGTAAGATTTATTTTTGACATATAAAAGGTCGTTATATTTTGGCACTAAAACCTGTATCTATCTAGGATAGTAGTTGATATTTTATTTACCAAATACATACAGGGTATGTATTTTACGTAAAGAAAGAATTCTGCTAACAGTTTGTTCCATCAAGTCCTACAATCATTGTAATCGCTCTCATGTACAATAGTAACATTTCAAGTAGTCGCACAGAAGTTACACGATTTGGCACTTTATTCTTCTTATCGATATAAGCCTCGTCTATATGTTTTCGATATTCCTTCTGTCCGCAAAAGCGGTTCGATTCAATTTTCATAATGCGAGCAATAAGACTGGAATAGCCTTCCATCGTATGTGTTCTAGGAGTTATAATATAAAGTGTCGCCACGGCTACATTTTTGTTTATATTAGCACGTCAAAATAACTGCGTCCTGCCTGATATTAGGCAAACGATGAAGTCCCAAAAGTGTAAGCGATCCTCATCACACATGGTTAGTGCAACGTGGATCGATCACACTATGACGACCTGCATAAGTGCCGCTTCACGCCCCGTTTAAAAGACCCAAGACTATTAATTCTTATAGTTATAAAACACGTAAGGTAAACACGGAAGGCAACACGTGTGCTTGAAGAGAGTTCCTTAGCCTAATCATACGACAAAAGTAAGATTTACTGTGCTTTATAGTACGAGAGCCAATAGACATGGCTACATGGCCAAATTCGGACGCGAGACAATACCTTTTCCATCTGGATTTTTCACGTGCCGCTCCACATATTTCCGTGGGTGTCCTAAGAGTTGACTAAGGGACTTCTTGAGATTTCAGCGTCTCCGCTGGTGGTAGGGATTATCTGCTAGATTGGTGACCGCTGTACGTTCGGCGGAACACTTCAACCGTGTTTCGGGATCAGTCGGGTGTATGGCCAGAACAATAAACAGGTCAGCATGACGTTGGTGGCAACCGACAAACAAGTGATTAATATGGTCCGTTGCCACTGCGACTTCGACCTCTCTTTCGCTTTTATCAGGCGACGGAAGGCCACCATTCTGTATTAAAAAAAAATCTGTCTTAAGAGCAGGAGTAAAAAAACGGAATGACTGAATGCTCTAATTTTGTCATAATTCTCACCAGATAATAATTTTAAACTCAGGTATGATTTTGTTTTCCAAACTCACCTGATTTTTATTTCAGAACCTAGGTGGCGTGCACGCGTTCAAAGCAGCCGCCGAACTTATCAAAGAGCTCAAATTGGGTGAGATCAAACCAGAAATATGGTCGGAGTCAGTGTTCAACGGTACTTGCCCCTCCACTCTGGTAGATTGGTGCAAACCCAACAAGCTGAGGGTGATCACGTGCAAAGATGTCAGCATTGGCAACTATCTGGACGCCCACGAGACTGTCATGAAGATCATATATAAACAAACTATGGCGTCTTATAGCAACAATACTTATATCTTTAGAGAGGCTCCTCGTTTTTCAGGTATGAATTTGATACTGCAAACTACTTTTGTAATCTGAATTGATGCAAGGATGGTAGAACTAAAAGCCCGACCACCTGCGGCAAATTGATCATGACTACGATGGTGTGCTCGTACGTCCGTTTTGTGCGAAGAGGTTGTCTAAAAAGAAGACGCCAGCCACATGATCGACAAACTTCACGGATGTGAAGTGGCCGAAACCGCCGCGGAAGTCATCATCACTATTTATTAAAAAAATACTAGAAGATAAGCTTTTCCACAGTAATAATAGCGGGGCCAAGGGTAAGCGGGGCACGACGCTGACTAAAATTTACGAATGATATTATTCCACTGAAATGGGGCGGAGATGACATGTGTGATTTGAGCAATATCATCATAATTTTTTTGTAAATTGATGCCTCAGCTTAGCTTCGTGCAACCCCGCTTGTGTTGAAACCATGGAAGTATTAAGTACTACTTGTATTACTTCCATGGTTGAAACAGAGTGACCCAATGTATGAATATTTATTCACAAAAGAAAAGTCTAATAAGTATTTCAGTGGTCGAGTACCTTAAAAAGTTTGGAATAAAACAAGGTTCAATTGAAGTGAACATGCAAACTATAAAAATTAAGAATAAAATTATGATAATAACGCTATTCGTATGTTTATTTTAGCGGTATATGAAGCGATTCCCGGGTTCCTGTCTTTGCTGGCTTTAAGTCCACATGCCATCGATCGGAACAAGTTGTTCCCGTTTGAAATATTCAACATGAACGCCAACAATCATCGTATGGTCTTGCAGCTAATACTGGCCTTGAGAGATTTACCTAAGTAAGTATAATAGGGTACCAAACTAATAAGGCTATGTATCTTTTTCTTTACCGTATGGATCCTGTAGAAAAGACGAAATATTTAATTATCTTCTACTATTATAAAGAACTGTTTTGCTCGTTTTGCCTGAATCTCAGTCCCTGTATCAAGTGCATCATATCTGTTTAGCAAAATGATAACCGCACTCAAACCTGGAACCTTCGAATTGTCAATTTTGTAATTTTGTTGATATCTTTTAATTTAATTAGAATATGAATCTTTTGATTGATGCATGTTATCCAAAATTATTTTCCTACGCAATACACAAACACCCAAGATTACAAACCTTCAAAGAAAAAATTTGAAAACTAAGACCATTTTATTTTCTAGGTTAAACTATTACTTAGCTGCCGACGAATGGAGATTGAAGGTACTAATGGGCAAAATAACTCCATCGCAGGCAGCTAAAGATTGGGCCCAGTTTCGCCAAGGTTTCTCGATGTTAGACACATCCGGAACAGAATTGCTAGCAGACCCCTATGTTCTGTTCAACAAACCGTTTATAGGGTAAGTACCTGAATAGGCGAATCCTAACTGGACATCCTTAACAGCAGTAGCAAAGACTGTCAGTCGTCTGATGCCATCAGGCTAGTCAAGAAGAAAACGTGGTCCGTAATCAAAAAGGGATCGATGTTACTGTTTCTTAGACATATAGAACGGACCTAATCCGCAACTCTAGATCTTGCAGTAATATAGATATGTTGCTAAATTATCTGGATCATATTTACTCAGTTTGTGATTTTATCAGATAGAGTTTTTCTGGTAAGAAGCCAAGTTACGGATAAAGTAAAATAGCTCCAACATAATGAGTGTTGGTCTCACAGCATAATATAGTCGTTTTGTCATCGACTCGAGAAGAAGAACGTAGTGATATTAGACATTAAAACAATTTTATCTAGACATCTGCCCTGGACTAAATCAATATCATTTATATCTATTATTACTGACTATCGCAAAATAATATTGTACTTCTATTACAGAAAATTCATGGGACTGATTTTAAAATACCAAATATATCAGTCCTTTGCCGAAGAATTGCAGGCTGACGAGTCCGACTTAGTAAACCATGTGGCATCACGCAATGGCCGATTAAGGTAAATATTCATTAATAACTTTTTTATTTTTAATTAAGTTTATTGGATAATTCGTTTTTTATTTTATTTTTAATCAAATATCTCCATTATCTATAGATATCCATTATCTGGTTGGTTATAACCAACCAGGAACATTGAAGTAAATAATTATGATGCAACACATATTAACGAAAATGTATTTTTCAGCGACACCATGCAGCAAGGGTTCAGTGTGAAATGGCAGGAGTTAGTAAGTGATCTTCTAGCGCAAAGAGAAAATGGACTAGAATACACAGCCCTAACAGATTACTACCGTCTCTTAGATGAACATTTAGAATTACATTTTGATCCTTCAGTTGATTACGAAAATGTATTAGACGATTACATAGAACCGCCTGAGCCTGAGGTACCAGAGAAAGTAGAAGATAACAATTTAAGTGAAATTCCGGCTTCTGAAGAAACGGCGCCTATACCTGATATAAAAGATAACTTGATTGATTTAGACAACGAAATGCTGCATCCAAGAGATGGACCCGAAACTACGCCTGCGCCGGCTTTAGAAGTTAAGAATAAGGATACGAATTCAAACCCCGAGCCACCTAAAGAGGCTTCATACAACGTCTATTGGTGGATTGGTATAGCAGTCGCTCTGGCAGTTGTTGTGATTCTAATAGCAATAATTGCACGGAAACGACATAATCACAGGAAGGAATTGGAAAAACAAAGGAGGGATAATTCACGTGCCTGATTTGAAGAGTATCGGTTCTAGGAGCCGATACAGTTGAGACAATTGTGTGGACATGTGCCAATACTGTGAAGTGTGGATACAAAGACTTCGCCCACGAAATTGTTGTCTAAGTTTCGATAAGTGTATTCTGCTTATTTATGGTAACTAATTTTTATTTGCATGTCATTATTTATTTGTAAGTTCAGTGCAGCATTTTTAAATTTCAGAATCATCAACGGCATTTAAAATCACGTTGAATTTTAAACTTGTTTTAACTGTAAAATAATCATGGTTATTTTATGTACAGATTATTCTTTATTTACATAATTACAGTGATAGGTAGTAAAAGAAGAAATAAATATTTTTGTACATATCACGATTTGCAAGATAGTTTATAAAAGATTGTTACCAAGAGTGTCTTTATTAGATGTATAATATAAAATAGATAGATGTAATTTTGCCGTGCCTTAAGCGTCTCAATTTCTATTGTATAAGATCCATTAATAAGAAAACGGAGACAAAATTTGTAAAAAGAGTAATAATGTAATTTTATAAATTCTCTATTTACTCTGCTGTAATGAATTTTTTATAGAATTACTTTGTTTTTTCCCTACATGTCTAAATATCTAAACTTACTGTTGTTCTTGCGTTTTGTACTTCTTTCAACTTTTTTGAAATCTATATAACAATAATCGGGTTCAATGTAATTTAATTTATGTCGTTTGTAATTTGTGAATATTTAATTTATCGTGAAGCTTTACACTGAGTAAAGCTTGCATTAGCAATGATTGTGTCAGATTCGAAGACGGAAATAATAAATGTTTTAAACCATATGTTATTGTCTCATTTTAAATTAACATTAAAGATAGATTTTGTAGAACACACACACACAGGGAAAATTACAGTTAATAGAACTTTATTGTATTTAGATTTAGAAACACATCGACTATTTTCAAAAATAGATCTAACTTAATTGGTAAAAAAATCAAAATTGTATAATTGTCTTCTGGGTTCCTGGAGTTTTCGGTAATTTGGTACTCAATACTAATAGTACAAAAGAATATTTTAGTCGGCACCATGTGGTTGATATAATTTGGCTTTTGCAGAAATTTTCATGTGTATAAGAATAACGAGTATAAGAAATCATTATGATTATGACATGATTCAGTGGTGAAAGCATAAAAATGGTAACAAACAGTAATCCTATACCTACTAGATTTAGAATGAAACTTGTAAGTACATTTCAACAAATAAAGTACCTTAGTTCCTAAAAACAAACAAGAGTTACACTTCGTCTCGCAAGTAACTAGCTTAGTTGAGTACAGTTCTTCATTTGATCGAAGCCAAGATGATTTGCCGATATAGAGTGGTAAAAAGAAACATTTACAAAAATGTCTCTCTCGCATCCCCATTGTCGCGTTAAATTTTGAAACTTAAGCAATTTTCGTAAGTTTAGGGTGTATAGTGCCTATTGATATTTGGGAGGTGAAAGCGTAATTCTTGCCTTCGTAACAATGTTTAGAGGGTACTCGTAAAAGTGTCCTTTTGAGAAAATAAAACGATCTAGTGACGCTGCGAAAATTTCAATCTAACTTCTAAGTGTACTAGTATTTGCTAACTTGTTTGAACAGCAATATGCTTTGTACTAAAGACGTAGGATGTTGTCTACACGCTAGACGTATGCTGAATCTTTCTATTTCAAACAGTTAATCGTGACATTAAAATACTTTTGATGGCAACAGATTCAATAAATATAAGAAGAGTAACAAAGACAGAGGGAATATTTTACTCTCATAACACTCCCTTACTCATTCTAAACTAGCGATTCAAAAACGCTTTTGTAGAGAAATCGTAACGTCATTGGAAAATTCACTGCGCAGTTCTAGTGCTTACATTTGTCTGTCTAACCGAAATTGACGGCAAAACGAATGTTCGACTGCAAAAGTCAAGTGTTTTGTTCTTGTACCTTTGTCATGTATTGGTAGGAAAATTTAGGCCAACATATGACTACCTGTACCTACCTACGAGTAGTGTTTGAAGTGGTAGTAGGTTGGTTATATCTGTCAGAGATCGGTGTACTCGTAGCAGACGACTTAAAGTGTTCAAAATATAATAAGAGTAAGCGTCGCGAAGGGATGTAAGGGAGCTGCCTATCGTCTTTTCGCTCTAAGCCAACCTCACCTGCCCGTGGTGCATCCTGCGAAAGTTCTATGCAGTGTGTGATAACAAACAGGCGCTGGCAACCGACTGGTGGCGGTATAACCATCACTATTGAAGGCGTAGCTAAATAACACGGACCGATGACGGGCAGCAGCATTACCGGTGCGTGAAGCTACGCCCTGCGATTTCCAACCCGCTTGCCCAGCGTGGCGATTATGGGTATATCCTCCAGATGTTTGCCCTAAGTGGCGAACAACTGAAGAGGCCTATGTTTAGCAGTGGACTGCAATAGGCTGATGATGATGATAAGCGTCGCGCGTAAGACTTTGCTGGTTCGGCCACGGCGAGACACTGGGAGGGGTCCTTGCCGTGAAGCGGGCGTATGTGGGACGACCATATGGCCGACACTCTGTTGGACGTCCTAGGTACCGCTGGAGCGACGAGGTCGAGAAGGATCTGCGCGAGCTCGGCGTGACGGACTGGCAGGAGATGGCGCACGAAAGATCGAGGTGGCGACGTGTGATATCGGAGGCAAAGACTCATTTTGGGTCACTGTGCCATCATAGTAAAGTAAGTAAGTAAGCGTCTTGCGAAAGGAGGCCTCAAAAGCTTTGTGGAATACCCCAAAGGTATTAAGATATTGGCGTAAAAGAATGTAAGTATCTTTATACAAAGCGGAACTCCTAAGTAAAGCTATGAAGAAAAATAATTTCTAAAGCACTGATTTTCACGTTCACTCGACTAATTACCACTGGGATCCAGATGAGCCCTGATACCAAATGAGGCAAGCGTCCTATTTTAACAATCTTGAAAAATCTTGTAGGCACCACAATGTCCAACGACAAGCTATTACATGGAATCTGTGTAACGACATCCCAAAGGGAGTTACCCAACGTTTTATTGTAGCGGAAATTCTTCCTACAATATAACCCCTAATTTTCTTAGACGCCAATAAAACCTAATGAAAGACATAAGTTCATAACTTTGCTTTTACGCACGAAGAAGTAGTAACAAATACGTGAGTATTTCTTTGGTTTAGCCAGAGGTTGTGTTGGTTAATTGGATCTTACTCGCTTTATTGGTAACTAGCTGCAGCCCGCGGTTGTGCTCGTGAATTAAAGTGATATGTGAAATGATACCTAATATCCTTATGACGTAGCCAAATACCATAGACCGATGACGGGCAGCAGCGTCACCTGAGCGAGAAGCTACGCCCTGCGATCGTCAACCCGCCTGCCCAGCGTGGCGATTATGGGTATATCCTCCAGATGTTTGCCCTGTGGCAAACGACTGGAGAGGCCTATGTCCAGCAGTGGACTGCAATAAGCTGATGATGATGATGATCCTTATGAATTATGGCCTATGTGTTAATTCTTTCTTTGTTGCACAAAATCCAAACATTCACAGAAAAAGGTAATACAGATATTGCAGATATCTTGTTGAACAATTTAGGCGGTCTTTCATAGGTGCCATAGTTTTTGAGATTTAAGAATCGTTAGATTTAATAGGTATATAGATTATTTTGTTTTTCTATATTTCATGCTTGATTGAAGACCTCATTCCTAGCTCCATGATTCTACGAAGTACCCTAAGAGTAGGTAAGTACCCTAGTAAAAAGGATGCTTTACAGGAATAAAACTACTGTTCCATTAACACATACTTTAACCATTTTAGGTCAAGAATAAAATAAAATTTTACTAAAGTTCACGAAGAAATAAATACGAAACTCTCGTATAGTAATAACTGGTTAGTAGAACCCGTTGGATTGACGCCAACATGATTCCCCGACACACAAAGCGTATAAAAGAAACATAGCAAATGTCGTTCTAGAATCTCTATTGTCTCGTTAAACTCTGAAAGTTAAGTATTTTTCTTACTTTGAGGGGCGTGGTAGATAGATAGAGGGATATTCTTTATTGCATACATAGTAGTTGACTAACTGCAGTTGACTAAAAATTATATATTTTTTTTTATAGTAGCTCGACATAATGGCTTCCCTACGCCTGATGGAAAGCGAAAGAGAAGCCCAAGTCGCTGTGACAACTGGCAAGTAACTGGTTAGTTACCTGTCAGTTGCCACTGCCATGCCGGCCCAACCCTAACCGCCCACGAGCTCCGGAGACCCTACTCGCCAGCAGAAACACGACCTGGAGGTCATTTGGCTACGGTATTCTATAGGGTGGAGGTCCTTCCCTGGACGGGCAGATCAATTCGAGCGGTGATTCGCTATGCCCTACCTCTCTTAAATAGCGGTGATTGGCTATGCCCTACCACTCTTACATAGCTCTCTTGGGTCTTCTCTCCTGTCGAATTATCCATTCATCGAACTATGAGTGGAGGAACAGGGATGAGACTGAACTAATATGGTTAGAACGAGCCATTTTCTACAACTTGACTAAGTAAGTTGTTACGGAGCGACCCATCATCTTTTCGCTCCAAGCCACCCTTACCTGCCCTTGGTCCATTCTGCTGAATAACAAACGTGGCTCTGGCAACCTAATTGTGGCAGTGTTACAATCACAATTGAAGGCATAGCTAAATACCACAAGCCGATGACGGGCAGCAGCGTCATCGGAGCGAGGAGTTACGCCCTGCGATTGCCAACTCGCCTGCCCAGCGCGGTGATTTAGGGTAAAGCTTCCAAATGTTTGATCAAATTGACAAACAAGTGGAGAGGCCTTTGTCCAGCACTGCGGTAGCCTAATAAACACACCGTCTTCTTAAGGTGTATTAAAGTCACTTTAGCGCAGCTGCAACTCCTGATGTTGCAGATGTATATGGGAGGCGGTTATTACTTACCATGAGGTGAACCGTTTGCTGTCTGCCCCCATTTTGTAAAAAAAAACCTTTTGGTCTATATTCCTCTCCATTGAATCTATCTTCTAAATCTATATACCTAATTCAAAGGTGACTGACATAGTGATCTATCAACGCACAACCCAAACCACTGGACGGATCGGGCTGAAATTTGGCATGCAGGAAGATGTTATGACGTAGGCATACGCTAAGAAAGGATTTTAATCAATTCTACCCCCGAGGGTATAAAATAGAGGATGAAACTCTATTCCACGCGGACGAAGTCGCGGGCACAGCTAGTTTTCATCTAAGACTCAACCGAACAACAATTAAAAGTTAGAATCGATGATGGTAGCTTTACATCAATTATAAGATTATCCCGCACGCTCTCTCCGAGTAACATATTCGTCCCGCGGGATAAGAGTGCCGAAATACGAACACCTATTTGTCACTAGTTGTGCCGGCAACCAGTGTTGGTTGTGTGTTAAATATTTAATCAGTCTACATCACGGGATATTCGTAGAGGAATTTCTTCGCTAATCGTAGGCGTGTTGCTGCTTTTATTTACTTATTTAATCTTTATTGCACAATAAAAAAATTTGAGTACAAAAGGCGAACTTAATGCCGCGTAGGCATTCTCTACCAGTCAGCAGAAACAATTAATTGGTTAGTGTGCTGCAAAATTGATGTGGAAACATACAATTAAATGATAGGTACTAATATGACCCAAAATAAAATGTATAAGGTTCAACAATTCTACAACTCTAGGCTCGATGGCTAATTTGGTAGTGACATCTGCCGTCTGAGCCAAGGGTCGTGGGTTCAATTCCCGCACTGTACAAACATTTCATGAACATGTCAGTTTGTATTGGTCTGAGTGTTTACTATGGATAATTTATATTTATTTACAAAAAACAGTATAAAGTAGTATTTTTTAATATCATTATTTATTTTATCCCATAGCCCTAATATTTATTTGTCTATTGCTTTATTAGTTTGAATTTCATAAGTTGACACTTATCGCTTCTTTTTAATTATCCCCTACCCAAAAGTTGTCTTGAAGAGATCGCTGAGAGCGATAAGGCCGTCAGGATTGTACCTCGCTTTTTCTAGTAGCTTTAGTTTTAAGTAAACTGTTTGGTGTGCAATAAAGAATCTATCTATGTAAATTTATCGGTTGTCTAGTACCCATAGTATAAGCTTCGGCTTAGTTTAGGGCTAGATGTTGCAGTGTGGCCCACCCCCCCTTTGCATAGCGAACACATATTTTGTCACTAGTTGTACCAGTTTTGGTTGATAAATATTTAATCAGTCTTGCTACGTCGCGGATTATTCGTAGCGGAATTTCTTCGCTAATCGTGTGTTGCGGTTGAAGCTTTTAGCATTTTGAACGTTTAATAAATCGTTCTTGCATTCGTACGTTGCCAAGACAGATGGTAAATGCGATCGTATTTGGATAACAATGTAATGTTTCATCAGAGTAAACATAATTATTGACATAGATATAGATAGATAGATAGTGACGATTCGAGCTGTCCGTCGATCCCGCACGGCATATTATTATGAATGCTGCTAAGTACATATTTCGTTTGCCTAAATATATTTCGATGTGGTTTTCAGAGGAAAATTTAAACATTTGTCACATTTAGAAGAAAATTTGGTAAATTAACCAACTAAAAAAAAGGAAGTTGTCACATGATGCACCAAACACCCTGTATAACACTTATTGATACTTGAAGTTACATGCTGCAATAATTAAGGAAACGTATGATTTATATAGCCTGCGAATGTATACAGGCATGCTCGTGGGGGTTAGGGTTGGGCCGGCATGGCGGTGGCAACTGACAGGTAACTGACCAGTTAGTTGCCCGTTGTCACAGCGTCTTGGGCTTCTCTTTCGCTTTCCATCAGGCGTAAGGAAGCCATTATGTCGAGATACCATAAAAAAGTGACCTCGACGTAATATTCCAAAACCTTATGTAGTTACGTGTAAACTTGATCCAGTAACTAGCCCTCACAAAAGTCGTTAGTAGTTCTTTCTAAAAGTTATTTCTCTTCCCCGCAGCGTCACCCAGAAAATTGTCTGATGTCATTACTTAGTTTCCTAATGAAAAAGTTTCGCGGTCAGACAAAGTGAAGACTTGTATTGTTGTAGAAACATGTTCAGTGTGTTAAAAAGTGTAACGCCTTGTACATAATATATACCTAAACACGGAAAAAATGCGTCAATAAGACGCAAGACATGCCACACCGTCAACAAATTAATGTCTACTTAGTTTTAGGTAAATTGCATGGTGTGCAAATAAAAAATTATATCTACCCATCCATCTATTTTGTAAATACGAGTATATATGTTACGGGTAATGCTAGAAGGCGGAGTAAACTAAGTTTTACCCGGGTTGACTTAGTATTACCCAAGCTTCTTGGGTAAAGTCCGAATAATAAGTAAAATAAATTTTAAATCGGGGTTTACCCATACTCACTTAGGTCTACCCAACTCTGGCTGGGCAAATTGATTAATCAGGTGACTTAATGCTAGGAGCATTATCTACCAAATGAGTGTGCGTCATTGTTCAATGTATCACATACTTTGCTGTCGCTAACGCATAAAACATTGATTTAATTCTCACTGCAATACAATGGAATAGAAATAAAACCAATCAAAAGGATATTGGATTTCGGTTAAAACCATTGATGCCAATGTTAGGAAATTAAAATCATTCTAGTTGGTGTTTGAGTGTGATAAAATTTTGCTATGTGAATGAACTATTGCGAACAGAAATAGATTTTACTTACTTTATAACTATTTTTAAATTTGTCTGGCCCAACGACTCATTTGATTGTCTCCTGAACCAAGGGTGGGATCCGTAGGTTCGATCCCTGCATAGTAAATAAATAAGTAAATAATAACCCAAGACATGCCACGCTGAGCCACACAGCGCATCATCCCCAAACTAAGCCGAAGTTTGTACTATGGGTACTAGACAACACACGAACATTTTCGAAAAAGTATGCGTAACGTGTCCGTAAACATTTGTATGAAACTTGGTACAGCGCCCCTATCGTGCGTAAGAGGTACTACGTTTACGTACGTTAACGTAGTGAAAATCATCGCCTTCGTATCGTAACGTAAGCCAGTTTGTATTAAAGCGCATGCGCGAACTTGTTTTGACGTATGGTAAAGCAAATGTCAAAGGCTGGCTATCGAGACCTTACGAATACTTCGTCACTTAAAATTTTTAAGTGAGAAAAGATATCTTACTTGATAATTTAGATTTTTCTACTTATTGACTATGTTTCGAAGTGAGCTTAGTAATTTTTAACATAAAACTAATGCAAAGCTCTCCAAGATGTTCACGTAATACGCTGATATCAAATGATAAACTTACGCAGTCCACTGTTGGACATTGGCCTTATAGGCTTTACCCCTAATTACCACGCTGGGCAGGCAGGTTGGCGATAGGGTACAACGTGGGGAAGTCTCCTCGAGTGACTGTCTATTACCAGTCCCTGTGAATCCTCACGGATTCTATGGGAACGGTAGTAGGCATTCGTGGCTATTAGCTTTGTAAATTAAAGACAAATGTTTATAAGTATATTTAATCATTTTTATGTATTCAAAAGATAATACAAAAAGAATTCCAAACTATATCTTATTCAATCTATTGACCTCGCTCCATCCTCTGCTGAATGTACGGTACGCCTCCTTTAATTTAGGTAAAGTTTATTGGTTGCAATAACAAGATTTCATCCATCCATATCATCTTGGTAGTTGATAGTCATCCACATGTAATTTTCGCCTCGTGTCAACTGCACTTCTTTGGAATCAGCTTCCATCTGATTTTTTTCCAAATCGATACGACCATTGATCTTCAAAATAAAATGGCTATCCTTGATTTTATTTATTTTCAATAATATGAAATAGTTTCACAATAAATATGCCAACAAAATTTTGTTTGACGTTCTGTCAAAGTGTCAAACGTAACGAGAGACGTTCAAAAACAGCATTTCTATTAAACTTGAAAATAATGTTAGAATTTTAAAAATTTACGATAATATTTTTTTCAAATTCTAACAATTAAAACCATTATTTAAGTATTAAATTTAATTTAACTCACCTGTTAGTTAAATAAATAATTATTCGGGTTTATATCTCAAATCTCTTTGATATGGATTCTGAACGTTTAGGTTAGGATGACGTCCCCGACGTAATCGTATCGAGTCGGTGATTGTAATGACTTTCTTTCTGCGTATTCTAGCACGTATCGTCAAATACGCAACGTTTACTTTACGCATTGACGAAAAGTTCGTGCTTGGGCTACTGATAGACTTACTTAGATACATTTTTTTGTAAATAAATGCATATTATACATAGAAAACACCCAGACCAATACAATACACAAATGTTTGTAATGTGTGGGGATCGAACCCACGACCCTTGGCTCAGAAGGCAGAGGTCACCAATTGAGCCACCGAGCCAGTTACTTACAAACATTTGTGTGCATGAACATGACTAAACAGTCACGTTCATGCACAAACGTATTGGACTGGGTGTTTACTATGTATAAAAGTATGGTGGGAACTGATTCGTTTGAGGTAATGAAAAGTCTCGAGCTTTGATGATCATAAAACGAGTATAATGTATCAAAAAGCTTAAATCAATCTTTATCGCTGCAACATACTGACTAAGTCGTTTAAAGGAAGTTATAAATCAGAATACCTAATACCGTCGCATCTGGCACCCGGTCTAAACTTTATAGTCAGAGAGTAGGTTTTATTGCCGTTTGCCCTTTACGACCCCTGTGTTTTAATTATGCATTCATAATTTTAATTAAATTTTAAGCATTCTGATGTTTTAAGTGCAGTAGGTAGTGTGTGTACTGTTTAATTTTCTCTAGACTTATGATAATTTAGAACGCTGTAATGGCGTGCCATGTGGGAATATAGTGAGCTATTTCTGAAATTAATATTAGTTGCAGAGTTGCCACTCTTAGGAATATTAGTTAGAGCTAAGTAATTACCGTTTGGGTACTTGGTAGGAACTATGTAATTGAAATGCAACGTGATGTTGAACATTTTTGAAAAAAATCATAGCAAATTGTGTTGCGGACATAAAACTGTTTTTATACACGTATAATAATAAATAAATAAATAACCCAAGATGTGCCACGCTTGGCCACACATCGCCACCTAGCCCCAAACTAAGCCGAAGCTTGTACTATGGGTACTAGACAACTGATACTTTTTTTTGTAAATAAATACATAATTATACATAGAAAACACCCAGACCAATACAAAGAGACATGTTCATGAACACAAATGTTTGTACTGTGCGGGAATCGAACTCACGACCTTTGGCTCAGAGGGCAGAGGTTACTACCAAATGAGCCACCGAGCCTGCTATATTGTGTAAATACACGTATATTTTTAAGAGAGGTAGGGCATAGCGAATCTTCGCTCGTATTGAGCTGCCCGTCCGGAGAAGGACCTCCACCCTATAGAATACCGCAGCCAAATGACCTCTCTCCAAATGGGTCGTGTTTCTGCTGGTGAGTAGGGTCTCCGGAACTCGTGGAGGGTTAGGGTTGGGCCGGCATGGCAGTGGCAACTGACAGGTAACTAACCAGTTACTTGCCAGTTGTCACAGCGACTTGGGCTTCTCCTAGGCTTTCCATCAGGCGAAGGGAAGCCATTATGTCGAGCTACTATAAAAAAAATCGTTTTTATACATAGTTTTATATTAAGAAGTGTTAGTTTACAGTTCACCTTCTTTTTTAGGGTTCCGTAGACAAATGGCAAAAACGGGACCCTTATTTTGAAGTGCCATCTCCTACCGGAGGTCGGAGATGGCACTTCAAAATAAGAGATCATTAGGGCCAACCTAACTTTTGAAACAGCGGCACGGAACAGGGATCTTGTGCTCAAATTGAACCAAGTACGGAGATTCTTGATACAGTTCACCGCGGCTGGCAAATTGTGGTTTATCCGTGTTGTGTTTGGAACCAACTTTCTGCGACAGTCTTTCCAAACATGAACATGTCTGTTTGTATTGGTCTGGGTGTTTTCTATGTATAATATGTATTTATTTACAAAAAAAAATTGATCTAAGTAAGTTTATCAGTTGTCTAGTACCCATAGTACAAGCTTCAGCTTAGTTTGGGGCTAGATGGCGCTGTGTGGCCCAGCGTGGCATGTCAAAAAAAAAACAGCTACGACTTGGGAGCCTTCAAGAAACGAGCGTACTCCTATTAAAAAGGCCGGCAGTGACCCCAGAATTCGATAAGAGTTGCGGGTGTCCATGAGCGGTGCCGACTGCTTACCATCAGGCATCACATATCCTCGTCTGCCGCATCTTGCATAAAAAAAATCAGCGAAATAATAATAACATAATATTAATTTATTTATTTCCAAAAACACAGCTTACATAAAAATAAAAGTTATTCTGGTCCTCACACTAGGCTAGGCCTGTCCTATGAGGAACAGTAAATATTCTTACACAAATCTAGATTGGCACATGTACATTTACAAAGAGCTATTTAAATTATTATTTTCAAAATTCTAATTAAATATATAGAACAAAACAAGTTATGATTAAACAGTAACAAATATTGACACAATTAGTGGGCTTAATAACTTTGTATGTAGGTATTATAGTAGGTAAATCTCCACGTAAACTCCACACGCGAGATAGGAAACACAATATAAAAAAGTCTTTACGAAAGCTCCTGATTTGACATTCCAATTAAGTAACTTAAAAAATCAGCGTAGCACCAGTACTTATCTAACTCTTTACGACTTGTTCGAAAATATTTGTAGTCGTTAAAATAACTTTTCGACTTCATATTTTATCTCGCTCAGGTAAAGGTGGAGTGAGTGAGACGGCTTGCGCCTATCTCAGCCTCCCTCTGACAGTGAGAACCAATTAATAAAGTACAAAATTAGGGAACTTTTAATTGGCATCGTCATCTATTTGGGTAATCATGCTGTCACATCTTTGTTTGTTATGAAGGCTGCCAAGAAGGCTCTGCTAATTAAATAGAAAATACATTAAAATTAGGATGAAATGTGATCCGGAATTCAATGTTTATTTTTTTATCTGAAATTGAAAGATTCCATTGCGCCAGTTGATTATGACAAGCACTTAAGAACCGTCAAATTATGCACGTTCGGAAAGTTGTTTTCTAACGAAAAGTTGTTTCTATAGAGATTTAAATGATAGAGATAGATAGGGGTCTTAATTAACGGAGGCTAAGACTCAGTTAGGGCCACTGCACCTATAATATTAGGTAGTTATGAGTAGACATTTTAGATATTATACCTAATTCGAATCGGGCCATGCGTTGCTTGAAAAGTTAAGTTACGAATATATACTCGTTCAGTCGGAAGCTATCACATGTTAGCACTTTGGAACTTTGTCACGTTAAACCTGTCAAAATGGTGACATATCATTTATTGTTGTGATAGGGTAAAAAATAAACTCAATGTTGCTTTATGTACATATTATTTTTGCTTTTAATTGTTCGTATCTAATACAAGTTACGGATAAAAGAATTCTAACCCTGTCTTGAAAGGAAAAATAATAAAGACTAATGAGAAACTTAAAGCCGCACTCGGGCGGTATTAAGTCGTTCAACTGGTAGTCGTTAATCAAACCTTGACCCTACCATAGGTTTGCAGTGACAATTAAAAAATATTGTAATTATAATAGGGCATTAAATAAATCTCATCTTTCCACTCCCGAACAACACGTGCTGGACAGCGTAGTCATCCGCATACCATCCAGACCAGATGGTGGCGCGCACCAAAAGGTTTAGTTCCTCGTTCTTGCCCCGTGCCCTTAAGTCTTGGAATGCCCTTCCAGCTCATGTGTTTCCTTCCTCTTACAATCCTGGGTTCTTTAGGCGGGGCATGAAACGACATCTCAGTGGGCCTTCAGGGTGAGGGCCACAGGCGCAATGGGTTTGTTCTATTGTTCCTGTCGACCTAACTTTGGACCTAATAACCTTTTGTTAATACTGAAATATCGTTATTATATCGTACCGCGCGTCCCACACTACTTTTGCCTTCAAGCATCCAATCCAACACCTTTCTACTCTGTTATTTATCACGACGTCTGGAGACATGGTTTTTGAGCTTCAATCAATCAATCAACAGCCTTGCCACTGCTGAACGTAGGCCTCCTTGAATTTTTATTTTTTTATTTTTTCAGACAACATCACATACATTGCTCCGATCCCAAAGTAAGTAGCTTAAGCACTTGTGTTATGGGTATCAGAACAACGAAGGTACCACAAATAAATACTTAAATACAATATACACACCCAGACACGGAACAAACATAAGTGTTCATCACACAAATGTTTGTCCCGGGTGGGAATCGAACCCACGACCCTTGGTTCAGAAGGCAGGGGTCACTACCAATTGAGCCACCGAGCCAGTCAACTCCAGCAAAGAGCCAGAATTCACGCCACATTTCTTTTTCCCGGGCTGCCCATCCAGCAACAGTCAGCAGTTCTTCTTAAGCTTGCTAAAACAAAAATTCACAGACCATTCGAAACACCAGAGGCTATAATAACTAAAAGTTCACAAAGTCGAGTCCAGTAGTAGTGTTTGCGCTGCAATTTATATTGTGTTCGTTTGAAACCGAGATCTATTTTTCCGCTCTTTCGTTCCATTTCAACAGCGAAGAAAATAAAAATAGAGAAAGCAATTAATGCCTCTTATTATAACGTTAATAGGATAAACGTAGCACTCCCAAGCGGGTTATTTGCTATAAAAATTATTTTGTATGTTTAATTTTCTGATGATGGTGCAGGTAAAATGGCTATCAAGAGGCTGAGAGGGGAGGCGGAGAGGGTTTCCGAGACAAAAAGACGTGTGGAATTAGGGTTTTCTTTATATCGAAAATTCGTTTGATTTCTCAGTTTGTAATAAATAAAATTGGTGCAAATCGTGTTTCCGCCATCGCTTGTTGTTACAATCATAGTGCGAACGGCTTAACCACGGAACTCTTCGCTGGAGTCCATGTACCCAGAAAGATATATTCAGATATTGAAGGCGAGACCGAATCGGATTTTGTTGAGTGTGCGCGCTTCATCGTAGGCTCTAACGGTCGCTTAACATCTGGGAGTGCAGGTCAAAAGTTACCCATTTTTTTTATAAAAAAAACTCACTAGCACTACCTATTTGCTTAGTTAGGTATATTTAAAAAAATTGAACAATTGCGGAGATTAACATTACAAACAACAGAAAAAGTATATACAATATTATACAGAGTACAATGAACATCATAAATCAAAATGAGGGTTTTTACTTGGTAAGTAAATTAAATAGCATTCCCTTAGCAGCACTTAGAATAATTATTAACTTAATTAGTAACCAGATGGTACCAACTTTGCAGCAATGCTCTAGGTACCTACATATACACATTAGATGCAGAGAGGAGCTGCCACAATGAGTTCTAATTAAAGATAAATACAGGAGTACGAACTATGCAAAATTGGATTGTCTAAATGGAAAAAAATCGAATACATTTTCTAGGAAAGTGTGCATTCTCGTAATGCAAAAATACACACGTAATGAATCCTTGGAATATAGCTAAAATTTCGTAAAGCCAGGATGCCAAAAAATAAGTAAAAGGTATGTACCTACATTTTATTTAAAATGGTCACTATTTCGTAACTTTGAAAATATTTTTCATTTCGTTTTCTCAGTAACTCGTGTCGAAGTGATGTTCGCAATCTTGATAATGTTTTTAAGTGAATTGATGTCTGCAGTAGGCAGGTTTCTAAGGGAATACTCGATCTCGTTCAACGACTTCTGAAGTAAAGACATTATACGAAATTTGAGATGACTTTACGTCATATTTACGAGTATATTATTACATGTATATTATGGTTTCAAACAAATTGCTTCGTTAGTCGATAATATAACATTCATGTGGAGGAATTTAGGAGTTCTATTATTAGATAAACTTGTAACATTTTTTGTAAATACTTCTTCTTTTTATTTACAATTGTTGCAACTTTGAAAGAAGTGTAGTAACTTTGGGTCTTACGGGACGCGAAATATCATTTCGGTGATTCTACTTCGTTGTTCTAATTAGTATTTGTGGCAAAATGTCCAAGTTGCCAAATATCCAATTTTCATAGTGAGAAGCACCAGGAGCACATAACCACGTAGGAAGCAAATAAGCCTATTTAAACGCAGCCGCGTTACGTAAGTTATGAAGATACAACATTTTCTTGGTCTTCTACTTCTCAACTATTCATGCACTCCTGGTACTTTTCATCCCATCGGTCGCTGACCATGTATAAAAATGGAACGTTTTGCGACTTGGACATTAGACATTCATTACCAAACAAAACAATATTTTATAGTAAAACTTTTAATAGGATGATTTAAAATTTCACGTCTCAGCAGACATACTCGTAATTGGGTGGCTAAACGAATTGATTTTCTATTACACCCGGAGCGCCTGCAAACATTTAAAGTGTTATTATGCTCTATTCACTTTCATACTGTATAACTAATTCATCGCTTCACAACTGAAACATATAAGGATGGGTGGGTGAGCAAACAAATAGTTTGGAATAAAATTAATCTTCGTGGAAGTTTCTATGAGCCATGAGCAATTTAAGCTTGGGCTTGTAAGCGAGCGGAAATACGTCAAAAAATTTATAAGAAAAAAACAACATACATGCACACAAAAATTTGCATTTAAGAGAGATTTTTGAAAACGAGTAACTATCGACTTTCTTGCCGTTTCTTTTCCATAGAAGCTGCAGCAAACTGCAGCTTCTATAAGCCGGATTCAGAAATCCGGTGGTAGTTAAATTCCTTTTAATTTAATGTATTCAGTATTGACGATTTATAAGTCCTTGTCTCAAGTCCTAATGAATAAAGAGATTTTTGATTTGATTTGTATTCAAGAGAAGCTACAAACTTGATGAAGAGATTCGATAACATTATTACTGAAAAAAAATCGACATGGTCAGGGCCAGCCATCGGGCCAGCCAGTGTATAAGTATATTATTTTCTCCGCTCGCATGCAAACCGCAGCCCAAAGTGTTTGTCCAATCTACGTTGCTGTTTAACTTTCACCAATTTTCAAAGGCTAAGGGACCGTTTGGACGTAGGTACTCGAAAATTTAATACGGCCTGTTATTAATTACGAACCAGTAACCGAGACAACTGGATTCGTAATTAACGTAACCTTTTAGAAGTTTCGAAACTCTATAGGGCACCGATTCTCATTACTGGAATCTGGCACCTGAATAATAAATCGAATTACTGTATATTTTGGTTGTAGTTAAAGGTAAAGTTGATTGAATTAGTAACTATAGCAGCTGAATAAATAAATTTAAGTCATAATTTTTGTACAACGATTGGAAAATTTGTCTTTTCGAATACTCTCGCAATGTTCAGTATGCATAATAAGATTACGTGATTTTTTATTATTTTAGTAGCACAGCATTCCATTCAGGGTATTTTCTATGTATAATATGGTTTTATTTACAAAAAATATATATGTATCTAAGTAAGTTTATCAGTTGTATAGTACCCATAAGCTTCGGCTTAGTTTGGGGCCAGATGGCGCTGTGTGGCCCAAAAAAAAATTAAATTCCCCAAGCGTTAAAGAAAGCTAGTCTAGCTTGGCGATTATGGGTAAAGCCTGCATGTGTTAGCACAAATTGGCGAACAATTGGAGACGTCTATGTGCAGCAGTGTACTGCGATAGGCTGATAAGGATTAAAGTAGCTAGGTCTACAGAACAATATAATTGGGGAAAGATGACTCTAGGGCACCCATTTCCATTTTCAATCCATCGTATAGCAGTCCACCGCTCGATATAGGCCTCTCCAGTTGTTCGCCATAATCGTCACGTTCGCTGGGCAGACGGGTTGACGATCGCAAGGTGTAGCTTCTCGCTCTGGTGACGCTGCTGCTCGTCATAAGTTTATGGTATTTAGCATCACTTCAATCATGATGGTTGTACCGCCGCCAATCGGTTGCCAGAGCCTCGTCTGTTATTAAGCAGGATTTATACGTCTGCGTACTTCAATTTCGTTGGAAAATCACTTACGTTTACTCACAAACCACGCAATTAGGCGCATCGATGATGCGTGACGGAAGAACTCCTGTTCGAGCTGGAATTCAAAGCAATTACGGCCATAAAAATTCCAATGACAATCTTTGACATCGACGTCCTTTTGACGTTTGATCTTATTGCATTCTTTAGTGTTATTTCGACGGTAAAACAAACAAAGCGTTTTTTTTTACCGATTTGAAAAGAAGCATATTTTTTATTTATACAGGGTATTTAAAAAAATATCAGTAACTTCTTTGACACTGGTAGTAGTGCTGAAATTATAACATTTTTTTGTATGGGAGCTATATTGAAAACCGTTTGGGAAAATTTTGAATTGGTACGGGTGGAATTTGAATCCATGAACCAGTTCTAAAGGCAAGATAACTAACAAATCAGCTAACGATAATGAGAAAATAGTGTAAGTTAGGTAGTATATCTTAACTTTAATTTATATTTTATGACGTAAGTCATTACTTCTTTATTATATTTTCGGTTATGTTCAGATTCCTATATCCTATGTTCTCAGTAAGTCTCGATCAATGCAAATCTATACTAAATTAATATTTGCTATCGAAATCGAGTCCCTGAAAAAACTGATCAAAATGGAGGTTGCAATTAACCTTATGGCCTTTTACCAAAGGGCCAAAGTAAACAGACCCTTTGGGATCATGGAGTCTAAACAAGGAATTTACTTGTAAAAATAAACATGAACGTAGACCAGTCGTCCAAGATACGGCAAAGTAACCAGAGTGGCATATCATTAGCCGGGGTATTGGATTTTTTGAATAATTCATTAGTTGAAAATGTTAAGGGGATGTAATGGAGCGACCTATCATCTTTTCGCTCACCTGCCCGTAGTGCATCCTTCCGGATAACAAACGAGGCTCTGGCATTCGACTGATGGCGGGATAGCCTTTGATCACTATTGAAGGCGTAGCTTAATACTACAAGCGGACGGGCAGCAGCGTCACCGGAGCGAGAAGCTACGCTCTGCGATCGCGCACCCGCCTGCCCAGCGTGGCGATTATGGGCAAAGCCTCTAGATGTTTGACGCAAATGATGAACAACTGGACTGGTTTAAAGTCCAGCAGTGGACTGAGTTAGGCTGATGATATTAATCTATTAATGTATGCTAAGGGAAACCCCCAAATGACAAATTGTTACTTATTGGGGGTTTACTTAGTGGACATTTTCAAGCTGAAGATGATGATGATTAATGTCTCCTACTTGTATAATAGATTACAGCTAGGTAGCTCCAATTCCAAAGTGTTGTTATCTCTTTTCGTGTTTGAAGGAATTATGGATTCATAATTCAATTAAAAAGCGACGGTTGAAAATGAATAGTTTTGAACAAATTTTCTACTTTTTCTATATACAATTTTCTATGTAGCTATGGTAACGGCCATTTTGTCGTAGCTTTAGGCTTGTCTATTCTACGTATGTGTGTTGCCATTCAATTTATTCGAAAGGGTCAGTACTTAAGCGCGATTTATAAGGCGACCTTTTAAGCGACTTTTTTCACACCATCGCGTAGCTTTTATAAGTTCCTTTCAATACAGGTTACGTAATATACTCATATAGTAATATGTCAGAAGTTGTGTCCTTTAATAAGGCAAGTTACAATAGACAACTGATTTTTACATATATAGTACAGTACTTATATTTGACACCTGATGCACAGCGAAAAATAAATAACCCAAGACATGCCACGCTGGGCCACACAGCGCCACCTAGTCCCAAACTAAACCAAAGCTTGTACTATGGGTAGGTACTAGACAACTGATAAACTTTTCCACTACCTGAAAGTCGCTTACTAGCGATAAGTCCGACTAAATTGTACCACATGATGTCTAAATAGGTACCTTTTGCTTTATATGTTAGATACATTTTTTTTACAAATAAATACATGTTATACATAGGAAACACCCAGACCAATACAAACAGACATGTAACGATTCCATTAAACGATGTATTCCGTTGTTTTCAACTTTATTACTTTGGAGCACAAAATAAAACCATAAGCCCTTTACATGATAAAGAAAGCAATAAAGTTGAGGGGGTTCGCTTCGCCTTAGTCACCACACTTGTCTGGCGCATTGGTGAGTAGGTTTTATTTGTACCCAGGTAAACGCTGCTGCCAGTTCTTTGATATTCCCTTATCTTCTCCCATATTCTACGATACCCACGGAATAAGATAATATTTTTTTATAGTGGCTCGACATAATGGCTTCCCTACGCCTGATGGAAAGCGAAAGAGAAGCCCAAGTCGCTGTGACAACGGGCAAGTAACTGGTCCCTGTCAGTTGCCACCGCCATGCCGGCCCAACCCTAACCCCCCACGAGCTCCGGAAACCCTACTCACCGGCAGAAACACGACCCAGAGGTCATTTGACTGCGGTATTCTATAGGGTGGAGGTCCTTCCCCGAACGGGCGGCTCAATTTGAGCGAAGATTCGCTATGCCCTACCTCTCTTGATTATATATTCTATAATCAAGAGAGATATGATATTCTAAGTCCGCAAGCTACGAGGTTGTATAACATGCAATATTATTTCTCACTAAGGTGTAAGAAGGTGACGGTTCCGATGTAACCATAAGTTTTGCCCCCCGCGGCGGTGACGTCACGGGAAAGATTGTCACTCTGAAAGGGACTAAGATATAGTGTTGTAAAATTGCTCGAGTCGACTTGAGAAGTCGCTCAAGCAGATTGCTAACGCTCAAGTCGGGACTTGACTGAAGCGTTCGATGCTCGAGCTTCGTGGAGTGAAAAAGCTATTCCGAGCGCCGGACTCAGCGCTCGGCTCAAGCTTGAGCGTGCGTGTTTAATTACATATAGCTGTAGGGAAACTTAAAAAAAAAAGATACTATCTCTACTTGAAATAAATTAGAAGGTTTTAGTTATATTTTTACTGATAGGCAATGGAATAAGCTCCCCGGCGAGGCTCTCACCCGAGACTACGGTATGGGGTCCTTCAAAAGGTCATGAAGAGGTTTCTTAAATGGCCGTGCCGTAGGCTTGTTTTGCCACCTTAGCGGTATCAAACAATATAATAGTAGAAAAATGCTTATTTATTATCAGTATACAATACGCCATATGATCTACGTGATAAGGCCCAAAATTAATTATAAAAGTACACTTGCTGTAGGTACAATTACTGACTACCTAAATATTTAAAACGTTCGCTCGAGCTTAGCGTTTAACGCTCAACGCTTGGCGTTTAACGTTTAACGCTCGAGTTTAAAACGCTCCAAGCATCAGCTCAGCGCTAAACGCTCAGCGCATTTTTGCTCACAACACTACTAACGTACCGCGTCCCCGGAAGCAATCTCCGAGTATGTCAATTCTAGAGCCATTGCACGGCCCTTGAAGGTTAGGCAGTAGCAATTTCGGGACTTGCCTACGTGATTTCACGCACTAAGGTTTTACTGAACGTATTATGGTCTGTAAGTTGCTTTATGCCGCAGTATTCTTTTTATGGGATGAGTTAGGTTAGACTTAGTGCTTCGTTCTGATTTCTACGATATTAATTGTATTTAGGGTTCCGTAGCCGAATGGCAAAAACGGAACCCTTATAGATTCGTCATGCCTGTCCGTACGTATGTCACAGCCACTTTTTTCCGTAACAATAATAGTTATACGGTGGAAACTTGGTAAGTAGATGTATTCGGCGAACCACATTAAGATTTTCATACAAAAATAGAAAAAAATACTATATTTTTTTAGGGTTCCTCATACTTAGGTTATACCGCCACGAGTGGGTTGCCAGCGCCTTGTTTGTTATTCGGCAGGATGCACTACAGGCAGGTGAGGTTGACTTGGAGCGAAATGATAGGTCGCTCCCTTACATCCCATTTTGGCTATATCCCAACTGTTCTCGAAACGAGACCGAAATCTTCAAGGGTGTTCTTCGCCGATTGTAACGGTAATCGCCAATCTTACCACCAACTGGGAAGCAGAAATCTCAAAAAGTCCCTTATTTGAGTCTTTTGACACTTACGCGAAGAAAGAGGAAGAGGCATCGAGAAAAATAGGCCAGAAACTCCGTAACGATGATCATTAGACATATTTGTTATCATCGTCATCATTATCGGTGTCTCGATGTGATTGCTAGACATATCTTTTATGTTTTCAATAAATCGCAGTACTTTTACCCTTCTAAAAAAATACTCCCTTCGAAATAAAATATTTATTTCGGAACCTCCCTTTACAGAAAGATTTTTTAAATAAAGTACAATCGACATTATTGCCATTGTATTCAAATAATAGCATCTACCCGAACAAAGTAGATTATAACCCGAACAAAACCACATGTGAGTTGTGATGTTACGATGGCGTATCAAAGCAAATGTAATCTGTTGACGAAAAACCGTTATGTCAATTCAAGCAAAACATGTTTTCCTCAAATAAGCATTTTGCAAATAGGTTTTTCAAATTAATGTTATCGAATTATTTGACGCTGTTGGGATAGTGCTTTATTTTTTTATTAAACTGTATCGATGGCTCATTTTTTTTTTTTTTTTTTTTTTTTTTTTTCTAAATGACTACGATGATGGCCAGGGCGGCCTTGTCATCATCACCGGACTGTCGGGGGAGCGGAAGGCTCTCACCCCTAGTATCGATGGCTCATTTGGTAGTGACCTCTGTCTACTGAGCCAAGTGTTGTGGGTTCGTTTCCCTCGCAGTACAAACATTTGTGTTCATGCACATGTCTGTTTGCATTGGTCTGGGTGTTTACTATGTATAATGTGTATTGTATAATATATATTACATTTATTTAAAAAAAAGTATCTAAGTAACTTCATCAGTTGTCTTGTACCCATAGTACAAGCTTCAGCTTAGTTTGGGGCTAGATGGCGATGTGTGGCCCAGCGTGGCATGTCTTGGGTTATTTATAATATTACCTGTCACATGTTACTTAACTAACATCGTCCTGTACTGTCTTCACTTAGCAGGGACATCTTAGCTTCGTCATCAGCCTATCGCAGTCCACTGTCGGACATAGGCCTCTGCAGTTGTTCACTACTTTTGGCAAACACCTGAAAGATTTACCCATAATCGCCACGCTAGGCGATCCCAAGGGCGTAGCGTTTCGCTCCGGTGACGCTGCTGCCCACTTAGCTTGTTGCTTTTGAATTTTTGTGAAACTTAAAAGTATAATGTCGTCGCAATAACATTCTATAAATAAAAAGTTATATAGCATGGAATCCTCGGTACCCGAGCCTCACTCACAATCGACTTTTTTCTAGCTTCATTCTGTTTGCTGTCGAAGAAAAGTTCAAACCCAATATTTGCCTTAAGATATTCGAGACACATAGTGAAGGACGAATTAACGAAAACAAGGCAAACACGAAAGTTCAGGTCTATTCTTAAGATTAACTAGGCTTTTAAGGATGATTTACGAGTGTCTTTAGGTTTTGTGTACCTTGCCCGGACTTTTGTGTATTTTGAGAGACTATTTGTTTTACTCGATCAATCTGTTGGGACACATAAGCTTAGGTATGTAAGTAAGATTAGAAATGACTTAGATTGATTCTATTAACATTGTTTTCATTTCAACTGTTTATTTGTGTTTTTGTGTGCAAAAATGTATGTTTGTATTAGACACACACTGTCTTTACCCGAATGGCGAACAGTCTAAACGGCTTGATATATTTTGATATACCAGGTATCAATCTTGTCGCTATCGGCTCTTGCCAGGTATCGTGATTAACTGAGTTTACCAGTTGTATCATGGAATGCCCTTCCAGCTCATGTGTTTCCTGCCTCTTACAATCCTGGGTTCTTTAGGCGGGGCGTGAAACGGCATCTCAGTGGGCCTTCGGGGTGAGGGCGACAGGCGCAATGGGCTCTATTGTGCCTGTCGACCTAACTTTTGGATCTCACGACCGCTTTCCATCAGGTGGAGTGAGGTCATCCTGAAAGCTCTTCTTATAAAAAAAAAATATCAAAATTTCTAGAAAATGAAAACGCAGTTTTTTTCTGTAAACACCGACAACGTACTATAATAAGATAAGATATATTCGTATATCTACATAGTGGGCGCGGAGAGCTTTATAAAAAATTCCGGTCTTAGCATGATTTGTACGTTACAATTAATTCCTTTCAACTCAGTTAAGGAATGAAACGACCCCATTACAAAATCCACTGTAAGCTCAATTGCTGATCTAAATTTTATTTAAAACCTCCATCAAGTTTCTAAGCATAACGTGATCTCTGAAGTTAGTCTCCTGAGAGCTTTTGTCCCTCAAACATTACATTAGTTCCAGTCATTAGCTTAGCTGCGCTTAAAAGCTACCTACTTTCTAGGTTTTGTTCAAGATATTCTATTTAATAGTCAGAAAAATGGCCATCACTTAAGAATTAAATGTACTTCGTAAAAATTAAAATGAAGTATATATATATAAGCTCTTAAAAGTAAAATGAAATGACCATTTGGTCTTGAATAATTTCCTTCTACATAATATCGTCAAAAACATGAAGGCACATAAATTATGATTTCTAAATTTGAAAACACATCAGTTAATACATACGTACGTACCATATTTAAGGCGTTTGATACCAAAATTTTAAAATATGCAATATATAAAACACGATGTAATCGGATAAGAAATTCGTTAAGATAATTAAGGAAGTTTTCATTAATCTTAATCCAATTCGCTTTAATGGGCTTATCATTCTAACAATAAATTCATTAACGTTTTATCATCGGCTGCACAATTTATCACATGATAATTAAATAATTGGGCCGTCTAAATGAATAGATTTCAATCGCTTCTTGTGTCAAGTCAAGTGGAATCTATTTATTTGTTTAGAGATAGTTAGGTTTTTTTATGCACACCTTACACTTAGCGTAGTAGATAAATAATGTTGTACATTTAAGATGGTATTATCACTGTAAGAGATCTCTTCTTCTTAAATGAAATAAAGGTACGGCCTATCATCTTTTCCCTCCAAGCCAACCTCACATGTGGTGTATCCTGCCCATAGCAAACGAGGCGCTGGCAACCGACTGGTGGTGGTATAACAATCACAATTGGAGGTGTAGCTAAATACCAGAGACCTGTGACGAGCAGCAGCGTCACCGGAGCGAGAAGCTATGCCCTTGCGATTGTCAACCCGCCTGCCTAGCGTGGCGAATGACTGGAGAGCCTTATGTCCAGCAGTGGACTGCAATAGGCTGATGATGATGATGAAGTCATACTAGCTGCTGTGGGGGATTGCATCGAGTCCCACTGGGCATCACGACCCCCCTCAGATAGCTTACTCGTAATGGACTACCTTTGTAGAGTAGGTATTCTTCGCTAGGACCTATTACCTGGTAAATAGTGAGCTCTAATATTATGGAGCAAAAGCATTACTCGCGAATCTATTTGCAGAAATAAACTATTTCATTTTATTATGATTAATTTCTGGTTAGCCTATTATGACAACTATTTTGCCATTAAAATTAAGTGTGAGTTAAAGAAACGGTACCTAATCATACTTATTTAATTCGTATTGATACCTTATGTTCCAAATCTATGAAGCCTCGCGCGCCAACCAAGGCATTATCACATTAATTAATGAACTTTCAACATGTCTCGACGTTTAATCAGTCTCGGATGATCATTGGCTTACTACTATAATAACTTAATCCTTGCCTTGACCACTAATTGGTAAAATCTCTGGTAGGCTTCTCGAATTCTACCTATTAAAGAAAACCACAGGGGTTACCTTCGGTTAACAAGCTGGGACTTTATTAGTAAATGATAATAGTGGCTCTTATCTGCTACTTTTATATAACTGCAACTTTAAAAAAGAAAGAAAGAAGAAAGAAACTAAAATATTTTATAAGTAATGTATAAAGTTATTAATCTCTTTCATCTCTCTCTAACACAAAAACTTCAGACATGTTCATGCACATAAATGTTTGTTATACTAAGCGATGATCGAACCCACGACCCTTCGCTCAGAAGGCAGAGATCAGACTAAATGAGCCATCGGATCAGTCAAATTTCTAGGTCACTTTTGGTGTGAATTAAAAATGGACCTTTCTTAGTATTTTAGATTCATTGACTGTGCTTAAAATATTTGGATACCAAACTAAAGTTCTTAATTATTTTCTATAAACTTGAAATCACATAAAACGAGCTTCACAATACCGAGAACAAATATACATAATTATTTAAGTTTGCCCAATGACTTTTGTGTCGCCAGGGTAATTATAACTTTCGAAATAACCGGGGGATTGGGGATTACCCCAATAAATTTGACAGCAGCCATTATGGTTTCAAGCAAAAACGTGTTAACTATTAGACTTGTTATTTGCAGGGCCTGGTTGAATCATTATTTTTCAAGAGCTTTTATTTAACTTGCCTTCTTAGTATGTATGTTAGTGTACGGCAAATCTTAGCTAAATTAGGACCACTTCCTGACGTGAGATTAGATTAAAATTTGGTATACTTACGTACTAATCTTGGTGACAGTGCAATAATATTACTGTTACCGTCCGATTAGAAGCTGATCCTAAGAAATAGTACTAACGTGGCAAACGTGTAGGTTAAACAAGAGTATATACTTAGTTATGTTTGTGTAAATAATATTATACTGTGATATTGGCATATAATCTGGTGAGAAAACAAACAATTTTATTATTATTGTTATTTTATTATATATAAAATGATATCATAGAGAATATAGAAGATGATGATGAGATAATGTGATGTAAAAGCGAATGTTTATTTTATTTTTAAGGCAAACCAGCAAAAATCTTAAATTTGCGAAAAAAAATTTGTATAGCCCTTGAAAGTTAGGTCCATGCACTTTCAACAAGGTCATAATCCTCACCTTTTCCCAATTAATGAAAGAACCAGACTGAACAATTCATGCAAGTTGAAATTGTATCCAGACATCAAATATCTTACTCCCATTTGGATCCCAATTTCACGGTTAAGTGCCCGGGTTGAACAATGACATGATCCGGGATAACTGTCTGATTATTGGGTAAAGCCACCAGGTATATCGTTATTCAATTTCCTTTAACTCAAATCTAATATATAGATAAAGTTTCGAAGAATTATACTTCGTTTTTAGCATAAGACATTTGGTAAACAATCATCATCAGCCTATTGCAGTCCATTGCTAGATATAGACCTCCCCAGTTGTCCACCACATAGGGCAAACATCTGGATTTACCCCTAATCGCCACGCTGGGCAGGCGGGTTGGCGATCCCAGGGCGTAGCATCTCGCTCCGGTGACGCTGCTGCCCGTCATCGGTCTGTGGTATTTAGCTACGCCTTCAATTGTGATGGTTATAACGCCACCAGTCGGTTGCCAGCGCCTCGTTTGTTATTCGGTAAAAAGCACCATGGGCAGGTGAGGTTGGTTTGAGCGGAAAGATGATAGGCCGCTCCCTTACATACCCGGTACATCGGGAAACAAAGAAGCAGTGATATGGAAACTTGATACGACATTCACTTACTTTGAAAGCAATTTTCACGTCAAGTAATTAAGAAGTTAACGGTTTGGATTAAGTTGCGGATGCAAAAGTGATTAATGCCATATTTTCTAGGAAGTTCAAAATATAATCTATTATAAGGGAGAGTTTGTCGAAAACAAAAATAGCACTGAAATGTGCTTGACCATGATTCTGAATTGGTTTAAAACTAACAAAATACACTTACTTTACATTCTTATTGTCATTGTTTTCACATTTTATATTTTTTATTTTAATGTATTTTTTTTCATTTGGCAGGCCTGATTCTGATTGTCCATATAAAATTATGTCTATATCTTAATGTCTATATTTTTCTCAAAGAGAGAAACAAGAGTTCTCCATAACTTTTTATGCAAAAATAGCCTGCGCAACTTTTCCATACGAGATATTTTAAATTGGTGAAAACGACGGAATATGATTTTAATAAAATTAAGAGGGAACAGACCTTGTGCATAACAACTTTACAACAATCTCAATACGACAAGGAATGAACTCATAGAAAAAAATGGCATCGAAATGAGTTTTATGCAAATTAGTCAAAAGTTGAACATAAAATAACCAAGACATGCCACGCTGGGCCACACAGCGCCACCTAGCCCCAAACTAAGCCGAAGCTTGTACTATGGGTACTAGACGACTGATAAACTTACTTAGATACATTTTTTTTTTGGAAATAAATACATATTATACATAGAAAATACCCAGACCAATACAAACAGACATGTTCATGAACAGAAATGTTTGTACTTTGCGGGAATCGAACCCACGACCCTTGGCTCAGAGGGCAGAGGTCACTACCAAATGAGCCACCGAGCCTGTCGATAAAAGTCAATTAATTATGTGAAATGAAACTCAATTTCGTTTAAGTATTTAATTACACTTCAATAGTTGCCCAGTTAAGCTTAAAAACAATATTGTATACCGCTAGTATAAATGAAAAATCACTTTTTAAATTTATCTTGGAGCGTAAAAATATATTTTTATTGAATAAGATACTGGCCTAAGCTTTGATCTTAATATAACTAAGGTTGTAGCTTTTATCTAGAAAATAGGTTTTCTAGATAAAAGTAACAATAGTTTTTTACCTTTAATTTGATTTAGATATTACATTTTCCCATAAATGGAAAATCTTCTTAATTATATTGGAGCTACTTGGGTCTAAATGAACAAATACTACATTTTTTTTAATTGTTTTTATCATCACCATTAGCTTCTCTCAGTCTATAGTTGAACATAGGCATTACGCTTATGTTTTCTAAAAATAAGAAATCCACTAGATGCAACCACATACGCAGCAGGTCCATTGTAGTTGGCTCATTTTTACAAAGCAACTGACCAATCACATGATAGCTGGACCGCATGGCAACATGACAATCGCCATCTATCGGATGTTTCATTTTGAAACACCCTCATTGTTCCCCACTTTCTTTGATAATGTAATAACTCCTTTGAAATTGTGTGGTTACTTATTATTTACATACTTCTCAGCTACTAATAGTAAGTTAAAACTAAAACCATTATTTTTGTACGTTTACGAGAGAGATCTCTCTCAATTTGTGAATAGCCTCGCAGTTGCTTATTACTATACTAATATTATTAAGTACATTGAGTCCAATTACGTACTTAGTATTAGGTTTTATTACTAACACGTCCTACGCGTGTGATAACTTTGGTCGTCATAAGCTCAAAACTGGTGTTATGCCAAAACCACAGAAATATATCAAAGATAGAATGGTTATAATACGAGTACCTATGTTATTTTCAAAGAATTACAACGAGTCACTTGTTCACTCGCAACAACGATGCCTACAACGCATCATTCAATTAGCTCAATATACGAGTACAATAATGGGATGTACGGGAGCGGCCTATCATCTTTTCGCTTCAAGCCAACCTCACCTGCCCGTGGTGCATTCTGCCGAATAACAAACGAGGCGCTGGCAACCGACTGGTGGCGGTGTAACCATCACGATTGAAGGCGTAGGTACATACCACAGGCCGATGACGAGCAGCAGCGTCACCGGAGCGAGAAGCTACGCGCTACGATCGCCAACCCGCCTGCCCAGCGTGGCGATTATGGGTATATCCTCCAGATGTTTGCCCTAAGTGGCGAACACCTGGAGAGGCCTATGTCCAGCAGTGGACTGCAATAGGCTGATGATGATGATGAATATACATTAAGAACGCATATTGGATGAGAATGAGTAAATGCGACACACAATTCCCACCAACTATCTGGTCGTGCAAAGGTTTGAGTGCCAGTGGTCACTGGGTCGTCCAGAATAATCACAGTCCAGACAATTTAGAAAAATCCTTTTTAATAGAACCTTGGTATTGTCCAAGCTTGGCTTAACGCTCCAAACATTGTGCCACGAGACTATCTAATGAAGGAATTAAGTGACGTTTTAAAACCATGTCTTTACCATTGAGCACCGTTTAGCGCACACAAGGCCGTTCTATCCTTGATACATTAGCGGTTAAAACTTTCGCTTAATTGGACCACTGTCTAAATTGTCCAAATGAGTGGTAATTTAAAACTAAAGTGCGGACGTAACGAGATTATTTTCACCCAACACATGTGGTAAAACCTACATAAAACTCTTTGATGTAATTGAATAAGCATTGTGGAACTGTAAAAGCGAATGACGTTAGTGTAAAGTGTGTTCAGAACTGTGTATTTAACAGATTGAATTATAGTTTGGCGTTCGAAAGTTGGTTAATACGCTCCTAGATTGAATTTAGCGTCCGCTTTCAATTACATAGTTGAAATATACACAGTGGCAAAATAATGAAACGTCACCTGTTTCGGTAGTTGTTTGTTGATTACATCGATGTAAATACCGTTTATAGATTGAAATTAATAAGATTTTTTTTATACCACCAGGGTGGCAAACAAGCTACAGCCTGCCTGATGTTAAGCGGTTACCGCAGCCTATGGACACCTGCAACACCAGGGGTATCATTTCTTGGTGTACATACTCATAGGACCCTCGACACCACCTTTGAGGCGCAGGACGAAGGGGCTAGGGTTTTTAGTGGGTATTTCCTGCCTCACTTCCATCGTCGAGGCGGGGTGAGTCCCAAATACCCCGCTGCTCCCCCAAGCAGCGGGGTATTGCCGACCTTAAACACCTTTTCACAACTTTTTTTAAGGATCCCACACTGTAGTTAGATTAATTTCAGCATTTCCAGCGTCCATTTCTTCCACGGACTCGCAAACTCTGACGTTCCAGAGCCACGGTGGTCCCTGTTAGCTATGACATGTCCTTTATGCGTGGTTTAAATATAGCTCTTTCCTCACGGTAGGCCATGCCGTTTATGGTTGCGCCTCTGGCTTTGCTGATGTCCATCATTGATAGTTGTGCCCCTGGTATTGCTAATGGCCATAGGCGGCGGTTACTGTTTAACATCAGACAGGCCATCTGCTCTTCTGCCAATAGCAATTAAAAAAAAAACATAATTTTCGTTTGGCATTGCTCTGCCTGGCTCAATGACCGCCTCATTCTGGGAGGTGCAAAAGGCGCCAGTTTTGGTTGACTTTGCCCATGGTGAAATTTGTTTTCTCTTCCTAAAGGTTATCTGAAGAAGAGATCATAAAAAGGCGCCTAAATTGTACTATATTAAATTTGTAATGTTTGTGTGCCTTCATCATCATGTCGTATGGCTTACTTTTGCTTGAGTCCTCAAAGGTCAGTATCCAGTTGGCGAAGCCAATTTAACGCGGCCGGAGTGAACTATAAAGAAAGAATGTGCATTAAAGAATCCATCTAATTTTTAAGACCACCCAAACGTGCAAGTAGGTATAATTAACCCGTCCAAAATTATTCGCAGTGGTATAACATAGGAATAAAAAACGCGAATATCCCGTTCAATAGATCAGGGGAACGTTCTCGTATTATTTACGACATTGTTTGCGGGATAAATGGCCGTTATATTTTATGGTAACACGATTACATTGGACCCTAACAGATTGTCGGGAAATTAGAGATTTTACGTGTGACCCTGGAAGATGGGGCGTTGAGGTACGGCTCGGGTTTATATACTTAGTAGGCATGTATAACTTGACGTATGGTTCAATGGTGCATGGTACATGCACACAAATGTATGTCCCGGGTAGGGATTGAATCGAACCCGGATTCAATATGTTCCTGAACACAAATTTTTGTATCGGTCAGGGATCGAACCCACGACCTTAGGACCAGAAGGTAGGGGTCACCTGGACCAGTCCTAACAATCAAACCACTGGGGCAGAAACAGAAAAGCCCAGTAACAGTCTTAGGTCCGACCCAGGTTTCGAACCCGGGACTTTTCGATTGCCAGGTGGCACTTATAACCATTAGACTAACGAAGTAGTCTAGGCTTATAATATCACCGATATACCGACTATCCCGGTGATTCAATTTGTAGTGACCCCTGCCTTCTGAACCAAAGGTTGTGTGTTCGATTCCCACCCTGGACAAACATTTGTGTGATGAATGAGTGTTTGTTCGTGTTCCGTGTCTGGGTATATCATTTGTATTTAAGTATACATTTGTGGTACCTTCCCTGATTCCCATAATACTAGTGCTTAAGCTACTTACTTTGGAATCGGAGCAATGTATGTGATGTTGTCTGATATTAAAACAAAAATATATTCACGTGGGCAACGCCGGGGGCAGCTGCTACAATCAATATAAATGGCTGAAGGAATCCATTGATTCAGTTACATTCAGTTGATTATGTAAAACAGTTGTTTTTCCCGGCAGACCCGTTTCATTGTATTTGTGAGTGGGAAATTTAATTTGCGAAACAATGTTATCGGTCGTGGAACGTTGAAAAATACTTGATTATTTATTTTCGTTATAGAAACAAGGCATACAGATATAAATAAATAAATAACCCAAGACATGCCACGCTGGGCCACATATCGCCATCTAGCACCAAACTAAGCCGAAGCTTGTACTATGGGTACTAGACAACTGATAAACTACTTAAATACTCTTTTTTGTAAATAAATACATATTATACATAGAAAACACCCAAACCAATGCAAACAGACATGTTTATTAACACAAATGTTTGCACTGTGCGGGAATCGAACCCACGACCCTTGACTCAGTAGGCAGAGGTTACTACCAAATGAGCCATCGAGCCAGTCCACGTCGAGATATGATGCTATTGCAAATCAACCTGAAATGATTCGTCATTGGGAGAGATTGATATCCAACAGGGGACATTTGCAGGCTAAAGATGAAGCCAAGGAAGCGACTAAAAGTAAATGACTGATCCTTTTACTTTAAGACGCGAACTTAGCTTAACTTGAAAGTTGTTTTGACAGTCGCGGTGGCCCATTTGGTAGTGACCTCTGCCCTCTGAGCCAAGGGTCGTGGGTTCGATTCCCGCACAGTACAAACATTTGTGTTCATGAACATGTCTGTTTGTATTGGTCTGGGTGTTTTCTATGTATAATATGTATTTATTTACAAAAAAAATGTATCTAAGTAAGTTAATCAGTTGTCTAGTACCCATAGTACAAGCTTCGGCTTAGTTTGGGGCTAGGTGGCGCTGTGTGGCCCAGCGTGGCATGTCTGGAGATATTTAGTGTAGATTTAGTGTTTTGAAGCTAAAAACGAATAGAAAATTAGACTTCTCGAGCAAAATTAAAGGAAAAGTGCGAAACTCCGTTACGTAGCTGCCGAGTGAGTTGGTAGGACTAAGAATAGCTAATGCATGAAAACTGTTGCACAGAGCCCAATATAAGACTCCAAAGCGGCTTTCCAGCGCTTTCTAAAGCATTAAATGCATAATACGTTGGCTGTACGCATGTACATATTGTGTACAAAACTGTTTTGCGGCTACGAACGGATAAAAAATTAGACTTTTCTAGCAAAAACGCCTACTGGCAACTACTACTACTAACTAACTGGCTCGGTGGCTCAATTGGTAATGACCTCTGCCTTCTGAGCCAAGGGTCGTGGGTTCGATCCCCACACATTACAAACATTTGTGTGCATGAACATGTCTGTTTGTATTGGTCTGGGTGTTTTCTATGTACATATATGTATTTATTTTTTTAAAAAATGTATCTAAGTAAGTTATCAGTTGTCTAGTACCCATAGTGCAAGCTTCGGCTTAGTTTGGGGCTAGATGGCGCTGTTTAAAAAAAAAAACTCTGCCGGCCGAGCGCGGCGGATATGAGTCCCCGCTCACCGGGGCACAAAGCACTGGCCGGTGTTGTTGTGTCGCTCGGCCGCACAATGTGACCTCGCGGCATTTCTTCAAATGGAATGCCTTTGAGCGTGAGCTAGTCGGCGTCAACTGTTTCCTTGGCAGCGAGTGTACTATTAAGGGCACTAGGTTCTTTATTGCGCACTGGAAAACTAGTTCCTTGGATCCTTATTGCGTACTAAATGGAAAGCCTTATGCATTAAGAACGTTTTGTTGTATGGTTAACGTTGCGTTTTTTTATTGCAGATGGCGCAAACGGTCCTGATGGTCATCTAATGGTAAATGATTCTAGAAGCCTATAGACACTTTAATACCAGAGGATTCACAGCCTACAAATTTCACAAAGGCCGGTATCGCACTAGCAGCTTTAGGAAGATATAATCTATCTATCTAGCTACTTATAGATAGATAGATATTTGATCGCACATCATATTTGACTTAATATTAGGTAAAATGGTAATAGACATTTGATAAACAGTTTAGGCGGTCTTATAGTTGTATAAGCGATCTCTTTCAGATAACTTTAGGAAAGGTAGAGGATAGCGAAAAAAAGGGTAAGATGAGCTATCATGCATGGCAACTGGCTCGGTGGCTCAATTGGTAGTGACCTCTGCCTTCTGAGCCAAGGGTCGTGGGTTCGATCCCCACACATTACAAACATTTGTGTGCATGAACATGTCTGTTTGTATTGGTCTGGGTGTTTTCTATGTATAATATGTATTTATTTACAAAAAAAATGTATCTAAGTAAGTTTATCAGTTGTCTCTAGTACCCATAGTACAAGCTTCGGCTTAGTTTGGGGCTAGATGGCGCTGTGTGGCCCAGCGTAGCATGTCTTGGGTTATTTATTTATAACTAAAAATTCATTGGTTTGTCTTTCACTTTCCATCAGGCGAAGGAAGCCACTATTTAGCCTCACTGTATAAAAAAATATAAATTATTTTCCTATATGAATTATTCATTGTACCCTAGTTTTACTTTCACACAGTTTTACCAGTTCGATATTTTCATAGAACTTATTAGCAATATCTCCGTAAGTCTAACTTAGTTTACCCCAGTTTCTTTATAATAATAGCTCTGAATCACAATACGAGACTGAAAGTAAACTAAAGTAAAAGCTAACAAAGGCATTGATGATGCTGAATCGAACTTCCTTCTCGGGTGTCAATGATCGCTTTGATTTTTAGTGGTACTAGCTGGTCTTTCGAAATTCATATCGCTACAGTATTCAATTCTAAGCCCCATCATCGTCGAAAGCAGTATCCCGTACCCCTATTTCAGATTCGGAACCCCAAACCATCCTCATATATTAAGAGAGGTAGTGCATAGCGAAACGATGCTCGAATTGAGCCGCCCGTCCGGGGAAGGACCTCCACGCTATAGGGTACCGCAGCGAAATGACCTCAGAGTCGTGTTTCTGCCGGTGAGTAGGGTTTCCGGAGCTCCGGAGCTTTAAGTTAGGGGTGGACCGGCATGGCGGTGGCAACTCACCGTTAACTGATCAGTTACTTGCTCGTCACAGCGACTTGGGCTTCTCTTTTGTAGGGAAGCCGATAGCGATGTCGAGGTAGGCTATAAAAATTGTCCCCGCTCTTGTTCTTTTTTCCGTTTCGGCTTCCGCTCCCCATTAAGTTTATAATCCCAACTAAGAACAGAAGTAGTGTCTTAAAAGTACCACATTGAAGCTATTTTATTGAAACAAACTACAAATCTAATTTAATAAAGATGTAAAACTATACCATAACGAGAAATATTTTCTCGTATCTAAAAATCTCGTATATAAAATGAAAAATATATCAGTTCAGTAGCTCATAGTTTTCGGTAAGATATTTTATTAAGCCGAGGCTGAAGTATCATCCTGATTCTAGCTCATACCATACATGACAGGAATAAGATAACAGAATTCGGGTTAAGGCAGAGCATGTTTGAACTTGTACCAATATTTTTTATTTTAAATATAATAAGGTATGTACGTACATTGTTATAATATAATGATGAGTGTTATTGCTGATTGAACAGAATGGCGTGCTTTAGGAGAAGCCTATGTCCAGCAGTGGACTACCGAATGACTGCTAATTATGGTGATGGATATTATAAGCACGAAAGTTTGTACATTATGGATGAATTTAAAAAAGAAAGAACACGTCAGGAATTTTTCCAGCACTTTACATGGTTTTTTTTATAAAAAGTACTGAAAATGCAAGTGCCGGGTACTTTTTACTTTTTCTGCCGCCTCCTTCTGCGAGAGCAACGTCTCGCAAAACGCTCGCATCCCGTCATCTGCTGCAAGTGTTTTTTTATTTCCTTAACTCTCCAGAATCTTCAGCAGGGCTTTTAGCTTGCCAAAAATATTCTAAAATGTGCTGGAACTCTGTTGTATTATAAAGAGGCCATCTAAACATATCTGTAACTTACCAAGTTTTATATTTCGCTATGATATTACGACGCCCTGCTCGTAAAAGTGCAAATCCACTTGCTGTAATGGGAGTAATAAAAATATTATTATATATTCAGCACACGATTTTCTGAGCAACGGTCCACCTTGAAAATGCCCATTAATAAACTTTTCGGATTCGTTTCTACCTTGACAGGCTCGGTGGCTCATTTGGTAGTGACCTCTGCCCTCTGAGCCAAGGGTCGTGGGTTCGATTCCCGCACAGTACAAACATTTCTGTTCATGAACATGTCTGTTTGTATTGGTCTGGGTGTTTTCTATGTATAATATGTATTTATTTACAAAAAAAAATGTATCTAAGTAAGTTTATCAGTTGTCTAGTACCCATAGTACAAGCTTCGGCTTAGTTTGGGGCTAGGTGGCGCTGTGTGGCCCAGCGTGGCATGTCTTGGTTATTTATTTATTTATTATTATTATACTCACACTAATACCTTGGCTATGCCTACACAACGAATTATACTTCAAATATGGCTTTCGTCTATCATGTAAGGGTCGCCAGTCAGTGGTTTAGTGATTAAGGGCGTTACCTACCGTGCTGAAGGCAGCGGTTCAAGCCCCGGTGCGTAGGTACCAGTGTATTTTCATTAAATTTCACGTATGTACTTACCTACGTTTATTTAGATGATCTTACGGTTATAGTTCGCAAAAGTCAAGATGTATTCGCTAATGATGACGTCCAGTCAGAACTGTGTTAACTTTTATCAGTCTGTTTAACTTTATCTGGAGATTGAAAAATCAGACCTCGATCCGATAAACAATTCTCTGAAACTTCTGCAATGTTAGAAGATTGCTAGCTAGTAGTTATTTAGAACAATTTACATAAATAAAAATTACCAACGTAGTAAGTAAAGTTCGCAGCGTATCATTTCGTTGTCACAGACTTACTCAATTATTGAGGCAATGAAGGCGTTTGTACTTAAAAGAGTTCTTTGAACTCCTTCTGACGCCAAACAGTCGGCACAATATCTTTTATTACACTAAATTATGTGGCGATGTCCTTATTATGATCTTTTGATACTATTTTCTATAACGCTTATTTCTCTGTATATGTTATGGACCAAGTGATAAATGGAGCATTATATATGTCACCGGAAAATAGCAAGAATCGTAAGTTGATCAATTTCCTAGGTAGTTGATTAACTTCCGGAAAATAATAAACGGCAGTTGAAATGTATTATTTAACGTATGTATTTTAGTAAATTGATCATTTTACGGGGTCTTGCCGTAAAATAATCCGACGAAGGTGAGGTGAACGTTGATTGGTTCAATGGCTCAAGTGGCGTTATCCCGGCAACCAATCAGGGAACAGTGTAAGTTACGGGTAATAGTGCACCGTTAAATAGTACATTGAGCAACGATTGGCCCATTTGAGGACAATTTTACTTGTGTCAAAATCGTAAAGTATTAAATGACTGTCAGGCTACCGTAAGTTGATCAATTAACTGAAATCCATTGCGTTAAATAATACATTTCAATTACCGTTTGTTATATTCCGTAAGTTAATCAACTACCTAGGAAATTGATCAACTTACGATTCTTGCTATTTTCCGGTGACATATATAATGCCCGGGCATTATGATAAATGGCCAATATGAGAAGGCAATTTGATAATAATTATTAAAATAATCAAATTGACCGGGCATTATGAATTTTGTTTATCACCTTTTGGGCAGAGTGATAAAAACATATTTAATAACTATATCGCAGTCTCCATTTGGAGTGTTACCCCTCCTGGTCCTCTGTAAGGCACGCGTGGGGGCCACAGGCCCAACACTCCTTGAGATAATTTAATATGTGTATGTGATACTCAGGCCATACATAATTTCTGATTGCTCCAAGATTACGCACTTAGTTAATACACGGCAAATGCAGCACTATTGCATAATGATGGGAACTAAATTGTAGGGCTATTATTGAATTGACAGGCCCTGTGTACAGGATAACTGGGCCATTGTGATATAACGGACGTTAGCCATTAAATTTTTATAAGGTATGGAAGTACCTAAAGGTGAAAACGGAACCCTATAAGTTTTCAAATTATGTATATCTGTTCGCTATAAAAACATGATGATGTTGCAACCAATATTAAAAACATAATAAAATAAATATTCAAGGGGGCTTCCATACACGCGATTGTTGGCCAATACGACATTAAATTCTAATTTTTATTTGTTAAAACGTGATAGATCAAAATAATATAGCTACTACACTACAGCTATGTACAGTTGCACCACGTTAATAAGTCCCTTCGGCAAACATCGTATGTAAAACTAAACAAAAACATATTTTAGCGGATGCAGCGATCTCCGAATAAGTGATTAGTTACGCGCGCGTCACTCCTCCTTGCTTTATTATCAAATTGCCCAATTGTCAAGTAGCAGTGCAATAATGACCGGGCAATATGATAAATAATTAAATTTAGATAGTAATTATCATTTTGCCCAATAGAGCTTGACATTATTCATAATGCCCGAGCATTATAAATAATGCCCGCATTAATCACTTGGTCCATAACATATACACCATCTTACAAATCCCAGTGGAGAAAGCGTGTGATCATTTTGGTTAGGCACTTCTATCTATGCGCGCTTAGTTGTCAAAAAAAAACACATGCTCATCATCAGCCAGTTGCGGTCCACTGCTGGACATCGGCCTCTCCAGTTGTTTGCCCTTTGGGAAAGCATCTGGAGGCTTTACCCAAAATCACCACGTTGGGCAGGCGGGTTGGCGATCGCAGGGCGTAGCTTCTCGTTATGATGACGCTGACAGTCATAGGCCATTGTGGTATTTAGAGCGCCTAATGCCTGAAAACGTGATGATCATTCATAATGCCACCAATCGGTTGCCAGAGGCTCGTCTGTTATTCAGCAGGATGCACCACGGGCAGGGCTTGGAACGAAAAGATGATGGGTCGCTTACATCCCCAATAAAAACACATGTGTAACACAACCCAATACAAATATATTGTAAACAACACTCCAATGTGTACATTACTATGGGCGAATGATAATATTTCGAGCCTTTAGTCCCGCAAAGCATCAATAGATGGCGCGCGGTGTACGTTACATCGCGGGGTCGTTACGATTCTCCAGTTATATATGGTCTCGCATACATTCACCAACAATTCAAGCCATTCGTTCCGCAAAGCGTCAATAGATGGCGCGAGGTGTACATTACATCGCGGGGTCGTTACGATTCTCCAGCTATATAAGGTCTTGCATAGCCACCGTGCAAAATTGAACCCGAAAAAAAAAAAATTGAACCCGATAAGGGCTGGCGTCCCCCAAGGATCCGTGCTCTCCCCCATACTTTTCACCCTGTATACGAGCGACTTTCCGAAGTTTGAACCGGCTCCCCTCACGGCACAGACGGCCCTTTTTGCAGATGACACAGCCATCTACTATTCATCGCACAAACTGGCCCAAATCACAAAGACCCTCCAAAACGCCGCAAACCGCCTAGGCGAGTGGTTTAGGAAATGGAGGATCGAAGTCAACCCTGAAAAGACCGCTGCCATTCTCTTCCGTAGGAATGCAACTCTCCCTTCAGTGCCACCCATAACAATGTTCGGGCGTCCAATCCCTTGGGAACGGAAGGTCCGGTACTTGGGTGTATACCTACTTGTATACTACCTTGATAATGGACTCAAATTCCACGAACACATCAAAGTCGTACGCGACCAAGCCGCTTTCGCGCTAGGCCGCCTACACTACCTCATCAACAAGCGTAGTAAACTGTCCCTTAGAAATAAGGTCAGACTTTACACGACATGCATTCGACCAATAATGTCCTACGCTAGCGTTGGATTCGCGCACGCGCCCCCTCGATATATCCATAAGCTACAAGTAATACAGAACCGATTCATGCGCAAGGCCACCGGCGCTCCATGGTTCCTCCGAAACGAAAATCTGCACATTGATTTAAAACTGCCTACCATCGCGCAGTATTTTAAACAATGCTCAAAACGTTTCTTTGACTCTGCCCTTCACCACCCCAACCCCTTAGTGGTCCACGCCTCCAACTACCACGCTTTCGAGGAACTCCGCGGCGCACGCCGCCGCCCCCGCCACGTCCTCTTGGAGGCCGACGACCCCATCACTCTAGCCATGACCGCCGCCGAACAACTCGCGACAAACCACACATCAAGCCAACCGTCATTCCGTCCCCGCCGCCGGGGACTCCCGTCGCGTCGCCCCCCAGCTTTCGCGCCCTTTTCTAGATACCGGCCCGCGCCTGGTCGCTTTTCTCCCCAAACTTACGTCCGTAGGGCATCTCCCAGCAACGCCCTGAGCCGAGGCTCGAGCCCCACAGGGGGCGCCCTCAGCACCGTTGCTTAAATTTTTAGGGGTGAGAGCCTTCCCCTCCCCCAACAGTCCGGTGATGATGACAAGGCCGCCCTGGCCATCATCGTAGACATTAAGGAAAAAAAAAAAAAAAAAAAGTGCAAAATTGAATTATTCCCTCATCCCTCATACTTCGACCACTTAGCAACTGTCCGTCAGAACTCTGTGGAACGTTTGGGACCTATCTTTATTATACCGTTAATTTGCCTTTGTATCTGGCACTCTGCTTCGTGCATCGCCTACGAACACGATTGCGTGGACCGTATTTCATCATTATATTGTAACTACAATAAACAAACTATCAATAAACTTTGACTGAACTCATCGTGTTTCTTCTGGCGGTGACGTCATCGGGACCCCCTTCCGTCATCTTCGTGCCTACCTACTACAATCCGATTCGCGTAGGACAGAACCCGAGAGAACTACCTATCTCTCATCCTACACATGTTTATTGGGCTATTTAATTATTTTCTTAAATTAAAACCGTCTTGTACTTTCTTTTTGACAGAGCACTTTGGCATGTTCGATATTTAGGTATCAAACTACGACGTTCGTAGAACGACCCAATCCTTAACGGTAAAATATGTTTCCTAAATTACCCGAAGGAAATCGGTACATTCAGAGGTCAAAGTCCTTACTTAATGAGCTACCATCACTCTTTAGTCAGCACGGGTTAAGGATAAGTCCTACTTACTTTTGATGAAGGTGGTCTTTTAATATCACATCTAACGAAGAAGAGATAAGGGGACGTATTTAATCGAATAGTAGGTAGGTACACTGTCGAGTAATTCTTTAACTGTAGTTATAATTACGAAGAAGATAGATTAGTATGTTTGTATCGAATGCGATACTACTGGATCAATATTCATAATTCACTATTTAAGGGCTACGTCTGTTTTAATTGATATATGGTATCTGCATTTCAGTTTGAAAAACTTTTTTTTATATAGTTGCCCGACGTAATGGCTTCTCTACGCCTGATGGAAAGCGAAAGAGAAGCTCAAACCGCTGTGACAACGGGCAAGTAACTGTTACCTGTCAGTTGTCACCGCCATGCCAGCCTAACCCTAGCCTCCTACCAGCTCCGGAAACCCCATTCACCGGCAGAAACACGATCCTGTGCTATACAAGTAGAAAGAAAAAACACTACAGTGTGTGTGCTTTTTAATAAATATTTCTTAGTAATAAATATTTGTTTTTTCTTAAAACGTTACATCTCCTTAAACGAAGTATGAAGCTACAGCTTCATGCAGATGCAGCGTGACACTCGTCGCATCGGGAGACGCGTCAAACGTCGCATTTGTCATCGGTCGAGCAAAGGATTATGGTAAATAGGTACTGTTATGTGGTGCACGTACCAAAGACTCGCACAGAGCTTTTCGCATTTACTTTCATAGTGGAAACGGTCAAACTATTGAACTCCTTTTAGTTATAATTTTCCGTTATTTGAGACCGATTTTTGCTGTGTGACTTTTTTTTATAGTAGCTCGACAAAATGACTTCCCTACGCCTGATGGAAAGCGAAAGAGAAGCCCAAGTGCTGTGACAACGGGCAATTAACTGGTCAGTTACCTGTCAGTTGCCACCGCCATGCCGGCCCAACTCTAACCCCCCACGAGCTCCGGAAACCCTATACTCACTGGCAGAAACACAACCCGGAGGTCATTAATTGGCTGTGGTATTCGGATGGAGGTCCTTTCCCGGATGGGCGGTTCAATTCGAGCGAAGATTCGCTATGCTCTACCTCTCTTAAAACTGTGACTGCAATTTCGCTTGGCATCAGGCGCAAACCCATTTCGAATTAAAAACAGTGTCTTTAATAAATATTATTACAATGTATTTAGGGAAAAACTAAACTAACGCGGGAAAATCCACGGTCAAAAGCAAGTATAAAACATATTAATTGAGAGCGCTATCTGTAATTATCCAACTCGCTTGTAAATGACATGTAACACAATAGCTATCGAATACCCATAATCGATTCATATTCTATCACAATATCGTATACGAAATACCATTAATATCTCACGAGAAAATAAATACGGTAACATAAATAAAGGGATTTCTATTACTTACCGCCGCTGAGTTTGCGAAGCGAGAATAAAAAACATTTATCAAGATATTGATTCCTTCATCTCGTTAACCTGAGACGGGTCATACCTGGCGTTAAGGTATTACAGATCTAGATTTATTCGTAGCTTAGGAACGGTATTGATAAATTGTAGTTACTCATACTTTCTTATTCATTTTCCAAGAAAGCGTTTGGCTGCAAATTTACATAGTGGAAAGTAATGATGTAGCCTAGAATAGAGCACGTTAGACTAAGTAGGTAAAGCCTGTGGTTTCCGAATTTATAATAGGAGAGAAATGATATGCGTGTCAAAGGGGTAAAAGTGAAGATGACGGTTGATAGAGGAGAGTGGAAGAAGGAAACAAGTTGTGCTGACCCTACTATTAAATTAAATTAATACTACACACTATTAAATACCCCAAGACATGTCGCGCTGGGCCACACATCGCCATCTAGCCCTAAACCAAGCCGAAGCTTGTACTATGGGTACTAGACAACTGGTAAACTTACTTAGATACTTTTTATACATAGTAGTACATAGTAAACACCCAGACCAATATAAACAAACATACTCGTACATTTTCATAAACACAACATATTCGTACTGTGCGGGGATCGAACCCACGACTCTTGGCTCAGACGGCAGAGGACACTACCACATGAGCCATCAAGCCAGTCGTCAGAGCGGGATAAGTGCAGGTGAATGAATGACTTACTAGCAGAGCTTTTGAAATGAAAATCCAGACGTCTAATTATAATCCTCGTGTCAAAACGTGTCAGCTTTTAGACTAAGCACTGATTTAGCGTTCATTTTAAGCTGTATATCATTTATGTGTTGGCTTTAACAGAAAATTATTTAATCACTTGCCTCAAATATTAATGACTTGCCTAACGAGAAAGGGGTATTGAACAAAAAGTGGTAGTTTGAAGGACGAAATATTATGCTACCAGTATTAAACAAGGTAGGTAGGGTAAAGGCACCAGTGGCCAGCCGGGGACCAGTGGTCAGCCTTTTGAGTCGTTTATTGGTCGTAAATATCAGGTATATTCGTTTTAACAAATCTCGAGTGTTTAAATAGAAACTCTGATTACTCATTGATCACTACATCACACGACAGACGCGGTGAGGGATCGAGAGGAAAAGAAATACTCGTTCAAATTTGTCGGCAAGAGCAGCAGTGTATGTCCGCCATATTTTTTATTGCACTTGGTGTTCTCCTAAGAAGTACGAAAAACTATTTTAAAAGTATATAACTATTAGTTTTTGTTCACAATTGGTTTATTTATTAGTTTATCGATTAACTGGCATTGTATTATAACGAAAATATCACCATTTAACTCATAAATTCAAGGGGCTGTTTACTGGGTACCACTTTTTTCCAAAAAATCCAGTGTCCAGCCTCCCGCGGCTGACCACTGGGTTTTTCATAGTTAGAGTAAAAGCCAGTATTCGGCCGCATTTGAAATAACGGATCTATGCGGCTGGCCACTGGATTTAGCGTTTCCAGTACTCAGCCATTAACCTTGAGTGTATGAGAAATAAGGTTGAGTTTACAATGTACGTAGGTATTGTTTGAATAGTGGTTTTTTTTTATGCCTGTTACGCACTTACCCAGGCTTATATGAGTAAAATATATGTTTATTAAATTAATTCAATAGGTATTGACTACACTTACATAATTTTACTTTCTTATTTGTAGCAAAATGCCGAGACTAATACACAGATACCCTAAGGAAATACTCACTTATTTGCATGAAAGCCGTTCGAATCGTAATATCGGTTAGGGAGGCTAGCAGATCGTTTGGTGTTCCTCGAGTACCTACGAGTTACCTACGAATACCCACGAGTTACCTACGAAGACCCAAGGAAAATGGGTCCAGACTCGGTTCTTAATAAAGCAAAAGAACTTACCTTGAACTTAACTTACTTATCTTGGATTAAGAACTTAACTTACTTTGGCACTAGTCTGGTTTGTGTGGTTTTTGTGGTTTGGGTGGTACACTGTGTCTAAAAATGCATTTGCATCTGCGTGTTGACGTACACATACTTCCTCACTAGATTACTAATTAGAAAATGAACATTTAATATAAGTAACGGATTATTTATTGTCATCTCTTGCGAGAGTAGATATTTTGTAATAATTCAAGGCAATTTCGTGTCGTAAAACTAGTACTCCTAAGTAAAATACATAATTATTCGATGAAGATTATTTATAGTTGCTTATAATATAAATATATGTGATTTTGGTCTCATTTTACTAAATAGTTTTAAAGGCCGAGTACTGGGTACACTAAGGCTGATTATTGGATTTTGACGGCTGACTACTGGAGAAAAGTGCCATTTTTACTTTTCATTTAAATATAACTACAACAAAGAATATTGTTGCTTTTTGTTATGTCTTATTTTGAATCTTTAATAAACGTTTAATCAATCCACGTAATGCGTTTGTTTATCCATCTAAACCTGTAGAAATGCCGACCATTCAAACTTCAAAAAGCCGATTTGAGGCTGGGCACTGGTGCCTTTACCCTATGTAACTTTCCGTCAAACTAGTCATGTTTTTATACTATTTTTATCATAATATAGTACTAAGATAACATTACACCTGATGCATTACTTTCTCCTTCTGATTAAACGGGGCGTGAAGAAGCATCTTAGGCCGGCATGGCGGTGGCAACTGACAGGTGACTGGTTGGTTACTTGTCCATTGTCGCAGAGGCTTGGGCTTGCCTTTGGCTTTCCATCAGCCGTAGGGAAGGTTATTATGCAGCGCTACGGTATACTATAACAACCTGACTATAAACCTACTGCGGTCACCAAACCGCCTGCCGAATCCACCCAATGACAATTGTTATTTGTGGAAGCCTATGTCCAGGAGGAGCTCGGTGGCGCCGCGGTCTTGTTCGCTTAACAATGATCGCAACGTTGTGCAACCATTGGCGCGGTCACTCCGATGATGGGTGACCAAAATTTGACACCGATTTCCTCCGTGCTTCGGAAGGCACGTTAAGCTGTTGGTCCCGGGTGCTATCTTTACCAACTCGGATAGCAGTCGTTACATCATATCAGAGAATATGATAACTCTGACGCCTAAACTGGGAATGGGTATAGCTTACCCTAAGTGTTGCGGAGGTCTGATGGCAGTCGCTCTGTGTAAAAGCTTAGCCCTCTCCAAATCTCTCAGTTTGGGAAGCCGACCCTGAGACAATCGGGAAAGAGGCTAGGATGATGATGGAAGCCTATGTCCAGCAGTGGACGATGATCACAATGATGATAATGATATAAAGAAAAAGGAATATATTATTATTAAAATTTTCTTATAAGCAAAACACTTTTTGGCTACAACCCAGCATAATATTTTAGAGTGGGTAAAATTCGTCAAGAAGTTACTAAGAGGTAAGTTATTGCACCCATTCGGGGAACTGGGGAAGCGTCAAACTCACTTATCAAGGCTTAACAAAGATTTATACGGTGGGTTGTCTTATTTTTGTTGGGCTTATGATATATTTGTTTGGGAGGCGGAAATAATTTCCTCTTATATGGAAACACCGTCTGTCCGGCCATTCGTTAGATTTATAATGCAGATACAAATTTCAATTACTGAATATATATTTTCGGGGTGGAATTGGAAATTTCGCGGCAATACTTTTGTAGCTAATTTAGATTTTATTGAATTAACTAGGTTTACTTTAAATCGAGGATCAATGTAATTTTCGGATCATTTCAGGTCTCGCCATAGATTTGGTAAATATCGATTCCAACCAGACTTCATCTCATATTAGGTTGTCAACGCTTCTTTGTAGCTTTTAAGCTCAATTAAGACTGCCGAAAATTATACGACCTTATATTTTTGGTAATTGTTTGGAGCCTAGCTACTTTAAAACTTCTTGTTTTACATACATTTTTCTTAGGACATACTCAACAATGCTACCGTGCAGTTTTCAAACTATAGATACTCGTACCTACATTATTTTCAAAGCTAGCAAAGCTCTGTCGCGTCGTGGCGAGGTAAGCATAAAAATGATCACGGCCTGTATAAACCTCTTACAATACTATTATGCGCAGAAGGGGTCCCAACAGAATACATTCGGTTTCAAATTTGAATTTTAGTTATCTTCAATACAAAGAAGGAATACAAACCTTTGATTAGTTTAATTAGTAATTTAGTCATAGTCATTATGAACAGTCTCATGATTTTCTAAGTCGTGAGTGTGGTTTAGAATGGGACCTCCACCCTATAGAATACCGTAGTGAAATGACGTCCGGGTCGGGTTTCTGCCGGTGAGTCCCTACTCACCCTAACCCCACGAGCCGGTAAAGGGTTTCCGGAGCTCGTGGGGGGACAGGGTTGGGCCGGCACGGCATTGGTAACTGACAGATGACTGACCAGTTATTGCCCGTTGCCGCAGTGACTCGGGATTCTCTTTCGCTTTCCATCAGGCGTAAGGAAGTCATTATATCTAGCTATTATAAAAAAAAAACATTATCCTAGAGGACGACTAAAGGAATATCAGGAAACGGGCAGCAGCGTTTACCTGGGTACAAATAAAACCTACTGCGGTTACCAACACGTCTGCCAAGCATGGTGACTAAGGCAAAACCGCCCAAATGACAATTGTCATAGGCAGCAGTAAGCGTTTGCATGCTGATGGTGATGATGATGATGATGATGTCGCATATTTAAGGTTCACTGATTGCGAGAGATATTTGATTATTTTGAGATCTTCCAAACCAATGGTGGAATATGAATTCCACCATTTTAACATGTGAACTCAGTCGGTATTCAAATTCAGTGGCTTCATTCCGGTAGTGAACATTCGCGTGGATTAGCCCTGATAGATCTGATTTACGGCCTTTACATCCCCTATGATCGAGGCTTGGTATTCAGTCTACTTAATAGTGTTAGTATGATTAGAGTTACTAATAGGTTACCTATTTTCGTGTTGCAGCTGTAATTCTCGTTGAACGAAGCTTCAATTGAACTATACTACTATTAGAATAAATGATAGGAATTTTATTGGAAAATCTATGGTCATTATCACATATAATCGTTACTGTCGTTCGAGGGGTTAATGCAATAACAGGTACATAATTGATATGATAAATTAAATCGCTTGTTTGTAGATCTAATATACTACTTAGGTATACATATTTTACTAAACGGAGTCGAAGTCGCGTTGTCATGTAAGTCAACTAAACTGACATCACATTAATAACTTTCTACTGTGATATTAACCCCCATTACGGGTCATAGGTAGTTGAAAAAAATATTAGTTTTCAATTCATAATGATTTGATCACGAGAAGCTACGCCCTGCGATCGCCAACCCGTCTACCCAGCGTGGCGATTATGGGTATATCCTCCAGATGTCTGCCCTAAGTGGCGAACAACTGGAGAATCCTATGTCCAGAAGTGGACTGCAATAGGCTGATAATGATGAATGATTTGTTACTGCATGCATCAATCTATCAATTTATTTCCGTCCACTGCTAAAAGTTTGATCTTCCCCAGAGAACGCCTAAAATTCCGGTTATGGCTGTAATACCAACTCCATATTAAACAAAATAAAATGTACTTCCCTTACTTAGGTACATATCACTTTCAACAAATCACTGAATCTTCCACGGTATACTCGTATACTTTTGATGTTGACAAAATTTAAAGAAATCTCCACACAGTTTTCCTAGCCACAAATCTCGCTAAAGTATAGGATAGTTTCGACCGTAAACTTGCTAGAACTCTACTGAAACAAAACTGGTCAGTTTCAACTCTTTCAATATCGGCAGCTATAAAGTTTAGGGGCCACGCTTTTAGATACACGACTGGTTTACTAACGCATTCAAAAGGTCTCTGTTTTCTGTTTTAAATTAAATCTATACTAAGTAATATTATAAAGCTGAAGAGTTTGTTTGTTTGAACGCGCTAATCTCAGGAACTACTGGTCCGAATTGAAAAATTCTTTTTGTGTTGAATAGACCATTTATCGAGGAAGGCTTTAGGCTATAAAACATCACGCTGCAACTATTAGGAGCGAAGAAATAATGGAAAATGAAAAAAAAAACGGGGAAAAAATAACTATTCCACACGGACGAAGTCGCGAGCACAGCTAGTAAACAAATACAATGTCATTAAAATACCGTTGGGGTAAATGAGTTCTTGAGTGGAGATCGCGTGTCGGCAAACGTAGTGTAGCACGCCCTCAGGCCAGGTGGAGTGACGATTTGTGCAGGACGGCTGGCAGTGCTGGATGCGAGAAGCCGAGGATCGATCAAAGTGGCGAACATTCGGAGAGGCCTATATCCAGTCACTACTGGATAGGCCACTGCCTAGATGATGATGATGAAACAAATACACGGGTAAGGAGTTGTTACTACGGATTACCCATCTGGTTGGCGACACCCTCATCTTTGAATACGCTTCTCAAAATTTATCAGCGTATTATCATCATCATCACAACCACCTTCAGCTTGCAAACAAAAGATGTTTATTATTTGAGGGTTGCCTTACTCACCATGCTTGGCAGGCGTTTTGATAACCGGAGTAGATTTTATCTGTACCAAATTCAACGCCACTGCCCGTTTCCTGATATTCTTTTAGTCGTCTTTTACGTAGCCCACAGGTTGGGATGTAATGGTTCTATTTTTTTTTTATAGAAGCTCGATTTAATGGCTTTCCTACGCCTGATGGAAAGCGGAACAGAAGCCCAAGTTGCTGTGACAATGGGCAAGTAACTGATCAGTTGCCTGTCAGTTGCCACCGCTATGCCGGCTCTAACCCCCCGCGAGCTCCGGAAACCCTACTCACCTGCAGAAACACGACCCAGAGGTCAATTGGCTGCGTTATTCTATAGGGTCGAGGTCCTTCCCCGGACGGGTGGCTCAATTCGAGCGAAGATTCGCTATGCCCTACCTCCCTTACCTCTAAATCCGAAAACCACACGGACGATTAATCTAAATCACCCTTAAAACTTTGCCCATCGATGAAGTTAAATAAAAAGCCGTTAAGCCGTCCGGCATCAAAACAATCCCTTTCGGATGTCAGCGTTTTACGTAATAGAAGAAGTTTTGTCGCCGCCAAGTCGCTTATCTGCCGTATTTACGTGGCTGATATGAATCGATATGCGGTGTTTGAATCTTTTTGTCGACAGGTAAATTATGTCTATGTATCTCGAAAGAATGTTGTGATACTCATATTATGCTAAGCAATTAAGTCGCCAAGCGTTTTGACTAAGACAATATATTATTTTTATAGTAGCTCGACATAATGGCTTCCCTACGCCTGATGGAAAGCGAAAGAGAAGCCCAAGTTGCTGTGACAACGGGCAAGTAACTGATCAGTTACATATCAGTTGCCGCCGCCATGCCGGCCTAACCCTAACCCCCCCACGAGCTCCGGAAACCCTACTCACCGGCAGGAACACGACTCGGAGGTCATTTGGCTGCGGTATTCGATAGCGAGCGAAGATTCGCTATGCCGCTATGAGCGAATATTGAAATAAATTTTCATTGGGAGATGGCTATTTCTAGCAGTGGACGTTTGCAGGCTGATGATGATGATGAATTAGTAAGGTAATGGGGAACAAAATCGCAAAAATAATTTTGCGATTGTCCATCATAAGATGGATATATAACCAAACATACGAAATATAATAAATCCTCGAGGTATCCCGTATGAAGACATTTCTGAAGTTATACTACAGACTTCGCAATACCTACAAGTTCACATAGAAACCAGCATTCCAAATTGATTTTCAAACCAAAAGCATTTCATTATCACATTTTGATTTGTTAGTTGAATATTTACAGCGTGTCTTCAGAACTGAACAATTGTAGTTTCAGTTTTACACAGTCTATACGGGCGCTCTGAGACGCTCGTAAAATGCAAGCATAAAGCCGAGATAGAACAATACTTGAAGGTTTCACTAATGTTAATATCAGTTTTATTGCGGTACTTGAAAATATGCGTCTGATATACGGCACCGCGGGGGCGGTTGAAGCTATGTTTGTTTTATATGGTCCTCTTCTGATGGCTACTAAACTTCTAAGCATTGCCTAAGGGATAGATGACGATTCTTTGGCTATAAAAAAGTAATTTTACTTGATTTATTTGTGAAAACTTTAGATTTGCCTAGTTACTTATGTACGAAATTGTTTAGGTGGAAAATTTGAGGACATTATCTATGTTAGTCCATTAGTACAACTTTGTCCAGTGATTGAAAAATTAGACATTAGCAGTGTTAGAGAGATATACAGATATTCTTTATTATAACAAAACGCAAACTTTATAAGAAAACACAAACTTATGTAGTATTAGGAATCGCTGATAGTAATCTCTTCCAGACAATCTTCAGGAGAAGAAATTAATTTTACTGAAAAGAGGGCTGAAGTAAAGAAAAACTATTTGAAATAAAAATGATTGCATACATAACATAGCTATACATAAATAACTTTTAAATAGAAAAATAAGTAATGTAACACAACCCAATACAAATATATTGTATACAACACTCCAATGTGTACATTACTATGGGCGAACCGCAAAGCATCACTAGATGGCGCGCGGTGTACGTTACATCGCGGGGTCGTTACGATTTTCCAGTTACATATGGTCTCGCATACATTCATCAACATTTCAAGCCATTAGTTCCGCAAAGCGTCAATAGATGGCGCGAGGTGTACATTACATCGCGGGGTCATTACGATTCTCCAGCTATATAAGCTCTCGCATAGCCAGCCACCGTGTAAAATTGAAAAAAAAAAAGTGTAAAATCAATGAATTCCTAATAAGTAATCCCTCATCCCTCATACTTAGCATCTGTCCCGGTCCGTCAGAACTCTGTGGAACGTTTGGGACCTATCTTTACTATATCATAACTTTACCTTTGTATCTGGCACTCTGCTTCGTGCATCGCCTACGAACACGATTGCGGGGACCGTATTTCATCATTATTTTGTAACTACGCTCATCAATAAACTTTGACCGAACTCATCGTGTTTCTTCTGGCGGTGACGTCATCGGAACCCCCTTCCGTCATCTTTGTGCCTACTTACTACAATCCAGTTCGCGTGGGACAGAACCCGAGAGAACTACCTATCCCTCATCCTACAGCAACTTAAAATATAAACTTTGTTAAAAACAGCACGCATTTCGTTTTCTTTCTCTATTTACTAAGAGGATTTATATTTATACGTAATTCTTAACCAGTACGCATCCTATATCACATAGAACCGTATATGAGCAACAACCGTATATGAGTACAAGTCTATCTATATCTTTTACATAATATTATTGGATTGAGTGGAATACGTAACAAAGGTATTCCGATTTCCGGCGAGAGTTTTCACAGGGCACTGTATTCACTGCGTTGTCACCGGCCATACATAATGTATGAGCCAGATCGCGGTCCTGTAACATGGATATTACGCGTCTAGCTCTATTACGAGGCAGTAGAAGTGCATTACAGTAGTCCGACTACTGGAATTACTAACAAATATTCACTACATAGTACAAAACAAAGTCGCTTTTCGTATGCATAGATACATAGATACTTTGCATACATAGGTATGCAAAGATCTTTAAAACTACGCAATGGATTTTAATGTATCAAGAGCTGGTCGCTAGTTAATAATAAATGTATTAATGGGTTTTAAAGTGCGTTTAATATAGGATATTATAATTATAATTATTATCCTATATTAAATGGTCTAATGACCATTTTAAAAATTGTAATAATGGAAAAATTAAAAAAATAATATTGAAAAATAATTATTAAAGGTTATTTGAATGCTTCATCATCAGCTTGTAAATGTCCAATGACAATCGTCATTGGCTGGCGGGTTAGTGACCGTAGTAGATTTTATTTGAACCCAGATAGACGCTACTGGCCGTTTCCTGATAATTATTCCCTTAGTCGTCATCGAGATCTACAGGAAGAAAATTGGGTGAGGATTTTTATTTAACATTTGGTAAAACTATTTGAACATTTTGGGGCTGGATGCGGGAAGCTTGCAACCGGCCGTTGTGGAAGTCTTTGGGGGAGGCCTATGTCCTGCAGTGGATCCCCTACGGCTGAATATAATGATGATGATGATGATGATTATGGGTTTCTAATTGTTTGTAATCTATAAGTCTAACAATGAATTGCATTCTATTTTCGTATGTTTTACTATGTCACAACATGTAAAGTATGTGTTTCAGGCTATTACGGCGTCACAAAGTGTTTTTAATTCCGTACATTGTTCCGGACATATGGTGTTGTTATGACATATTTTTGCATGCATTTATGAGGAAATGTGAACATAGAAAAAATAAGTACGTATTAATGCAATGTCATTTTGGTTATTCGGTGAGTTGCATTTTTTAGTCTGACGCTTATGTAAAAACTGAATTAACGCTTGTCTCATATCAATAAAGATATTATTTACGAAGTACGAATACTGTTAAAAACGGCGACAGTACATGCTATTAATTATTAGAAAAATTCAAACAAAACCATTTAAAGTTGTTTTTGCGTGTGCACTAAATTTTTTTAATTTAATCTGAATATAAAAGTCCATGTAAAAAGCAATCAGAATATTTTATTCGTTTTATTGTATTTGTCTTTTTACTTTGTTTTTAGTACGAATAGTTTTGATTAATTAACTGAATTTTCGAGTGCAAAGGAAATAAAAATAAAATAGTATTTCTAATCAATTTATTTACCTTTTGTTTAGAAATAAAATTTAAAAGGTGAAAGGTTTTGTGGACATACCTATTTGAACACAAATACATTTATTCTGGAAACTACATATAACACAAATCAAAACAACTAATGGTATAAATATAGCCGAATTTAAAAAAAAGTTGTTTCATCATCATCAACGTATTGCAGTCCACTGGTGGACTGGTAGACAGACCTCTCCAGTCGTTTTATTGTTGTTTAAATTTCACAAATTTATATAATTTTGACGGCTTTAATGTTAACAATGAACACATAACAATCAATATAGCCTAAGTTAACCGGAGATAATGTAACTGTTCAATACTGAAAGATTTTTAAATACGTCAAGTAGCTTATTCAAACAAATAATCAAATCATTCCTCTTTGTACTATTACTATAGACTATCATTAATTAGTAGCTATGCTACATGCTTACAAGAATGAGTGTCAATGATCTTCAAAAGGAGTATTTCATTCATTTACCACATTACTACACAGATACTTGCTTTTACGAGTACAACTTTAGAAAAAAAATACATGAAATTTCGTCGATCTCGCACGAGACGCCTTCAGACGGCTTGGCTAGACTTGGATTTATGAGAGTGAAATTCGTTGGCTGCCTTGATGAAAACATATATCACTCAGGACGGATCCTTATACCAAATTACAAGTGTTGTTTCAGCCCTCTTAAGTTACAAAGACATGAATGCAGCTGAGCTTTTAGTAATATTGAACAATGTGTCTTTGTTTCAACTGCAGTGCAATGTTTTAACGCGGCAGTCCGTATACTTGGGATATCCGGTTTAAGAAAAGGACCACTTCGTCTCATCCCGTTGGTATCGTAGAGGACGTCTAAGGGAATATCAGGAAACGGGCAGCAGCGCTTACCTAAAGTTTAAACCCAAATAAACCCTACTGCGATCATCAAACTACCTGCCAAGAGTGGTGACTAAGGTAAATCCCTCCAAATGACAATTATGATTGTGGGAAGCCTATGTCCAGCAGTGGACGTTCTGAGCCTATGAAGATTCTCTTTTAATCAGACTCTATCACCAATCTTCATCACTGCTCATGATTGACACAGCTCACTGACACAAAAGAGTTCTAATTTCCTAACTATGTACGAGTATTATGTTTAGCTTCTCAGTCGGGCAATAATAAATTATAATATAATAATAATAATATCAGACAACATCACATACATTGCTCCGATCCCAAAGTAAGTAGCTTAAGCAATTGTGTTATGGGTATCAGAACAACGAAGGTACCACAAATAAATACTTAAATACAAATCTTAACACCCAGACACGGAACAAACATTGAGCCACCGAGCCTGTCTACTTAGTACGGATATAAATTAGTACGGATACATCTTTTTGAAGGAACCTTAAGGTACGTACCGACCGGGTTCTAGCCATCAGCTTTCTGGACAAACGCCAATTTCCTAAAGTCTTTAAGTAAAGTTACTACCGCTCTTTAGAATATTTGTCTTTCCTTCGGTCGCAAATTTCCCTTCAAATGAACTCCGGTAGTGATTCAAAAAGAAATGTCTTAAAGTATAGTCTAGGTATATTGGTTAGTAGCGCTCTGCAGTATGGGGCGTAAGAATAGATGAGCGCTAGTAGCCGACCACCGTAAGGTTTAGTGGGTATTTTCCGTTTTAGGAGTGAGTCCCACAAACTTCAGGTATCCCTGGTGTATGCGTTAAGGCATTCCTGACATAAAAAAAATATATTTTAAAATGAATATCGCCTCTGATGACTTAAAATAAACGTTATTAACGTTAGTAAAAACGATTTATGATAAAAGACAACCGTTATATTTAACGAACAGTTATTACTAAAGTTATTTAAATGCGACCTGTACTAGACTAACAAGTAAACTAATTTCACAGTTCAATAATTTTGTTCACACTCAGCCATTTCAGTTTCGAGTTTAATAAGTTTATATCTAGTTATTCTAGTCATCGTATTTTAATAGCGAGATTACTTTGTAACTTAGTTTAATGATGGACAGTTTGGGATCAGGGAGTATGCATGTAAAGTAGACAAAAACATAATTTTATTAACGAAATGAAAATTGTCTGAAAAAAAAAAGGTTTACCCCGCCACAATTAGAGAAGTCTATATCCAGCAGTGGACTGCGAAAGGCTGCGAAATGATGAGCCACGCGTTTAGCGCGCACAAAGTCTTTCTATCCATAATACATTTAAGTGAGCCTCTTATCTAAATAATAAATATCAGACAACATTACAACATTGGGATGTAAGCGAGCGACCTATCATCTTTTCGCTCCAATCCAACCTCACCTGCTCGTAGTGCATCCTGCCGAATAGCAAACGAGGCGCTGGCAACCGATTGGTGGTGGTATAACCATCACAATTGAAGGCATAGTTAAATAACATAGACCGGGGACGGGCAGTAGCGTTACCGGAGCAAAAAGCTAGCGCCTGCCCAGCGTAGCGATTATGGCTATATCGAATATAGCCATAATCGCCATATAAGTGGCGAACAACTGGAGAGGCCTATGTCCAGCAGTGGACTGCAATAGACTTATGATGGTTACATACATTGCTTCAAACCCTTGTATTATAGGTATCAGAACAAAGGAAACAAGCTTTTTCCAAAAAATGTGGTTAAAATTACTCATATTTTCACAAAGACACTACTTGTCAAAATACGATTTTGAGATTTCATTTATAAGTAGCGCACGTCAAAAAAATAATTGCCCGCAAATTTTAAACCACTCTCAGCAACCATTGGAATGGGACTCCTCCGTTTAATAATCCTCACTACTTACGCTCTAAAATATAACACGTCAAAACACTAATTGCCTGAAAATTTGAACCCACTCTCAGCAATCATGGGACAATGATACTCCCGAGCCGCATCCCCGGTTATGAATTCCGTAAGTGAAGCGGTAAAAGCCTAGCGGATCAGCGGATCTTCCCTTGCCTTTCTTGACGCGACGTTGATAAATGGGGTACAAATAAAGTGGTGTTATGTTAAATGGGGCATTTCTGCTCGTTAGTGATTTTTTGAATCGGATATCCTAATTAGCTTTGCAGATTCGCCAGTGAAAAACGCTTCAGTAATTTTTTTTTGTAGAGAATATGTTCGAAAATGCGGGTTACGCAAACAATATTATACAAATTTAATAAGGTTGAGAACTCGAAATTAATTTATGAAAACATTGTTACCTTCTTTTAACTTTGATGAATCTGATGAATTTATTTCTTACTAAGCATTTAACAATCACCTTAATGACCAACATGGCGATAGAAAAAGGCTGGAAATAAAGGTTTTTCTCTGTTATCTAGTAACGTCGCATTCAAGAACAGCGTCGTATATTTTATGTAATTGTATACGTTATTTTTCACAATTAGTGTAAAAAATAGACGATTAGCCCCCTAGTTAAAAATTCAATGAAGCCCAAAAGAGAGGCGAATTCAAACGCAGCAAATCTATGGAAAACCAAGTCAGCTAGTAACTACATTTTATTATCGTGTTTTGTTCTAAAAAAACATTTCGAATCTAAACTTAAAAAACCATTTTCTCCTAGTTACAAATTCAATGAGGCCCCAAAGAGAGGCGAGGTCAAACGAAAGTCAAACAGCGGAATTCCAGTAGCCGGACCACGACACGAGCGTGACCTGAAAGCATTAACCAATCCGCGATATTGACTGACGGAAGCGCAAACGATGTTTTGTCGTTACGTTTGCCTTGTCCGATCTGATTAGTCGCAGGATTCTGTCCGGGGCGTGTGAGAATTCAAGGCGACTCTCTTTTGTTTTGTTTAATTTTCCGGGGAAATGAGCGATTGTCTTTTGATTTTAAATTTTTTTATTACACATCGCACTTAGAAACATACCTACCTAGTTATTCTTTAGTGCTCAAAATAAAAATCAAATAACAATTTTATTGGCTTATACAATTTAGAAGGTGTTATTGCTAGAAGCAATATCTTTCTCTGATGTGAGGTGATTTTATCTTCTTTTACATTAAACTGTTGCTTTGCTTAATAAGTAAATGAGAACTTAAACACTGAAACATTCGTGTTAGTAGTAAGCTCATATTCTGCTTTTATCCCCCCATTACCCTCCCACTCCTCAGAAGCAAAGAGTATCTATCTAACCATTTCCTTGTTTCTAAGCTAACAAAGCAGTACATCATCATCAGCATATTAGAGTCCACTGCTAGACATAAGCCTCTCCAGTTGTTCGCCACTTAGTTTAAACATCTGTAGGATGTACTCATAATCGCTACGATCTAGTCAGGTGGATTGGCGATCGCAGGGCGTAGCTTCTCGCTCCGGTGACGCTGCTGCCCGTCATCGGGCTGTGGTATTTAGCTACGCCTTCAATTGTGGTGGTTATACCACCACCAGTCGGTTGTCAGCGCCTCGTTTGTTATTCAGCAGGATGCACCACGGGCAGATGAGTTTGGTTTGGAGCGAGGTTTGGCCGCTTCCTTATCGTTTGGTGTGAAAGAAAGAGTATCTATCTGACCACTGCAGCCCAACCAACGCCTTCTAGTGTGGCGATTATGGGCTGGCCTTCCAGGCCCCTCTCATCGCTCCCCCTTAGGGGGTGAGCCTGTTGGTTTTGCCACTTAAGGCAGACAGCGCTGGCGGTGTCATGGTCGTATGGGTTAGCTAAGGCCCCTTGACACCACCCCCATAGGCGCACGACGATGGGCCCTGTGTTTTTAGTGGGTATTTCTCGCCTCACTTCCATCTTTTCGAGGCGGGATGAGTCCCACATACCCCGCTGCTCCCCCGAGCTGCGGGCATGCCGAAAGGCAATTTCAACCAACAACTGGCGAGGCCTATATACAGCAGTGGACTGCAATAGACTGATAATGATGATCCACCACACGGAGCAATTGCTTCGTGATCTACCATCTCCTTGTTTCTAAACTAACATAGCAGTACGTACTCGACAAATCCCCGACACACGCGTCGAAACATCAACCGGTTAAAGTTAACCCAAACTGGGTTTTAATGGCTTCCCGAAGTTACGTAACCGCAACAACGCGTTTCTCATTTGTCCCGAGTTAGTTGCTAGTTGATGTTCACGCGACTTTGTCCGTGTAGAAAATTATATTCCCAAGTAGGTGTAACACAATAGTTTGCGGAAGCTTCCCTCGGCTTTCGGCGCTTAGTACATCTTGATGCACTATGCACTTGCATGAGGTTTATTTTGTGTAACAACACTTGAGAGTATAGGGGCAGATGATGGAATGTTATGAGAAAGTTCAGTAGTTCTCGGATTGATAAAATAGTGCTGAAAACGATTTAGCATATTATAGAGATTGATGATTGGCTTTGCGACACGTGTTTGTTCATTCAACTCGTTACGCAATGAGTTTGAAATTAACACAAAACCACCCGGACTCACGTTTCATCTGTGACTTGTGTGGCAAAAGCTGTCGTGCAGCCATCGGACTGTTTAGTCACAAAAGAAAATGCAGCACGCTGCATCAAACCTAAATAAGGCACTGCAACAATCATCTGATAAGATGCTGTGGCCAATTATATATATATACTATGAGGCTTTCCTCATTCACCTATAGTCAGCGGAGCGGATTCTATCTGCCAAATTTATGATAGTGTTGGAATAGTTTCCGAGATTTCGTGATTAATCATTGAGTGTTAACGTCTTATTTTTTTTACCGAATTGGTATCAAAGCTATTATCATCTACAAGAGGGAAGTATGTAATTATTATTCAGCTTTAACAGTAACATCAATACAAATGGACAAACGCAAAGAACATTCAATTTGGTATAAATAATAGTTTGCATACAGGATTCCCGAGGGAGAATTGTTACCGTCAGCGCCGCATGGTCTTTATGACATGTCCTGCGGGAACCTTGACGGATGGCGCTAAATATGAAGACCCTACTGTTCTGTTCGGCTTGTGCCCTTTAGAATAGGGAGAGTAAGGGTAGATAGTTTTTTACCACACTCATAAACAATACGTGCACTAATTCTATCGTTAAAAAAAACAAACTTGCTTACCATCAGGCATCACACTTTATCGTCTGCCTTTAATTGACTATAACTTTCTCCCCATACGTTTCACAAATTTTTGACTTCACCATTTACTTTTCTCAATTATTTCCTAAAACATTACTGAATTTCGTGACGATTAGATGAAATTTTAAAAAAGAACGCTCACACCACACGCACTTATGTCCATGGACGGTGTCGACTGCTTACCATCAGGCATCATACTTGCTCGTCTGCCGACTCTCGCTTGCTCTCGCTAAAAAAGCTTGTATTATGGGTACTAGACAAATAGAATAATTTACATTTATCCGGATGTTGAATGATATGTGTATCCTGAACATCTCTGATAGCTATCGTCTCGAAAATCTTTGTCACATTCCGTGTACGACAGTTTCGCACACTCACCGCTCCTTTGCCCTTATTGAATGTGCTTACATAGGAAGCTATTTTCAGCAATAATGACTCTGTAACAGTCTGTAGCAGTTGCCTAGTACGGAGCAACTAGTGGGGTAATTGTTTAGGCAACATTTCCTTTTATTGCTCCGGCCATTTGTGGAATGCTGGGATTGCAATGAATGCTTGTTATTGTTAAAAGTATGATTGTTGTTGGTAACAGTAAATGCGATAGACTTGTCTGACTTCATCATCATCAGTTCTCAAACGTCCACTGGACTGGTTCGATGGTTCATTTAATAGTGACCTCTGCCTTCTGAGCCAAGGGTCGTGGGTTCGATTCCCGCACAGTACGAACATTTGTGTGCATGAACATGTCTGTTTATATTGGTCTGGGTGTGTTCACGTTACATATTTACAAAAAAAATCTATGTAAGTTTATCAGTTGTCTAGTACCCATATAGTACAAGCTTCGGATTACTTTGGGGCTAGATGGCGATCTATAGCCTAGCGTGGCATGTCTTGGGTTATATTCCCTTACGTCGTCGGTTGAATGTATGTACTATGAGTAGGTACCCAATAAAGAATTTTCCGACCAGTGACAAAAGGTTCAGTTCCTATATTGTGCCTGCCAGGAATCGAAACCGGAATCTTATCCTCGGATTAGGCTAAACGCTAAAATGAAAATATTATAACACCATTAATCTTCTTATCTTCTATATCTATACATCTATCTATATCTATCTATCTATCTTCTTCTTCTATCTATATCTATCTTCTATATATCTATATACATATAATAAAAATATACATATAATAAAAATGTAACGAATCGCTGTCTGTACATGGAAGATATATGTGAAAAAATATTATGGGAGGCCTTTATTAATGCAATAGTACCCAAAACAATGATTTTTGGAATTTTTGTCTGTTTGTCGGTTTGTCTGTTTGTCTGTATGTTTGTGCACGCTAATCTCAGATACCGCGTATCCGATTAAGATGCGGTTTTCATTAATATATTGCTAGAAGCTTCCCTTAACATTTAGTGTTTGTTTCATGTTAATCGGTCCATAAATAAAAAAGTTACGCCCATTTAACTAATCACGTCGAGCCTGCTGTACGTTTGCGCGGGTATATAAAGCGCGCCGAGATCTGCGCCGCGCCGCTGCCAGCTGCCAGGCACTGGGGGTCATTAAAATCACTACCCAAGAAACTATTCCACGCGGACGAAGTCGCTGGCACAGCTAGTAATTAATAAAGTTAAATAAATAATTTGTTTAGATTTATGGCGTAAAGACTCCTTACAAAGAATTTCTGTCTTACGTAGATATATTCCAAACTTGGAAATTGGACGATAAGTAGACTTGATGCATCCCGGATCGAGACATCCGATTGGCAAACTGCTAATGGGACTAAATGAGACTAACAGCGCTCCCGGAAATCTGCAGGGACATCGGGATAATTACTGTGACGTCTTTGCGAGTTGTACACCTCATTAGAAAACTAGATAGATCGGAATCCTTACTAATATTATACGCTAACGTAAATCTGTTCAAATTCCTACCTATATATCTATGTAAATTTTTCATGTATCTTTCGACAGTAAGCCGAAGTCAAAATTAATCCAAAAGCCTATTAAAAAAATTGTTTGCACGTTTCTTTTATGTAAGATTCATGGAAGTTTAGAAAATAGCGTTTTCTTCATGTATCAATCGGATGTGAATGTTTCGTGACAGGATGCAATATTATGATGTAAGAATCATCATCATTTTTAAATTGGTTACTCGTAAGATACACTCTTGATCTGAATTTCCTTCATAACAGCCAATATTCAAAAAGACTAGCCAAATACCTACCGACCTGGTGGATTGTTCCCGAATAATAAATAATAATTTTGTTACCTTCTCGACGGATTATGAACGTACCCGCAATAAAGTAGTACCTACCTAGTTAAGTTTCTCATTGTAAGTGACTGTATGGTTTTTTAATGAGGAAATAAATATTCTTTAAACCTAATACGGATGCGATATTAAAATGTGCAAATACACATTTGTGTTACTCATATTATCGAAGCAAAAGCTGTGTGCCAGGATCGTAACGTATGGTATGGACGGATGTGGTCTCTGCCTACCCCTCTGGGAGAAAGGCGTGACATTATGTATGTATGTATATTATCGTAAGCCGTTTTAACTAACAAAAAATAGACCCTATGTCCGTGCAATATCTACTGATACATTTCCATACAATACTAAACAGTCCCCAATTTATATAGGCAAATAGGTTCGTAATTGGTCATTACAGTTTTACCCACATCCGCCCATTGGTTTTCCAAAGGTATCACGTTTCACCCCTTAGCTCCGAATCCCTTGGGACATCCCATTTGCATTAACTTTACAGCATCTCGCTGTAATCTAATTATCGAGTTGTTTTCACCAAATCTCCGTCTAATGTCGCGTTTTATCGCATTTTTATGGGTTTCGTTTTGGTTCGCGACCGAAAAGTGTTCTGTTCTTGAGCACAGATTAAAAGGCGATGTGTTTCGATGGGATTGGGTGGTGAATTGGCGAATTTAAAACTTTTCTGTCACTATTGTAGTAGTGTATAGGTTTCCGAATTTAGAATAGGACCATCCCATCTCATCCCATATCATCCCATTGGTGTCGTAGAAGACGATTAAAGGGAATATTAGGAAACGGGGGGCGTTTACCTGGGTGAAAATAACACCCGTATTAACAAACGTTACTATGCGACGCGCGGACGCACAGTACCAAAAACCTATTCATAGTCAACACTTGAACACCGGTCTTCATAGTAATTACCTTACTTTGCATAGTGTTGTTAGTCTTCATAGGAAAAATCGTTGGTGAATACGAGTGCAAAACCTACTGCGGTCACCAACCCAGCTGCCAAGCGTAGTGACTAAGACTAATCCCCCCCAAACGACAATTGACACTGGGGGTGGCCTATGTCCAGCTGTGGACGTTTACAGGCTGATAGCTTTTCGTGTAAAAAAAGTTACTTAAATTTTTTTTAACGATATTTGTTTGCGCTTGATTGCATTTCACCTGATGGTAAGCGATATCACCGTGGATATCACAGTCTACGATGGAGCGTGCTCACCCATCAATAACCGGTTCACTCTCGCGTTGAACGTCGAAAGATTGTACGTCTCTGGGGAATAAGGAGCCTGGCGAAGAGTTCCATACTTTGGCCGAGTTATAAATACCCACGTCCATATACCCACACAAACTATCGCATTCATAATTATTAGTAGAATTTATTCATAATTGTATCTATCAGGCAGATAATAAGCTATTAGTTCTTACATGATCATCAGCCTATTGCAGTACACTGCTGGACATATGCCTCGCCAGTAGTTGATCACATAAGGCAAACATCTGGACGATATACCTATAATCGCTAAGCTGGGCAGGCGGGTTGGCGATCGCAGAGCGTAGCTTCTCGCTCCGGTGGCACTGCTGCCTGCCATCGGTCTTTGGTATTAAGCTACGCCTTGAATAGTGATGGTTATACCGCCACCAGCTGGCTGCCAGCACCTCGTTTTTTATTCGGCAGGATGCACCACGGGCAGGTGAGGTTGGCTTGGAGGGAAAAGATGATAGGCCGCTCCTTTACATCCCTCCCTTACAGCCCTTAGTTCTTTCGTGCAATACAAATTAAACAAATTGAATGTAAGCTGTATTAAATCTAACACACAGCATACGCTCGGTCAAATGAACAGTACATCGTAACTATACACGCATTTGATACTAGCTTTTACTCCAATTGCTTTGGAGACTTTTACGACGCAATCCCAATTGTGGGGCAACATCCCAATTGTGGTTTTATGTCATTGCTTTACACTATGGAAATACAGTGGCCGTTATTGACTATTTTTATCAAAGTAGCTTATATACTTTGTTGCTAACAGTTACTTTTGTTGCGTGTAAACATTGTTTAAGATCAAACGAAAAATAGGTACTAAAGTTTTTAAGTTTTGACGGTGTGGTGATGGACACAGACCAAAAAAAAAACAAATTTCTTCCCGTGGTTATTGTAAGAGTCTACCAAAGTACAAGTCCCATAGGAATTCTTGAGAATTCAGATTAATTGCCACTTTACTTCAGCCGGATCTTCTCGCATCCGTTTGGAAATCTCTTGTCAGCCATCTAACTAAGTAACTTCTTGCCTCGCGCATCGGTTTTGTGGAATCAACACTCTGCGACAGTCTTTCCGAACAGCTACGACTTGGGAGCCTTCAAGAAACGAGCGTACTGTTTTTAAAACGCCGGCAGCGACCCCTGAACTTGATTTGCGAGTGTCCATGGGCGGTGCAGACTGCTTACCATCAGGCATCACATTTGCTAGTCTGCCCCTCTTGCATAAAATAAAAAAAAATCTTGTAAAATCATCACACTCACTCCACTTGGCCTGAGGGCGTCCTACATCACATTTGCTCTACAGGAGCCTTCCGCTTCTCCATAGTCCGATGATGATGACAAGGCCGCTTTCGCTATCATGATAGTCAGTTAGGAATAAAAAACTCATCATCATCATCATCAGCCTATTGCAGTCCACTGCTGGACATAGGCCTCTCCAGTCGTTCGCCACTAAGGGCAAACATCTGGAGGCTATACCCATAATCGCCACGCTGGGCAGGCGGGTTGGCGATCGCAGGATGTAGCTTCTCGCTCCGGTGACGTTGCTGCCCGTCATCGGCATGTGGTATTGAGGTTATACCGCCACCAGTCGGTTGCCAGTGCCTCGTTTGTTATTCGGCAGGATGCACAACGGGCAGGTGAGGTTGGCTTGAAGCGAAATGATGATGGGTCGCTCCCTTATATCCCCGATTAATAATACAATAAAAAACTGTATTTGCCGAACTCAAACTATTTATCTTGTCTAATCCGTCTGTTTAAGTTTTAAATTCTTCTCTTGAAAAGATGCAAAGTGACAGTGGGGTGCGATGTACAGAATTCCAATGTTCAAGAAACAATATTTTAACGCTATTGATAGCTTCGGAATATCAAACAAAATGGTTTCATAAAATTCACCATTATACCGTAAATGTTTTGAAGAGCACGATGCGAATTAAAATTTCTGATTAACATTGTTTCAGCTAGCGTGGATATTGTGAATAAACGTCCAAATTTCGTCATGCATGAACCGTGATACTGGCATAAGCTTTATGTATTGGTAAAAATGGAGACTGTATAATAAACTGAAAACTAACTATTAGAATAGTACAGTACAAATTTGTTGGGATTTAGGATTGGGATGTAAGGAAGCGACCTATCATCTTTTCACTCCAAGCCAACCTCACCTGCCTGTGATGCATCCTGCCGAACAACAAACGAAGCGTATAATTGAAGGCATAGCTAAATATCACAGGCCGATGACTGGTAGCAGCGTCACTGGAGAGAAAAGCTACGCCCTGCGATCGCCAACCCGCGTGCCCAGGGTGGCGATTATGGGGTATATCTTCCAAATGTTTACCCTAAGTGGCGAAAAACTGGAGAGCCCTTTGTCCAGCAGCTTTCTATTCTATTCTATTTTTCCGTAAAGTCCATTTATTAACTTGTTCTAGAGTTCATTATCCTAACCATCACGAAAATACTTCATAATTTTCCACGCTATCTAAAGCCAAAACGAACATTTAATTTCAACTATCATTTCGAAAACTATCTGGAGATGAAAACATACTGTTCACGCCGTAAATCTCTGAATACACACGCTTAATATAAGGCCGGGTGCAGGCGTGTGTAACATGTAATGTAACATTGCGTGTAATTTAGTGTCAGCTGTGTGGACGACACACGAATTCAACGCGTATCTTATAGGTAGGGAAGATAGGGGCTGGTTGAGACTCAGGTACTTCAGTTAAATAAAAATTATTTAGCAGCTATTTTAACTAAGTACCTTTTCTTTTTCTAAAACTTTCTTCGTTACCAAATTTTTCATAGGATTACATTATGAAAAAATTGGTGAGTTTTTTATCATTTACCTAACCCTTACCTAATTTTTGTATAATTTAATTTAGAGTACCTACCCGTTTGTAGAGGACCTACCCGTATCTTAATCTGCCTCTCTCTACTCTGCTAAACTATTGTGGCTAATGCCTTTTAGAAAAAAAAGAGTCGCTTTTAAACGTCCTTGAACATTGTTACGTGTAATCGGCGTAGCGTCGTGCATATGCAAAATTCGTGTTACATTACACGATAGAAAAGAAACGTATGTACGTCTGACCCCAGCTTAAAGTCGACTGTTCAGACAAACGGCCACAGGAAGCGATAAGGTACAAACAGCTACTGTACTACCACCTAATTGTGACTACATCTACTTCATGGCTCCCATTTTATTACTACTTTGAGTCGTTCGAGTTCGCGATTCGTTGTGTCAGCGGCGAGTTTATCAGTCGGGGAAGTTTTAAACAATGTTCGAGTTAGGAGACTGTTTGTGGAGGGAAATAAAAATGTTTTTACCAATGTGAATGAGATAGGAAGTGTGAAGTAGTCTCTTTATACATACGAGTAATAGAGATAGAGTATGAGATATTCATATTAGCCGCAGAACCGATAACCGTTGGGGTAAACGAGTTCTGGAGTGGAGACCGCGTCTCGGCAAACGTAATGTAGGACGCCCTCAGGCCAGGTGGAGTGACGATGTGCGCAGGACGGCTGGCAAGTGCTGGATGCGAGACGCCCAAAGTCGATCAAGGTAGCGAACATTAGGAGAGGCCTATGTCCAGCAGTGGACTGGCACGGGCTGATGATGATGAGATATTCGAGAAACAAGCAGAAAGTAACGCTAATATTTTGGCTAGCCCTGAAAACACTATAATAAATAATTTTCGCCCAGCATTTTCGCTTCGGTAAAGTTGTGGAATAATTCTAAATCTGAGAAACGACTTTTAGACCTGAGATGTCCTGCTCTCTAAAGTCGTTGACAAATGCCTTAAAATAATAACCGATCAGAATAAACTTTTGAAAACTTCTCAAGACTTTGAAACGAAAGTTATCTGAAGCCCTAAATACGAGTAGAAACCTGTCTTTGACTCGGAGATAAAATTGTCTCCCTCAGTTTGGAAATAGCTCAGCTGACAAACTTAAGGCCTGGTATCCACTAAAACACAGTAGAGAAGAAACGAAAGGAGATATGATGGTGAATAACCAATCAGATTTCGTTATTTCCAAGTTTGACGTGTTTGTTTGTTTGTGGAATCGTATCTGCCGATAGATTAAGATGATTGTTCAGATTTTTTTTAATTGGAAGGTGATTTCATCACGTCATGGGAGCTCGGTGGCGCCGCGGTCTTGTTCGCTTAACAATGATCGCAAAAGTTGTGCAACCATTGGCGCGGTCAATCCGATGATGGGTGACCAAAATTTGACACCGATTGCCTCCGTGCTTCGGAAGGCACGTTAAGCTGTTGGTCCCGGGTGCTATCTTTACCAACTCAGATAGCAGTCGTTACATCATATCAGAGATGGTGATAACTCTGACGCCTAAACTGGGAATGGGTATAGCTTACCCTAAGTGTTGCGGAGGTCTGATGGCAGTCGCTCTGTGTAAAAGCTTAGCCCTCGCCAAATCTCTCAGTTTGGGAAGCCGACCCTGAGACAATCGGGAATAAGGCTAGGATGAGGAGGAAGGTGATTTCATCAATGGTATTTTCATTACTTTTTTATGTTATGGGTTTGCGCTTGGCAGCAATTCACGATGTTAAGTAATATTGAAGCCTACGATGGTCCTAACAAAAGCCAATTCACTCTCGACTAGAGCATCTAACCTGTACGTACACGGGAATAAAGAGTCCGGCAAGGAATTCCAAAGCTTAGACGTTCGCACTATGAATGTAACTTTGCAGCGCCTCTCCCCTATCCCTTTTCTCTTCGCTTTTATGGAAACCGGGTCTTATGTTTCAGATACCAATTTGAAATTGACACCTTTAAATGGGTTTCCAATAGTTTTGAGCAGACTATACCACTTAGACCTACGTGCGCTAAAATAATTTTACCTTTATCCAAATCAAATTATTAATTAACACGATAAGGGTGGAACAGAGTGGGATTTTAATTACCCATTACAGTGTTCGCCACATGCGGTTAATTAATTTTTTAGTAAAATGCGAATATACCACTTCATAAAACCATATATTTTGTATAGTACAGGTACCATTTTAAACAAAATCTTTTTCCGCAATATATGGTACATTCGTGTTTATAATAATAACCTACCAAAACGTGTTTAGATGAAATGAAATGAAAATACCTTATTCACATAGGTTTAAAATAAGCACTTCTGAATCGTCAAGTTAGCAAAAGTTATGTAAAAATGTGAATAAAAGCAATTTAAAAGAAGCTACCGCCCTGTTCGGAAAGTAGATTTCTACCGAAAAGAAACGGCAAGAAACTCGGTAGTCATACATGCATTAGGAGAATACGGTATAATATCGGATCTTTTAAACAAATCATCTTGCTGTATGTCTGTAATGACTGACTGGAAATTCTGGATTTCCGTCCGTTGTTAGAGATGATGATGATGCCGCTATTCATCAGACGGAAGGTGGCCTTTACTTATGATATGAGGACTTTTCTTATAAAAAAACATATTTGCGTTCCCATTAAAAAAAAGCTTTTTATTAGGGTGTTACTAGACCAATCTATCGATTGTCGATCGATGAGTGGACGGCAAGAGGCTGATGATGATGCTAATGAGATCACTCGATGGATGAAGAAATTGGTCGGCGCCGACCGATATACTTCCATTCTGATTACTAGATTTATTAGTCTGCTAACACCCTTAGGGATCTTCTAAGTATATTGTACATACGTACCTACCCACATTCCTTCGGAGTAATCTGACCTACTTACACTTACAACCTCGCTGAGCCATTTCCACGGCTTCGAAATAAAACTGTACAAATAGTTAAGTCCATTCGCAGGCAACAAAGATACGTCGCGAGGGGATTTTCGGCAAATCTAATTCCAACGTAACAAATCGTTTGTGGGATAATGTAATACTCGTCTCAGACAATAGTGAGACGCCCAAACCGTGTAGGGCGATAAGACGGACAGGGGAACTTCAGGATCGAAAGTACCGGATCTTTTCGCTGTATTATCGGTGTAGTTGTTAACTTCTTGGCTTTGGTAGCTCGAAGTTTGATGCTTTGTAAAGTTTGGTATCGTCGCACGCGTCGGGAAGTGATATCGTTTCTTTCGTGTGGTTTCTGGATTGAGAATAGGTCCACCCTTAGTCCGCCCTGGATCATCTTTTTGCTCCATATCCAACCTCACCTCGTCTCGGCCACGTTGAAAGAATGGAGTCGGATCCTGCGAATAGAGCATATTATGTGGGTTGAACAAGTAGGAAATAGCAATTAGGACGACTCAGATAGAGCTGGAATAGACCAGGTGGAAAAGGATCATCCATGAATACGGCCGTATGCTTCGGCGTTACCCGTGTCCCTTCAACTTGTTGCCCACTGGCGACACGATTTCCACACACCATGTCACCTCCCCCCGGTGGCATGACGGTGCCTAATGCATTCCGTCTAGAAAAAAAAGGTGGAAAAGGATCTCACACTCGTATTCACAAAATCTGTGAAAGCTAACAACACTATGCGAAGTAAGGCATTTACAACGAGGACTGGCACTCAAATGTTGTCTATGAATAGGTTTTTGGGTACCTCTGCATCCGCGCGACTCATAGTATCGGTTGTGAATACGTAGGTGTAAGTCAACTTTAACGGCCAGACTGGTGGGGACCCAGCAAGCCAAGATCCAATAAGTTACTTTTTTTTTTATAGTGGCTTCCCTACGCCTGGTGGAAAGCGAGAGAGAAGCCCAAGTCGCTGTGACAACGGGCAAGTAACTGGTCAGTTACATGTCAGTTGCCACCGCCATGCCGGCCCAACCCCAACCCCCCACGAGCTCCGGAAACCCTACTCACCGGCAGAAACACGACCCAGAGGTCATTTGACTGCGGTATTCTATAGGGTGGAGGTCCTACCCCGGACGGGCGGCTCAATTCGAGCGAAGAGTCGCTATGCCCTACCTCTCTTAAACTGACCTAGCCTATGTAATAAGTATGTAGGTATACATATGATATAATTACATTAACGGTGCCCATATAAGCTCATTGCTTATGCACGTTTACAGCATACATTGGTTATGCCAAAGCCACATGAACGCAAGGTTTCCTGGATAATACATATTTAATTTGAACAGGATTATTACCGCACAGGGCATTAAGTGCCCTGTAGGCATGTAAGCTTGTGCACTTTATTTCCATTAAAAATGGTGTACAGGTCTTGATTGCATGTTAAGTGGTATTCTTATGATGAGAAATATAACGCGCAATTTAGCAAGTACTGATTCTTCAGCATCAGCCAGAAAAGGACACATAGGCTCCCCCATAATGACGTTGGATTTTCTTAGTCACCATGCTTAGCGGGTTGGTGACTGCAGTAGGTTTTATCTGTACCCAGGTAAATGCTGCAATCCAATTCCTGATATTCCCTTAGTCGTCTTACGATACCCACGGGATGAGGTGGGGAGGTCCTGTTCTAAATCCGGAAACCACATGGCAGTGCTCAAATAAAAAAAAAACACAGTAGTCGCTGCCTGCCAGAAAAAAAGGCAGTTTTTTTTCTAAAAAAAAATTTGAAAATGTTGTCATACCAAAACATGTAACAATTGGCGATTTAAAAAGAGTAACTACCGAGTTTCTTGCCGTTTCTTCTCGGTAGAAATCTACTTTCCGAACACGGCGCCGGTAGCTTCTTTTAAATAAAATTGCTTTTATTTACATTACTTTTTACATTATTTTTTACTTGACGATTCATAAAAGTGATTATTTTAATTCTATGTGAATAAAGGTATTTTTAATTTGATTTGATTAAGACTTGGTAAGCTTCCTCTTTACGAATCACGTTGGAACTCCTAATTACAATTCACAAACAACAATGACGAACAAAAAAAAAACACAGATCCGGCTAAGTACCACCGATATTTCTTATCGTGCGATACGTTGGTGTTCCACAAGGAACAAATCTGGCTCCTAAGATTAAGGCCTGCTATTCATCTTTCTTAATCTGGACAAATTATGGGGGGTGCCCTGCTTAGGTTATAGACAGTGTTAGCACAATATGTTCTGAGGTTCGCACAAGTTGTTCGCTAAATCACTTTTATGACTTGTTACTTAACGGCGCACATGTTATGGTGCTATCTTAATTTACTCTTAGAACACCTGAGGGCAAGAGCGTGGGTGGTTTAAAGTGGTTCATTAGTTAGCGATTTCATGTACTTATGTACAAGCTTTTTACTTCGTAATAGTTTAAGTCTAAATCATGTACATCCATGGATATTTCTTGTATAATTAGGCAATCTTTTTGAGATTACCTTTGGGTAGAGATCTTTAAAACAGATTTTTTTATAGTAACACAGTATAAAGACCTCCCTTCGCCTAAAGGAAACCGAAGCAGAGGCTCAAACCGGCGTTGACCGATCCTGGGCTTCCCGCACTTGCCAGCTGTCCTGCGCAATTCGTCACTCCACCTGGCCTAAGGGCGTCCTACATTAGGTTTGCCGATACGCGGTCTCAGCTTCAGAATTCGTTTACCCCAACGTTTGTCGGTTTTACGGCTAATGTAGCCACCTCACTGCCACTAATCCGGTGAGCTATGTCGGTGACTTTCTTTCTCTGCCGGGTCACCTTATTTCGGATCTGATCCCGTACAAACTGTATATACTCGTATATGCTTCTACTCGTTTCGAAACGCCATTTCACCAAGGCGAACACAGGTGTAATGTAAGCGATATCTAAACGCGGAAGCTTAAAACGCCATCGGATCGCAAGTGGACCAAAATGCCGTTGTCAAAAATACATTGCCGCTATGTTGTATGATGCGAGCCGCGTGGCAATATCGGCAACAAATTACATTGTCTTCATGAATATTTCATCCGATGCTGATGTTTATCCGAAAATTAAACGTGACTGTGGGGTCGAGCAGGTTCGAAGCATTCTTTCAGAATGGAGTGTGGTGTAACTACTTATATCTGGTGAAGCTTTTAAGTAATTTATTAGCATAGTTATACTGCGTCTGTAAGAAGAGTTAATTGAAATTGTTGATTTCAGTAAAATATATAGAAAGTGCGTAAATGTGCCAGATATGAATAGACTTTAACCTGATGAAATTGTCACTATTACTATATCAACAGCTTAAATACTTATTCTCCGAGAGGACTGAAACTTAAAGGTTGAAAAAAAAGAAGATTGTTTAAACCTTAGAGTTTCTTCACAGGTGTGCATTTTTAGAATTAGTACCTACGTGACTGGGTGTGAACCATGAAGCAATTGCTCCGTGGTGTGAACCGTTGGGTACTACAAGATGATTTTATCAAATTTAGAATTCCTTGATCGCTCTAGACTCAGCTCTTTCTCGCTTTAGACAAACGATCGTAAACGTCGGTTTTCCGAGGCTATAAAATTTTTGATCCCCTTTCAAATATTCACAGAAGATCCTAATAGGTATCATTGCAAATGAAGTTTCACATACCACAACACGAGCAACCATAAACCATTACAATTCCCGACCACTGAAGTTTGAATAAACTCGCACCGTTTTTAAATTTATTTTAATCCTCGAGAATCGTCTATCGAAACGGGATAAAGGTCCGGAGCCAAAAACTACAATTTGAACAGTCTAAAAACATGACCGCAACTCCATCCGGTTGGAAGTGAGCTAGCACCGTTTGAATTGATGGCTCGGTTTTGTGTGGAGCAAATAAGTTGAACTGGGTTGAAAAACCTATCGAAGGTGGCAGGAATGTAAGTTTTTTTGTACCATGTTGGTCGTAAAATGGCTGTTAGTCCGACTGGTAAGCGTTTAACGGTTACGGACGCCTGCAAGACGAGAAGTAGAAGTATGACTCGAGCACAAAATATTACACTTTTCTTTTTGATTTAGGTCAATACATTGTCAGAATAGATACTTATTCAGTGGGGGATACATGTGTAGGTTATAACATTAACCAACAGATTACATTATACAAGTATTGTAGAAAACTTAAAATGGCTACCAACCCCCACCTCATCTCGTGGTAGGTGACTAAGGGAATATCAGAGAACAGGCAGCAGCATTTACCTTGGTACAAATAATGGGTAGTGGTGACTAAAGCAAATCCTCCCAAACGGCAATTGTCATTTTGGAAGGCCTATGGCGAGTAGTGGGTGTTAAAGGCTGATGATTTGGTTGTTTAGAAAGACGTACGAAGTTAGGTTTAATCGTAACGCGAAGCCAACGGTTCAATGCTAACATCAAGCTTTATCCATCTTAACTAATATTATAAAGCTGAAGAGTTTGTTTGTTTGAACGCGCTAATCTCAGGAACTACTGGTCCGAATTGAAAAATTCTTTTTGTGTTGAATAGACCATTTATCGAGGAAGGCTTAAGGCTATATAACATCACGTTGCAACTATTAGGAGCGAAGAAATAATGGAAAATGTAAAAAATAACTATTCCACGCGGACGAAGTCGCGAGCACAGCTAGTACTCGATAAACGCCGCATTGCGTGACGTCACAACCAGACCAGCAAAACACAACCAACCAGAAAAGTCACAACTGAAACAGTTATCGCAATTTCAATATCGAACCAGCGGCGTTGAAAGCCCGCTAAGTAATACCAATTTCGTCCCAACACTCAATATGTTTTAAGTGCATTGCATCCCTTGTGTGAAATGGACCGTCACATTTCACAAGTGAACCCTCCACAATCCTTTCAGAGTGTCAACGCTTCACTTCGTCTCTTGGCTTACTTTTTAGGGTACCGTACAAGAAAAATGTAAGGGAGCAGCCTAACATCTTTTTGCTCCAAGCTAACCTCACCTGCCTGTGGTGCATCCTGCCGAATAACAAACGAGGCGCTGGCAACCGACTGGTGGCGGTATAACCATCACAATTGAAGGCGTAGCTAAATACCACTGACTGATGCAGCTGCTGACTGCGGGCAGCAGCGATGATGATGATGATAATGACAAACTTAGATTATGGCGAGTAGCGATTTGCACAATATGGCTGCCAAGTGTGGATTCGATAGCTTCGAATCTACTGCACGAAACCATGTGCCATTTGGTATAATGCTGTACCTAATGCTATAACCAAAACACAAATGTGTTAAGTTTTTAAAAAATACGAGTATAGTAATTTTCGGGTGGTAAATTAGAAAAAAAAAATACCTTAGTGTGTTACAATACAAATTCAAATGAAACATCGTTAGGAAGATAATTATCAAGACTGTATAAAATAATACGTGAATCATTATATTTTATTTTCGGATTCGGAAATGTTTCTATAGCGTTCTGAATAGAGGTAAAACATTACTAGTATTTTCATTGCCATCAATGGTTCTTCATCATCATCATCGGCCCGCAAACGTCCACAGCTGGACATAGGCCTCCCACAATGACAATTGGCATTTGGGAGGATTTGCCTCAGTCACCACGGTTTGCAGGCGGGTTGGTGACCGCAGTACGTTTTATTACCCACTCGGATGTCTCATATACCGGAAACTACCAACAAGTATAGTGATCAATAGTGTCGAACCGTCCACTTTCCGAATGTTTTGTACATAAAGGATGTCGGGAGTTTTACAAACTTAGCCCATAAAACGAAAAGAAACTTAAATTCAGACTTCGAATTGACGCGTACTAAGGTCCTCGCAGGTATTCCTTAGTACCTAGAGCTCGATGGCTCATTTGGTAGTGACCTCTGTCTTCTGAGCTAAGGGTCGTGGGTTCGATTCCTGCACAGTACTAACTTGTGTTCATGAACATGTCTGTTTGTATTGGTCTGGGTGTATACTATATATAATATGTATTTATTTACAAAAAAAAAAGGATCCCACTGGCGACACAGGGGGGTTTAATGGGTAGGCCCTTCCATTTCGGGAGGTGTGAGTCTCACACGCCACGCCGACTTCCCTCGAAATTCGGCGTGAAGGTGTAGGTGCATGCATAATGCATTCCCCTCTTAAAAAAAGTCAAATCCTCATTGATGACAACTGTCATTGCGGAGGCTGATGTCCAGCAGTGGACATCTACAGGCTAATGATGATGATGACATACTTTGTCCTAATGGTTGTCGTAATTTTAGTTTACTATTTTAATATTCGAATGTTGGTCGAACGTCGAGAACTCGTGGTAAGCCAGAGAGTAGGTAAGCCTCGAACCGAAAGCATGTATGTGACAGGCCGTTCCACCGCTTCGAATGGTTAAAAAGTTTCTAGTCGTTAAACGAAATACGTACGCTCCAGATGCTTAGTATCCTTTTCACACGTGAAAATGACTGCATTCTGGATCTGTTTCAATAATTCTTTCCTCATACGGGAATTTTATTTCAAGGAATCTTCCATTTATTTTCAGTTTTTTTTTGTAGCAATTAAATACTCCATCGTGGTTTACCCTCGCCTGATAGAAAGCGAAGAACCTCAAAATGTTCTGTGATACATAGACAGGTTCCATTAGTAACAACTTTTTTAATTTTCAAATAACTTACTGATGCTAATAATAGACAAATACTCTTCATTGTTTGTACACCATAAAAATTTACTTAGAAATAGGAAAGCATACAATTGTTGCACAACTTAGGCGGTTTTATCGCTATGAGCGATCTCTTCCAGACAACCTCCCTGAACTATCAGGAAGGCATCTCGCATAGCGATAAGATATTTGCATCCGATTCAATAAATGCAAAATTGTAGATAAATTTCAAGATACCGTTACCAAAATATGAATAAAGTAAGTATTCAAAGGTGCCGATAAGTACTAAAATCAATTAACAAACACAAGTTGGTACAGCGACTGTTTCTGAAAAATTGTGGTGGCTACTTAATTAAGAGTTTATAACAAAGTCGCTGATCTTAGCAAGTCGTTCCTTCATTATTTGTTTTGAAATTAATTCTTTAACTCGCTGAGTAGACTATCCCCTTACGGGTGAGAGCTGAGTGTGTAAGCTGAAGAGAGAGAATGAAAGACTAAGAGCGTGCCGGCTAACGTGCATTGATGGTTAAATTAAGTTTGTAGCCTTTTTTTGAAGAGGGAAAAGCATTAGGTACCTTCATCGCACCGCTTCCAGGGGAGTCGGCAGGAGAAAGTGTCTATTGTGTTCCTTAGTAACCATATCCCACCAACTTTTATTAGGACATCCTCATTCTTTCACCCAATAGGTTACCAGTTTACTGAAATCGGTTGAGGGGGTGTCCTACGATTCTTAACGGCTTCTCACAAGGTTTGTTCTATTTTTCTGACACATTGCCGAAAGAGAAGGCCCAAGAAAATATATTGTAACTTTCTGGTCCATTAACCAGAGGTTTAGCAGGCTCTGGCTTAATACAGAGGACTGTGGAAAAATTGGAGACTTTTGCTCAGCAGTGAGGCAGCATAAGCTAAGAAAAATAAAGAGTTTGGGTCTTGGGTAAAAGCCTTCATAAAGCAAATCAGTGCATCAATCAACCATTTCAGTTCACGCTCCTATCTAGCAACTACACTTATTTTGTAATGTACTTTAAGTAACGAGCATCGCTTCATCGATTTCAAAGTTTACGATACAAACTTTATTTCGTCGTAAAATTCTAGCATTACCAAATCCTAGCGAATGTTGCTAGATGATTAGAATAAATCTACGGGATAGATTCGTTTCCAATTTATATGGACATAGAAAATGCTATGAACTGAATTAGTTTATGGATATTGCAAAATCATCAACATCTCAATGACATATCAAAAAAAATTTACTGTTTTGATTTTATTCCTATTCTATGATACTCGTATTCTAGGCTTCAATTAAACTTTAAATGATAAATGCTTATCATGAAGTCTGCATGAGATTCCAAAAGATAGTTACTTTCAGAAAGTTAGCATGTCGTTTTTGATATTATTTTTTATTCTTTTCCTTCTTTTTATTATAGTTTTGGTTGTCACCGAACACCATGAAACCCTTTATCCGTAGATTTCGGTGAATTCAATTTGGGTAGGTTGGAACGGAGCTTTAGTAGTATCTAATTCTAAATACTAATTATAACATAAATTGTTCTTCCTATCTTGTTTTTAAAGGTTCATTAGTGTTCTAAAGGGCTAATATGACGTCAACCATTTAGAACATGTTTTTGCTCACCTACAGGATGAGAGACGGAGAGAGACAAGTTTTATTACAAAACACATGCTTCCTATATAATACGTAACCCCTCATGCGGTGCCCATTTTCCATTGACCGTGTAAATTTTTCTGCCTCATCGATGGCATAATAGCCTTCTTTGGGATTGGCTTTCTCGCTTCCGCAACCTCCCTTCACTAAGGACGATGTAATAAGGCTAAACTGAAAGCGACTTCCGAACTTCTCAGCTCCCAACTTGGCTTAAAATATTTATACCCCCAGAAGAATTCGAGGAAGTAAAAAGATTTGGTTGTTTTATTATTATTAGCTTTCTTTGAATAGGATTGTTTAAAGTGTTATTCAAACGGAACTCACGGTAAGTTTAGATTTACAGTTTGAACAGTCTGACATTCGATGATTATTATATTTTTTCGTTATCAATTCATACTCGTAGTGCAGTCGGAGTTTCGTATAGACGAGCTGTTCACGTACTTAGCTGATGAAATTTCATATTGAATTTAGAGTTAGTTCGAGTGGTGAATTTTGCAAAGAAATATTTTTGAAAGAATTTGTTAGAAAAGTCACGTATGTTAAAAATGTTTACTAAAATATGTACATGTTATGTTTCGGTTTTAGAAGATTTAGTAATATGTTTAAAATAAGAATAGCTGCTTTTTGGTTCGTGATCGTTAATGAGATTGCTCAAGTTACTGTGACAATGGACATGAGAAACTGTAGATCCAACCGAAATCCTTTTCCTTTTAAATTGAAATGTCCCTTGACTGTAGTAAGTTTAATGACCTAATGCGTGATTTTAGAAAAGATGTGTCTGGATCAGTAGAATCATATCCCTATACATTTTATAAACACTTATCCTAGCATTTATTGCATTTTACTTTTATATACTACAATAAATGTTAGTAGGTACATTATGTTAATACGAGTACATTTATATGTCGACTTTGTACAAAGGTCCGGTGTCTCCCGTCCTTCAATTACAACTAGTAGCTTAGCTCTGACTGTGGCTCTGACAGACAGAAGGATAAACGAACTGACACGAGACAGCATACACGTAACCAGTTTCAGTTGCTGTTCACTCTCATTTATAAATACGAGTACATATTACATTTTCAACGTTCAAGAAGTTATGTTATCTCAAATACGAGTAGTTCTTTTTACCGGACTTAGATATAAAGACTGATTGACTAATAGATGAAATGTTGATTTCTGAGCACTCTAGCTGGGCGTGTCATCCATGTAATCTTATTCATCTTTATCATCATCAGCCCATTGCAATCCACTGCTGGACATAGGCCTCTCCAGTTGTTCGCCACTTAGGGCAAACATCTGGAGGATATACCCATAATCGCTACGCTGTGCAGGCGGGTTGGCGATCACAGGGCGCAGCTTCTCGCGCCAGGAACGCTGCTGCCCGTCATCGGTCTATGGTATTTAGCTACGCCATCAAATGTGATGGTTATACCGCCACGAATAGGTTGCCAGCGCCTCGTTTGTTCTTCGGTAGGATGCACCACGACCAAGTGAGGTTGGCTTGGAGCGAAAAGATGATGGGTCACTGTCTTACATCCCTAGTTTTTTTAAATTTTTATAATATCAAAATCGTACTTTTTGTCAACATTCCAAGCCTGTTTAAAAACGTACAAGCGGTCGCTTATGATGTTAAAATTAAGGAATTATTTTTTTTTCGACATTTAGGTCGATAAAAATTATATAGGCCGTACTCGTAGCCAGCAAATATCTAAATATGAAATGTTGATTAACAATGAACGGTATTTGTATTCAAGGAAAGCTTCCAGGCCCCTCAAAGGAGTTTTTGTAATATTCTTGAGATCGCGCCCATTAGCTACAAATAAGAACAAATGGCGCACCGTAACTTTTCCCCTATTACCTTAAGCCTACTTTTAGATTGAGCCCGATTATTGTGATAAAGAAGAGTGATAAAGGTACATAGAAAAAATTCTGATGCCACTTTTCTAACCAAATGCGAAAATAAATTACCGTTAAGTTGGTCTTGACTTTTGTCGTTTATTATATCCGTCCGTTATTATCGCTAGCTGTGAAATAATTAAGACGACAACTTACTGGATGAAAATGGATTTTCTTTTACCGTCTGCTTACATTTTTTGATTCAAGGATTTGTTTTTATAAACGGAGCTATGAATTTATTATTGTGTTTTAATTAGGGGCTTAAGTATAACGTTTCAAGCTTCTTTCGTGCGTATTTTGCCGTGCGGTAAATACGAATCACCGCTCAGGTTCTTCCCGTATGTGTTCTAAAAGTCGACTGAGGTACTTTTTTTGAAAGTCTAACTTCTCAGCCGGTGGTTAGTATGTGACTTTGGTCTCGTTTCGGCGACAGTAGGTGTAAAGCCAGCAAAATCTCGCTTTCCATCATTCCACGAGTGACTATGAATGATTATGGGTGACATGGGTGACAAAATACCAAACTGGTCTTAACGCTTGGACTGCCATGAAACCAGGCACAATATAAAATGTACTGTTTGTCGGTCACTGGTGACTCCCATGGCTCCCATTTATTTTTTATTGGGATTGACAAGTAGGTATCGGATAGGAAGTGTCGCTCAAAACAACAATCATTCAAAAATGTAGTGTGGGTCTGGCTAGAGTGTCGCAAGATGGCTAGCGTAATGCCGGATGCGAGAAAACCAGGATCGAATAAAATGGCAAACAATGAGGGTGTTTCTAAATTAAATATCCGATAGATGGCGTTATGTAGACCTGCGGTATAGCTTTCATGTGATTGGGCAGTTGCTATGTAAATGTCAGTGCCATGCCAAAATGAGCCAATCACGTAACAGGAGGTTGGATTTATTTTTTCAGATAACCCTCATTGTCTAGCAGTGGATTACAAGAGGCTGGTGATGATGACGATGAAATTTACAAACAAAAAAAAAACATTGTCGGTCTACAAAATTTTAAAGGCTAATACTAATTTTCAGTTTCATCCAAATAATTGTGTTTGTAACCATTTCCATTCGTTCGCTGAACTGTCGGACGTCGGTAGCTGTCGGAACTTTTCACAGCTACAAAACTCCTGTAGCTGCGACTACGTTAACACTGTCTCGCTATGATATTGAGTTAGCGTAGTTTGGGTTGAATTTATTTTGAAGTTATTCGTGTTTTTTTGCATTCGCCGCTTCGAAATGGCGTGGAAAATTGCATTTTTATTTTATTTTTACAAATTGCCAGACGTAGTGTAAATGACATTTCAAGAAGTTGAGTTAAATTGAAAAATAAGTGTAAAATATTCTATTTATCGCTCAAATCCTTTGTCCTTTCTTTCATATATCAAAAAAGGTTCAACAATGAATTTATTTACACGTATTGCATTTTACTGTATAAATAAAACGATCTTCTGATTCCTTTTTTCTCTTTTTTAGACAACCTTCAGAGTTCTTTCGTTGCGGCTCGCCACATCAGTCAGTGCTTCTGGTAATATTGAACAAAATGGACTTCAAAGGAATTTCTGAAGGTAAGTTTATGTAAAATATCAGTGAAAACCGTCGCATTAGTTTTTAAGAGACGTTTGGAAAGGTTAAGTTAATGTTTATTGTTTATGCACATTACAACAATAACGCACGGTTATACTAAATACACAAACAAAAAAAAATTTACAGATAATAATATAGGACCATAAGACCGGACAAGGCTGTTTCGACATCCTTAATAACTACAATTTCTAAATAAAAGAGCCTCATATTTACATATATGATAGAATATACACTCAAAACCATTATAAAAAACCGCTTAAAATAGCAAACGGACGGTTGCCGTAAATATAATATGTTTAAAAATACTGATTCATATTTCTTTTTGTACCAAAGTGTTACTTTTCGAGCAGTTTCATTTCACATCTTCAGCCACTGGCAACACTGGTCACATGCGATTTCACAATTTGACGTTTTCACTTCGATACAACAATACGTTAAATTGTAAGCAATACCTACGTTCGTTTTACAATCCGTCGTCAGTTTACAATCTCGCTGGACAGATTATAATCTAACGGTATTTACAATTTTACGGTGACACATACGTATATATTACGAGTATATTACTTCTAGAATCACTAGCAAAACTTGTATCCAATTGGAATTCACCCGAACAACATAAGCGAAACATTTAGGGTTGGGTATGCGGAAAGGTTTGATTATATTAGCTGTTTCCGGGGTCCGCACAAGAAACTTTTATTAATTGGCTTGGGCATTGGTAGCTTTTGTTGCTGGCATTTGTATTACAAATAACTTAGTATACGGAAGACCTAAGCAGACTACTTTCGCATACAGGATATATACGGATGCCTCAGTTCTAAAAGGGATGCTTTAGTCCCGAATACAAATACCTACTAAATAAGGGTAGTGAAGTCGTAACATTCCGTCTTGATCCCAAATATCTCTTTGTATATAGAACTTGTGTTCTAAGATAGCACTCTTTAATTAGACTAATGATTTAAAGAACTTGTTCCTGGAAGTCATTAAAGCCCTTATCCGTTATCACATCTTATATTGCTTTTATTTTATTATATTATTTAAAACGTTTTTATCAGGGCCGCATAAAAGGTTATAAAGAAATACTAGTGCTTTATTAACTTAGAAGTTTGTTACTAGTGTGTGTTGATACTTGTTTACTTAAGAAAATAAACAGTTACGCAGGCGTAGCGGTGCAATACAATTGTATTGTGTAGTAAGAGAGGTAGGGCATAGCGAATCTTCGCTCGAATTGAGCTGCCCGTCCGGGGAAGGACCTCCACCCTATAGAATACCGCAGCCAAATGACCTCCGGGTCGTGTTTCTGCTGGTGAATGGGGTTTCCGGAGCTCGTGGGGGGTTAGGGTCGGGCCGGCATGGCAGTGGCAACTGACAGGTAACTAACCAGTTACTTGCCAGATGTCACAGCGACTTGGGCTTCTCTTTCGTTTTCCATCAGGCGTAGGCAAGCCATTATGTATAGCTATTATAAAAAAAAATTAGACCACTGTACTGGTAAAAGATTCATCTCAAATATAGGGTGCCTGAGAATAATCTTTATCTAATTTTGATGGTGTGCCTGAGAATAATCTCTAATTAATTTTAAAGGTTTATTTTTTGACACATTTTATAAGAAAAATAAAAAAAACACAAAGCAAACCGAAAACAAATAAAATTGCAATACTACATAACGTCGATCTTGTAAATCATAGGTTTTTAGAAGACTTACAAGCTAAAGCTCACAGCGACAGTTGTTTACAAGTGTTTCTTTTTCCTCTAATCAAATCGACCTTCCTGTTTGCTTACCCAGTCATTACACGCAAACACGCTATTGTCACACTTCACACAATTCAAAGGCTCTTTGTGTGGAAACTTTGGAAAGAATCCTGTAAAAACTGACGCGGAAAAAGGAATCGAACGAAAGCTCAAAACATAGACGCGAAATTCCATTGGGTACGCTGTTTGATGTGCGACTATTTGACTTAGAGATTCGACGCCTCGGGATAAACACGGTAACTAGATAGAATAGTTGGACTCCGGGAGCGTACGTGACTTTTTTTCTGGAGGCATTAGTTTGTTAATTGGACGAAAGGGGAATGCGGATACGGTAAATGATACAGGTTGAACATTTTAACTGTTTTAGTGCTCCTGTGTCCAATATTGAAAGCAAGTTCAAGTATTGAATTCATCAGAGAATTTATAACAATCAAGCGAATTCGTGGAAAAATACTGTGGTATAGTTAAGGTAGTTGATTTTATTCGAAAGGTAGCGATGCTGTCGCTCATCGCGATAAAACCGTATGAATTGTGCAACAATTGTATACTTTCGCAGATCTCAGTAAATCTGCGTACAACCACGCAGATACATCACACATGAAGAGTGTCTATCAATCTAAAACCCAAGATAATAACCCAAGACATGCCACACTGGGCCACTCACTCATCGCCATCTAGCCCCAAACTAAGCCGAAGCTTGTACCATGGGTACTAGACAACTGATAAACTTACTTAGATAGCTACTTTTTTTTGTAAATAAATACATACCATACATAGAAAACACCCAGACCAATACAAACAGGCATGTTCATGAACACAAACGTTTGTACTGTGCGGGAATCGAACCCACGACCCTTGGCTCAGAGGGCAGTGCTCACTACCAAATGAGCCATCTATGCTTTTTTTATGGTCTGCCGAACATTATTATAACCGACTGGTGGCGGAATAAACATCACAATTGAATGCGTATTTATACCACAGGCCAATAATGACCAGCTTCACCGGATCGAGGAGCTATGCCATGTGATCGCCAATCCGCCGGCCCAGCTATTTTATAGGTAAAGCCTCCAGATGTTAAACCAAAATGTCGAACAACCGAAGAGGCCTATATCCAGCAGTGGACTGTGATACCCTAATGATGAACATCATATTTCGTAACTATACAACCTAGATGAAAATAAAGCTTTAACAGACGATACCAAATTCTAATTGATTTCGGCCAAAAATACAAGTTATTCGTTAGTGCGAATGGTTTGTTTCCCAATCCCACTTAATTGGATTTTCTCGTTTCGAGACGCCTGTACTATAAGACACCATTACAGTGACCTTCAGAAATCTGAATATTTGGAGCTTGGCCAAAAAAGCTGAGGCTTATTGTAAGCAATTTGCTTGTGTCATCCTTATCGATTTGATCCATGAAAATTAATTAATTATTTTGTTTTTTCCTTATGCTTTATTGAGTCTGTTCTTAAAGGTATTGTTTTTTATCTCTTCTAATACCTTTCTTGTTTTTACATCTATAAAGCTACCATGAAAATTAAGCAAATAAACATTATTTCCACGACAGCGGTAGTTTTATAGAATTGTTTTCATTTTCATCATTTCATTCATCACCAACCCGCCTGCCAAATGACTAATGTCAGTGGGGGAGGCCTATGTTAAGCAGTGAAGGTTTGTAGGCTGATTGATAATAATAGTAAAGAATATGAATGAAATTACTTGCTTTTTAACCGACTTCGAAAAAGGAGGAGGTTCTCAATTCGTCTGTATGTATAATTTCTTTATAAGTATATTCACCGATATTTCCGTCAAATATAGATGGATTTCAAATTTTTTTTAAAGTCATTTTATTTTTAAATTATGTAGTGCAAATATTCGTGCTGCCCGTTTCCTGATATTCCCTTAGTTGTGTTCTACGAAACCCCGGTGGGTGTCCTACCAACACTTACCCCATCTCATCCACATCCAGGCCAAATGATAATTAGCATTGTATTATTACCGCCTATACTTGGAGGTTAATTTGAACTTGGCTTTTTTTATTTATTCAATGAATAAATAAAAAAAGCCAAGTTCAAATTAACCTCGAAGTATAAGATACAAAAGCATGAGATCGATTGTGTCACATACGCTTAAAATACACCAGTCGTTTCCTACAATCACTTTATGTATAAACCGACTTCGAAAAAAACACAAACGACCAAAACTAAAAAGCGATAAATAACGTAAGTAATTCCATCCTTAATACATAATTATTTAAATATTACAATTATCACTTATTTTTGAAGTCGGTGCCAGCCTCTCGGTACCTAACGTAGACTGTTGTTGTATGACGCGCGCGGCCGGCAAACACGACAATATATTTATTTGTTTGGCACCGACTTCAAAAATAAGTGATAATTGTAATATTTAAATAATTATGTATTAAGGATGGAATTACTTACGTTATTTATCGCTTTTTAGTTTTGGTCGTTTGTGTTTTTTTCGAAGTCGGTTTAATTTTTTTTTAAAAAATAATTTTATTTCTCTATTTTTAGTTGCGTTAATGTGCTGTGAACTTGAATAAAGGCTAATTAATGTCCTTAAGAGTTTTACTTAGGAATGAAAAATTTAGCTTTAAGTCAAGTGAAGACTTTGCGATCTAGAATCAAGCAAATCACTTGTCCAAATCACCTGCCCTATTAGCCCTGCATAAGTACATACTACTACCTACTTTAATATCGACCAATGTCAGTACTGTCCCCTAACTCCTAACCGTTAAGGAGTTCTGTGGCTTCATCATCAGCACCAGATGTTGACGCCCGGAAGCATATACCTGAGTAAAATATAATTACGTAACAAAAACACCATATGAGCATACAATTTTCGGTTGTTGCCCTCAATTTCTCCAGGATCCCATCATCAGATCCTGACTTGGTGATAATGGGACCACCTCGGAAGTGTCCTCTGTCGAACTGTCGAAAAATTTTTGAAATCCATCCATAATTGACGGAAATATCAGTGAACAAACATAAAAAAAAAAAAAAAAAAATATTATACATACAGACGAATTGAGAACCTCCTCCTTTTTCGAAGTCGGTTAAAAACAAACATCACTTTTATCAGAGGTCGTGCCTAGAATGTTGAAAGGAAAATGCCAAATGTTTATTCAACGTCTTATTTACCTGGAAATCTTTCGCAATTTCCAAGACCACTTAAACCTAAAATACTGAAGGATAATAAATTAAGGCATGTCGCTCAGTGTGATGCCGATACAGTGTTGCGATGGTATGCGATAAATATTTTTTCCACTTATCTGATTGAACAACGATACTGCTTCAATAGCAAATTCGACCCGAGTGTCCAATTTTTCTTCTACATCTGCTAGTTTTTGTGTGTTTGTGTGTGTGTGTAGGTATGTTGGTAATGAATAAACTTAAAAACTACCCTGCCAATTTCAAATTCTTCCACCATGGCTCATCATTCACCCTGAGAAACATAAACTAAGTATATTTTATTGCTATAAAACATTAGGGATTAGAACTTAGTAAGCTAAAACGCCAATAATGTAACCTAACGAAATGTGTCACTTACCACTGTACTTATGTCTAGTCCTATGACATCCACAGAAAGGTATGGAGCGGTAATCACCGCTCCATATTCTTTTCTGTCACCGCATGGAACGAAACTTTTTACCTGATTTATTTTTTCCATATCATCATCATCATCAGCCCACATCAGTCCACTGCTGGACATAGCCCTCTCCCAACGCTCTCCACTTCGATCGGTCCCGGGCCTCTCGCATCCAGCACTTGCCATCCGTCCTGCGAAAATCGTCACTCCACCTGGCCTGAGGGCGTCCTACAATACGTTTGCCGAGACGCGGTCTCCACTCCAGAACTTACCCCGACAGTTATAGGTTCTGCGGCTGATATGGCCGCAGCTTTTCCATATCATTGTCCGTCATTTACTAAGCAAAACTATTATTATTATTATTTTTCTTACTTGACGTACCCGCTGTATGAGTTTTGATTTAACATTCAGCAAAATTCAAACAAGTCTGTGGACGGTCAGCCTAAAAATCTAATGGAATAAACCTAAATCAGGGGAAAGATGACAAATGGTTTTTCAAGATCTCGGGTACACGCATTTACCAGCCATTAACGTTTTATTTTTGGATGATTTTTTAACAATTTCATATTTATTATACTTGTTGCAGGTATGAATATTAGTGACATAAAAGTTTTGTCCATCGAAAGCAGTACGAAGTCGATAGGAAGAAGAGGATGGCACTCCAAGCCTTCAGATAAGCTGTTTATAAGATTATATTGGTGGAAAACTGCAGTTTTAATCGGACGAAAAATACAGCTCCAAAAGTAGAACAATTTCAAGCAAAACTTCTTTCCAGCCCCGTAAAATGGGTTAATTAGGACCATTTCTTGTTTTTTAGTGGTAAAAATATTTTTAAGCCTTTTTTATGAGTTTTTATAATAAATAGATATGAGAACTAAGGATTTTTTATTACACCCAACATTTGGCAATGTCCGGTACAGCGGACAAACATAGCAACCAGTCAATTGTGATATCTTTGGCAATGTCCGGTGTGGCGGACATGAATTTTCCCAGCTGTGGGAAATGTAGGATTTTTTTATACATTTTTTGGAGTTCTTAGGTTACCCTTGAAGCCTAACATTCATCAAATTTATACATTTACATATTTTATTTCTTTGCCAAATTAAGGGTTAAACTTTCGCATTGCATCATAAGATATGAAATGTTTAGGATTTAACGTGCACATACCTTTTTTGAACCCGGCGTTTCTGCCGGTGCCCGGTTGTAAAATTGTATTGTAACATAAGTTTCCACTTAAATTGTTGGTATGTCATTAAGCAACTATGATGTTCCGATTTTATACAATGTCCTCATTTACTAGAATGGTATTTATGAATGCATTGTGTCTAGTAACCGATTACTAGTTTGAACAAAATCCAGGTAATATAAATGTACATGTTTGATGACAGTAAAATTCAATACCTACGCTTACACTGCCAAGCTCAGATTAGTTCAATGTAGTTTGCAGTAAATATTCCAATATAATTTCGCACCATAAATCTATTTCATGCCTAAACAATTTTCCGTCCAATTATGGTACGGAGAGTTTAGTTAGACACTCAAATCCTAGGTATTAAACTCATGCCTATCTTGGCGCTCAGCGTCTGAATGCATTTTAAGCCCTGTCAGTCCAAATTCTAAGACCTAGCACGTCTAAACACTCAGCTGAGTGTAACGGTGTTAGTTTGCGGAATATAATAGTTTCGTCTAGTTATTCCTTAGCATAATAGTTAGTGTTACGAGTTTTAGTGCTTAAGATTCCGAAATGTCTCACTTTAAGTCAGCTCTTTGACTGACTAGTTGACAAAAGTATGATCTACATTTTTACTTTGAAATTACACCTACACTCACCGGCATGTTATCTTTAAAACATAAATATTTTCTGACATTGTAGCTAGGGCATTTATATGTACCTTACATAAGACCCAACATGTATCGCATCAGAAGTATGTACCTTAGGCTTCATAAGTCGAAGATACAATTATGATGAAAGTCAGCCGTGGGACTACAGATTTAATTTGCCAATTGATTTAAAATGCAGTTAGGTACCTAAGTGAAGTATCATGCGACTTACTTTGTGTGTGCCGGATAAATAGTGTATTGTTCAGTGTTCAGGTTAAGGGCGTCAATTGTTAACTACGAGTATCTTTAGTTTTTGGAATGTAAGAGGGCTACTCGTATTTAACATATTTTAAATCCAAGCTATCATCACCTGCCCGTGGTGCATCCTGCAACTATCACAGTTCAAGGCCACGGGGCTAAAAACTACAGGCCGATGGCGGGGCGGGCAGCAGCATCACCGGAGCGAAGAGCTATTAAACTACGCCCTGCGATCGCCGACCTGCCTGCTCACCGCACCGGCAATATTTTTGTCAATAAATTTATTTTCACAGGGTTCATTTTTAAATGCTGTCATATCAAATCTTTTACTTTCTATAAAACTCTTAAGTTAAAAACAAAGTAGATAAGTATGGCCCTTGAAACACCTAAGCATCCTTATAAAATTGAAGGGCGATTACGTAAATCACTCCCTGAACAGAATATTCAATCTTGCTCAAGGATATGCGACCTGTAAACGGAAAAGTAGAGGGTTATCGAGTGGTTACGGTCGAAAAGTTGTACAATATCTTATGAGCAGGCAAAAGTTGGGACCTATCTTACGCTAAGAGCTTTGAAGTACTTGCAAGGGAAAAGATGTTATCTCATGATAGCGCAAGGATAGAGTGGGCAGATTTGAACTAATAAAAAATTATAGCATCTCATATCCTACTAATAATATAAATGCGAAAGATTTTTGGATGGATGTTTGTTCCTCTTTCACGCATTAATTACTGAACGGATTTAAATGAAACTTTAGTACAGTAATATAGCTTATACGTTGGATTAACAGATAGGCTATGTTTTATACGAATATTCACGCGGGCAGAACCGCGGGCAGCAGTTAGTAATATTGTAATGTTATTATAATTAGCGATCCCCGCCAGGCAAATGAAATACAAACAAATGTTTGTCCTGGTGTGAATGAACATTGTCTGTGTTGATCTGGATGCTTACTATGTAAGAGTATAGTGTGCAAAATTATCAGACATTTGCTCATAGGACAAGCTTCAGCTTAGGTTGGGACTAGATGGCGCTGTCTTGCCATTTACTAACCTTTGGCATTGAAAAGAGTAATTATCAATGTTCCTTGTCGGTTCTTGTCGATAGGAACTACATTGCGAGTCTGTAGTTTTTTATTTATTATTAAGTACTGGTCCTAAGTTTACATGAGTAAAGGTATTTCTCTACATTATCTTAGATTTATTGACAAGTGTCCGCACTCTCAGACGTCACCAGGAATCTTACATCATCATCATCCCACATCAGTCCACTGGACATAGGCCTCTCCCAAGGTTCGCCACCGTGCTCGATTTTGAGCTTTTCGCATCCTGCCGTCCTGCGCAAATCGTCACTCTACCTGGCCTGAGGGCGTCCTTCGCTACGTTTGCCGAACGGAATCTTACATACGAGTAAAATTTATTTTTACGCGTATATTTTCGATAGATAGGGGTTTGACGAGTTAAAGGTAAAAAGATATTTCCCTTTGAATACATTTTGAAATATGCTAGTCTATCAGTCTACTGCCTACAGCAAAGGTTGTTTTGTTTTCCACAATAGGTGAACTTGATAAGGGTCGCGGAGTCACGGGTGCCTGAAACCCCACCGCGGTCTTGTTTCGGTCAAAGATCAAAAGAGTATCTCTTATCTTTATTTTCTGAATTCCTTTTTTTAATCCGGTAGAAATTGGATTAATGAATGGCGTGGCACAATCGATTTGAATAATGTGTCGCTTAACTTCAAACGGAGGTAACTCCAGCGAACGTGAATTTGAGTTATTTGAGAAAAACTGATTGTGGCCAAAATACACAGTTTAATTTAAAAAAAAATGGTTATTCGTTTGCAATAGACACTAAACATTTAAATTAAGCATAAAAAAGATTAATTAAACGCCGAATAAAATGGAAAAATGCGTTTTTAGTTTGGATTTGTCTATGTTTGATATAACATGGCTGGATTTACCCGTTATTGAAATAATACTGCATGGATTTGCCTATTTATGATAAAACTTGACTGGACTTGCCCAGATTTGATAAAATCTACTTTTGGTTAGATTTCTTCTACAAACATTCAAGGGCTGTCACCAAATCAGCTAATAATGTTATAAATACGTAAATACGAAATATGCCGGAATGTAGATTATAGGTAAGCCACAATAAATGTGGAAATGATTTTCTATTCGAAGGACGACCAACCACATTTTGGCTGCTTAGTAGGTCCTCTTTCGTAAATGTCTGGTTCCTGAAATAGTGGGCAATTTTGACAAATGAAATTATAAAAGCCAATGTAAGCTTTGAACTTTGAAAAGCGGCATTATGTATAAAACTCAATGTTGACTAGATTAGTAGTAGAGTTACCCAGTAGCTAATTTTAATGTGTGCAAAATAAACTAACGTAAAATGCAGACCTGGGTCAGCTAACTACTAGGTCACAAACTAACGTAAGTACAGATCGCTTACTTTTGCACCATAAATCCCTCTCATTTGTACCTCCCGTGTTCTAATATATCAATTAAATTGTTGAAAATCGACGTTGACAAATTTTAGTTCGTATATTCGAACACGGGAGGGACAAATGAGAGGGATTTATGGGGCAAAAATACGCGATCCGTTCAACGAACGATCGTTTTCATTTTCTGTAGAAGGGCCCAAGACATCGATATTGTTTTGCAATTGTAATAATTGCCAGTCATGATTGATCATCAACATAAAGTAGAAAAATATTTCACCAACATCTGTAACACGACAAAATAAAAGTCTTTGTGAGGAATAATACTTGTACAACCCTGGGTTAGCGCAACTGCCAAAATCTGTTAAAAAAAAAGCAAAGTAGTAGATTACTTTCAGTTTCTTTGCCTTTTCCCGTTGTTAACCTTTAATTTTTATGTTTTAAACGTTTTTGGGCTTTACTCGGGACACAGTTTTCACTAAATTACCCATTGTAATCAACTGAAAATCAGTTAAATAATTAAAAAATCGCAATGCAGATAACCGTCTTTTGACTACAATGCATTTATTAACGGCCATATTGAAAAAATGCATCACGCTGATTGGTTGAGGAGGATTTGCCTTCATTTGATAAAAACGCCTAGTAGGATTTGTCTAAGTTTGTTAAAAAAGCACGATTTTCTGGTCGTTTTATTCGAAATATAATGGGATTTATCTTTTTATGTTAAAAAGGATATGTAGAATTTTTTTTCAGCTTTCATTTGATACCAAAATCTCCAATATTTCGGAAAATGGAGTTACCTCCGTTTGAAGTTAAGCGCCACAATTGTTTTTGTTTTTTGTTGTACCAACCTTTATTTTTTCAAGAAAAATAGTTTTAATGGTGTTCAGGTTGTAATAAAAAGTATTACTTAAATATTATAATCTCTTGATGGAATTTCCGTCCGAGTGGTTTTCGGATCTAGAATAATCCTATTCTCTATCTCATCCTGTGCGTGCCCTAAGAGATGATTAACGGAAAATCACCTAACTTTTGGACCTCACAACCGCTTACCGGTGAAGTGAGGTCATCCTGAAAGCTCTTCTTATTAAAAATAAATCAGGAAACGGACAACAGCGTTTACCTGAGTATCCATATAAAACCTATTGCGGTCACCAACCCACCTGCCAAGCTGTGACTAAAGCTAATTTTCCTAAATGATAAATGTCATTGAAGGAAGATTTTGTCCTGCAATGAACGTTTATAGGCTACTTGAAAATTCGTTACTGAAATTCCCTCTAACAATATTCAAACCCGCGATCCCTCGATCTTCAGATAGCACCTGCGATCACTATACTAACAAGGCAGTCAAATACATATGTATTTTTCCTAAAACAACACACAACTTGACTGAGCCACTTCCGCATATACATTAGGGGGGATTAAATACAAAAAAATACGTTTAAAACAGTCGGTCGGGACAACTGAAATAATGAAAGCTTTTTATTTTACAAATGTAAGGCTTTTTCCTAAGCCGCCTACTTACGTGGCTGTTTCTTATAATAATTGGATGTAAGGGGGCTGTTTTTATTCAAGTACGAAAAGGGTATGCAAATTAAAGGATAAAGCCGTGGTTTTGTTTTATTTCTTTTGTGTTTGGGTCACGTTCCGCAAATCGTCTCTGGAGGTTCTGTTTACTTCATTTTACGAGTAAAATGCGTTTCGTTTACTGGTTTGTCTATTAAATCTGTAATTTAATTATTTCAGGTCCTTTTCTCATTTTTAAACAATACTGAGAAATGTTTATTACTTTTGGACATCACAAAATATATTTTGCGACTGGCTCGATGGCTCATTTGGTATTGACCTCTTCCTTCTGAGCAAAGGGTCGTTGGTTCGATTCCCGCACAGTACAAACATTTGTGTTCAAATTTAAGTCAGGTTAGTGAGATGTTTATAGATGTTCTTATTGGAATGTGGTCCATCCCCTTTCATGTTCCATTAATATTATGTTACTTCACATGCTATAACCCTTCGTCCAAACTATTTCCATATTTGTATTAGTAGATACATTTAAATTCAGTTACGACCGATTGTATTTGATGAAACCAAGACACACGCTACGCTATCCCTCACTGCCGTCCTCCTTATTCCTCCCATCTGTCATGTCTCAACAACGATATTTTATTTTATATCTCACAATTTCAAATTGCCTCGGAAGTGCACGCAAAAGATGTATTCTGTGAAAAGTTGAACTGACATGCTCACATATGTAGAGTGCAAAAACTGCTTCAAGAAATTTTATTCAACGCTTTTTCGTACAATCTAAATGTGAGTTTAAGTTATCTAATTTCAACAAATCTACTGTGTGATGGGTAATCCATTTCGACTCGTTCGCAATGTGAAACTTTACACTATGATATAATATTCCCTTATCGTTGGCTTGCAAATTTCCACTGCTGTTCGTGGGGCTCCTGTCCTTTGGGGATTTTTTTTAAAGGAAGAGCTTTCAGGATTACCTCACTCCACGTGATGGTAAGCGGTCGTGAGATCCAAAAGTTGGTCGACAGGCACAATAGAACAAACCCATTGCGCCTGGCACAATAGAACAAACCCATTGCGCCTGTAGCCTTCACCCTGAAGGCCCACTGAGATACCGTTTCACGCCCCGCCTAAAGAACCCAGGATTGTAAGAGGAAGGAAACACATTAGCTGGAAGGGCATTCCATGACTTAATGGCACGGGGCAAGAACGTGGAACTAAACCTCTTGGTGCGCGCCACCATCGTCTGGATGGTATGCCGATGTCAACCCTGTCCATCACGTGTTAATCGCGAGTGGAAAAGAGAGGATGGAACGAGTTGGAATAACTCTTCGGAGCATTCCCCATTGTAAAGACGATAGAGGACACTAAGACTGGCAATGTCTCTACGTAGCTGAAGAGGTTCCAGGTTCTTGGTCACCTCTTGATCCCCAACAATACGGATAGCACGTCGCTGCAACCTATCGAGATTGCCTTATTCACCACGCTTGCCCTCATTAAGAGATTTCCAATCATCAAATAGTTTGATCCCTTGAAAAGCAACTTGATTCTTTCTTAAACAAACAAATTTGAAAAACGGTTTCAATAAAATCCTGAGCGCAATATTAAATTAAACATTCCTAGACTCTCAGAAACGCTTTGTAGATAACAATGTAACGAACTTTCAGAAAAGATGTTGTTTTTACATCAGATTAATAATATAATTAACAAGGATAGCTTCGTGTGTAGGGAAGTAAAAGTAAGTCAGACGATCACAGGTACAGCATTCTGATCACAGAATACTAATACTGATCTCTAAATCGGAGCTCGAAATGCAAAACGAATCACACATAAATAATTTAATTTTGCCAAAAAAATGTAAACCAGTCCATCTCCTATCATTTATTCATACTAGTAGCCCTAATAAGCTATCTACACAGTAACTAATATAATAAATAACCCAAGACATGCCACGCTGGGTCACACAGCCCCATCTAGCCCAAACTAAGCCGCAGCTTGTACTATGGGTACTAGACAACTGCTAAACTTACTTCGATATTTTTTTTGTAAATAAATACCTATTATACATAGAAAACACCCAGACCAATACAAACAGACATGTTCATGCACACAAATGTTTGTAATGTGTAGGGATTGAACCCACGACCCTTGGCTAAGGCAGAGGTCACTACCAAATGAGCCACCGAGCCAGTCAAATATTCCCCGTTAATGCCTAATCGCATTGTTATTGCATCAAGCCTATTATTTCTCCTACAAAGTTGGCTGTAATCAGGTGCCTCGATCTCTTATATTTGCCCTATAAATTTACCGAGACAGCAATATATCTCGTAGGATTAGTTATATCGACGAGCTGTGTTTTATATCGACTCAGGAGTGGCGAAACAAAGAAAGTCTTGGGATGTCAAAATAAATTCGCTTTGGCGTCGCCAGTGATTTATAGGTAAGTGTAATACCACGGCTTGATGCTGTGAGGAGCTTTGTGTCAACTATTTCTGATGATATATGCATAAACATCAAATGTAGTGGACACATTTAACTATTCTCTAAAAATCACAATATTCAATTAAATAAATTACGTAATTACATTTGACATTATACTTATTTTGGTAAATGAAATATGGGGCGGTGGGACGATAACTTGGGAAAGGTAACTGGCCGTGAATGAATGTACCCGTAGTTTGCCCAGGATCGGGATGTTTGGCGTACTCTAGGGGAATCCTACTTCCAGCAGTGGATGGGAATGGACAGATTGATAGATTGATTAGACTACTGAAGGAGAGGTATCACATCACATCATCATCAGCCTACTGCAGTCCACTGCTGGACATAGGCCTCTCCAGTTGTTCGTCACTTAGGGCAAACAGCTGGAGGATATACCCATAATCGCCACGCTGGGCAGGCGGGTTGGCGATCGCAAGACGTAGCTTCTCGCTCCGGTGACGCTGCTGCCCGTCATCGGTCTGTGGTATTTAGCTACGCCTTCAATTGTGATGGTTATACCGCCACCAGTCGGTTACCAGCGCCTCGTTTGTTTTTCGGCAGGATGCACCACGTGCAGGTGAGGTTGGCTTGGAGCGAAAAGAAGATGGGTCGCTCCGTTACATCCTATACAAGGAGAGGTATGAGGTATCGCACCTACATATTTTTATTATTTTTTTATAGCCTGAGTTACAATTTAGTATCAAATCTGGGCAGAGAGTTGTCAGTGACTAGTTATCTTATTTTCATAAGTTTCTGGGAATATCATTTATTTTTAATGATTCTAATATCTTGATTAATCGCCAAACTTATGTGAGAAAGGCCTTACGCCATTAGGGTGTCCAAAAATGACGTGCCAAATTGCTTCTCGTTCCGGTTTCTTACAAAGTTTGCCTACGGCTGCCATTCCACAAAATAGCAGTTTACTTGGTGACAGGAGTTGGGAAACTTTCCTTTTAAACTGGTTGTAGAAATTCTCTAAAAATGGCGCTTGAGAATAACTTAGCCCAAATAGCTCTGGATTGCTGCTTGAATACATATTGAGAAGTAGCCTACCAAAAAAAAATCATGAGACTATTTTTTATAGTTGGATATTAGCATGGTTTGGGCATAAGTATTATTATGAGGAGGGATGGGATGAGAGGCATGTAACGAGCCGGGTATCAAGTATGAATGTGGAAGTATATAGAGGAAGAAGAAGACCGAAAAAGGAATGGATAGACTGTGTGAGAAATAATATGAGTGTCAAAGGTATGAGCGTGGAGATGACGGCTGATAGAGAACAGTGGAAGAAGAAAACATGTTGTGTTGACCCCACATAGAGCGGGATAAGGACAGGAGCATGATGACTAGAACAGCTTAGTAGCCTCCCGTCGCCTGATGATAAGCGACATACGGGACTGCTGCGGCAACGGACAAGCAACCGAGTCAATCATTTGTCAGTTGCCACCGCCATTCTGGCCTGTAGGATTATTCTGGCTATATACCTACAGATCCCGAGACGGCATTTCACTTCACCGAAGCAACCGTAAGGTTTAGCATGGTACATGGTTTAGCAACGGATGTACATCCCAAAATCCGACCGAAACCACGCCAGCCGTCTGGCTGGCGTGGTTTCGGTCGGATTCTACTGGTCTCAGTAACCCCAACCACCTTTAATTTATTGTACAATTAACTATAAGACCCCTCCTACCAATTCGTATGATGTGTGGTTGTAACAATTAATGGTACCTAAGCCTAATAAGTGGCGAGTATTGGGAGAGGCCTATGTCCAGCAGTGGACTGATGTGGGCTGATGATGATGATGATGAAGCCTAATAAAAGAGACCTAGATTTAAGAGAGCCTAATTAAATGTTGAAAGAAGACATTTCTGGACTGTCCGGAAGAACCCTGAAAATAATGATGAATGTATTCATTATTTTGTTACCAAATCACTTACCTACCATAGAATTACGAAAATTAATTACAAACAAAAGGAAAAGTTTGTCAACCGACTTTGCGATAAATTAAGCGGTCACACTCCATTTTAGAGTTGGCAACATTGTTTACCGTTAGAATTGAATAATAAACTGTCGTTTCTCTGCCGCGATTGGAAAATAATTATCACAAACGCCAGTGCGCCCGTTAAAATGACCCGTAAAATTTATTAGCACACCACAATCGAAATCGTTTCTGACCTACTTTCAATCTCAAACGATTAACTGCCTTGAATCCTGATACATTAGAAAAGTACATTAACGGACTTTTTAAATGCAGACGTGTCCTGTCTAGTCAATTGATCGGTAGCTCAATTGGTAGTGACTTCCGCCCCTGCCTTCTGAACCAAGGGTCGTGGGTTCGATTCCCACCCGGGACAAACACTCGTATGATAGACACTCGTATTTGTTTCGTGTCTGGGTGTTTATATTTGTATTTAAGTATTTATTTGTGGTACCTTCGTTGTTCTGATACCCATAACACAAGTGCTTAAGCTACTTACTTTGGGATCGGAGCAATGTATGTGATGTTGTCTGATTTGTTATAAAAAAAAAGATATATTTTTAATTAGCTGTGAAAGCATGATTTCAGCGTATATTTTATTAGGCTTTACAAAGGCGTGACCGCTAAGAAAGGATTTTGATCAATTCTACCCCTAAAAGGAATAAAATAGACGACGAAACTCTATTCCACGCGGAAGAAGTCGCGGGTACAGCTACTATTTAATAGATAAATTAACTTTTTTGTACCGCTATTTAAATAGAAATAATAAAAAACACAACAACACGCACACAAACACCTTCGCAGAATTGTAAATAAAGAATAAGTCGCGAAAATAAACGAAGACATAATATATTATAGCCAGCGGTCCGAATGTTCAACCCTGGGTGACCCCAAAACGGGGCCACGCTTCCTTAATAACGCTGTAAGTGTAATTTTCCAGGTGGCATTGCACCGACAATGGCTTAATCCCTGCCATTCTTCCAAGAACAACGGCCTGGCTCTGAGTTGAGCCACATTGTATGTACCTTTTATTATTTTCTCATTGCAATTTCGTTGTTCCGATTATCTCGAGCGGAGTTCGGCTTTCGTGATATGGATCATCATAACTTATTTGAGTTTTTTTTTTGTTTCATTACTAATATGTTTGAGCAATATAATATAGGTTTAATTGATTTTGGAAAATGTGACACATGATGCAGAAAATTCGCTTAGGTGGCTTGATTTGCGCCAGTTCCATTTCTGTGCAAAGATTCAGACAAACACATCGAATTCGTCCGAAAAGAACGCATTGCAATGATAGGTTAACAATCAGCATGAAATATATAGTTTAAACTAAAAAAATCATTTAGTTATACCTAAGCACATATGTTACACAAACAGTGCCTTTTAGTGCTTTTTAAGCTAAAAAATCGTTTAGTTATACCTAAGCACATAAGTTACACAAACAGATCAATACCGATAAACAGTCAAAAATAACTACACACCGAAAGTTTCAAAATTATATCAACACCACATGCATCGAATTATGAAAAGAAAGTTATTTACTTACATCTATTCATCTTAATAACTTTTCATAATTATCTTAACTGTGCACAAATTAACATAAAAATTTGCCGAAACCCACAGTGTAACCAGGGCCCCTACCACCTACATCCGAAAACGATCGTTCGATGAACGGATTGCGTACTTTTGCACCATAAATCCCTCCCATTTGACCCCGTGTTTGAATATACGAACTAAAATTCGTCAAAGTCGATTTTCATTTATTTAATTTTCATATTCGAACACGGGAGTCACAAATGGCCCTCCTATTTGATGATCCAAAAATACGCAATTCGTTCGATCGTTTTCGATTTTGATGGTAGGGGGCCATAGTATAAAGTGCGTAAAGAATATGGACCCAACGATCGCAAGACAAGTTGGCCAACACCGTCTGTCTTCGTCTGACAACTCAGTCGGCACGTGCCGCGAGACTTTTGTCCCGGGTGAATACATCGCTTTACTCTTTTGTATCAACGTGTTTACAATGAAGATCCATTGTTCTTCAGGGTATGTAAAGAGTGAATCCGGAAATTTGAACGTAGTTATATAAATCTACGAATGGTAGATGGGCTGTCACATATTACTGGATATTATCTAAAAGAAATAAATCTAAAAAAAATGTTTAAACATATCAAGCAACGTCCGTAAATCGAAATCGGCTGCGTAAACTTTTAACTTTTTTTCCCAAATACAACGCTTTTGCTTATTCCTATCCCATTCCCTGTCCCGTTCCCGTCCCCGTCTTCGTTGCTATTTCCAATCCCATCCCTGTTATCATTCCCGTCTCCGTATCCGTTCCCGTTAGCGTCGCTATTCCCGCCTCTGATGCCTCTCAGGGCCCATCTATTTCCTCGTTCCCATCCCCTATCCTAAAATTATGAATAATCTTTTATTAATCAGATAACAATTCCCAGTGATAGAAAAGGACAGAAGCCTAGTAATTTGCTTGGTTACTAAATTTGATAACAAATTGGTACATGCCAGCCACCGACCCATACATTGAATAGGTAAAAAGTATTTTTTTTTATAGTGGCTCGACATAATAACATAATTTATTAACTTAATAAATTATGTTATTATGATGATAAAAAAACCTAACATAATTTATTTTTGCGACATATTTTAATATTGACATTTGTGATCATAATCGAATTTATGCATGTGTGTACATTATTGTGTTTGACTTATTGATGCATCCTGGCGCTTTGGGAGACTGTGAGCCGGGATGTATAAAATGAATGAATAAATAAATAAATAATAAATAAATAAATAATAAATAATGGCTTCCCTACGCCTGATGGAAAATGAAAGAGAAATCCAAGTCACTGTGACAACGGGCAAGTAACTGATCAGTTACCTGTCAGTTGCCACCGCCATGCCGGCCCAACCCACGAACTCCGGAAACCCTACTCACCGGCAGAAACACGACCCAGAGGTCATTTGACTGCGGTATTCTATAGGGTGGAGGTCCTTCCCCGGACGGGCGGCTCAATTCGAGCGAAAATTCGCTATGCCCTACCTCTCTTAAAATATTTTTTTATAATCATACCACAAAGTTTGCACCACATAAATATCAATACAACTTGCCCACGTAAAACTACCAATAAAGTCATGTGCACAGTTATGCTAGTACCTCGTGAAACTACTCATTTTATAGTTTTTACACGGCAACATTATTCATAGTTTGAACAGAAAGTGAAAAACTACGGTAACATTATCACGTATAAATCATAGCTCTCGGAAAGACGTGTCGCGGACGAAAAAAAAGGCTTTTTCATAAATGTCTCATAGAGTTTTAAAAAAGCAGACAGGTATTTTAAGCGGGAATAGTAAGTAGAGTGTTCTGTATTTAAAAATATTTGAATATAATTATTATACCTAAATTAGATACCTAGATTTCTGCTTATACTTTTTTCTCTTTGTACACTCACCGCACATAAATCGACTCTCTGCATATCCTAAAGGTTGACTGGTAAAGAATGCCACATCCATCCTCCATCCTCTGTAAGAGTATGGAACGTGTCTTGAATGGCAAACTCCTGGCGTACCTAGAATCGAATGACCACCTCAGTGACCGACAATACGGCTTTCGCCGAAATCGTTCCACTGGGGATCTTCTAGCGTACGCCACGCACTACTGGAGTGAGGCTATTGAGGGATATGGGGAGGCTCTTGCGGTCTCTCTTGATATCTCCAAGGCCTTGGACAGGGTTTGGCATGACGGCCTTATTAGCAAGCTTTCTTCATTTGGGCTGCCCACTGGTTTCTGTGCATGGATTTCGGACTTTCTGCGGGATAGGTGTTTACGAGTAGTCATCGATGGCTGCACGTCTGATCTAAAGGCTATAAATGCCGGCGTTCCCCAGGGGTCGGTACTCTCTGCAACTCTCTTTCTGCTGCACATAAACGATCTGTTGAAACCCGGTATCTTTGGGTACGCAGATGACAGCACTGTTGTAGAGAGTTACACATCCACTGCGCGAGCCAGTTCGGCCGATATACAGTCTCATAGGGAAGCCATGGTTGAGCGCATGAACCTTTCTTTGACGGCAGTTTCCGAATGGGGCGAAGCCAATCAAGTCAGATTTAATGCTGCAAAAACACAGGCGTGTCTGTTCTCCGCTAAAAAGAGGCCATTTGAACAGGCCCCCACTTTCCAAGGTGCAGCTGTTCCGGTTACTAACCACATGGAGCTTCTCGGTGTGTCTCTGTCTTCAACCCTCAACTTCGGCTCCTATATTGAGTCGAAGGCCCAATTGGCTGCCAAAAAGTTGGGAATCCTCTCGAAGGTGCGACGGTACTTCAAGGATGAACAGTTGCTCATACTCTACCAAGCACAAGTTCGGTCGTGCATGGAGTACTGTTCGCATCTTTGGGATGGATCAGCTAAATACCAACTTGAGGCGTTGGAGGCAATCGAGAGGCGTGCCAGGAGACTCATTGGTAATGACTCCCTCTGCGACGCAAGACTTCAAAGTCTTGATCACCGTCGTAAGGTTGCTGGGCTTTCGGTCTTCTATCGGTTGCATTTTGGAGAGTGTGCTACGGAATTATTCAATTTAATTCCATCTGCCCCTTTTTACCACCGTACGAGCAGGGACACGGCGAGGAGACACCGATTTATGGTGCAGGTTCCAAAAACTCGCACAAAGCGCTTTGCCTCTTCCTTTATAGTGCGAACGGCTAAACTGTGGAACTCTTTGCCGGAGTCCGTGTTCCCCGAGGAATATAATCTTCAGATTTTCAAGGCGAGAGTGAATCGGTTTCTGATGGGTAAGCGCGCTTCATCTTAGGCCTCAACATCGCTTAACATCAGGCTAGTTGAGGTCAAGCGCTACCCATTCACTAATAAAAAAAAAAAAAAAAAAAAAATGCCGCCAGCATTAAGTGCGTCTTTTGTACCACTTTTGTGCAATAAATACATCAATTTACATAGCCATGCTTCGACATTTCAATTTATTTTAAATCTTTAGATTGAATGATTGATCTCGGGAAATGGTTTTTACGCTTCATTATCAAGTGTAATATGTCATGTATTACAAATTCCTGGTCATTATGACTGTATGTATAGGAAATATATGCGGTTGATCTGTAATGCATTTAAAATGATACGGAAATTACAGAACTCTTAGAGCCATTGGGCTCTGAGAAGCTCTGGGACTAGATATTGATCTATTCCCATATATCTACACATACTCGCACTATCATGCCCCTCTCTATACGAGTGGGCAAAGAGCCTTTCCCCCGTAAGTAAGTACGCAAACACCACACCCTCCGCTCTATAGACTTGCTCCAATTTTACCGAAAAATGTGGTTCTGTTTTTCTCTTGCTCCACGTATCCCTAACAAGTGTTCCCGAACTGAAATGCAGGGTTAAAATAACACTGTATGCTTTCACTATCACGGTTTTTCGTTTTATGATTTTGTTTGAAACTTTTACATATGTTCTGATGGTATTATGCATTTTTTACTACATCACGCGATGTTTTTAATAATAATAATTTTAAACTAAAAAATATGAATATTTACGTGGCAAGCATGCCTGGTTGGTTTCTGTTATTTATGTTTCATAGTTCTCTAGTAGACAAAATAAACTGTTCATTTAATATTTTAAATGCGAGTATTGTATGTGCGCTGACCAAAAGATAGAAAGACGGGCTACTTAGCGCCATCTAACCCCAAACTAAGCCAAAGCCTGTAGTATGGGTACTAGACAACTAGTAAAATTACATAGACACTTTTTTTGTGAATAAATATATATTACTAGCAGTGCTTGCGACTTCGTCCGCGTGGAATAGTTATTTTTCCCTCGTTTTTTTTTACATTTTCCATTATTTCTTCGCTCCTAATAGTTGCAGCGTGATGTTATATAGCCTATAGCCTTCCTCGATAAATGGTCTATTTAACACAAAAAGAATTTTTCAATTCGGACCAGTAGTTTCTGAGATTAGCGCGTTCAAACAAACAAACAAACAAACTCTTCAGCTTTATAATATTATATAGTTAAGATATATATGTCACCGTGAAATTGTAAGTACCGTTAGATTATAATCCAACTTGCGAGATTGTAATCTGTCGAAATATTGTGAACTGAAACATAATTTGTATTTAAGTATTTATTTGTGGTACCTTCGTTGTTTTGATACCCATAACACTAGTGCTTAAGCTACTTACTTTGGGATTAGAGCAATGTATGTGATGTCGTCTGATATTTATATATAAAAAATTTCTTACATTTTAACTAAGTATCACTAATTATTACTTTTCGGTAGATTTTGGTCGATCAAAGTGAAAGTGTTGATGATTTAACGCGTTAATTTATGAATTTTGCATTGATCGATTACAGTGGGTGACCGAATAATAGTTAAAATGTAAGCATTATTTTACAGTTCACAATATTTTGACATATTACAATCTCGCGAGATAGGTACATCTTAATGTAACAGTATTTACAATTTTTCGGGGACATATACATAGAAAATACCCTGACCAATACAGACATGTTCAATATGTTCATGCACACAAATGTTTGTACTGTGGATTAATCACGCCGCCGAACCAAACTGTTCGTCAGTTACTTACTCAGTACAGACCATACAGATGCCAAATGTTGGTATATTAGCCACAGGATAACCGATTGCCCCGGATAACTCTCCAGGCTCTAAACACGGCTAATTCCCGGAACTTTCGTAATTGGATCCAGGAAAATTCCCATTCGACCACACGTCTAGTTATGCAACTGCAATTGAGCTTTACCTTCGGGACCAAGTTTACTAAGATTCTGTGGGTTTAAGCAGACTAGCCGCTATAATATTAGAATAGATTTGAATGAAACTTTACTATAACATAGCTGATACAGTTATAATACAATGCAGCTAATCTTACTCCAGAAAGCATTTAAGCTAGTGCAGTTATTTAGTTTTAGGAGGCTACAGCTTGTGTTACTGCAAAAAGCATTTAAGCTAGCAGTGGCGTAACTATACCATTCGAGGTCCGTGACAAATTCATCAGATTTTCACTAAATGTGTAATAATAAATGTTGGGAGTTTGGATTCTCCTCTGACCGGGAGCCCCTTACGGCTGGCGGCCCGTGGCATTTTGCCGACATGCCACCCTGTAGTTACGCCACTGAAGCTAGTGCAGTGACTGTGTTTTAGTTTAACCAGCTAAGGTGATTCCTGAATGAATTTCAGCCACAACGACCAATCCATAAGAAGACTAGCCGTGCAAGTAAAGTTCATTGCACAAATAACTGCACAATCCTAGGTGCTCTGTTCCTTTAATCTCGTTAACAAGTCTCAACGGAAAAAACACTGACTACTGTGACGGAAGGTATATTTTCATTTATCTGGAGCGCAAGTTATGTCGTATTCTGGACAGCTAAACTTGTCTAGGAAACCTAGCCCAGGATTTTCGTGAGCATGTTTCGCATTTAGTAGTAGTACGAATAGGAGTCACACGCAAAATGTAAGCACGTGTTTAAACAATTCAAGAGTTCAATGCACTCGTAGAATTACTTCATCTCAATCCACACACTTGAAGAGCAAAACTACACCATAAAGTAGCTAGTCTGCTCGAGCCTTCATCCAGCTCCTTCCACGCGATTGATTCAAACTCGCAATCTAAGTTTTCCGGTCGTTTGTTTTTATGACAAACATCGGTGTGAATTGCCGAGTTTGGTTTCAGGATGCTAGACGGTAGGAAATTAATTAAATTGAAGTCGAATGAGCTTTTGTGCTAAGTAAGATTAATTTCATAACAAAGTTTATTTCGGATGGTTGATTTTGTGATTGTAATAGCGACAATCTCGGGATGCATTCCAGCATCACCCTTGAAAGGATCTGGTGCTAGGCCCTACTATTAAGTCTCACGGCTTTGACAGTTATGGAATCGTATGGTCGGTCGTATAATATTGGTCGGATTAGAACTGGACACGGGAAATGCAACCATCATTTTCATAATTGGGGTCTCAAAGACCTGCCCGACATAAAACTACCACAACTCTTGATGATCCCTCTGTCTTTTTCCTGGTGGAATGTTAACTCGCTCTGGCCTCGTCAGATGGGCTTCGCCAATTTCGAACAATGTGAGAATTCGGGCAGAGGATAGCCATACGGCATGATGATGATGAGCGATTGTAAGATGAAGGTAATGGAGTAATTTTATTAAGTTCAGCTTTTTCAAACCACTTTTGTTACAATGAGGAAACGGAAGAAACAACCACACATGCTTCAAAAGAATTCTTAATTTAATCTTATCTTATTTTATGGAAGCCTTTTGCTTTCCACTGATAAGCAACGGAAGCCTACAACTCCCTTATAGAGAACATATTTTATATCTCTAGCTTATCCGCCTTATTATGCCAGATAGGTGGTGAGTTTATACCTCTGATGCCATCTTTATTGGCTGTCACTGAGGAAATACTTTTATCTTTTTATACTCTACCCATATGTTATCTCCAGATAGATCCAGATCCTCTCTTTTCGGATATCGCAAATATTTTAGACCTTCTAAATTATGCTGTATGTTGATGTGTAATAAAGAATCTGTCTTCTTCTTTTGTAAGTGTCGAAAATTCCGCCCCAAAATCTTTTGATTCCGTTAACTTAGAAGTTTTATTATTCATAGGACAACAGGCCTGAGTGTATGATAAAAATTTCTCCTCGATACCTCCACGCGTTCTTGAGAAATAGCGTCTCAAAACCCTATAGATAGAAAGTTTTTAAAGTCATCCTGTAAGGCTTTTTATTATTCTTTTGTGATACGAATCCCGAAAAACTTCAACAAAGGGATAGTAAAATTTATTAACACTAATAAACTTAGACGTGGGTCTGGCCGGTTGGAATGAAGCCTTAATAGGCTTCATTAAACGACAAAATTTTATTTCTCGTAAAATTAACGAAACATGAATATGCCTGTTCTTCATAAAATAATATTTTCTCTTCACGACAGAGTAATACTTTTCCAATTACCTCTGTTATTGTAATGTTTGAAACATTTACTCGTACTTTACTGAGTTCTATAAAATTTTTGGCAACGTAATTCAGGAACAAAGCCTCGAATACGGAAGCTATATTTTAGATGATATCGTTTTCCAATTTACGATGACTGTATAGTAATGTTAATTTTCTTATTGTAAAGTGTAATATCTAGGACGACAGAAAAGCAGTGTACAAAAGGTTCAAATTGCTGGAGTAGCTGATTGTTTAAGGGTTTGATGATAACAGAAACGTGTTTAAATGTTACTATGTTATTCCAGACGAGTAATTTTGATTTCGATAAAAGCATACACACGTTACAAATTAAAGAAAACATTAAAGTAGACTTAACAGCTTTTTTTCCCTCAAAAAATTTTATCTCTTTTGACAAGGTTTTGCCATAGAGGATACAGAGGTACCCGAAGACCCTCCCCAATCAGTCCATTTAATTTCTGCATATATTATATCCAGCACCTTTTATAACAAATGGCACGCATTCGAATTTCGTTCTTTAATTTTTAATTGACAATGCTCCATTGAGCACAAAAGTTTAAAAGTGTGTAATTTATAAAATATTTATTAATTCCAATGATGTCCTATTTGATGCACGTTCTAATAGATTTTACTGAAATCATTTTAAAGAGACTTCACGTTATCATTTTTATACTCCACTGAACAATAATCCTCTTCACTTATTTTAACGTTCTGAATGAAACTTAAACGACATTGTATAAAAATTTCAGATAGTGGAAGCGTTGAATAGCTTGTATTTATTATTACCACCCCGAGGTTCTATTTATTAGTTTCCTGCTGAAAAACAGACGAGGCTCTGGCAACCGACTGGTGGCAGTATAACCATCACGACTTAAGGGCGTAGCTAAGTACCACAGGCCGGTGACGGCAGAGTCACCGGAGCGAGAAACTACGCCCAGTGATCGCCAACCCGCCTGCCTAGTGTGGCGATTAAGGGTAGATATATTTATCAGACTTTTCCCTTAAGTGGCGAGCAACTGAAGAGTCCAGCAGTGGACTACAAAAGGATGATAATGATTAAATTGGACAAGACAAGCGCATATCTAACTCACACTAACAAAAACTGCTTCTTCCTATGCCACGAGCTTACTAATACATTTATAAATAGTTACTTGCCTAGAATTTGTAAAAAGTAAACGCTTGCTTACGAAGGCCATTTGAGCACTAAACGTGACGCACCATTATGCCCAGTTTCCCCTAATCATCGCGAAACAATAACAACAATTAATTGTTAAAATCCCGGGATCAATTCGGGGCAGACACCGGTCCTGAGCGGGAAAACGCTACAAAGATCCAAGATGGCCACTTAAGGAAATTGCTGTAATAAGACAATCGGCACCTAAAAGAAACGCCATCTTGAAACTGGCAGAGTTATGGCAGACAGATTACCGGCCGAATGTTTGATGATGATCGTTCACGTTGTCTATGATTCACATAAATCGACTCTATGATACGGATGATGTTAGTATTCATATTAAATCGCGATTAGTCCTTGACTTATCGATAGATTAAATTATTTCTCCACCTTGAGGCAAACACCTGGAGGATTTACCTTTAATCGCCGCTCTGCTGGGTTTTGCAGACGGATTGGCGATCGCAGGGCGTAGCCTCTCGCTCCGGTGACGTTGCTGCCCGACATCGGCCTGTGGTACATATTTAGCTACGCCTTCAATAGTGGTGGTTATACCGCTACCAGACGGTTGCCAGAGCCTTGTTTGTTATTCGGCAGGATGCATCACGGGCAGGTGAGGGTGGCTTGGAGCGAAAAGACGATGGGTCGCTCCCTTACATCCCTTACAATTTTTTCAAATAAATAATTCTAACATTCCACTGAATATGTACCTTATAGCTACAAAGCAAACTCAACTAGTGGTTCTTAGAGAAATCTATTATGTAAAAGGTAGGTATTATTATTTTAACGAGGATTTAGCAAATTCCAGTTTGTAATATAATAAATATTTTCCAATTAGCTACGTTTAAAATATTCAATTAAGGCTTGAAAATATTGCTATAACAGCGTTTGTGTTTTATTGAACGGTAATATATTATTACAATTGAAAACAATGAATATAATATTAATATGGAAGGTTTTGTAATAACCTGTTAACAGACAAACTGTTTTCAGATATAAATGTTGGTACTATGAAATTTATTTTCATGATATTTATCTTTAGGTATGCTTGAATTATCACAGGTAAATAAATAAATTTAAATCATTTGATGTGTACGAGTATTGCAACTCAATGATTAATAAAGTGTAAATACAATGTTTAATAAAGTTTAAATATTCATATAGCAATTTAACTGTTGTTATGATATCTTAGGGTGTGTGAAGCCTACCAGCCCACACTTGGCCGGTTTGAAACCTAGCCTTTAGGCAATGCAGGTTTGCTGAAATTTACGGGGAGTCTGAGAGACTTTATCAGATGAGGGAGATAACCACGGAGCTAATATCGACAACTCACCTTTCTAAAATCAACTAAAATTTTGCTCTAACGATACTTCAAGACGGTCATTGGTAGACGGCGAATTATAGACTTATCGACTAAGTGATATAGTCATCTGATAGAGTCTTAATAAGGACGGGCAGTAACAAAAAATAAAAATAGGGCTTTCAATCATGTCAATAAGGTGCGGTATTCACATTTTAACAACTACACTTCAAAATTTAAAAGAAAACCAGCTACATTTCCCTAATAAAAAGAAAAAAGAACAAAATAAAATATGAATCAAGCATCCGTATACCATTGTTCGACCGCTAGAAAGACCCTTAATAAAATCACAATGTCGACAATCCACAATTTTTGTGTGACGAAATATTTTTCTGAGTCGTCGATGTGAACAATATTCTTAGGCTTTATTTGTGGAGACGTTTCGTGCTGTGATAAAACGGTCCATTCGGAAAGATGTAACTGGCACATCAGAAAAGTCTTACTTTTTTCAGTACCACACCACAGTGACCTCGCATTCTTGGCCCCCATGACCAGTTATGGGGACCAAGAATAACTGAGCCACTGATTCAGCTCAGTGGCTCAATTGGTAGTGATTCCTGCCTATTGATCCAAGGGTCGTGGGTTCGATTCCCACCCGGGACAAATATTCGTGTGATGAACATTTGTGTGTTCCGTTTGTGTAGTATAACATACTCCAAACAGCTCACAAAACAAATGGCCTCGCACTTAAACTATGAATGGAATGGCCACTAAAAGAAATTTTATCACAATCCTAAACCTACTAGCAACTAAAGGGCATAAAGTATACCTACCTACATTTTTTAGTGTAAATAAATTTACCTTAGCCAGGTGTAAAAGGTTACGCTATAAAATGTCAATACAAACGAGACTCGTCTACGTGCATAGAATAAGCGTATGTTTTGTCAACTGTGAAAATAGGCATCGGTGGTAAACATACGGGTTTATAAACATGAGCGGTAAATCTATTCAACAATGCAGTTGAATTATTTAAATACTAGCTGCTGCTCGCGGCTCTGCCCGCGTGAATATTCGTATAAAACATAGCCTATGTGTTAATCTGATGTAGAAACTATATTCCTGTAAAGTTTCATTAAATTCCGTTCAGTAGTTTTTGCGTGAAAGTGGAACAAACATCCATCCATCTATACAAACAAACTTTCGCGTTTATAATATTAGTAGGATGTATAGTTCGTTTTGTGAAAAGTGTAAACATGAACGTCAACTTTCGATGTGAATAAAAAAAACTTAAAATGATCTCATGCTTTCGAATTTTATGAAAACATCTCTGCCGTGTCCTCTTTCTAATGGTGTGTAAAATGTAAAATGCTATAAAAAGTAACCGTTTTCATCACAAATTTCCATATTCCCCCTTCAATCTCTCTTCAGTCACAGATTAATAGGTAACTTCAGTTGAGTCGAACTATCGACACATCGGATTGTTATAAGAGTAAAGGCCACTGTGTGTGTACATGGCACTTGGAAATATTACTTAAACTCTGTGCGCAACACATATTTTAATATATCCTGTGTACTATGGGCAGGCGGGTTGGCGATCGCAGAGCGTAGCTTCTCGCTCCGGTGACGCTGCTGCCCATCATTGGCCTGTAGTATTAGCTGCGCGTTCAATCGTGATAGTTATGCTGCCAACAGTCGGTCGCCAGAGCCTCGTTCGTTCATCTATCATGGTTTCGCTCCAAGCCACCCTCACCTGCCCATGGTGCATCCTACTGATTATCAAGTGAGTGTCTGGTAACCGATCGCCAACCCACCTGCCCAGTGTCGCGGTTATGGATTAATCCTACAGGTGTTTGCTCAATGTGGCAAATAGCTAAAAAGGCCTATGTCTTACAGTGGACTGCGATAGGCTGATGATGACATCAGTGATACTATTACGCTTCGTAAATGTCATAAAATTTCATAGTAAACTTACCGTAACGGATATCATATTTGCAATAACAAAAAAGTTATTTTGTAGAAAGATTTTATTACTTCATAGTAAAAGTTTAGCACAAATTTTAATAAACCATATTTTAGACTAAGGACCTGAGACCGATTTCGGAATAATAAAGATTTATTCGCTCAAAAATGGCCCATAAATTGAGATTCAACAGACAGTAAACTACCTTAAAAATATTAAATTTGTAAATTTCCGCAAAAATATTGAAGGATCAGCATTCCATTTTTTTACTTCGGAACTTAAATAATTCTTTAGATTTCATGGGCCGCGCTCTACGGGCTCGTAAAGCAAAATTGCTCGGCTTTTCATTGAGTGTTTTCCTTACGTGCCCAAGTTGCCCAGATATAAATTATTTATCTATCTCGCCGACCTTTTAACATTTTTTTTTCATTGCCCAAGAACCGGACGTTAATGACTCAAGATTACGAGGATTATGACGATCGGCCTAATGGCCATTGAAGGCGGGGCCGCGCGCAAAATGAACCTGTACGTTTACGTGTTAAAGGATATTTTCACGTGTTCTTTCAGGTGGTTCCGTGACCGCATTGCCAAAGCGTGCTCATATGTTGCCCATTCTCTTTGCTACGTGAGTGAAATAAACTTTTACACAACTTTTACTTAGAATTCCCCGCTGTGCTCCGGGTGGTTTACAAAACGGATAGATTGGAGTAAGATTTGTGCTGATAGAATGTATTTATTGGTAACAAAATATAGGTGCGATATTTTTTCATATTGTCGGGTACATTTCTTGGAATATCATTGTCCTAAATAAGGTTCAACTTTAGGAATACGAGTACAGTATGGAAATGTACCTATCAACTCGATTTAACGAATACTTATCATATCGTTTTGTTATTGGATTATGATCCTGTGTTTACTCTCGGTTGTGTCAAACACATTCGTGCACTTTGTAAGTAAAAGAGGTGGCGACTATGGGTAAAGCCTCTAGATGTTTTCCGAAAGTGACAAACAAAAAGAGAGGTATAATGCCCAACAGTGAACGACAATTAAATAGGCTGATGATAATGATGGTCTTTTTGACTGCGAAGTAATATAAATCGCCTTTGCCCGCGACTGCCCTCATCGGCACCAAAAATCACACGATGACCAGAGGCATTTACACCACGATTTTTGGTCAAGTGACCTACGCTAGCTGCCTCGTGCTGCTATCTGCATTACTGATTCTACAAAGCGCCTTAGTATATAAGGCTAAATAACACTATTTCAGCGTCAAATGTATAACTTAAAAGAACATTACCATGCCGTCAATCCCAGACTCAGATCTTCACTTATTATGCTACCACCTCACTCTAAATATATATTGGAGTAGCCAATTAGAATATTCATCAGGTATTGCGCTTCATCATAAATTTCACCTTCAATTCTAAAGTAAGCAACAGTATTGCGGAAGTTTAACGAAACTGTAAGCCCTGTTCAAACTATGTATTCGACTAAAATTTACAAGTGTTCGAATTTTAACAGATCGTGCAATATTTTCGTTGAGTAAATTTATCGGTTGAAGTTTCACATTTTGAGGCCAACTTGGGAAAGTGTACGGCATAAGTAAGTTTCGTTGCTGCGATAAACTAAGTACCTACTTACTGATCTTACATTTTCACATCTCACTTTTGAATTAACTAGTCACGACTCTTTAAAGTTTCATGAAGAAGTACTTAGGTACAGAGTGTTTTTAATCTTCTTTATGGAAGGCTCTGCATCCTGCCGAATAACAGACGAGGCTCCGGCAACGGACTTGTGGCGGTTTAAACATCCCAATTGAAAGAGTAGCTAGGTAAATACCACAGGCCGATAGCAGGTAGCAGCGTCATCGGAGCGAGGATTTACGTGGCGATTATGGGTGAAGTCTCAAGAGGTTTGTCTAAAGTGGCAAACACCTGGAGAGGCCTATTTCCAGCAGTGGACTGCGATGAGCTGATGATGATGACTTAAATACAAGATTTTTACGGCCAATTTTCTGTTCTCCCAACCTAGTAAAAAGTCAAGCTCCCAGCAGTAAAAAACTTAATAATATTTTACTGCAGAAACCCACAATCGGCATTCAGTCACAATTATCTGCAAAACCCGAACATTTTTCTTTCAAAACGCCGACCTTGGATCCTGACAAAGTGGGGTAAAATCAGATTTTCACAGGAACAAGATAACGATGATAAATGTCTGTTTGAACGTTCCGGCGCGTGAGTCTGACCTGTCACGGCTTATTTTCATTTTTCAATGATAACCTAAGGTTTTTCATTAATATTAATAAGTAGCTGATGCCTGCGTTTTGGTTAACATGGAATTTAAGATGATTGTTACTCTATCAGGACCACATCAAATGTTCTAGCTCTTTGATCGTCATCAGGTGGTACATTTTTGTTAAAACGCCATTCCTTTTTTTTATAGTGGCTCGACATAGTGGCTTCCCTACGCCTGATGGAAAGCGAAAGAGAAGCCCAAGTCGCTGTGACAACGGGCAAGTAACTGGTCAGTTACCTGTCAGTTGCCACCGCCATGCCGGCCCAACCCCAACCCCCCACGAGCTCCGGAAACCCTACTCACCGGCAGAAACATGACTCAGGGGTCATTTGACTGCGGTATTCTATAGGGTGGAGGTCCTTCCCCGGACGGGCGGCTCAATTCGAGCGTAGATTCGCTATGCCCTACCTCTCTTCTTCCTTGACCAGTTTTTAAGTTTCTGCGATTTGGTTAGCATGGAATCCCACTAATATTATAAACGCGAAAGTTTGTTTGGATGGATAGATAGATGGATGGATAGATGGATGGATGTTTGTTCCCTTTTCACGCAAAAACTACTGAACAGATTTTAGTGAAACTTTACACGAATATTGTTTATGCATCAGATTAACATATAGGCTATAAATTACAACGATTCATCAATTTTTTCATTTAGAATTTCGGGAAAATATGTTACGGAATGATTAAAAACTTTTTGAATACACCATAGATACTGTCATTTCTTGACTTTGTCAGCGAAACTATCAATTTGACAAGACAGGTACTGATATCGAGGTAGGAAAATACGGAAATTCGCCACCAATAAGTACAAATAATTGTGAATTAAAATTGTGCGGCTTATTTTCGGAATGAAATTCTTCGGAAAATACTATATGCAAACTGCTATAACTGAAAAGACGACCAACGTAAAGGGATACCCACCGCCGTTGTCTACTAGAATATTGCTCAGTTTCAGAGGCACCTCATTCAGCAACAAATTGGAACAAACTTTAGGAATATAATTGTGTACAGTCAAAACAAATCTAACATAACCCGTAAACAAGGCGGCCTGCATCTGATAATGAATCACAGTGACCAAGAACCAAAAACCTTACTGCAATCTCAGAAGGCTTACAACGGGCCACATGTCTAGCTCGGATGCGACGAAACTGCGATCAGTGTATGCTTAATAAATATTTTCCTAATCCAAATTGTAGTTTCTGTCCTCAATATACTAATATTATAACATTTCAGCCCAATAAAATCGTTTTAATTACGCATGTCGGAAGAAAATAACGCTTTGAAGTAAGTTAAGATTCATACACCGGCCAAGTGGTCGCTTTTTGATCGGCGTGATACTTAAAACCTGTGTACTAACATGTACAATAATTATTGTGCATAGTTAGGTACCACCTATAATTAAAAAATCTTAATTTTATCGGTAAATAATTTTCACATTATATTCTTAGGGATGCTCAGTATGACATAAAGAAAAATCGAAATAAAAGATACTTAGTATTTTTAGCGTGGCTTCTCAAAATATGTTCATACACAGGATATCCAGATTCTGTTTTAGTTGTATAGATAACATAAGATTATTAAACGCACTTATTTTCCAAAAAGTACAAAATAAGTATACGTATTTCTATATTGTATGGGAGTGACCTATCACCTTTTCACTCCAAGCCTTCCTCACCTGCCCTGGTGCATTCTGCCGACCAACAAACGAGGCTCTAGCAAACCGACTGGTGGTGGAAACCATAACGGAAGGCGTAGCTAGATATCACAGGCCTATGACGGGCAGCAGCGTGACAGGAGCGAGATGCTACGCCCTGCGATCGCCAACCCGCCTGCCCAGGTGGCGCTTATACCCATAATATCCTCCAGATGTTTGCCCATTAATCAATTTTAAACGTATCGCGCCGACGCCAGCCCTCTCCTGGCCAAAAATCGGCCTTAATGACCATTCTCCAAGCAGACCGGGCAAGTGTACACGAGATATTGAAGTGTACATGTTTATGCCCATACACAAGTGCATTACGTGCGGTTGCTCTGTTTGAAATAATGAGAATTCATAGTAGTAACTTGGTACGTAGTTAAGCACCATTTTTGATACCGTAAAAAGACTAATTGACTCAAAAAAGTGCGGACGCGACATAACAATCTGATGACTGCTGACCCCAGTGGCGCATTATATCGGTTCCCGGTAGGATTCAATGTAGAAAACGAACTTTTTTAGATAACTGGAATAATTCAGGAAGACGTCGCTCTGGATAAGTTATCACCGGAACTTACAGTTTAGAGAACCATAGCTTAAGACCAGGTGATTCCTAAACAATTGGCCGCGGCTTCCAATGGCCAACCAGAAGCCAACATGATGTACCTACATTGTGTTTGTCCTGTGTCAACCTATGTTCAGATTTCTCAGCACTCAAATCGAATACCTATATCTTCATCATCTTTTGAGCATCCATTCGTAAGCGCGTGTGATAAAATAAGAGACAAAGACGCGTACGTACATGATATAATGACAGAGTAAGCTCTTCATGACAAACCGATGTTCACGCAGGCAAAGCCGCGGGCAGCAGCTAGTTTATAATAATGATAATAATTGATACTCAATTAGGACCACATCAAATGTTCTAGCTCTTTGATCGTCTTCAGGCGGTACATTTATGTTAAAACGCCATTCCTTGACCAGATCTTAAGTTTTTAAAAGACAACAGAAGATCTCATCCTATGCCGTGTCCCAGTGGACTGCAATAGGCTGATGATGATGATGAATGATGAAATTACCAGACGTAAAGAATGTCCAGAGACGTAAAGAATGTCCGGTGGTCTACTAATAATAAATAAATAAATAAAGCTACTGCCTGTTTCAAGAGGAAGGTTAACATGTATAATATGGTAGAAAAACACTGATAATTTTAAGAGGTTTCTAATGACGTGATGTAATGAGCTACCCGAAGCGAAGTGAAGGCGGGTCGCTAGTTAAAAAAAAACATATTTTCAAATTACCATCGAACAAATCAAAAATAGCAGAAACAAGATAACAAATTAAGAACATTCGTCAACTTTACGCTTTGTCCAAGTAATATTGACTAGACAATAGCAACGATTGCCCTGCCAAAACTTAGTCCGCGCGAAGCTGGAGTCCAAGTTTAGAAGTGTGACAATCCCATGTCGCGACGTCCTACTGAATCAGTAACGAACCGACGCGAACAGTTGACAAACGGTTGACCTATAATAATGATATGCTGCGCATACTCGTATTTGTTATTCCTTCTGAGTTTTGAATTTCATACAGAGACACGTTACTGATGTGCGAATTGGATTTGGGACTATGAATTTGTGACGCCGGTACATGTGAAATGTATGGTATAGATTAGAGCATTGACTTGTAAAAGTACAGTTAGCATTAGGACGCCCTTAAGCCAGGTAGAACGACGATGGGTACTGAATCTTCCACCTGGTGCAGGTACTGACTGGACACGGCTGTTTCTGTATCTGCATTTACCAGCGCGGTTAGGTGGTGACGTATCTTCCCATCCCAGCGGTCGTTACGGCCATGCTCGGGAGCAGGGAAGCCTGGTTAGCTGTTGCGAGATGACTGTCTCGCAGAAGGAGGCAGCATAAAGGAACTCAGCTCCAGTCCAGCCTCGAATCAGAAGGGGCAGGAGAAGGTAGAGCGACGATTTGCGCAAAATGGCTGGCAAGTGTTGGTATGCGAGAAGCCCAGGATTGAGCAAAGTAGCGAACCATTGGAGAAGCCTAAGGCTAGCTGTGGACTGCGATAGGCTTATTTTGTTGTTGGTGAAACCAGTTATCTGTGTAACATTTCGGCTTCGTCGGTTTTGCAATTGGAAGGCGCATACATACAAGATTAAAAGACTATTTTCCGATCGAAATGGAAGAGCTATACCTACACTGGAAGGTATTTCGACGAAAATAGAGAAAGGTTTCGTATTTACTAAAAGCCTTTGTGTTCATACCTTCATTCAATCCGGAAATACATTTACGGGCTGTTAAATATCTATTCAAATAGAAGACTCGGACAAACTTGCATCGGGATTTCTTATAGATCTTATAAAATATAATTTTCTACTTATATTTGTTGCTTAATAATGTTTATATTGTTATAACATATAGGATGCGGAATTCTTAGCTCCAAGATTTCTGAATTTGAGTCCGAATCAACTAAGAAAAAACCTACTAAAATTGATGTTTCGATTAGGAAAATGAAAGACACGGAAAATTTATCGCGGCTTGATTAAATTAATAATCGCCTGAATTTTGTTGAAATTTAAAAACGGTAATAATTTTTTAGGGTGCCGTACTCAAAGGCTTACCCCTTGAACTCGAACGGAACTCTATTACTAAGACTTCGCTGTCTGTCTGTCCGACCGCCCGACTGTCTGTCACCAGGCTGTATCTCTTTGAAATATTGCAAAGCCAGGTTGTATATCTTTGAGGTATCTCAGGTAGGCTGTATAGCCTGGTTCTTAAACAACGATAGCTAGACAGTAAACATTTTTACAAACTATGTATCAATGAAAAAAAAAATTATTGCCGCTATAACATCAAATACTATAAAGAAAATAAAAATAATAATACATACAACAAATGCACATTTTTGCCGCATAACATCAGGCGTGCCGTAGCTGCGTAGGCTTGTTTGCGACCTTTGTAATGTAAAATAGAAAAACAAGTATAATAGATTCTGTCAAGAAACTAACGACTCGTAATCTCGTCAAAAAACAACAAAACAAGTTTACCTCCAAATGCTATTCAAAAACAAATTTCATGTTTATCAATTGGCCGTTGAAACAAAACAAAATTGACCCCTAAAGTTTAATTACAAACGGGGTGCCCAAGTCACGTCCCGGTATAATAGCTTTGCAATAACAGGTGCCATAATCTCTTCACGGGGTATCGTTCCATAAATGAGAAATATCAGCTGACTAGGTAACGACGAAGCGGATAATTTGCTGTATCAAAATATACCTACAAGGATTTCTAATATGTTACCGTAAAATGTAACTACCGTTAGATTATTATCTATCTCGCAAGCTTGTAAACTGTCGGAAGATTGTGAACTGCGTCTATGATAATAATAATGGTACTTTAAAAACATAAAAGGCATTTCAACACCGAACTCACGAAGACAGCAAATAAACCAACCAGAGGCTGTAATTTTGCTTGAAATAAAGTTTTGGGTGGCTCTCATAACAATTTCACTTTTGTCTCTCTAATTATTCATACCGCCGCTTGGGCCTTAACTTATTAAACAATTGAAATGTGGTTAAGCTTAGAACCAAGAGCTCAATGTGCCTTCATAAGTATTAAACACTAAGACACTCAACTTATTCAAGGGAAATTTTAATGTAAACGTTAAGTAACTTCTCTCATTGTTTGCCAATGAAGGGTTTATCCTCAGAAATGTGTCAGGGATGTTCTATCCATGACACATTGTGTTTCTTGTAAGCTAATAGCGTGGCTTAATCTTTCACTATGGTTTATGTAACGAAAGTTGAAAAACGAAAGCTTCGAAAAACGAAAGTTTTAAAGAAGCCGCCTGTCTGGGAAAGTGCCTCCACCCTATAGAATACCGCAGCCAAATGACTTCCGGGTCGTATTTCTGTCGGTATCTTCAGAGCTGCTGGCAACGCGCGTGTGATACCTACCGATTACCAATTATGGGTAAATCCTCAGGTAAAGGTATTCATCTGTAGAGACCTATGGGAGCAGTGGACATCATGATGACGCACTGTGATTATTTGAAAGACGTGATGGCTGTAACCTTGATACATTTTCGCGAGCTTATCAGACGCCGGAACTCGAACGGTGATCCATCTCATAACAATTCATCCAAGCCCTTATTCAAAACACATTACCGAGGAAGCGTTCGCAACTCGCATTCATCCCGCGAGCAATTATGCAAAGGAAAAACTTATCTGACGTTTGAAAAAACCGACCCCAATTTATAAAATGTAGCATTAGTTAGAGAGGGCCATTACGTTTTCGTGAAAAATTGTGAAAATTAAAACGAATCTCCTTTTTCGTTTGTAAATATTTCATTGCGTATTATTTAATGGTGAATTAAGATTGTATTGTATTAATTAAATATGTGGACAGTAACTATTGCGGCTTAATAAGCCTTATTTATGACTCCAAATAAAACAAGATTTCGCGAAGAAAAAAGAACATAAATAGTCCGTAATTTTAATATTCTAAACATTTAATTAGCGGCACTTAACTGATAAATTGTTGTTGTTAATATGCGCACATGAATACATTCACATTTTTTTGCCCATGCAAAACATTATGACTCTTTGTAAATTAGTCCGAATTTACCACCTGAGTGTGGCTTAAAGCGAAAAGATGATGGGCCGCTCCCTATCATCCCACCTTTATAATATTCTTATTTTTTTATCCTCCCGGGAAAACGTTTTTACGCATCCCTGTCATCGGATGAAGTGACAGGGTATGTGGGACTCACACCTCCCGCTAGAAACAGAAGGGCGGCACTTTGCTTAGAGATGGAAATGAGACATGGAATACCCACTAAAAACCCCGGCCACCAGCCACTCGCTGGACCTCGTCTGTTATCTTCCTCGTCTATCTCATCGCGTCTCGCTTATTATGATGTTCAAGTTACATCATCAATTCATCAACTAACAAAACTGCATCATATGGCAATCCGACTTCTCGACAAAGACGACATTATTTTACAAAATTGCCGACCCAGTTTCGCGTCTTCGATGAAACTTCGTATCTGTGAGTGCTTGTTCCGACTAAAGACGAGCAAAATTCACAAGTTATTTCGATTGTATCGAATTGTATAATAATTTCTGTTCAGAGTAACAACGCCAATCTATGGCGACAAATTGAAGATACGACTAATCGTATTGCCGTTCGAATTCTCCATTTGACTTTTCTTTTTTTTTTTATGGAAGAGGGGGCAAACGGGCCTGAAGGTCACCTGATGGTAAGTGATCACTTCAGCCCATAGACACCGCAACACCAGGGGAGTCACAGGTGCGTTGCCGGCCTTTGAGAAATCTATAGGCTCGCTTTTTGAAGGTCCCTAAATCATATCCACTCGGAAAAATTGCAGCAGGAGGCTGATTCCAAAGACCGGTTGCACGAGGCAGAAAATTGCGCGCAAAACGCACCGTGGAAGACCTCCAACTATCAAGATGATAAGGATGAAATCTAGAATTGATGCGAGATGTACGATGATTAAATACTAATAGTACCGCCTATAAATGAATTGTACCATCAGTGAATCTACCGCTTTAGATTACAATGTCTGCTCTTGGGTAGTTCATGTTTGACTTGCTTAACAATTGTCGAATTAGGATTCCGTCTGTTGGGAAGGAAGCTAACACAGCGGAACGATTTGCTTGATAGGGTTAATTCCTTGTACTATCCACAGTTAGTGAACGTCAATGAACTGATTCGATAGTTCAGTACAGTCACTTCCAATCCCGAATCTATGGATTGACAAAAGACATCGAACAAACTTTATTGTAGGATGTAAGGGAGCGACTTATCACCTTTCGGCTCCAAGCCATCCTCACCTGCCCGTGGTGCATCCTGCCAAAAAACAAACGAGGCTCTGGCAAACCGACTGGTGGCGGTAAAACCATCACGATAGAAAGCGTAGCTAAATACCACAGGCCGATGACGGGCAGCAGCGTCACTGGAACAAGAAGCTACGCCCTGCGATCGCCAACCCGCCTGCCCAGCGTGGCGATTATGGGTATGTCCTCCAGAAGTTTGCCCTAGGTGGCCAACAACTGGAGAGGCCTATGTCCAGCAGTGGACTGCAATAGGCTGATGATGAAACTTTATTGTCATAACTTAAATTGCTAGTAGGTAGGCAAAAATGTCCTATTCGATGATGGAAGGAATTTATTTGCTTATTTTCTCTTCTAGTATGAAGAACGAGCCAATTGACAAAAGTTCAAGACAAGCCTAATATTGGCGTTAATCTAATTATCGAAAAATCTGGTGAATATTTCATTCCCAGTTCAATCTAACGTTACCGTCGCTGAATTTGTGATTCAAAACCGAATTCTTACTAATTTGTTGTACTCAACTCGTTTACTCGAGAATCGATATCTATTTCACTTATTTTCTTCACTTCTTCGAAGTAATTAAGCCTCTCATTTTATGTTAAATCAATCAAAACCCGGCTTTATCTATCCAATCATAATGCTCAACTAAGCATTTGGGACTTTGAACTTTAATACCTTGTAACAGATATGAAAGCTTACAATACTTCTCTACTCCAGTGAGGAAATCCCATGGGCTAGAGGTTCTAGGAAGATGTTCATTTAATTTACGGATAGAAGAAACGACCCGTTTGTAACAACTTTATTGTATTATTGATACAGGTTCTATGAAGGGTGAACAAGGAATCGTGTTATTAAATTTGCTGACGTGAATCAAATAAATAGTGTTTTAAAGTTTTTAAATTGGAGGTTGCATTTTTGACGTTTATTTAAAGCGGTGTTACAACTTGGGTCAAACTTATTTTAGAAATTTTAAGCCCAAATTGGCGAAGTCATGGTGGCGAACTTTGGAAGAGGCCTATGTCCAGCAGTGGACTGACACGGGCTGATGATGATGGTGATGATGAAGCCCAAATTGGTTATATAACTTTAAGTCCGGGAAATATTTATTCAAAGTTCGTAGTTAGTCAAAGATGTAAAAACGAATCTACATAATCGGTCTATTATTTGGATACACCCATATAATGAAAATTAACGATTTCGAACGTACCATGGGTTACACATCAATTTGTCTCATAGAGAAATAATCTAGGAACAATGAGTCATTGTTCCTAGGAAATAATACAATTGTAGAGTTACGAACGTGTGGTAGTCTGAAAAAATAGAAATGGCGCCCAAAGCGTTTGCATGGTGGAAGTAAGTAAATAGAAAAACATGACGAATATGATGTTGGCAGCTCTACTATCCGGCTCGTGTTGATCCTAAAATACGTAAAAAAAACATGGGTACTGGCTTCACATATCTAATCCATTGGTGTACATATTTGCGGGACTGTCATAAAAAGATTTTTATACAACTGACGATAGCATGAAGTTTGATCTTATTCGCCAATATTAACGAAGATTGTCCAATTTTGAAAGAGATCATCGTCATCAGCCTATCGCAATCCACTGCTCGACATAAGCCTCTCCAGTTGTTCGCCACCTAGAGCAAAAACGCTGCGCTGGGCTGGCAGGTTGGTGATCGCAGGGCGTAGCTTCTCGCGCCGGTGACGCTGCTGCCCGCCATCGGCCTGTCGTATTTAGCTACGCCTTCAATCGCGATGATTATACCGCCGCCAGTCGGTTGTTAGAGCCTCGTTCGTTATTCAACAGGTTGCACCACTTAGAATAAAATCATTCCATTTCACCCCGTATCGTAAAAGACGGTTGTCTTCATGATGAGATAGGGTTGCTCTTGTCCTGAATTCTAAGTCCGAAAACCACAAAGACATGAAATCTCATAATCGACAAAGTTTACTAGTATTTTGTTTTTTTAAATACCCTGCAGAGTACCAGTTAAAACACTTACTTTGCTAATTTTTTATTACTGTTTTGACTCCTGAAATCTTTTAATAACAAGGCTCATAAAAATTACACCCAGCCATAAAGACCTCTGCAATTATTCTGAGCTGTCTTAGCGGTCGAGATAGCAGGCTATTAAAATAATAGCGAAGTCAGACGATAAATAAGAAAAGGTTAAGCGAAGTTATAATAAAAAAGATAGTAAAATCAGCTGTATTCAGCTGGATTTTTAAAAATCAGTTAAAAGCAGGATCGATTAAAGTGGCAATAGGCCACCTCATTATAAATACATACCACCTTGAACACAAATATCGCATTGCTTACAAAATAATCGAAAATATAGCTGTGTCTTTGTGGCAGACGAGCGGCAGAACACTGGGATCTACAAAACCAGACTAATTGGCCACGCCTACTAATGTTTTTTTTTATAGTAACTCGATATAATGGCTTCTCCACACCTGATGTAAAGCAAAAGAGAAGCCCAAGTCGCTGTCACGTCGGACAAGTGACTAGTCAGTTACCTGTCAGTTGCCACCGCTATGCCCGGTCCAACCCCCCCACGAGTTCCGGAAACCCTACTCATCAGCAGAAACATGACCCCCAATTCATTTGGCTATGGTATTCTATAGGGTGGAGATCCTTCCCCGGACAGGCGGCTCAATTCGAGCGAAGATTCGCTTTGCCCTACCTCTGTTATAAATGTTAAAGTGATGATGTCAGGACTAAGTTGGGAATCACAGTGCACAGTAGTATGAAGCGGTAGAAATCTCTTTGTAGTTGCTCCGTAGTTAGATCACACAGTACCTACATTGTTTGTTTCCGTACGTCTGTTGTCACGCATCAAATATGGCGAAATCATTGGGCGGTAGTCGACTGAGGACGCTGACCGACTTACGTTGAACTTTGTTTTCCGCCAAAGGACCGGTTTGGTATAGCAATGTTATCAAGCAATCTCTGTGTGGTGCTCGATCCTTTATACCTGTAGATTGTACAATATTGTACATACAGTACCTACACTCAAGTTCGTCAAATATTTCAAAGCATAATGAACCACATAGTAGGCACGATCAAAATCAATAATAGATTATATCTATCTAATTTTGTACATACATATATGTATGTTTAGGTCACCGTAAAATTGTAAACCGCTAGATTAAAATCTATCCAGCAATATTGTAGATTATCAACAGAATCGAACATAATGCTTACAATTTAACATATTATTTTTTGATATACTTGTATATTATTAGGTGTACTTAATTTAATTTTGTTGGAATTAGATAGATAAGTTGATTCAGTACATTCGTTTCTGCTATAAGTAACTACTCGTATTCAATCAACAAAGGTCATAAACAAAACCATGTTCCGTGATAAAAACACACATTGTAGAAACAACAACAGACTAATTCCGGTCTAATTTTTGATGGCACGGCGGTGTTTAAGTTACCAACTCAGTGCTTATGATGTATGTTGTTCACTATTTGTTCGTAAAATATTGCTTGAATTACTTAATATAATACCTTTATGTCGCACCTGAGCACATTTGACTTCCCGACTTATCTGAAAAGCACACATGGTCCTATACAAATAAAGGCTATGACTTGAGGAAAGCCCCAGTGAGGTGCCAACTCTCAAGTAGTAAGTCAATTTGTTGGCAATTTGTGTACATAGTCTCCAAGGCAGTGCCAGTGCATATAGAAGAATAGGATAATGCATTCGATTCTTAAGCCAATGCATTTAGCCTTAGGTATATTTTTAAATGTATCTTTTAGCGTTTGTCGGTTCAATGGATGCTATTTTGTTCGTACCGAAATTTGTAGTTGGACTTAGCAATTCGTCTTTGTCTTATTTAACCATCGTTTATAATACCTACACATACACATACTAAGAAAGAAAGAAAAAAGTTTATTGGCAACACTAATTACAACACAACATAACATAAAATAAAAAATACAGTCAGACTATAGAAATTAACAACAAACACATACAAACAATGAACAACACAACAAAGGTACACACCACCACACATCAAGTCAAGCCACCGGACTCCGTATGAACGTCCCAGTAATAAGCAAGTGTCACTTTGCACGTCATGTTTATTCATATCTGTAAGACTTTTTCCTGTAGACCTTATGTATGTTACCTTTCACTCTTACCGAGCAACGACTTGGGAACTTCACGAAACGAGCGTACCTACTCCAGTATAAAAGGCCGCGACCTCAGAACTCTGATTGAGTTGCAGGTGTCCATGGGCGGTGTTGACTGATTACCATCAGGCATTGTATTTGTCTGCCGCTAATTGCTTAAAAAAATGTTTGTTATTTTTATGTGCAATAATTTTATGAAGAATCTATCTACGTATCAAACGCGAGCAAGGAAACCGCACAAGTTTATTTACTTCGAATAAATAAAGCACCCATACCACCCTCTATGATATTGAAGGACGTGAATCTTGATCAATCTCGGTGGAGAGATAGTGTTCGTATAAGTTCATGGTATATGTGCGTATTCCCGAGGGCTAGTTTGAGTCGGGCTGCTCTAGATAAACAAAAACATATTTTCATGGAAACTATTTATGTTTGACGTTCTATATTCGTTATAGATTTAATCAGCATCGTCTCGACGTTGAGTATTGGAAGTATATTTATGACGAGTATTATAAAATCTGCCTAGTAAGTAAAAACGTTATATACTTAATGTGGTTAGTAAACGTTATTTATGTGTTTGTTTATTTAACGTGACATGTTTCATTTCCCAGAAAACATTAAGTAAGTTTAACTTTCCAATTTTTTTTTAATCATAGAAAAATTAATCATTGTTGTTTCTGTACCTTTCACCTCTAAAACGTTTCTAAAAATAGTGATGGTATTCAAAAACAATTTAGTCGTAGATAATGTATTGTTATATTTGTGGTACCTTTATTTGCTTTCAATTTCTGTATAACATGATATGCTGAAGCTAGTTACTTTGCGATCAGGTTAATACATGTGATGTCTAAAACATTGAATATTAATATCATTATTTATTGATTACAATGTCACATTTCATATTATTATCGGCAGTAATAAGATGTAACCGCACTTGATAAGCCATTTTTACAAACTGATGCGTGTTTAAGAAGTTAAGCTTATAATTATGCCGGTCTCTTCGAAATACTAGAACAAAACTAATAGATATAAAACTACATATAAAAAACTCCCAATTATTGTCGGGAGCTTTCTAGTTCGCCGAATTTTCTATTAGGAAATTGGAAAGGGGTGCAGGCTGACGAAATCATTGTTGCCCAGAATCGTTTCCAAATTGCTAAATAACCTTTGTTAACCATGTTTTAGTTTCAAGCTAGCAATGTTGAAACGTACCGTAATTTCTTTTCTGTGTGGCTGTATATTCTGACGACGGAAAACTTCGCATCTGTTAATGAATCTTCTTTAACGGACGTTATCTTTCGAAGCATTCTAGACAACCTTTACTTTTCAGTAAAATTTTTCAAAGCCACTGTTAGTGTTGTGTACTGCTAGACTTAAGATGGATTAATGAAGATGAAATACGTAAGAATGAGAATGACAAAGCATTGTTAGGAAATTTACAGTAGATCGGGTAGGATTGTTTACATTAATCTTATTTTTTTTTGTAAAAACATTTCATGTTTAACATACGAGCACATTTTTTTAAATTTTTATTCATCATCCTCTTAGCGTTGTCCCGGTTTGTGCCTCTAGGTCCAGGGTCCGCTTTGACCATGATCCTAGATTTAGCGAGTCCGGTTATTACATTGAAACGACTGCCATCTGATCTTCGTAACCCTCAGAAAGGGGAACCAGACAAATTTGGATCATGGTTACACATTCAGAAAGACAGGCTCGGTGGCTCATTTGGTAGTGACCTCTGCCCTCTGAGCCAAGGGTCGTGGGTTCGATTCCCGCACAGTACAAACATTTGTGTTCATGAACATGTCTGTTTGTATTGGTCTGGGTGTTTTCTATCTATAATATGTATTTATTTACAAAAAAAAATGTATCTAAGTAAGTTTATCAGTTGTCTAGTACCCATAGTACAAGCTTCGGCTTAGTTTGGGGCTAGGTGGCGCTGTGTGGCCCAGTGTGAAAAAAAAAAAAAAAAAAAAAAAAAAAAAGAATTAAACTGAATGTACAGGTTTCCTCACGATGTTTTCTTTCACAGCTAAGCTAGTGGTATAATTCCGCACATAGATTTTTTGCAAATCCAGAGGTGCGTGCCTCGCGCGGATTCGAACCGACGACCTCACGTGTGTGAAGCGACGATCTTACAACTAGGCTACCACGGCTCTATTATTTATGTATTGATGTAAAAAATTAAGTGTAGGTACCTATTCTGCTTCAACACGAAAGTTTATCCTATTAAGTTTAAATAACTGTAGGTAGGTAACATGCACTCCAATTAAATTGAATTTAAAAAGAAAATTGGATTAAAAGTCTATTGTTACCTTCATGTAAACATCATATTATTCGATCAGGCAATAACAATTAAGTCAAGTTTATTAAAGCTGCTTAACTGAAATCTGACACATACATAGATTAAAATGAAGATATAAATATTTACTCTTTGTGAAAATAATACCAAACTCCTTCTATTGTTTTAAACGGGAAAAATAGCTGATTGACTCGTAAAGATCAGATTCGCATTGAAGGGAAACTGAGAACATCTTCACGGAATGATTGATGAAAGAAAACGAGGTGTCAAGAATCTTCAAGATAGATGAGAAACGAATTTGAACTTTACCGTCTTGGTAATAGAGGCGATTTATCGAACACCTCACGAGTGAAGCTTTACGAAGGGCTTATAGCATTAACGTCTGCTCTTTCCAATTTTGAAAAAGGTGTGCCCTTGATAAAATTGGAAGTGAGCGAAGAATTGAGTTTGGTGCGTGTTAATCCCACATTTTTTTTATGAAACCTACTTGTGCATTTAATTTTGTATTTAATCTGTGTGATTTAATCTATCACACGAGATACTGAACTTCTATCCAGGCCCGCCGCAAGCGGGCGTGCAAGGCGTGCAATGCACGCGGGCGGCGCATTCAGGGGGGCGGCAAATCAGACAATCATCGACTAAAATTCAGACATTGTCACCTCACAATACTAAAAAGATTATCCTTATAAAAATAATATGATGAACGGCGCCCAAATATTTCTTTTATATCGTAGCATTACATAGCGCCATCTATTGAAATTTATGAGAACAAAGTTAATCCGTATCGTGCTCGATGTGAAATAGGGAAATCCCACAGATATCAGGGGAAATCCCCTTAAAACTATATTCTCATTTTTTTGTTTTTATTTATTTAACACAAATGCGAAAGTGATGTGAGTGAACATTTGAACAACAAACTTCAATTGTTTTGTTATAGCCCTAATGTGAGATCCGGAAACGGTCCAGGGTACTTAAAATTAATAATATTCTGTATATTTTTGTGCGAAGTGTGACTATAAAAATAATTTAGAAAATTATTTATATTATCCGTCGGCGCAAGAAATCATAATTATGTTAAGTGTATTTGTTTAATTAATCAGCATATGGGCGCATTCATATAAACAGCAGGTATTTATGTAAAATTTAAAGGTTATTTTACTGAAAAAACTTAAAAGTAAAGATTTATTTAAAAAAATGTATCAAAATTAATACAGAGTGTAACAAAAGTAACTTAAGTAACGAAAGGGGGACATTCCACCTAATCAATACGAACAACTTTTACTAAGGGGTCAACTCTGAAGTCGCGAAAAAAAATTAGTTATTCCATTACATTTGTGTGCAGTAGGTATGAACATTTTTTTTCGCAGTAGTATTGTCATTATTATTGTGATTTAAAGAGTATTTTTTTTCTGTTAAGAGTGAAGATTTATAAAAAAAATATTAAAATTATACCTATACAGGGTGTAACCAAAGTAACTTAAATCCCGAAAGGGAGTCATTCTACACATAAATACGAACAATTTTTACCATAGGGTCAACGGTGAAATCGCGAAAAAAAATAACTATTCCATACAAAATGTATGGAAAAGCCGATTTTTTTTTCGCGATTTCAGTGTTGACCCCCTAGTAAAGGTTGTTCGCAATAATGGGTGGAATGATCGACCCCCTTTTGGGATTTAAGTTACTTTTGTACAACCGTAAGTATACTAAACTTTCTCAAAAAAATTCCAGGAACCGTAAAAAAGGAAAAAAAATTCAGGATCTCAATTTCGACGGCAAAAACGAGAAAAAGATACAGAGAAAAAAAAACTAGCGGGGCCTCTTGAGAAATTTTTTAGCAAACCAGAAAATAGGGACTCTGAATATTAAGAGAATGTTGTCGTACTTAATACCTATACCTACCTACATAATATGTATAAACTGCACCTTTCTTGCCTTCATTTTTTCATTTAATGTCGTATTAGTGTATCTATCTTGTATAAAATAACTTAATATAACATAGTTTTTTCACTGTACAGCATTTTTTTTCACATTTTTATAAACACCTAGGTTTTGTAGTTAGATAGGGGCGGCACGATAGGAATTGCACACCGGCGTTCAAACCGCTAGCGGCGGGCCTGCTTCTATCCAATATCGTTCCACAATGTTATACTCGTACATAAAATAATTTATATTAGGTATATTGAAAAAAATTAACAATATCAATAAAAGTGTACAATTTCGTAAATTGATTTTCATCCTTGCATTCTGAGAGACGTCCATATTCGTAGGTCTCTCTTTTATGTTAGTACTGCATAGTGGTCTCTCGTCGCCTATGGAAGAGAAGCCCAAGTCACTGCGGCAATAGACAAGTAACCAAATGAATAATTTGTCCATTTTTTTTAACTTCGTCGTCTGATTAACATAGCTAGGACACAGTAACTTTTACGCGCTAATAAAGAAAAAAGAAAGAAAAATAAATGCACAATCAATATTTTCTAACAATAAATAAAATTCAAAATTTGATTTTGGTTGCATCCTCTTGCATTGTAACGTCTCTATAATTCGTAGTAATTAATCGTTTGGTATTCTCAGTTAACATGAAATAATCTCACTTTGAAACGAGATGATTTGTGTGCATTGTCTGGAGCTCTATTATTTATCATTGTCTATTAATAATGACAGAAAAAGACATCTCACAAATGAAGATGCATCACAAAATGTATTCACCGTTATAAGACTTGGATTCAAACCGATTTTAAACGACAGTGCTTTGTTTTTCTGCTGCACTGATATTTAATATCAAACCGTTTGCTCATAAATTCTGTGGCTTTCATTCCCTTCCACACCGTTCAGTTGGAGAGGTGACGTCAAACATCAAAAGCATAGTGCGAAAAAAAATTAAATTCAGTTTTTCACTGTTAAATTACTTTGCTGTCACACGCAAGGTTTTACGATGATAAAGTAACATAGGTATTTCGTCTGTTATCACAAGTTATGAATCAACGTTTTGCGGGAGATAAATTCATTAATATTTAAATTTTAACGGAAGTGTTTTGCGGTGCGATATTTTTTGTTTTTCAGTCGTTGGTGTAATATCAAAAGGTTTTTTTTATTTAAGAGCCTCGATGATGATGATGAATAGACAGCGGAAATTTTAAAGTAGATAAATATGTGTGAATATAATTTATCGATGCTTATCATATTTTAATCAAGCTTCAATAAACATGAGTAAAATTTTATTGCTTCCAGCAGTTCAGATTTCACGTAATGCGGAAATACTGTGTATAAATGTGTAATCGCCTTATCACCGGCTTACCGTTCTGGGCCGTTAGTTATTCATGTATCTACAGCTGCGGAAGAAATTATTGCCGCAGTGGAGTATGTTGCCGTAGAAAATGTTTTGGACCCGCACCACTCAAGTCATTGGCCCCATTTTTGAAGAGTGGATTCGGCTGATGACGTTCCAGCTGACCCAGGTCCTCGTGGGACATGGCACCCTGCGATACGGGGCTTAAGAATACTACCGAGGTACCCCTGCCTGTCGTAAAAGCGCCTTCGGGGCTATGGCGCTCCGATCAGTGACCCCGAGGACACGTATCTTCGGACACACTGTGGTCAGTGACGTCGTACCGGGAGAACATTACTACGTCCTCCCAAGGTGTGTCGCCAGTCTTTCAGGCGGCGCAGCGCTACTGAGCTGAGGAGGGGTTGAGACAAATCCCGACGGGCATTCCGACCCTCCTCAGATGAGCGCTCGTAGCCGCACCGTCAGGTAGTGAGTATTCTCCTTTTTAGGAGTGAGTTCCACATAGCTCAGGTGTCCCGTAACTAGGGTCCTGGTGTATACGTAAAGGTATTCCTGACATAAATAAATGACGAAAGCGAGAGCCCTATACTTTATGTCGTCACGGTGACAGTGGCTCGAAGGACACGGCAGAGCATACGCTTCAGCATTGCTCTGCCTGGGCCACCCCCAATGACAAACGTCATTTGGGGGGATTGGCCACAACGCTTTGGCCCACCTAGAGCACGCTGCTGCCCGGTTCCTGATATTCCCATAGTCGTCATCTAAGACACCCAAGGGATGAGATGGGTGGTCCTATTCTAAATCCGGAAACCACTCGGATTAATAAATAATAGTTGGTTATTATTAGTAAACAATTACAAGAATTACCAACCTTCTTCGTTATTTATAGAATTCACATACTGCAGATTTACCAAATACTGTACTTATCCTTTGAAAAAAATCTACTTAACGTTAACATACTGTCATCATAATAGATGTAGTACAAACTCCTTGGACAACCTACTTATAAAGACGAGTAGACAAGAATACAGTTTCATATACACTCTTTACTTAAAACGTTAGATACTATTAAAATCAATCATCCAATGATGCTTTAATTAATTTGAGGATATAATTTTATAGAATGCAATATAATGCCATTGTAAATTTTAATTGGATCTCAAGTAATGTACAAATGTTGGGAAATAGAGGCATATAATGTCCACAGAGTGTGGATACGCTGTTAGATGTAAGGTAACAAGTTGTTAAATATAGCAATGAATATTTTCCATGAATGATTTTTAGCAATGTTTTTCAATGAGTCAGACATTAAAGGCTTACTTAACGGATACTGTTATGTTCTGCTGGACTTCCACAAATCAACGCTAGCGCCTTTTAAGAAGGGAAAATCCTCATGAATACATCAACTCGCGGATGTAACGGACGCAGACTTGTACCGGCTGAGTCCCGCGGGTCCGCTCGTCATAGGCGTCGCTGGTCTGCAAAGTACATCACTTATTACGGATTACGAGCTTCTTTGTTACTTTGGAGGGAGATTCGGTGCATTTTATGTAGTGATGTTCATATCATATGAATCCTCGGATATCTGAGGTTAACCGTTGATTTAACCGTTTTACAGATATTTTGCCTTTAGAATAAAATGCTAGGTATCTAAATCGGTGACCGGTTTCAGAATAAGACCATCCCGTCTCATCCACCGTAGAAGATGACTTTGATACCTGCGAAGCGTGGTGACTAAGGACAATCCCCCCAAATGTTAATTGTCATTAGGCCTACTTTTACCAATACCATAATACTTATGACCAATTGCCGTATCGTATGAAGATCCGCATCTGCGAATCTTGACCCCAAATATCTATACGGTTCGCTCACATCGCTAGTTTTAAGCTGTAACTGGAAATTTATATGAAACCCTTAGATTGAACCTGTACGAGAATTACTGGATTTCTCATAAGGTTCAAAGGGTGTTTCAGTAACCTACATTTTAATATATGTGTATTTATCATGCCTCAAGTAAATATGTCGACAAAATTATTAAAAAAAAACAGACCACCATTTAATTGGTGGCACCATTTAATGGTGGCACCATGTATTATCCCTACTGTCATATACATGTACGATTTGAGTTGCGGTGTGTTCATGGTCAATGTCGACTGCTTACCATCAGGCATCACATTTGCTCGTCTGCCGTAAAAAAATGTACTTTTATTAAAACTGCTGTTAACATTCTTAAATATCCGCTTCATTACTCTTTATTTTCATTTCATTTTCTCAGCTAATTTTCCGCAGGAGCTCCTTTAATAATAAGTTGAACGTCCAAGAATACGTTTATCAAAAATTTAATTTTCTCCCTTACGCGGTCACGCTATTCACTTAAGCGGTGAAAAGCGGTTAAAACTGGTAAATAGCTTCAGGAAAGAAGATTTGTACTTACACAAACAACATTGCTTTTTCTAGCTTCTTGACAACCCTGGTGCGAATTTGAACTTTATCGTGCTAGACGTTAGGGTGCAAGAGACTTTATTAGGTGATCTGGAAAAGTCGTCGGGCAAGAATACCCAGTGTATGACCTAAAGTTTTACGACATGTAATACTGTGACGAAGTGTTAAAATTAAAGTACCTACTGTGCTTGAGAGTATGATATAAAGTGTGGTCAGTGAAGAATTTCGTCATCACAGCGTTTGTGGCTAAAATCTCTATGGGTAACGTCCGGTCAATCTTAAAGTTTACACAGTGCGCGTTACAATCTTTTAGGACTTCATATATAGCATAAATCAATATATAAATCTACTTACGTATTAATCTGCCAGACTCCGTTGGTTTGGACATGTGGGGAGGATGGAGGCGGACCGGGCAGTCAAGCGAGCTTACATGGGACGGCCAAGCGGACGCCGCCCGGTTGGGCGTCCCAGTTACCGCTGGAAGGAAGAGGTGGAGAAGGACCTGCTTGGGCTACAGATCGGCAACTGGTCTGAGCTGGCTCAAGATAGGGAAGAATGGCGTCTTGTTGTGTCGGAGGCCAAGATCCACTACGGGTCGCTGAGCCAGCGGAGTAAGTAAGTAATGACTGTTAGCAGTAAACAGTGAGAAATCACTTACTTCTGCCCGCCGGTTTTCGTCGCCATAAGTTAGGTTTTTTTTTAAGTTAGTTTTTTACTTACGTATTAGGATAGACAGTCTTCAGGTGTTTGCCCAAAATGGCGGAAAACTGGAGAAGCATAAATCTAGTAGTGGACTGTGATATTCTGATGATTATTGTACGATAGAGCCTTTTTAATTGTAGGTATTATATCAATTAGTTTATTTAGGCCTGCCTCGATGGTGACTTGGTGGTGGTATACCACTGACTGACGATCACTAGATCGTTTATGCCACATCATAACTGAGAAGACTCGGGCTCCAATCCCGGATCGGCCCGAAATTGTTACTGGGTTTTTCTATAAAAAAATTACTCTGTTGAAGCTCCGGTGTCAGTAAGGGGGCGATACAAATACATATCATGCACATAGATCTATGTCGGTCAGCAGTGTTACTGGAGCTACGCCATACGATCGCCAACCCGCCTGCCCAGTGTGGAAATTATGGGTAAAGCCTCCAAGTGTTTTCCCAAAGTGGCGCACAATCTGAGAGGCCTATGTCCAGCAGTGGCCTGCGAAAGGAATATTGATGATGATCTAGAGCTTTCCACTGATCCATATCAATAAGTCTGACTAGACAATTACTAAGTAAGTAGTCTAATATCAAAGTCGCCAGTTACATACTTCATTCGTCCCAACAAATCTCCGAGGATGACATCAAGGTTCTAACCTAATAAGCTCTTTTATTCACCCTCTTTACTGTTAAACATTAGCTAGCTAATGCCCTTGAGATCTGCGTAACCTTTTAACTCCACAAAGCTATTGCATCTTGTCTGCAGAATGCGCTCCCTAAGGATTGGATGAGCGACTAGACAAAATTAAAACGTACCACGTTACATGGTAAGCTCATCAAGCTCCTCTATTTGAGATATAATTAATTTGTCTTTAATACAGAACACTGTTTTACGATTAGGTTTTCAATTTAGAAAGAGCGTGACATGTAAGGTTGTTTCGAAAGAAGTGCTGGTTTGGTTTAACACCGTTTGGACTTCAAACAGGAATAGTTGTGGGCATCATCATCACTTGTAGTATGGGCATCAGAATAATGAATATACCGCAAATATTTACATGAATACACCTCCAGACACGGAACAAACACAAATCTTCATTACTCGAATGTTTGTCCCTGAAGAGAATCAACTACATTGAACCGTGGTTCAGGAGGCAGAGTCACTACCAGTTGAGCATTTGAGCCAGCCAACCGAATTCAACTTTTGAATTGAAACTGGCAACGAAGTTTTTTCGAAGTGGAATAAACTATAGTCGCATTTTCGCAGCTAGTATGATAATCACTATTATAATGGTTATCACTCTTTAAAACATTTTACGATGTTCAGCCGTTGATCACCGACTGATCAACGTGTATTTGTTATCCATACGAAAAACTGTAAAAAGAAAGTTTAAAACAACAAATACGACTACTGTAACGAAAGCGTACCAGTTAAAAGAGTAAAAAAAAAATAAAAAAAAAAAAATTTTCTATAATTATTCCACAAACAAATTGAATACGAACGAAATATACATCTCAAAAATACCATTTTGTAATAAAAATAAACATTTTATCGAATTTAAAAACGTAAAGAAGGATGTAATTTCAGAAACACTATCAATTGCATCTTTTTTGTTGTTTCTTCGAAATCCGTTCGTTTCATCTCGCTTTTGAAGTTTTTTTTTTTACTATTTTCAATCTTTCACTTTTCATGGGTAAAAATATTGTTGGCTTGGAAAATAATAGGTATGGATGACTTTCGTTTCTACAATACTCGTGTAATAAGTAGATGGTAGGTCACCATCATAAGCCTGTCAACGGCTGAACATAAGCCTCCAATGACAATTGTTATTTAGGGGTTTTGTCTTTGTCACCATGCTTGACAGGCGGGTTGGTGACCGCAGTAAGTTTTATTTGTACCCAGGTAAACGCTGCTGCCCGTTTCCTGATATTCCCCTAGTCGACTTCTACGACACCCACAGATAGGGTGTTCCTGTTCCAAATTCGGAACCATATGGACACGGATAGGTACTTAAACCTCATTCATTTTTATATCAAACTCAAATATAATCAGTTCAAACAGATACAGCTACTTTCAGTGTATACTTAGTATGAATACAAAGTCTGAGAGACTTTCTTGAAGCTCAAACAACAACAATTCTATTAGAACTTTGCTGTAATGAGAAAAAAAAAAAAAAAAACAAGAATTTGTTTAATGCGCAAAAAGTTAATGAGATAAGTATTCGTCGGTGCGTTAATAAAAAACCAACAAAATGTCGTTAAGCTCATTTAAATTCTTGTCACAGTGTAGGGCGCATAGTGATGGGACAAGAATTTCACTTAAAAGGCGTGACCGAAAAATACATGGTGTTGAAATTGAAAACAGCTGACTCTTATTGAGTAAAAGTGGATTTATACCAGACACTGTTCCAATTTTGTCAGCAATACCAGCAATACTTACGTGTTAACAACTCAAAATTTGAAATTTTACTGTGGAGCCCTCTTACCTGATCCTTATGACATATCAAGTTTTGTTTCGTGAAAAGCTGTAGTCCATGTTCAATCACCGTTATAATTTCACAAAGGTGAGTCAAAATAATTATGTAAGTATTTAATTTAGTTTAGGGGTCCAAAATAAAAACAGTTTCATTTTTACTTTTTTATAGAGCTGAGAGCCTTATTATAATAATGACTATTTTATAATAACCGAAATAAATATAAACAACCTTTTGACATCACTACGCGCGGAGTAAATTAATACATCTCGGGAATTAAACTAAGAAAATTTTAAAAGGAATTAGTGGTGTCTAGTAAATTTCCCTGTGATGTAATTAAGTTAGCACTTTCTGAGCGGCGTGAACTTTTAATGGGACGCCTTGCTGGTAAGTTCTGGCATTATTCTTAGCAGCCATCAACATAATAGACGATACAGTGTACCGTAGTTAAGTTGGATGCAGTTTTGTCGACGTTTTTGAATTACGAGCATTTTAACCGTTGCACTTGCGTCTTTCGGTTATGATGTTTAAAGAAATCGTCTTTTGAGATGTGATCAATGAAATCAATTGGATTTAAGGATTAGTATTTATGGATGTTTTATTGTGAAATGTCTAACTCTGATATCAAACTTCATCATTAAGGTATTTATTTAATTGTTATTGAATTATTTACATGTCTTAACTTAAAGCATTATTTTGTGGTATATACTCGTATTATTAGTAAAACGGCAACCACATTAGTAGACTACTCCCTATGCAAAAATGGATGGCTGGGAAGGATTGAGGGAATGCTCCTATTTAAAATGATGTATAAATTATAGTCTATGAGTTGATCTGATGTCTAGGCAATATTACTATAGTTTTCACGTGAAAGAGTAACAAACATCCATATCCTAGCAAACTTTCGCATTTCCAATATAATTATGATAAAGTATGAATGAATGGTATAGTGAAGTATGGTACTAGGCAGTCGACGGTCCTACCGTAGGATTTCTTCTTATTTTAAGAGCGTTTTACTAACGTAAACGCTCATAAAACTTGACTAAGCTCTCGCATAAACCGTTTGTCATCTATTACTTTTTACAAACGTTTTACGTAAACATTAAAATTTTATTTAACAACGTGGAATTCCCGAGTCTTATTTCCAACGGTCTCGAAATATTTAAATGACTTTCACTACACACAGTCGTTGAGTTAAGGAAGTGCTACTTATAAGTGTTTTTTCTTATTCAAAGTGAGTTTGCGCGTGACTGCGATTCGCCTGATGGTAAGCGATATCGTAGTCTACGATGGAACGCGCTCACCCAGCAAAAACCGGTTCACTCTCGCCTTGAACATCGGAAGATTACATCTGTCGGGGAACAAGGAGCCCGGAAAAGAGTTCCATAGTTTAGCCGTTCACACTATGAAGGTAGACGCGAAACGTGCTGTGTGAATTGGTAACATTACTACATTGAGTAGAAAATGTATGTAGTGTAGTTAAGTGTAGTGAAAGGGTATGTATGCAGTATGTAGTGCTACTGTACGGAATGACAAGTTGATAATTTCCAAATACCATTATCATTAGCCCACACACGTTCACTGCTGGACAGCTCGCAACGACAACTTATTTATGTAAATACATTATTATGTAGCAAACAGCACCAATATACACATATAATCATCATCCGCCTATTGCAGTCCACTGCTGGGCGTAAGCCTTTTCAGTTGTTCGCCACTAAGAGCAAACCTCTGGAGGGATACCCAGAATCACCACGCTAGGCTTAGTTCCTCGCTCCGGTTACGCTGCTGCCCGTCATCGATCTGTGGTATTTAGCTACGCCTTCATTTGTGATGGTTATACCGCCACCAGTCGGTTGACAGCGACTCGTTTATTATTGAGCCGATTGCAGCGCGGGCAGGTGAGGTTGGCTTGGAGCGAAATGATGATAGGCCCTTTACATCCCTTCAGCTCCAATACAAACACATATCTCACAAATATTTGTACTGTACGGGGATCGAACGCGTGGCCACTGTGTAAGTGTCACCGTTTTCTACCACTGAACAAGACTGGTTCTTGCTTTTTGAAAGAAAGAAAGGTCGTAACAATAACAAATACACATCGAATGTTCTACGAACACTAGAGCCCTGTGTTACATAAAGCCGTCTACGTCTTCAACTGGATTGCTTGAATTTTTAAGGCGTTCTACGATTTTCAACATAGAGATGTATTATCTACTTAAGTTCTACTTAGAGTTGAACTCGCATAAACGTATCAAGGATAGAACTTGGCCTCATTTTGCGCTAAATGCTTAGCTCATGCATGATTGTAAAACTTCAGTTCTCGTTCTAAGAAAATGTGCAGTTAGGTTGAGAAATGGAGCTTCGTCGGAAAAGCTTTAAAATTTTAACCCGCTGGAAAATATGACTTACTTTAATTTTCAGTATAGGAAATAAGGGATGACGTCATTGTTCGTCTTTAAGATGATCCTTTTCCCCAGGATCAAGTGAAAGTATCGAGTAGAAATTCACATAAAATACTTAGGATTGCTGTCCTTTGAAGCTTTGAAAAAATAAAACTTCTTATCTAAAATTATCAAAAGATACACCAGTTTATGGCGAAAATTTTGACACTTACAAGGGAATCAAATCCTACATAAACACAATCTTGAAATTTGGTACCAAGCAACGTTTTATAGCACAGGCAAATGTATAATTTCAAAGTCCATAATTTTTTCTTGTATCATATAGCCAAAGTATATATAGTACGAAACCTTGAGTGCGCGGGTCTGATTCGGACTTTACAGATTTTTTTTTAAAAAGCTGCATCGGCACCGGCAGCCTAACCCTAGGCCAACATGACGGGGGCAACTGACAGGTGACGGTTAGTCACTTGCCCGAAGCGACTTGGGCTCCTCTTTCGCTTTCCGTACGAAGCCATTTTATCATGCTACTATAAAAATACATTAACGTACGTACCTGAAGTGTGTAGAGGAAGTACCGAGTGGGTAGACCTGGTACAAGACCTTAAAATGTGGTGCGCTTTGACGTCGGAAGCCAAGTACACTTAAGTAAGTAACTTCAAACTAACTTGACTTCAAACTCAGAACCTCCATTTTTTTAGTCGGTTAAAGTACTAAAACCTTCTCCTGAATGTAACAAATACTTTTCTGAAAACCGCGTCCAAATAGCTTTAGCCAAACGCGAGATAATCGCGGACATACATACATACATACAAACAATCGAACTGAGAAGCTCCTTTTTTTTGGAGTCGGTTAAAAATAAAAACAGCGTGTCTAACCGCCGTTCTATCTTGATACATTACAGCGTTCCAACCCGTCTTTAGGGCCAGTACTCATATTAAAAGTGCAATACAGCAATTTGTCTTACTATTTAATAAAGTGGCGGTGATACTTAATCTTATTCTAGTCTTTTTTGCTACCGCTCTCTGCTTAGTTCGCTTTATTCAAGCAATTAATTAGAGCAGGCTGTGCTTTTTGTCTTCGCTTGACTTTTGCTCGTCGTTGGGGGATTTTCGTTTGAAAGAAATATAAATGCGTGTAGCTGTGTAAACGAAGCGTATTTTATTGTTAGCTTAATTATCCTTTGTAATAAGGTCTGCTTGCATATTTATTTATTAATAAATATTAATTTCACGGTAAAACATTAGACAAAGGGCGGTTTTATTGAAATATGGACATTTTCTATCCTTCTCATTCCGTTGGTGTTGTTTTTTTATAGTGGCTCGACGAATGGCTTCTCTACGCCTGATGGAAAGCAATAGAAAATCCCAAGTCGCTGTGACAACTGTCAAGTAACTGGTCCGTTGCCACCGCCATGCCGGCCCAACTTTAAAGTTCAGAGGGGTTAGCCCCCCATGAGCTCCGGAAACCCTACTTACCGGCAGAAACACGACCCGGAGGTCATTTGGCTGCGGTATTCTCTAGGGTGGAGGTCCTTCCCCGGACGTGCTGCTCAAAACGAGCGAAGATTCGCTATACCCTACCTCTCTCAATGTCAAAGCCGACTAAGATAATGGGCAGCAGCGTCAACCTGAGTACATATAAAACTTACTACGGTCACCAACCCGCCAAGCAAGGTGACTAAGGCAAAACAGAATGTATAAAACTGTCCTTTAACTTTTTAACATAACGAAAAAACTTCATTCACTGCAAACTAAAAAAAAAACAACAGCAAAATCAAATTGGCACTTCAAACTGTCGATAGAGTATTTCACCGGAATGGTCAGTAACTTAACATATCGAATGCGTGGTACTGCGAAAAATATCTAGTGACATGTAAAACATTGCGAAAATGTGACGTAAATAACGAGCTGTCATTATGTAACACGTGCACTGATATATTCCACTGCTTCGTCGGCCTTTATAATCTCTATGCTGCCATTCCGTACTTTTTGGAACTAATTTTTTGTTGGAAAATAGGTGACGTGGTTGAAGTAGAAATGGGCGGGACACGTGGCACGAAGGAAGGGTGGAAGGTGGAGTTCGTGCATTACACAATGGTGGCCAAGGTAAGGTAAGCGAAGCCACTTACGTCAGCCCTCCAGATGGTCAAATGATATACAGTGGCGGGGAAAATCTTGGGTGATAGTAGCGCAGGACCGTGGTAAATAGCAATCAAGACAGGAGGCCAGCGCCCTGCATTGGTACCGATAATAAGGGCTGATGATGATAATGAATATTTTGTGCAATAAAAAGGGAATTGGACATATTTTATAAGTAAAAACTCAATGTACCTACTCAATACTGGTGTTGTAATCGAAACTTATACCGCACTAAACTGCGTGCCAAAGCATTCTATAGATCAGTACAAGTCCACTAGGATATAAAGTCAAATTTATCTCGCGGAGTGATGTAGGTAAAGGAGCGACCTATCATCTTTTCGATCTAAGCCACCCTCGTCTGCCCGTGATGCATCCTGCTGAATAACAAACTAGGCTCAGGCAACCACCTAGCGCATAACCATCATAATTGAAGGCGTAGCTATTTAGCAGTGGTATTTACCACAGGCCGATGACGGGCAGCGTCACTGGAGCAAAAAGCGACGCGATGCCAACCCACCTGCCCAGCGTGGGAATTATGGGTAAAACCTCCACATGTTTAACCAAAGTGGCGAACAACTGGAGAGTCCTGTGTCGTCCAGTAGTGGACTGTGGTAAGCTGATGATGGTGATTGTTGGTTATTTGACCTGTCATCTCACTTTGATCTCATTATCACATTCATGTTAGTTACCATAATTTCGTTACCAACAAATTTACACGTAACATAAATATTTACGAACCCGCAATAAAACATCTCACAACGGAACAATTAAGACTCGCCACGAGCTTTTCGCTGGTTGCTTGAAGAAAATATTGAAGAGGCATCTGCTTTCAGAAGCTAGCAATTACGGATTTCTGATACATTTCCATAGCATCCTGGACGTTTTTTTTTACATTAACTGCCAGTCTCATTGCGCTTTTTATCATAAGTAAAAATCTTTTGAAAATTTTCGAACACATATAATATTATTTTGTTGTTAAAAATGACATTTTCTTTTGCTGGGTGTAACTTTAACATTCTCAAAGGCTGGTAAAGTTAAGAGAGCTTAAATAAAGAACGTCATTTACTATTATTTCTTTGTGACCACATCATGACTTTTGCAATAAGTCGTATTGTATTTTATCAGACCCTTAAATTTCAATCCGGTGATTGAAAAATCTGAAATGAAGAAAAAAGACTGGTTATCAATTTGGCAGTGTTTTCTGTATTAGGACTTTTTGAACTGCCATTTCTATTAATTTTAAATATGGCTTTGAATCAAAGTCGAAAATATAAAATCAATTTTTACATTCACACATTTTTTGTAAAGCAATCCTAATCAAAGCCTCGTTACTATTCTTTTCAAAAGAAAGAAGGCGCTATGCAGATGTGATGAAAAAAAAAGGGAAATCCGAATGAACATTTTAATATTGAAACGAAGACTGGCAACCATTTCAATAAATTCTATTCAAATGAACGTAACTTTTCCAATCAAACCACCGATGTGCGTTTGTTATTTTGGAAACTTTATTTTTTATTTGGTGCAGAGAAAAATGAAGGAATTCCTAATGCAATATAACATTCCGAAGCGCTGTATTTTCTGTTTGCTGGCCACATCCAGATTACTTACCTTACATAATACAACTAAAAATTCTCCTATAAAATAAAACAACTAAAAATTCTCGCGTGGATATTAGATTTTCATATGTTTCGCGAAATTTTGAGCACATTGGGTTGCGTTGGTCTATAACATTTTGGAAGCAGTGCGGAGCTTTAAAAAACTAACAATAGACCAACGCGGATTATTTGTACTTTAAGGTGAACAATACTTTATACACAATCTGCCTCGTAGAGTTCAGCCAGCGTCTGTTTACCCAATAATATTTTATATAAATATATATATATTGTGAAGTGGCCTTCGAATTTATCACAAACAAACGAATCTTTGTTCATTATATCACTGTACAGATTAGTTTGCTAAAAATAACTCGATTTTGCAGCGATAAAAATGGAAACATGAAATAAAATTACCTTGCAAATAACACAAAGTTAGTGCACAAAACGAACTCCCGGAAATCGTGTCGCACTGTTCGTGATTCGTTAAAACTTTTCGTCGAGACGGAAATAAAATAACGAAGGAAAAATCTCGTCTCAGCATTCAACCGGCTTAGATGGGATTTGACACTTACGCTTAGCAAGCCATTTTGGTCTTTAACAGTGTGAAATTAATGGAAATACCCATTAAATCACCCTAATATAAGGAGCGTTGTCGAATTTTCCCGATTTATTTGTCAAGGTTTAAAAAAAATCAAATATTGTTAGTGGGTTTGTTTGTACAGAAATTCATCATCAACCTATCGCAGTCCACTGTTGGACATAAGCCTCTCCAGTTGTTCCCACTTTGGGCAAATATCTGCAGGCTTTGCCGATAATCGTCACTCGGCAGGCGTGTTGGTGATTCCAGGGCGTTGCTCCTTGCTCCGGTGACGCTGCTGCCCGTGTGTGGTATTTAGCTACGCCTTTAGTTGTTAAGGTTATACCTCCTGGGTAGGGAGCCGTCTCTGGAAAGTTAGGAAGTTGGCAGCCCGTGCATCGAAAAACACGCTAAGGATCTCCCCACATTTATCGACGCAAAATCGGCTGACGCCGGTCAAAAAGCCTTAATGTCTATGATATTATAAGGGTGTTACTACGTAATGCCATTCGGCGTCGGTTGCGACGCGTCGTCCGAGCCGAGCCGATGCGACGTCTCTCTGAAGTCTGAAGAAGAATAGAATAGTGCATCTGTGTTTGCATACACACAAGTGTGCACTTAATTAATATCCCCTGCGTAGTTGCGAGTCTTCTTAAACGTCCGGGGGTAGGAGTAATATCCCTCCCCGGACCAGAAGTGCCGCCCGCTTGTCATCTGCGGCTGGCCAGGGCAAGCAGGGATGTGGCCGTATGCTTCGGCGCTACCCGTGTCCCTGCTACTTGCTGCTCACTGGCGACACAGGGGGGTTTATTGGGTATGCCCTCCCATTTTGGGAGGTGTGAGACCGACACACCATGCCGACTTCCCCCAGAGCCGGCATAAAAGTGCCTAATGCATTCCCCTCTAGAAAAAAAAGTCTTCTTAAACGTTCGCCGATGATGTGGCTGTGTTCATAAAATTACTTATTATTGCACGAAAAAGAAATCATATCGGCTCTTTGAGCCCTGAACTTAAAGAAAACACCATGACTATACTTTTTACTACCTATATTTGTCGTTTACCATAAAAATCCGCCCTATGTTCCATGTTCATATCATATGTTACTTACTTATGTGTGCCATAAATAAACAATATTTATCACATCCCTCGGGAACTGTTACCCGGATAAAAGTATCATACAGTGAGGTCTACTTTCCGAGTACATTAGCAAAGTTTCGGGTCGTCATGGAACTTCACAATATACCTAATGCTAGCCGACATATATTATTATATATCTTAACTAATATTATAAAGCTGAAGAGTTTGTTTGTTTGTTTGAACGCGCTAATCTCAGGAACTACTGGTCCGAATTGAAAAAATCTTTTTGTGTTGTATAGACCATTTATCGAGGAAGGCTATAGGCTATATAACATCACGCTGCAGCTATTAGGAGCGAAGAAATAATGTAAAATGTAAAAAAAAAACGGGGAAAAAATAACTATTCCACGCGGACGAAGTCGCGAGCACTGCTAGTTATTTATACAAAGCCAAACATCGCTTGTGAATTAAGTGTAATATTTGTTTTTCTATATAATTTCCTTCTTAGAGGGTCGGATCGCAAATCTTAACTAATATTATAAAGCTGAAGAGTTTGTTTGTTTGTTTGTTTGTACGTGCTAATCTCATGAACTACTGGTCCGAATTGAAAAATTATTTTTGTGTTTAATAGACCATTTATCGAGGAAGGCTTTAGGCTATATAACATCACGCTGCAACTATTAGGAGCGAAGAAATAATGGAAAATGTAAAAAAAAAACGGGGAAAAAATAACTATTCCACGCGGACGAAGTCGCGAGCACAGCTAGTTATGGATAATTCAAGAAATCATCGTAGTTAACTCTAAAATTCTTTAATCATTTAGAAGGCAAGTCTAGATCGGATGTACGGATATGGTGAAAGTATATTAAATGAACATCGAAACCCAAAAAGGTTTTCAAGTGACGTTTTAACGTCATTAGCAACTGACTGTTAATGTATCGAACTAATAAAATGTATATGGCAGACAGTATATTATTATATTTTAAGTGTTAACAAGAACACAATTTTATTGTAAAGTTAAATCGTTTTTCGGACAAAACCGCAACGATTAATGACAGGAAATGTTCATGATAAATTCAACAAAATAATGAATATATTATTTGGTGCCGTTGATCAAAATGCATGTTTGGTGGGCATTTTGTCGAATCAGCTTTTAAGCTATATAATAGCGTACAATACTTGAACGATTATCCCACTGTTCATTTAACTGGCAAGCGGGTGAATATGAGAATACCTTTTATATACCAAAACTATTACTTTCATTTATTAATTTTATAAAACATTTTTTTAGTGCACACTTTTTTGTATTTTTATAGTCGATGATTAAGTCCGCAAGTACCTACATTTATTTGAAAAGTTTTGAAAGAAAGAAAGAAAAAACGTTTATTAGAGTCACATACAAAAAATGAACAAAGGAGTAGAAAAACAAACTAAATTACACTAAGGGACACTAAATGGTCCACTCAGCATGAGCCGAGGTATCTTGGTAAAAAACCTTGACGCTGGTCTTCCGTCTACGGAACCGGTGTCTACACCAAGAGGTCGGCTGGGCGCAGCGACAATAAAAAAACTGAAAACTAGTTTTAACTAAGTAGTTAAGAAAGTTTTGGACATAAAAACATCGGACAAAATAAAAAACTCGGAATGTTTGCGAGCTACTATTAGCCATTCCGAGAAAGTGTCTCTTGATTGGTATGGTCATTAAACCGGCACTATAATTATAAGTATTCCACGTGAACATTATTATTGTCTTTATTGTTATCAATCCCTTGGGTGGGCTCTCTGGATGGGCGCCCTGCGTAGGTCCACTGGGTTTGTCTCCCGGGTAGGTCTCTTAGGTAGGCCCCCTAAGGTAGGCTTACCCTTGATGGGCCCTCTGGGTAAGCCCCCCGGGTACCAATACTGATGTTGCAAATTCTTTTTAATGTATTTTATTAAGTTTCCAAAGCTTTTACTCGTTAGAATTGCATCTAAATATTGATCCACCAAGCTAGATATATTTCTTTAGAACTTTTGTATAACAAAGACAAAATATTGAATTTGTAACATCGCAGACAGAATTTATTAGATATTCTTAAAGTTTCGAAAGTGTAGGTAGGTACGTTTCATCAATCAGTATTTACATAAAAATTTCATCCGTACAACGATTTTCATGCTTGAAGTGTGGAAAGTTTTAGTTGAAAACATCTCGACGTGCAAAGGAACCCAAGACGATTGTCCGGTAAAAAGATAAAAAACTTTGATAATAGGATTCGTTAGTTGGTAGTTTGGTCGACAAAAGGTGAATCTGCCGTCATTTTAATACTATTCACTCAGTGTTTGGAGTTTTACTGCTTTTTATTCAAGTTGAATTATGCGAATTCGTTTTAAATGGCTTTACAGATAGATTCAACAGATTACAGACAAATACATTCTTTATTGTACATTTCTTAGCGATTTCTTTCAGAAAGAATTGCTGAAGAGGGGGCCTTATTATGATTATTATCTACTTTTGAACTATAACTGGCTCGATGGCTCATTTGGTAGCTCACCTCTGCCTTCTGAACCAAGGGTCGTGGGTTCAATCTCCGTACAGTATAAATATTTATGTGAATAAACATGTCTGTTTCTTGTATTGTACTGGGTGTTTTTTTTGTATAATATTTAAAAAAATGTATCTAAGTAAGTTTATAAGTTGTCTAGTACCCATAGTACAATTTTTTTTTTTTACATGACTACGATGATGGCCAGGGCGGCCTTGTCATCATCACCGGACTGTAACCCATAGTACAAGCTTCGGCTTAGTTTGGGGCTAGATTATGCTGTGTGGCCCAGCGTGATGGAGTAAAGACTCCATACAACCTCAAGAATTCTTACTCGCCCTTGCTCTTAGACGAGAGGTGGTGATTTGCATCCTTCATCCGTCACCGCACAGATAGAAATGATTCATTGCAGATTTCATCGGACAAATGCTTGAGCACGCGCGGTGGACATCTGACTAAACGTTTGACCCACTTAGGTTGAGTGTACGTGGAGCGTTGAACGTTGCAACTGAACTACAGCTTCAAACGATCGGAACTCCAAAATTCACGAGCCTAGTTGCGAAGGAACAAACTTAGGTGTAAAGCAACAACTGATAAACATAATTCATGTACCTAATTTATTATTTTTGCACAATACGAGTATACGTGATCATGTAATGTAAGACGCCCTCAGGCCAGGTGGAGTGACGATTTGCGCAGGACGGCTGCTTGCCAGCTTGCTGGATGCGAGAAGCCCGGGATCGAACAAGGTGGCGAACATTGGGATAGGCCTATGTCCAGCAGTGGACTGATACAGGCTGATGATAACGATGTTAAGATGCAATCTCGGTGGCTCAATTGGTAGTGACCCCTGCCTTCTGAGCCAAGGGTCGTGGGTTCGATTCCCACCCGGGACAAACATTCGTGTGATGAATACTTGTGTTTGTTCCGTGTCTGGGTGTTTATAATATGTATTTAAGTATTTATTTGTGGTACCTTCGTTGTTCTGATACCCATAACACAAGTGCTTAAGCTACTTACTTTGGGATTAGAGCAATGTATGTGATGTTGTCTAATATTTAATATTTATAATATTTATTTATTTATTATATTTAATCTAAAATGTACTCTTCCCTGTGCTGCGTCTCAGCAAACGCTTAACCTCAATGTTAAATGGCATTACAAGCTATGTATCACTACCCCATCGAACATCATCCTCATCATCAGCCCATTGCATTCCACTGCCGGACATAGGCCTCTCCAGTTGTTCGCCACTTCGGGCAAAAATCTGGAGGATTTACCCATAATCACCACGCAAGAGAGGTAGGGCATAGCGAATCTTCGCTCGTATTGAGCTGCCCGTCCGGGTAAGGACCTCTACCCTATACCGCAGCCAAATGACCTCCGAGTCGTGTTTCTGCTGGTGAGTAGGGTCTCCGGAGCTCGTGGGGGGTTAGGGTAGGGCCGGCATGGCAGTGGCAACTGACAGGTAACTAACCAGCTACTTGCCAGTTGTCACAGCGACTTGGGCTTCTCTTTGGCTTTCCATCAGGCGTAGGGAAGCCATTATGTCGAGCTACTATTAAAAAAAAACGCTTGGTATGCGGATTGGCGATCACTGGACGTAGCTCCTCGTCCTGTGGTACTTAGCTACGCCTTCTATCGTGATGGTTATACCGCCACCAGTCGGTTGCGAGAGATACGTTTAATATTCGGCACGATACACCAAGCAGGTTAGTGTGGATACGGAGCGAAAGGATGATAGGTCGCTCCCTTATATCGTGATGTCCAAGTATGATAAAATGTTTCTTAATCTTAGGAGCAGCGCAGAAGACAGACTATCCGTGACGTACTTTTTAGTCTGTGAAAATAGAACCTATGCAAATATATGCAGTAACGCACACGAAGCGCAAAAATCTGTGGCGGATTTTTCACAGACTTAACGCACACTAAGCACATCTTCGATCATTCTGTCGGCAGACCCAGACGCTCTTTTTAAATGTCTCTATCGCACAAAAAGTGTGCCTTCTGCGCTGCACCTTATTCTTTCCGATGCACGCGAGTGTATCAAGGCCAACTTCCTGCCTTACCCCTTACATATACGTTTGAGTCGTAAGCAAATTGCCGTTTCTTCGGGCGCACACTGCCCGCCCATCAATCGCCCATTTGCCAGAGCATCAATCACGGTCCGTCGGTCGCGTCTCGCGTTTCGCTTCTGACGTACGGTATCGGACGTTGCAGCGTAAGCTCTGTTCTCGACTTCTTGTCCGCTATGTAGATGTGACATAAATCACCAATGGTCAACGTGTATCCGATTCCAAGTCATATTGAAATACGTTTTATTGCGGAATCGTTGAAATTCCGATCTGTCATTGAATTCTTTAGACATAAGACGAACGTTGGTGAAGCTTTTTATAGGCGCGTCCTAAATTGCGGACGATCCGGAGATTCCAAAATCGTTTACTGGTCGAATCGATTTGGGAATGGAACATTTTTGAATTTGCATGAGTTTGAGCGCGGGAGATGCCTAGTCCAATGACTGATTGGACTGATTTAATAATATCCATCTATCTCTCTGAATATAATGTGCTATTTATATTACCTTTTTAGCCTTTTGAATCAAATTCCAAACAATCAGCTAATGTGAATTGCAGCAAAGAAGTTAAACTGCGGAAATTCCACTCCACAGAGTTCGTTGTTCCATCAAAAAATAAAAAAGTTGAAAATGTAAAAAGCACCAACATTTCCTTCGCTGCTAACAGGCAAACTGAAACAATGGCTACACGGGTCAACTCAGGAGGACTATTAAATCCAGAAAATTGCAACCACGCCTCGTTATGGCTAAAGTAGTGAATGTTCAGTTTTACTCTCAATATTTTACCCTTTTTTTAACATTGGAAAGTTTTATTTTATTAATGTCTAATTTTGAATCTTGGCTAATTTTGAACACAAAAGCAATACTATTTTTGAACTGGCATCATAGACAAAGTTTACCACAAACCTATCGAAATGTAAACATTCAAACTGATTTTCAGATAATATTAAACTTCAAAATAATCGTTTGGTAGCTTACCACTGTTTTTGATCCCGTTTTTGCACCCGGAACACAGGCAGTGTTTCCCCTCCGTGCCTTCCGAAGATTTACACACACAAACTTAAAACACTTGAAATTGTTATTGTGTAAATGGTGCACCAATAGATATTTCTTCTGGACTACGGACTTCTATTTATTTACCTCACAGCACAGAGGAGCCTTCACATTATTCAACCCTACATTGTTCATAATACTTAAATACCTCAGTTGACCTTCCATGTCAAAACCCTATTAGAATACGATCATTATGAGGTATAATAACTATTGGATTATGTAGTGAAACGAATAAAATAAAACCGACTTACAAATTGTGGTTCCATTGGCGTTTTAGTGTTAAAACCCGCTTTAAATTAGTTGAGAAAAGAATAGACTGCTGGCTCTGAACTCAATGGGATTTTGTGAATAGATGCATTCAGTTTATGCCACAAAACGGAATACGTTACGGCCGTGTACCGAACATCTCTGTGGTATAAAAATTGTGGAAATCCGAGAGCTTTAGGAGCACATGGGCTGGTATGGGCCTTTGATTTTTTAAAGGATTATTTTTGTCTTTGATTTCATCATACCGGCGTTTCAACCGGTCTTATTTTCTATAGATTTTTGTTTCAAAGAGTGACTCTATAGAGTGATAGTAACCTACCATTTTACCGGATATTTTTGTAATCCAGTAGGTAGGTACTTTTTATTGGTTATCTCTTGTCTCGCCTTTCGGGCTTTACTCAGCAGGATTTATTGAAAACCAGCGTAGTTACGGCTAATATCCTGAGTGAGGCTCTTTTATAAAGGACGTCACAGCAACGCAGTGTCCGGTCTTTAAGTATTGTGTATTTCTTTTCCTTTTTTGTGTTTTTACTTCTTTTGTTTTCTATTACATAATGTAGTTTGTGTTTTGCCGATGTGTTGTTGTAATGTCCAGATGATAAATACATCTTATTCCCTAACGTGACGCGTCTCAAAGGGGCACGTGACAAAGCCATACACTACCGTTGTATTTGTACATTCGGTTCACCGTACAAACGTAACACACAAAGTTTGTTACACGTCTCTCGGGGACTGTTCATTTTCCCGGAATAAAAAATAGCCTGTCACCCTCCAGCCCATATACAATCTCTATGCAAAAAATCACGTCGATCCGTTACCGCATAAAATAGAAACAAAATCAACTAACCTAAACTACTTCTACTAGTATCTTACAATTAATATAGATATCTATAGATTTATTTATATTATGTATTCTTATGTATATGTTTATGTCTATACAATATATAACTTGGTTTATTTATGTACTTATGTTACCTATTTATAATGTATTTAATAGTAACTGTAGATAGACTTGCATCAGGATTCCCATCTCTTTATTGCTTAAAATAATAATAAATACTCGTGTTAGAAAATCCCCACTGTCGTAACTGGTCACAGGCCTCTTCAATTGTTCGCCGTTTCGACCAAACACCTGGAGACTTCACCTATAATCGCCACGGTGCGCAGGCGGGTTGGAGATCGCACGGTTTAGATCCTCGCCCCGGTGACGCTGCTGCCCGTCATCGCCCTGTGATATTTAACCACGCCATCAATTGGGATGATCATACCGCTCAGTCAGTTTCGAGAGCGTCGTCTGTTATTCGACAGGATGCACCACGGGCAGGTGAAGGTGGCTGAGAGCGAAAAGATGATAAGTCGCGCCCTTACATTTCTAACTACTGTTACTAGTTCCTAGACCAAACTATATAGAGTTAAATAGACTAACCCTTCGAATCAAATTCAATGTGCAGTGACATTTCCAGTCACAAAAAAGTCACTATTTACTTAGCGCTCAAGATAACTTTCCTCCAAATCACATCAAAGCTTTTCCATACAAATGTTCCCTTTGCCGTCTCTGAAGAACTGAAACGAAACTGTTCAAAGTAAATCGACGTATCTTCTGTTGTATTTTTCAAATCTCATAAATATTAAATCTCTTTGGCAAGAATGGGATGCATTAAAATTCATCGTATGAGGTATATGAAGGTGCTTTCATGTAAAGTCCTTGCTTACTTGATACTTTTCTTTGACAGCTTTGGGGAAAAATGTTTGAAGTGAGTGGCTGTAATCATTTGTAGATTCCATATAAAACAAGATGCTTTCATTACATTTCAGTTCAGTAAATGTTCATTGTTGCTATATGTGTAGGTACCTACTTTTAATACTAAGATTTGAGATTTCTTGTGCGCCGATAGTAGCATTTACTTATTGTATGGCAACATTTCAGAATCATGTCGGTATACTATACTGATATAATATGGTATATGTAGATACGTACATATTCTTAATATTTGTATCTAAGATGCCACTACGCTGTGGTACTATATAAAAAAAACATTACCCTTCAACCTTCAACAAATCTGAGCTACATCAACTGAAAGGTCTGAATCACTTGAAGTGCTACTGAGATAACTTTCTACCGCGGTCGGGTAGAAAGAGATAGATAGATCCTATTTAATGCTCTTTAACAATTTAGGCGGTCTTATCGCTATAAAGAATGCTTACCCTCACGCCGAATAAGATAAAGGTAATCATAATAATTATGTTATCATTTTGAAAAAGCAATCACATAAACATTATCCAGGTTAAATAAACCGTTCGCACTAAAAACGATTAAACAATTAAAGTTTCACTCATTAAATCCCACAATGGCTGCGATGACCAACCGACCTATTAGGGTGTTATCACTTTTGGTATAAACTTTGGGGCAGCAAAACGTGACCACTATTACGTTGAGATAAAAGTCATCAAATAAAATTGTTTCAACCCGTTTAACTTTAAACAGGGCTTAGATCAGCTTTCTTGTTAAATATGTTCACACGTCATCATCATCAGCCTGTCGCAGACCGCAGCTGGATTTCTCCTGTTGTTCGACACTTTGGTCAAACATCTGGAGCATTCAACCATAATCGCCGCGATGGGCAGGCGGGTTGGCGATCGCAGGGCGTAGCTTCTCGCTCCGGTGACGCTGCTGCCGTCATCGGCCTTTGGTAAATACCAAAGCTAAATAGCTTCGACTTCAATTGTGATGCTCATACCACCACTATTCGGTTGCCAAAGCCACGTTTGTTATCCGCAGGATGCACCAGGGGCAGGTGAGGGTGGCTTAGATCTAAAAGAGTATGGGTCGCTCCTTTATATCTCACGTATATGGACAAATTATTATGGTTTCTCATTACCTTAAGTATAATTATGCATTGTAGGCTCAATAGAAAATCTAAGGAAGTGTAGTTATAAAACAAAAGTAAATAAATAAGTATCCGTAACTATTAGATCTTAAAGTAATCGTGATGATATTCCTGATCCTTACCATTTTAAAGAATAGGTTTTTTAAATATAGTGTGGTCATAGGGTTTGTCATACTGCTATTCGGATACATGGGAGTAATGAATAAAATAATAAATATCTAATAAAAATTATTTCTTTTCTTCATAATCTGTCGGTAGGTACATAAAGTTTCGTCAGTCATAAAGCACATAGATTGTGAGAGACTGGTGTCTGAGTTAGGCTATAAGTCTGTGTTACAGAGCACCAGCATTCTCCTCACTCGATGTGGACATTACAGATAGGTATAATAATGTAGCAGACAGAGAAGAGAAATATATAATTATTGTTAATTGAGTGTGATTCATTAACATCAACCATCTGCCCTATATGTCTTAAAAGTTATTAAAATTACCTAAAAAGAGATGCTTCCCTTTTAAGACGTGCTGTAATTAGAAGCACTGGGAACTTAGCCAAATAGCAGACTCGATTTTTTCTTAGAGGCTTTTTAGCAAGTGGTGCTGAAATAGCATTTTTGACCAAGCTGTGCTTAGCGACACTTTGCTGACATACAAGCTGACTAGGCTTTCTGGTATAAAATAGCAAGCCATTCGAGCTGCGTGAAGCGAAAAACATGGACCCTAACAAAAATCCTGGAAGCTAGGGTTGTTAAAATTTACCGAAGAATAAATATTTTTGAACGACTCATAAAAATGATTATCATCAACTATTTACCGAATTGTACATTTTATCAAAAAAAATTGCCGAAGAGAAAGCATGCATTAACCCCTAAAGAGATGGTAATCGTGAACATCTTAGAGATACATTCAATATCAAAGTTATCATAGTTGTTTGTGTCGTTGGTTCTTAAATATTTAACTAAGCCGAAGCTTGTACTATGGGTGCGAGACAACTGATAAACTTACTTAGATACATATTTATGTAAATAAATACATATAATACATAGTAAACACCCAGACCAATACAAACAGACATGTTCATGCACACAAATTAATGTTTGTATGTGCTGTGTGGGGATCGAGCCCACAACCCTTGGCTCAGAAGGCAGAGGTGACTACCAAATGAGCCATTGGGCCAGTCAAATTTCTACTATTTTAAATCTTTCTAAAGCAGTTATCTTAATCAGATTTAACATTTTTTATATATTGTATAAATACACAGCTAAAACTACATATTCTATAACAGCGACTCATCTTCCGCCACTATATCTAACTCTCTCTTTATATACTCGTATCTCTGTACATTTTCAACCAATAGTTAATTCACTTTCTTACCATTATCTTCATCAATATTAGTAACAATCATACAATTACTATTTGTCCTTTCTTTATTAAGGAAAATTTGATATTAAATTTATTCATACATCGTCAACCCTCACTTCCGTTGCGTCCATGAAAGGCAGTTTTTGGGCCGCACCGATTAGTCTAAGCGAGCCGTCACGATGTTTCTCTTTAACTACCACAGTTTTAACGCGCCTCGTGAACTTTGCAGGGTTCATTTATACGGAACTGCACCGCTGCACTTTATACTCTTTATGAATAAACGTACTTATATGTGAACTATGCTAATTTGTCCTTTTTGCTGCAGCGGTATGGAAGTTGGGTCTTTCGTAATTTTATAAGCGATCACCTATCATTCTGTATGTCACTTATATCGTGTGTAGTCTTAAGCAGTCGTCTAATTGGCGGAATGTCCGAAGGCTTCGGATTCAACTCTCGGTTAGGAGAAATTGGGGATTGAAAATATGAGTAAACAAATTATGACTTTTCAAAACTGGCTCCGATCTGGGTATTGGTTCTTGCAGTTTCAACCATTATTTGTTAGTCAACGTACAAGATAAAACCATTACTTGAGGCCAGGTAGTCGATTGATACGATTGGCCTATCGTCTACAGTAAATGTGTCAGTTAAACTGACGTAAAAAGGTGTTATTTAGTTATTGTTAATCTTCAATCATATAAAATGAATTATGTCATTTACCATACCAGTATTCAAATATTTCGCAATTTGTATCTAAAATTATTTTCTACTCTATAATGTACAGTTGCATGACGTGAATACATACGGTACGTAAATCAAAATAGCGTACAATAATGAACTTCAGCTTATACAAGGATTATTCAATGGAATATTCCAAGGAAATATCAATTTCTCTCTGCTCTCACATTTGAAAACAACACAGAGTTGCCCAAACAGATATTCAGGTTTGCCCACAAACTTAATTTATCAAATGCTCTGTTACTTTTGGGAATACTAGATTTGCGGAGTAGGGATATCCTTACTCATATGAGTCCGAGTTTAGTGTAACTACATTCAGCAAACATAGATGCATAGATTTGATTAATAGAGATAGATCATCGAAGAATAGTTTGAGCAATTCATATGAACATTTGTAGATATATTTTAACTCATCATCATCATCATCAGCCTATTTAATTGCAGTCCACTGCTGGACATAGGCCTCTCCAGTTCGCCACCTAGGGCAAACTTCTGGAGGATATACCCATAATCGCCACGCTGGGCAGGCGGGTTGGCGGTCGCAGGACATAGCTTCTCGCTCCGGTGACGCTGCTGCCTGTCACCGGTCTATGGTATTTAGCTACGCCTTCAATTGTGATGGTTAAACCGCCATCAGTCGGATGCCAGTACCACGTTTGTCATTCGGCAGGATGCACCACGAGCAGGTGAGGTTGGCTTGGAGCGGAAAGATGATAGGCCGCTCCCTTACATCCCCAAATGGCTCAACATTTCCTAAAATACTATTTTCACCAAGCACCAGTGAAAGCAACAGTCTAGATAAATCCCTTCAAGATTGGAGCTACGAAGGGCACTTAGGTTAACCAAGAGTAAGCTTCATTTGTGGTTAAACAAGAAATATGGTAATGAACTGTGAACAGCAAGGCCATTGTGCGCACATCGACCAGAACAGTAAAGATTAAATTTACAACCGCTCTCGTGTTTCAACCGATCGTAAAGTATAATTTACGCTTGTCACAACTACGGCTGGGGGCATACTAGAGTTTATTGGGCGATTTCTTTTGTTGGGTGATACTGCTTTTTATTTGAGCTGTGACGGTACAAGAATTTAAGTCGAATTAGAACTTATTGGGTGGAATTGGCTCAAAAGTTGTTAGTGTAAGTTACGTAGGTCCTGTTTGCAAAAAGTATGAAAGGTAGGCCAAGATACATATACAAAAATTGAGATAGAACTACGTATATGCATTTATCGAACATCATACGACGCGACGTCTCCTAGACAATGTTTGGGTAGAAGATAACAAAATAAAAAGTGTAACTTCAGTAGGCTTTCCGAATGCCTTATGGTATGCAATATGGTAAAAACCGCACATTGCTGGAAACTAAATTGTATTAAGAAAAACTGCCAGTTTTCTAAGTTAAGTTCAGTTAATAAGATCAGGTGATAAAACTAACAAATGTAAAAATATATATTTTGTATAATACAGGTGTTAAAATATTTTCTTTTCAAGTAGGTACCTAAATTGCTCATAGCTGGGAAGACTTGAGAAGAAAATGTTTCCTTTTTTGTAATATTTATTTATTTATAAGCTCCAACTAACCTTGAATTCAAGTAATATTAGAGGAAGACCAATTACGTATTTAGTGAAAAAGAAAACGAAACCGATTTTGCACATCAGACGTTGCTACTATGGATGTTTTTTTCCTCCACATCAATTATTTAACAATACGCTTACCAACCCCTAATGTGGCATCACCATTAGCGTAAGCATCTTCGGAAGGGTTTCCCTCACAACAATGTAAGATGTTTTACTCTCTGTTATTTCCTCGGTTTATGATGAGGAACGAATATGAGCAATGTGGTCTAGTCGACACGTGTATTATAATACCGATGCATATACACATATGTTAGTACATCCTCTTGCTCTTTAATTTTATAGGCTTCTTAGAAAAAAGTTTCTTAATAAAGTTTCCGTAATAATGTCTAAATACCACAGACCGATGACGGGCAGCAGCGTCATCGGTGCGAGAAGCTACGCCCTGCGATCGCCAACCCGCCTGCCCAGCGTGGCGATTATGGGTATATCCAGATGTTTGCTCTAAGTGGCGAACAACTTGAGAGGCCTATGTCCAGCAGTGGACTGCAATAGGCTGATGATGATGATGATGATGAATAATGTCTAAACATTATTACAGAAACTTCCTTTTAAAATGGGGTACGCTTTAATATTCCTGATGACCACACTCTAGGCGGGCTGGCGATCGCAGGGCATAGCTTCTCGCTCCGGTAACGCTGCTTCCCGTCGTCAGATTGTTCCGGATGATAAACATAATTATATTGTTTTACTTGCATTGAACGTAACTTTCACTGCCTAAAACATCTTGATGTGATAACTGAACATAAAATGGTGTCGTAAGTTTCGACCCTAAAAGCTATAAAGTTAAACGTAACTCCCGGACCAGTATCAAATTTATCAGCGTTGAACAAAGTTGTAAAGTCGAAATACCTCCGATATCAAGATATCGCTCGCTTTAAAGAAAGTTTTCTTTAGAAACAACGATGCCTCTTCAGTAATTTTGGCAACATCTGACATTCCAAGTTGGCGAAATGCCAAGGACGTGACGTAAGATTTTATATTGTCCTTCCCCAAATATGAGACAATTTCCTAAATTGTCTTATTAAGGAATATTCAATGCCAGATAATAAATTCATTCAGAGGCTTTTAAAACTAGGGCACATTAATGTCACGAGTCCTGTTAAATCATCATCACCATTGGATAGGTGAGAATGACTTGGACAGAAAAGATCATGGGTCGGCCCTTAATAAGAATCAATTACCGCCGATCAAATAGTGCATTTCATAATGTCTTCTAGATTCTTACCTCAGAAAATTAAAAAAAAAAATAGAAATGTTTTGGTATCTTCATTGTGTGTGTATATGTGAATTTAACAAAAGGCTGGGGTCTCCTTTTAATTATAATACCTAGTTAGGAGACTCTGAAATGAAACTTATGTCTTCATTATAACAATATATTGTCCATATATTGTCCAGACCGTATTCGGCCACGGCGACTATTATTCCAGGGAGCGTCGTTGGTGTGCTCTGAGGTGACTAACATAGCCGATTTTGTTGACAAAGTTCGGCCACAATCTATGCATGTTAGGACACCTCCAACTATATTATAAATTATGGCCGCTGGTTTTCGGGTCTTCAGCTCATCTCGCTTGTTATCGAGCGCTATTATAACAATAGTTATAATACAAATAATATGGACGGTAATATAATTAACTATTCGTAATGAAACGGAATCTTATTTGTATAACTGCTCCACGATGTTTTTATTCACAGAAAATACCCGTTGAATTGCTAAAACATTAATAATAAAATTCAGTATAAGTAAGTAGATAATAATCTTTGGACGGAGTCTGGAAAACGCTTTCTCAAGAGTTAATTTATTATGAGTAATTCTTGTTTCTATCTCGCGGAAACAGCATCGTGGCTGTTTAATTTTGGCTTGTTTTTTATTCTTGTAATAAAATATGTAAGTAAGGTAATTTTTTACTAAGTATAAAATACTTTTAAAACATAATTGTTTTACATTGCTTAGAGATTTTGGAAACCGCAACTGCGATTAAGAAATTCATAGAATATTTAGGTTATACGATTTTTATAAGTCAACGGCTACTTACTTAAAGTTACTTTTCAAACTTAAGAACTTTTGCTAGGAACTACTACGATCAATAGGAGCAGAGCAGTAGAGTGAAATGTTGGAAAAACGGGAGATTTTTTTATCTGTATGCTTGAACGCGCTTCAAGCAGAAACTACTGCATGAAATTGAATGCGGTTTTCACTAATGTATTGCTAGAAGTCTATTAAAAATTTAAGCATCATTTAATGAAAGTCCGTTGTTTTTGAAACCCGATACCCACGCGTGCGACGCCGCTGGCACAGCTAGTAATACAATAAAGACCGTATGGTTCGGTCCATGTTGTCGGTACAGACAAGTTTGAAGTGAGCACATAAGTAAACATTAAATATTATGCCTGCACCGGTCGGTACCGACCCGCACAGATTTGTCTGTACCAGAATCCAGTATCTTTATGTAAGCTTGACTGGCTCGGTGGCTCAATTGGTAGTGACCCCTGCCTTCTGAGCCAAGAGTCGTGGGCTCGATACCCACCCGGGACAAATATTCGTGTGATGAACACTTGTGTTTGTTCCGTGTCTGGGTGTTTATATTTGTATTTAAGTATTTATTTATGATACCTTCGTTGTTCTGATACCCATAACACAAGTGCTTAAGCTACTTACTTTGGGATTAGAATTAATTTAGAATGATGAATATGAAATCTACAACACACATTTTTTTACTATTGTATTATATTTTTTTTTTTTTTTTTTTTTTTTTTAATTTATTTATTGGCTAAACATTACATTAATATATCAAATTAATACAGTATTCGAAAACCACTGAGGTTTATATTGATACTGCTGATGTTCGCATCTACACAGTGAGTGAAATAATTATTAAAATTTAAAGAACTAAGTTATACAATCAATTATTTAACTCAGGGTTTGGTTTGAGTTGAGTCAATAAGTACGCTTTCAATTTATTTTTAATATTACTCGGTGTGATATTCTCACGAAGATTTTCGGGTAGTTCGTTAATAAGTCGCGGAGCGAGGTAGGCCGCGGTGCGCTGTCCGTACGAGTTGCTCGCGCGGCCAGTGACGAGCCGGCCCGCCGCCACAGCCCGAGTGTACACAGGATGATTGCATACTATTTTTAATGATTCGTCAAAAAAATATTGTTTTAGAAAAATGTTTTTAAATTGTGTGTGGATAGGTAAGACTTTACAATGTTTAAAAAGGCCAGATTCATCATTACTAAATTTATGTTTAATGTTACCGGATACTATGTTTTTAATGATTTTGTGCTGAAGTGCATAAATTTTATTCAGATACGTCTTATATGTACGACCATAGCTTCCCAAACCATATTGCACATATGATTCTGCCAAAGCGTTATATAACATTAATTTAACCTTGAATGGTATGCGATTTTTTAGAATGATAATATTTGCTAGGAATTGTCTCAGCTTGGTACATACGTAATCTATATGCTTTTCCCAATTGAACTTGTCATCAATAGTCAAACCAAGATATTTTATGCTCTTTACAATTTCTATCCGTGGACAATGGCACATGCCGTTATACGGGGTATGAAGACAACTGTGGTTGTGGGCTACTAAGCAATCAATGGGTACATGTTTCAAGTAGGGGGATTTAATAACCATGAGTTTTGTCTTATCGCTATTAAGTACTAAGCCCGCATCGTGACACCAGCGTAGTAGCGAATTTAGATCTGCTTGCAACAGGTTGCGAGCTATTTGTGGATCTTTAGCCGCCACTAGTAAGCACGTGTCATCTGCGAATTGAAAGCAGGTGCTGTTAAGAAGACACTTACTCATGTCATTTACATACGACAAAAAGTGTAAGGGCCCGAGTACTGACCCTTGGGCCGTGCCTACGGTTGTATTAACTGATTTACTTAGTGATTCGCAGACTTTGACGGTAAACTTTCGATTTTGGAGATAGTTTTCGCACCATTTCAACATAGGGCCACGTATACCACATCGACTTAGTTTCGCGATCAGTTGCCCATGCTGCAGTGTATCAAAAGCACGTGAGAAATCAATAAATAGTGCTAATACAGTCTCTTTTTTGTTTAAGTGCTTATTAACCTCATCTGTAAACCTAGATAGTAAATCAGTCGTTCCCTTACCCGCTTGGAACCCGTATTGATTCGGATAGATAACCTGTTTATTTGCATAAAAATTGTTAATTTGTTCACATACGCATTTTTCCACTATCTTATCTATTACGGAGAGTAATGTAATTGGACGATAATTTGAGTATTGATCCCGTTTACCTTTTTTGTAGATCGGCCTAACACATCCTATTTTTAAGTCATCTGGATACTGTTCAGATTTTAGACTACTGTTTATTAGATTTGCTATAGCTATGCATGCATCAGGTCCCGCCATCTTAATGTCTGATACTTGGATACCATCCAGACCAGGGGCTTTATTTGAATTTAATTTATTAACAATTTTCAAAACTTTGTCACTTGAGACTTTTTGAAACTGCAAGCTACAATCAAGTTCCGGTTCATCTATTTTGGGGGCCCAAAGTCGTGTACTGCAGTTGGGTACTATATTTTTGACCGCGGACTCGAATTCAGATGCAAAGTTCTCAGATATAGTTTTTGAGGTAAGTCCTTGTCCTTCGAATGCCCTAGTTATGGCCGCATCGATTGATAGTGTCACTCGTCCTAGCATTTGGTTTATTATTTGGTACACTTTTCTACTGTTTTTAAAGTTAATATTTATTTGATCCAGATAAAATGCATTCCTTCTTCTTTCTAAAATATTATGTATTTTATTACGAATTCTATTATACTCTAATCTTATTATAGGGTCATTTAAACTTTTTTTCCAGGATCGGAATAACTGGTCACGTTTTTTACATAGGCGAGAGATATTATCGTCAATCCATGGCATTTTAAATTGAGTGACCTTATTTTTCCTACTGTAATTGCGTTTTTTAATGGATGTTGCGTTTTTCGTTGCATTATGAAAGGAGTCGCGTATAAAACTATAAATCTCGTTGGATGAGCTCATACAATTTGTCGACAGCCAATCTACTTTTCCTAATTCCTCACTCAATATATCATAATTAATTATACGTTTAGGATCATCCTGTATACGCCCGGGCGGCGCGGCCGTCTCGCCAACGCAGGCAAGAATAATAGCCCGGTGATCGGCCAGTACAACATCTAACACCGCCGTGCATATGTATTGATAGTATGTAACTGAACTCCAATTAGTATACAAAGTGGTCTGGAATAGCCAGCGGGCTAATAACATGACAACAATAGACCTTTGTTATAATTCTATTGGAATGAGAGAGCATTCAATTGGCTGTGTGAATTACCTACTAACCATTGGTATATAGCCTTCATGATTTCTAGTAGTATTGTTTGACTAGCGTTTATTCATAGCGAAAGTATCTTTATTACTTTCATGAATGTGCTCTAAGAGAATAGAAACAAAAAAAACTTAGGAACACTATTCCCTATTATGAATAAACCTAAAAGTACCTACTAAAATATGTCTGTAATACTTATAAGACCCCTCTTTTGCATCGGTAGTTAAAAATAAATGCTAAACGTCCCCATATTTCATTATAAACGCATTACAAAAAACAGCCAGGCACTTAAAACGTAACAGACGCGAAACCAACAAAAATAGATATCAATTTTCGCTTGGCTCTCATAAAGAAAACGTTGTTTCCCTTAGAGGGGTCGTTAAATTATACGCAACATTTAATCTCGTGAACACTCTAGAAGCGAAAATATTCAGTACTTATCCTGCGACCCTTGTTTAACTTTCCCTTTTGTAACGAAGGCTGCTCATGAATTTGTTTGGACATATCTCTTGAGTCAAAGGCGCTTCGAAGATTGCTTGAGATATTTTCATGCGAACGTTATCAAACAAATTGACTGAAAATGTCTCCCTCATGCGACTTTAAACTTTCACGTTGTGATTGGAAGCCTCGTAACATTACCTTGATTACTATTTCATGACTAACGTCAATTACATTTCCTGATGGTGTAATAAGTTGCTAGCTCGTGATTAAAACCAATGTGTATCCTTATAATAATAAATCCATGTGTATATCTTATATCTATTCAATGTTAGCTCGATACATTATATTAATCCCAGATGAAAGGGCCTATCATCTTTTCGCTCCAAGCCAACCTCACCTGTCCGTGGTGCACATGGTGCCTCTTCATTCATAGTGCGAACGCCTAAACTGTGGAACTCTTTACCAGAAACGTGTTCTCTGGAAGATATAATCTTCAGATTTTCAAGGCAAGAGTGAATCGGTTTTTGTTAGGTGAGCGCGCTCCATCTTAGGCTTCAACATTGCATAACATCAGGCTAGTTAGGGTCAAGCGCTACCTATTCACTTATAAAAAAAAGCGTCCCGACTACGAAACCGACTTGTAACCGGTCGTCCCTCTACTCAAAACATAAAACGATATATAATAGAGACTTCCCATCAATGCACTAAGCCGAAGCTGGACGCCCACCAGAGAGCCTTTAGCAGTGTTGATTAAATTTTTCTATAGAGGGAAAACCACACTAGTCCGCAAAGTCAACGGTCTCAAGTTAGAGTCGCTCACGAGAGCTCTTAAAGAGTAAAATACACTGAAAGTAATAGGTTTTGATTTTCAGAATAAGCAACCAAAAGTGATATTCAATACATTTTAACAATAATAATCCCCCTTCGCTAACGTGATACACGAGTAGGTGTCTAAGGAAAATCGTAAACAGACACAATAATTCGAATTATCGTCGTGAAACTTTTCGCACGCTGAGTTTTGGAGCGACGGGACGTAGTCTAAATTTAGAGAATGTCTACGTCCCACACAGGTAATAATTTGACTAGACATTGACTAATTTGCACCATTTCTGCTTTGTTTTATATATAACTGTAGGTACTTTGTTTTTTTAGATCCAAACTGGTAGTCAAAAGTCGGGATACGCGACGTTATGGGTAAGGCCTCCAGGTGTAATCCTATCATAAAATTGGTTTATTTTAGCTTCATTTTGACTCATCACGTCATCACCATCAACAGTAGGTATATCGCAGCCCACTACTAGACATGTCTCTAGTTATTCGCCACTTAGGGAAAACATCTGGAAGATATACTCATAGTCACCACGCTGGGCAGACAGGTTGGAGATCGTAGGGCGTAGCTTCTCGCTCCAGTGACGCTGCTGCCCGTCATCGGTCTGTGGTATTTAGCTACGCCTACAATTGTGATGGTCATACCGCCACCAGTTGATTGCCAGCGCCTCGTTTGTTATTTGGCAGGATGTACCACGGACAGGTGAGGTCGACTTGGAGGGAAAAGATGAAAAGCCGCTCCCTCACATCCCCCAGCAGTAATTTATTTAAAATACTTTTTGTTAGCATGCAATAAATTTTCAGTTTCCGATTACGAAATAATGCATGAATTAATCACGTTGGGATTTCACAAAGTATCTGATTGAACCGATAGGTACGCTCTGACATCAATGGGGATCAAAATTAATGTCTCATAAATTGTTCGTGCGTTTACATCGGACATTATTATAGTGATAACGGTAACTTGCCATCCCAGGGCGGCGTTTAGCGCACACTGAGGTCATCTATCGATAATCGAACTGTCTGTAGATGACCTCGAAAATCATTAATAATAGGGATGTTTCCAGGGCCAAAATAATTACATTTTATTTAGTCCGTATTTTAGATTATAAAAATGTATTGGACACTTTTTTCCTTTTTTCATTTAAACAAAAAATAACAAAGATACAAGGCATTAAAATGTAGGAGTGTGGGTCTTTGACGTCACTAAATTTTTCAAGTTGCAAAGTCTCCAAGGTCCACATCTCAAAAGGTTTACGAATTATTTTTTTACCGCGAACGGCTAAGGCTAGAGAGAATATCACTATTCCAGGCCACATCATCATTTAACGTCGGGTGTGATTGTGGACTATCAAAAGCAATGTCAACATTGGGCTTCGATACTATCGAAGTAGAATCGATCATTACTCGATCACTTCGATAGTATCGATATAATATTATCGTGGTGATACTTAGAACAAATAGTGTATTCTATATAGATACTGTCACAATCGATGCTCAATTATCGATAATCGTGGCAACACTGATCATGTGGACATATGCCTGGTTTTATATCCTGTGTATTTTGCGTATCAATCATTAAATTTAAAATATTTATGGAGTCCAGTCTTATCTGTTATTTCGTCATTTTAAATTATACCGAGCAATAAATTAGCCGAAATCTCGTTGAAATATTTTTTGGACTATTATAATAATAGTGGGTAAGTTTCGGATACCCTCTCCGAATTATGAATACAGAAACTGATACAAGACACTAGATAATAAAAAAAAATATATATTTATCGCCTTTAGAGGCTCTGGGCACCATAGTTTCCTATCAGTTGCCGCCACCACGACCCGTGACGTATTGATACGTCGATCACTAGGACCGCTCAGTACATAAAAGTAGGACATGAAATAAGTGTAGTAGACACTAATCCACATATGAAATAAGCATGAACAATAAAGTAATGAACGATGTGTTTAGTTTATATATCGGCTCGCTATCCTCACACAAACACGTTAAAGACGTGTTTGTGTGAGGATGGCGGCGGTGGGACACAGACTGACTGTCCCCCCACGCCGCACCTTGCGTGAAGTGTAGGAACGAGACGACAGATGTCAGTGTCAGATGTCAATGTCAGATGTCAGTGTCAGATGTCACTGTCAGATGTTTGACAGTGTATGTAGCTGTCTGTGTGTCTGTTTGTATGTTCGTGCATGCTACATCCTCAACGATATTTGCGCTACAAGCATGACCGAAATCGTTTATTTGAGTTGCGTCGACAGTAAAGTCAAAAGTACACTGCCAAAATAAGTGATTTTAGTTTATCTCGCGTCATCATCATCACAATCAGCCTATATCAGTCCACTGCTGGACATAGACCTCTCCCAATGTTCGCCACCTTGATCGGTCCCGGGCTTCTCGCATCCAGCACCTGCCAGTCGACTTGCGCAAATCGTCACTCCACCTTGCCTGAGGGCAACCTACATTACGTTTGCCGAGACGCGATCTCCACTCCAGAACTCGTTTACCCCAACGGTTATCGGTTCTGCAGCTGATGTGGCCAGTCCACTGCCATTACAGCTTACCAATCCAGTGAGCTATGTCGATGAGTTTGGTTCTCTACCGGATCACCTCATTTCGGATTCTATCCCTTGCGCGCTCGCGTAGTTTGTCGCAATGTGCCACAACTCTTGCGGCGGATGACGGCATCGGGGGAGACCTGGCGAGTAATAAAACGGCGGAAAGAGATATATGAGTAGATGCGCCTGCTATACGGCGTTAATAACGCGTCGTACACCCTTGCCTTGGGATGTAAGGGAGCGGCCTATCAACTTTTCGCTCCAAGCCAACCTCACCTGCCTGTGGTGCATCCTGCCAAATAACAAACGAGGCGCTAGCAACCGACTGGTGGCGGTATAACCACCACAATGGAAGGCATACCTAAATACCACAGACCGATGACGGGCAGCAGCGTCACTGGTAAACCTTATCCGCATTATCGATTTGGCAATTTACAACTCTCACAAATCCGCCGAGGATTTCACACGAAATCCGTTTGATTTATAGAATTACAATGTGATTGTGTATTTACAATTTAACGGTGACATATACCTACATAGCCGTTAAAGGAGAAAGTATGTCAAGATAGCACCGCACCACTCAGGCCATTGGCCCCATCTTGGAATAGTGGATGCGGCGCCCCCACGGGGTGGTGACGTACCGGCTGACCCAGGTCCTCACGGGACATGGATGTTTCGGCCGGTACTTATGGAGGATCAGGCGAGAGCCTCCGGGGGGAGGCGGCATGAAGGTGCCTAATTCATTCCCCTCTAGAAAAAAAAGAGTAGAAAGAAGTTTGCCATAATCAATACATACGTAGTAAATAATGTATTTTAAAAGAAATATCAAACATGCAACGATTGCAGTTTGATCATAATTTTTTATAATAATAAGAAATTGATAAGATTTCCACTTTACTTCGTTCACAAATACATTTCTAAATGAAGACAAAACAACGGTAGAACATATTACTGTAAATGGTGTTGTATTTTGCTTGTTGTGGGACTTTGCCAAATTGGTAAGGCCATCCTTGAGAGTGGATGCCAACAACCACATATAAATGAGGTATGTGTTCTCTGAATCACGTGAATAGTATAAATCAATGTGAATCCGACTCAATTACACATTTGTTATGTTCTAATTTGCTTTAGGATTAGCTCATGTAACATTAATGTAGGAAACAAATGAGCTATGCATTTATTCCGAACGATGTAGGACAAAAAATATAAAGCTTTGCGTTCTTTGGGGGTTCCCATGCAGCTCAGTTAACGTCTCCGAGGGAGACAACGACACGTGCCTTTAGGAACAGTGGTCAGTGGCGTCGCAAGGTCATTCCGAAGTGTGCCATCCACGCTGGGCAGTAATGCTACCGTGCTGTAGGGGATTGTGTCCACCACCCAACCACCGTCGGGATCAGTGTTTTAATGAGTATTCTCCCATTAGAAAGGAGTGAGTCCCATATACTGACTGAGAGGGGGCGGGCGGGGGTGCGGTGTGGGTTTAGGCGTGGCTATGTACTATGTACTCTGTATGTGAAAACCAGCGCCGTTGCTACGCGGGCCACGGTTCAATGCTGAGTGGGGCCCTTTTATATTGGACGTCACAACACCACGTCCGGTCCGACTGTTTTATGTCTTTGTTGTTATGTTTTATTTTTGTGGAATTTTAAATGTATGTGTCTAGTCATTGTTATGTTGTGTTTGTGTATATTGTGACGTTATCATTTGTCATGTTGTGATGTCCCAATGTAATAATAAAGTATTCTTATTCTTATATAACCCAGGTGTCCCGTATCTAGGGTATTCCTTAGAACACCCTAGAACGCCTTAGCGTTCCCGACGAAAATAAAGCTGTCTCACAGACAATTGATAGATCAGGAGTTTCTAGTAATAATTATAGACTGATCGCAAACAATAGTTGGATTAGTTTAAACCTAACCCTTCGCCCTGTATTTTTCAACAATCCTTTACCCTAAGGTTGTCTAGCGATAAGGCCGCCTAAACTGTGCAACAAGTATCTGTTTTACCTAGTTTTAGTCGATTGTATGGTGCGCAATAAAAAATCTCCCTAATTTCTTGTTTCTGATAACAGCAAAGTAAGAGAGTATCACAAAATCGAACATTCAAACTTCCTATTACACGCATGTCTTTTTCAGGCCTCAAACAAGCCCCGGGCTTTTTCGATTTTCTCGTGACTTTCCGTGGAACAAATCAGCAGACCCTCTATGTTTTCCGCGGAGTAATTTTCTATTACGATTACGGATTATTGTGATTTACGTAAAGGTAATGTGATGCCTCGATCTGGTATTGAGCTTGCGTAGTTATCCAATAATGAGATAAAAAGTAGGTTTTACTCGGAATTGAACGGGCTTTCTATTAAATTTTCATCGTCACGCCATCGCAGTCCACTGCTAGACAAAGGTCTATCTAGTTGTTCTCCACTTTAGTCAAACATCTGAAGGTTTACTCAATTGCCACGCTGGGCAGGCGGGTTGGCGATCGCAGGACGTAGCGTACCGTAGTTCCGGTGAGGCTGCTGCGCATCATCGGCCTGTGGTATTTATCTACGCTTTCAATCAATGGTTATACCGCCATTAGTTAGTCGCCAGAGCTTCGTTTGATATTCGGCAGGTGAGGATGGCGTGGTGTGAAATGGTCGCTTCCCTGCATTGAATTTTACAATCTTAATTTTACAATCTTAACTAATATTATAAAGCTGAAGAGTTTGTTTGTTTGTTTGTTTGAACGCGCTAATCTCAGGAACTACTGGTCCGAATTGAAAAATTCTTTTTGTGTTGAATAGACCATTTATCGAGGAAGGCTTTAGGCTATATAACATCACGTTGCAACTATTAGGAGCGAAGAAATAATGGAAAATGTAAAAAAAAAACGGGGAATAATAACTATTCCACGCGGACGAAGTCGCGAGCACAGCTAGTAAATGATATACCTACAGGTCCAATAATGAAAATATGATCCAAGTCTCTGTGGCAAATAAGTCAATTACTTGTGAATTGCTATAGTAGTGCTGGCCTGTAGGAATATTGTGACTATAAGCACACGAAATGATCCCGAAATGAGAAATCACTTCATGCATATTTTGCAGAATGTACGGTGGTCACATTCTGTCACCGATTGAAAGCTGAAATGCCAATAGTTGCCTTAAGCGAAATAATAGGGAAGAAATTCAATTCCGCCACCGCAGGAAAAATTTTTAGCACCATCTAGTAGCATTTTAGGGAACTATAACGCTCCCTTGAATAGACGTCCCGGTTTTCCTTAGAGAAAACAATACAGGTTGAAATTCTCTCCATGTATAGTATGTAGATGTCGTTAGCAATTTTTTATACCATATGTACCATGTCATATCTGATGCTGAAATAGAAAGATGACATCAGATAGACAGACAGACATGATTATTTTTCTAGAAAATGACAAGATATTTACTAGTTAGGTACCACATCATACTATGTAGGCCTGCATAAGTGCCGCTTCACGCCCCGTTTGAAAGACCCAAGACTTCATCAAGGAAACACATATGTATTTTTATGTACGTTTATTCAAAACACAGCTCGACCAATTCTACAAAGAAACGTTGATCATCTTCCCTCACATCTCTGATTTGAAGGTCTATTACAGGAAGTATATTCGGGAATTTGCCCTTGATTATTATATCTGCATAATGCCATTCATCTTTTGGATGCTTGCTCTGAAAATTAAAAGGGTATAAATTAGTAATCATAATACGATGAATACTTTGAATTTCTAATTGATAATAGAAAGAAAGAAGAAAGAAAGAAAGAAAGAAAAAATTATATATGCGTATCAAATATCATTTTCTCTTAAATTCTATTCAGATGTATTTGAATCTATCCTAAGCTAGGGCATCAAGACTTTTTTAAAGGGGAATGTATTTGGCACGTTTGCTTCATGGTTTTAGGCACTTTCACGGCACCTCCGGGGGAGTAGGTGGAGTGTGTGGGACTCACACCTTCCAGAATGGAATGGACCTTCTTATTGAAAAAATAAACATCAAAATTCGTTCCGTAGTTTTAAAGATCTAAGCATACATAGGGACAGACAGACAGACAGAAGTGTAATAATAATGCGCTGTATCGTAACAAGAAGCGCTTTGTACTACCTACTACATGTATTGTGGAAATTCCACCCCGCCAACCCGCCCAGCGTAGCGATTATGAGTATAACCTCCTCCAGGTGTTTGTTGAAAGTTGCGAACGACTAAAGAGGCCTATGTCCAGCATCGGACTGCGATAAAGTCTTATGATGATATCATAACAAGGTAAACTGATACAGGATTTTTAATACCGATTTTTACATACCGTGCAATTGTTATCTATCCAACTGTATCCATATCGGCTTAACTCAGGCTCATTAGCAATTAGCACATCATTCCACCCAAACATGCGAAGTGCAGTGTCACTTCGCTCAGCCAAATAAGAGTTCTTACAATGATATCTAATTTTCTGCGTGACGATTGATGATTTGCTCAGAAGCCAATCTATCCAGTCCAGTTTTTCCTGGAAGGCAATTTCTAAAATATTAGACACACAATCTGTGGATGCATTTGCGTGCCGTGACATTATTCAGCCTCAGTATCGCAGTAGCGGGATGTAAGGAAGCGGTCTATCATCTTTTCGCTCCACGCCAACCTCACCTGCCCGTGGTGCATCCTGCCGAATAACAAACGAGGCGCTGGCAACCGACTGGTGGCGGTATAACCATCACAAATGAAGGTGTATCACAGGCCGATGACGGCAGCATCGTCATCAGAGCGAGAAGCTACGCCCTGCGATCGCCTGCCCCGCGTGGCGATTATGAGTATTATCCTCCAGAAGTTTGCTCTAAGTGGCGAACAACTGGAGAGTCCAGCAGTAGACTGCAATAGGCTGTTGATGATGATGATGATGATCGCAGTAGTTAGAGTGTTGCCTAGCATAGGCAATACTCTAACTACTGCGGACAATCGGAAAGTTTTGGAAATTAGCATTCCTTAATTGTCTCGTTAGTCAAAGGCACCAAACATCGTATATACGACTGTACTGTATACAGGGTGTTGGATGCATCGTGTTGCCAAACTGAATGTTGTGATTAGGAAGGTCTTTGGCGCTAGATTGAATTGAATAGAATGAAGTGATTGGATTGGCTCCCTGGCTGTCAAAGACACCCCTTAATCACTCCATTAAATGATAATTTGGTACTCAAATTACAAGGGAAAATCTTAGTTTAAGGTCGGCTTGTGTGAATAATCTTACGTCTTTATAAATTCATTGATGCAAGGAGATGGAGGAAAACAATTGCAACTTTTACACAGAATTATAAGTTCATAAATAAGTATACAAATAATTGTACTTACAATGTTATAAAATTTCGCCACGTTGAAGTTTTTTGCACTCAGCCAGAATGGTTCAGTTTCGTTTACGTAGCTAATTGCGTTATTTTCAATGTGTTCCTTGTCTGCTTCTTTAACTAAAAGACAAGTCCGACCCGTTTCTTTCTCACACCATACTTTAAATTCGTTCTCTGGGTTAAGCCATGTTTCTCCTGAAATTGAAATAGATCAGGCAGTTGGACAATAAAAATATCACTTAAGTACATTGTTTTGATCAGAAAAAGTAGCTAAACTCTACTTAAATACAAATATAAACACCTAGACACGGGACAAATACAAATGTTCGTCACAAAGTCTATTTCCGTTTGGGGACTGAACCCACGTCCCTTGATTCAGAAGGTGTTACTGCCAATTTAGCTACCGGGCCAGTCGAAAATTGGTTCGTAAGTTGTGTAGATTTCGGTTAAATAAAAAAATATATATATAATATTGGTATTAGTATTAACACAATAACACTTTAAAATTATCATAAGTTAAAAAAAATGATTTCTGCGACGTTTAACCTTAAATGTTATTTATATGTTTATGTCCAGTAGACCAAATGATCTACTGGACAATTAAAGAATATCTCTCAAGCACTTGTTGTTAGTTAAAAAGACTAGAATAAAATTTTCCTAATTATTTTCTCTCTTACCTTCAAACTTTTCATCATTCATTTTCACGTGACATAGTTCGGGAGATGGTTTAAACTGCAATCCGTAATCAAATTTCGTTCCTTCTCCTGCTCTTGCGCTATCGTCTTCGTCTAAAACTAAAGAAATATTCATTGTTTAAGAAAACTAAACTAGAATTATTAACTACACTGATTCACGAGTTTAGACTTTTCATAATCCTAGTTTGACATATATGCATAATCATCAATCTGCAGACGTCCACTGCTGGACATAGGCTTTACCAATGACAATAGTCCCCCAAAATGACTATTGTCATTGTCAAACTCGCTTGAATCATCATCAAGTCGGCAGTCTGAAAATTGCCAAGCCTGCCTTTTCACTGTTTGGTTAAATGAAAAATGATAAAAACAATAATTCGTAGATACCATACCTTTAGGTTTCAGGACACATTTTCGGGAACATTTGCCATCTATACCAATAACACCAGGAGACCCAATAGGGCCCTGAAAAATAAAGAAACTTGATATAACAAACTTTTTCTTGATATTATGAACCCATGAAGTGTTTTCACAAATAGAAAAGGGAATTAGTAATTTCAATACACAGTTTATATTCATAGGAGTATAATGATATAGGGACATCACAGAATCTGCCAGTAAAGCTGTTTTCCAATTCCATTAGGCTAACAGTCATGTTTGCTTCGAGATCCCCATAGATTTTAAAGGAATGTCTATTAAGTAGCTAGATACTGACGAATGAATGATAATGAACTGTAGTCAAATATGTAGGTATAATATAACGTATCGGGGGAAAAAAGGACTAGAAATAGTTACGAGAATGAAAAGAAAATATGAAATACTTACTCTTTGTCCCCTAGGCCCAGTGAAACCGTTTACACCCTGAAAATTAAGGTAATATTAAAAAAACCGTAACTTCATTATATTTAACAATGAAAAAAAATATATTTTGTATACTTACATCTGTACCATTCAGACCTCTAGCTCCCTTCATACCTCTATACCCCTTGTCTCCCTGTACATAAATAAAAAAAATGTATGAGAAAAATGTTACATGACATTTTTTTCATTGACATTATTCGATTTCATGCTAATTATATTTTACAATCATGTGTTCAAGGGCAAGGGAGCGGACCTATCATCTTTTCGCTCCAAGCCATCCTCACCTGCCCGTTGTGCGTCCTGCCTAACAACAAACGAGGCTCTGGCAAACCGACTGGTGGCGGTAAAACCATCACGATAGAAGGCTTAGCTAAATACCACAGGCCAATGACGGGCAGCAGCGTCACCGGAGCAAGAAGCTACGCCATGCGGTCGCCAACCCGCCTGCCCAGCGTAGCGATTCTCCTGCTGGACATAGGCCTCTCCAGTTATTCGCCACTTTGATCAAACATCTGGAGGCTTTAGAGCCCGTTCAGATTAGTGACAGACATAATCAATATACTTTATGAGTACCAAACAAAGTTTTTCTTATTCTCAACTCTATTTTAGCGTTGAGTTGAGATACGAACGCCATGATTTTAACCACGTTCATGTACGTAAACGTAGTACCTCTTAGTACATCCTATTTATGTGCGCTGTAGTCTGTACCAAGTTTCATACAATTTCTTATAGTGACGTTACGCATACTTTTCCGAAAGTGTTCGTGCTAGGCACACGGGACAATATTCCGAATTAACTGACGGACTAGAACGAAACTCTTGGGGTTCAACACGTAAACAAAAAAAATCCATGAAGGTCTTTTGCGTACTCACTTTAGGTCCACGGAGGGCAGCAAAGACGGAAGAATCCTAAAAAATAATTAAAACATTTTACAAAACTTACAACCATTATTTGAAATTCACTAATTAATTAAAAAATACAAACCAGAGTAATCTTGCAAGCGCCTGCAACATAATAAAATCAAATTAACAATAGTGAAGAAATTACTGTTGTGATGTAGAAATATATACGCATGAACATTTTTATCAGTTATAGTGTGTAGAGAAGTGTTAGTCACTGCCAGAGATATGTAAAGAGCAGGATGGGATTGTATGCCGTTAAAGGCTGCCTGTCCTCCAGAACGGCGCGCAAAGTCAGAATTCACCAATAGAATCGTGAAGCGGAAATAGGAGCGGAGATTTTATGCATCTCCATCAGGGGAGCATCCATACAAGGGAGCGGCCTATAATCTTTTCGCTCCAAGCCAACCTCACCTGCCCGTGGTGCATCCTGCCGAATAACAAACAAGGCGCTGGCAACCGACTGGTGGCGGTATAACTATCACAATTGAAGGCTTAGCTAAGTACTACAGACCGATGACAGGCAGCAGCGTCACCGGAGCGAGAAGCTACGCCCTGCGATCGCGAAACCGCCCAGGGTGGCAATTTTGAGTATATCTTGCAGATGTTTGCCCTAAGAGGCGAATAACTGGAAAGGCCTATGTCCAGCAGTGGACTGCAATAGGCTGATGATGATGATTGGTTGATTTTATCCCGCGTACTGCTCCGTGTTCTCGCTTCGTTCGTATGTCCCTCTGAGCCTCTCCTTCGTACCTCGAATGGTCAGAGCGGTGGCACGATCCACTCAATAGGGCATAGCAATGTGGTAGATGCAGGCACACGGATTCAAATCACAGGTAGGTACTAGTTAAATACTTAAGTTTATTGGATGTTGTATCTGTAGCATACACGAACATACAAACAGACACACAACTACACACACTGTCAAACATCTGACAGTGACATCTGACACTGACATCTGACATCTGACACTAGTAGTGTGGAATTGGGCATTCTAGATCATTTGTCGTTCGTTTCAGCCAGCTGAAACTCACTCCACATGATCTAGAATGCCCAATTCCACATTATGAATGATCGAAGCTAATTTTGAGTGCTTCAGAAAATAGTGCAATAATCTAACTAACTTATTTGTTATCGTTTTTATACCGAATAAATAGTTCCCACCAATATCAACTCGTTGGTTGCGTCATGCATGTGTAAGCGCGCCGGACATACGAGCAGTGCTGCTGACATTGCGACAAAAGTACCTATTGTTTGTGCCTCTTGCACTCGTTTCTGATGTTTTATAATATTCAATATTTTAACATACAATTTGTACAAAAATAGTCTATTGCTAAATGCATGCGAAATACGTAAGTATTTGATTTTTTACTCAAAGTGAGCGCCTCAATAAGTGTGAAACTTAGGTAATAAATTCGGTAGATCTTTTATACTTTATCTAGCAAAATATATTTAATTAATCAATAATCTGATTGTATGGTTTAAAAGGGTAATCTATATAAATGCAATCACAGCTAGCATTCCTACGTAAATAATTCAAGCGTACCTACTATCAATCATTTAATTTTTGGTTAAACTGGTTTTAGTAAGTTGTAATGTTGTTAAATGCCCACCAAAAAGTTGTATTAAATGCTGTTTATTATAAAATATAAATAATGTTTACTAAATATGTTTAATAATAGTGATTAAAATGAGATATGAATAGAAATGTCTAAAATAGTTGTTTTAATAATAATAACAAAGTAATTTCTATAAATTAAATAAATGTGGAAAAATACCAAATTAATAAAAGTAGGTCAAATTAAATATGACGTGCTATGAATCCACGTGCAAGTTGTAAATCTGCATGGTAGCAATTTTCGCGCGCGGTGCAGTAGGGCTGATACAAATCTTTTGAACGAAGGCGGCGCGGACATAGATTGAAACTTGGTAACTTCGATTCGTGAGAGCTATAAATATATAACCTGTTACTATTTTTCTTCATTGCAGATGATTTCAATATGTCTATTTTTGGTCTCCGTATGTAAATAACATGGTATAGATCGTTTTCACGCGAAGATTTTAGTATCTAGTAGACGAAAAGATGTTATATTCTAAAAATATTTTGCTAATCAAATTATTACTAAATTTAAGTTTGTTTAAGCTCGGACTAAAAACGCTGAGCTCATAATGTAACTACATAGTTACCGCATAGTAACTATCCCATATTCCTTGCATGATCCATACTTTAACAACCCTATGAAATTTAGCGAATTCGACATTATTCGCGTTATAAAATGAGCGTCCCGGTGATTGTCGCCACATTACCGTGCTACTTAAGTGACTAGTGTGCTCAGTGTGCTCATCAGTGCTCCAGAATATCTGCTCTCCAGAATCCCTGCTCTCCAGAAACTCTGCTCTCCTGAATCCTTGCTCTCACCAAGGTAAAATTATGTAAGTTTTTTTATTAATTTTCTTTGTTTAATTTTTGTTGTAGGTAACTGTTTGCGTGACCACCAAGTTTTTCGTGTAGCAGATCATCATCCATCAGCCTACCTTTGGCTGGTGTGCAGTGGGTTGTGTGACTGTTAAGCATTATTTGTTAGATGTCTCATTGAAAAGTTGATGAGACTTTGAATACTATGTAGAAATTCTTTTATGTTCGCAGGTCTGACTCGGAGATTGAATCCGTGTTTGGAGAGGGTTCCGCTGCCCCCAGTTCGCGTAAATATACGAAAAAGGGGAAGACGCTAACCACATCAAGGTACGTACAGTGCATTCATATTCATTCACCAACATCGTATTGACAAGCTCGAAGGCGGTTTTGTTGCAGCCCTGCCTAAGGCAGCGAATTGTGGGTTCGATTCCCAACTGGGACAAACATTAATGTGATGAACATTTTGCGTTTGTTACATGCCTGCTGATTTAGAATTCTTTAACACAAGTACCTACTTAAGTAACTTAACAATAATAAATGTATGATATTTTTTCCTATTTATTTTTAGATTATAAGTAATGATCCTTGGTGCTACAACTGATGACAGCTGACATTTAATGCTCATAATAATTTAATTTACAGATCCGACTCCGATTGTGAAGTTGCGCTGCCGCTACCGAAAAAGAAACGTGCTTCTAAATCGCAGTAAGTGAATGTTACAATGATTATCAGTATGAGTGTACTTATAATGTGTATGTGACTGTACCTATAATGTTGATTGTAATCTGAAAAATCAGTAAGGGGTTCGTCTGATGATATGTGTGAGTGTGTGTGCACGTTGATTGAACTCTAAAATCATGGTACAGTAGAACGCCGATTATCCGAACCGGGCCTAAGCTTAATATAAAAAATTAAAACCAAGTAATTTTTGTTTTGTATTGTTGTAACAAGTCGAAACACGCTCGAGTCCAGATATATTTCAACTGTTATGGTTGAAAGCTAGATGCAAGATACTATTTTACTGTTCTCATATTTTTTTTTCGCTACTACATACATATGTACCTCTATTATTGTTGTGAATTTTTACACTTTGTATTTTTGATAAGGTCTGATGGGGTTGCAACTTTATCTGATCGAGATGTTCAAGTGAGCGTTATTGTAGAACTGTGTTTGTTAAACAGTTCGTTTTTTTATTACCAGTCTATGTCCGATTATCCGAATTTTCGATTATCCGAATCGACCTCGGTCCCAATTGGACGTAGTTATGCTACAACGTTCCAATCCACACTCAGATCGAACTGAGAAAATAGCGTTTTTGTGTTTTTGTGGTACGCTTTTTTATGGTAGCGCGTAGAACCGAGTAGTGTGTATCATCTATACTAAATAATTAAATATTATTTTTTCATATACCTTTCATTGCAAAAAAATAATATTACTCATACAAATTTTAAAAAAATTGTATTTGGAACGTTTTCACAAAAAGGCATTTTATATGAAGGTGGCTTTTAAATTAATTTGTGAAAACGTTCCAAAATGTGAAAATTACTATATTTAAGTAATTTATATATATTTTATCTAAAATAAATATTAGACAGTAAAACAACATTAATTATTATTTAAATGTGAATGGATTTATAAAAAGATCGTAAATTAGCCAATTTAGCTGGAGCAATAGGTTTTCCTTTAGGCAACAGCTGTATAAGATTAGATCTATTAATAATCGAAGCCTCTCCTTTTACAGTCTTTTTAAGACCTACAATATTGCCACCAGGTCTTACAAAAGAATGATAGCTGCTGCAAATTCCAGCTATATCCGGAGAATTGGTGGGAGACTCACTAGACTTCCTTTTGGGACTAGAGCTTTTTGGTCTCTTGCAAAGGCCATGTTGGGAAATATCTGCAAGTCGTCTTTTCCACCACTTTGTACTGCTGATGACACGCTTGCCCATACCGCAAAGGAGAAAGCAGACCTCTTGGGCTTTCTATTTGCATCTAACTGAATTCTTGATAACCCCCCCTACCATCCATCAACATTCGTTTTCTGCAGGACAATGTTCGTTGACTGCTTTTCTCCCTTGGCATCAATAAGTTGAGTGGGCTTGACGGCATCTCACCAATAGTACTAAAAATCTGTGCCCCTGAGTTAGCACCAGTTCTCACGCGTCTTTTTCGGCTTTCCTATTCTAATGATATTGTCCCTAAATCCTGGAAGACTGCGCTTGTCCATCCGATTCCCAAAAAGGGAGACCAATCGGACCCTTCCCACAACAGACCAATTGCCATTACCTCATTGCTCTCTAAATTAATGGAGACAATAATAAATCGCCAACTCCTTGGATACTTGGAGGAACACCAGCTGATCTCTGATCGCCAATACGGTTTTCGTCAGGGTCAATCGGCTGGTGACCTACTCGTATACCTCACACACCGCTGGGTGGAGGCGGTTGAGAGCAAGGGTTAGGCTTTGGCTGTTAGTTTGGATATAGCAAAGGCGTTTGATCGTGTTTGGCACAATGAGCTTTAAGCGAAACTTTCTTCATATTGGCTTCCTGAGAGGTTGTGTGGTTGGCTTGCCAGTTTTCTTGCGGAGCGGAGCATCAGTGTCGTTGTCGACGGTTCCTGCTCTGAGGCAAAGCCCGTGAATGCTGGTGTACCACAAGGCTGTGTACTGTCCCCTACCTTATTTCTTCTGCATATAAATGACATGTTGCATATTCGCAGCATACAGGGGCGCTTTATACATGGGTAATGTACAAGCCTCTCGGGATAATATCACAGAAAGCCGGAATAACCTTGTGGGTGAAATTGAGACCTCTCTGGACTCGGTCCTATCATGGGGGAACGAGAATCTGCTCAATTTTAAGCCGAACAAGAGTCAGGGACTCATATGGAATATTGTTCTCATCTGTAGGCCGGGGCGCCTCAGTACTATATCCTTCCTTTTGACCGTATATACCGAAGAGTTTCTTCTTTGGATCATATTATTTTAGTGATAACGTTCCAGACATCAGAAGACATTGTATATTTTTAAGTATTGTATTCAAAAATGGGTTTAGTTAATATTTATTTATTTATAAATAGCAAAATATAAACTTATAGCTATATTTCAGCTAATACTGATTAAAAGATAGTGTAAATTTTTCCTGAGAGCACTATGAGCATAATATAACATTGACAACACAACACTTTTTGAACATTAATAACGTTATTGTTAAGTGATCGATCGTTTCATGATTAGATAAATGTATGATCCTACTAGTATAATTGGACGTTTTGGATCGTTTATTTTTATCATTATAATTTCTTTTCAACATTAGAAAGTACTTGGAACGTTTTATAGAAATAGATATTTTCATAATATATATTTTTATAAAACGTTTCAAGTTCCCTGGATCATTTTGTTTTTCCAAAACGAATTAAAAAATACGATCCAAATGAATTGACACTTTTTAAGAATATGATTAGGTCTTTTGGAACCTTTTATCGTTTGGACGGCTTAATTATTTCGGTAATTACTATGGTTAGAGTGTCAGTGTCTTCACCAGTAGATAGAACGGTCCTAAATACGTAGCTTGAGCATGAAAACTCGATTTTGGCCACCTTGTGGATTGGAACGTTGTAGCATAACTACGTCCAATTAATTCGGATAATCGGCGTTCTACTGTATGTGGTTAGTTCAGTAAGATGCGTGTGAATGTACCTACTCTTATTTTAATTGATTAATATTTTGTCTTTAGAAGCTCTATTTTACTAATGAAGATGAATGATATCAATAGGCTACAACACTTTATCATAGCGCATTGACAGTAAAAAATAATATTGTTATGTTTCAGAGCTCCGTCAAAGAGATCGAAAGATCTGTTCGGTCTGGTGTCCGACGAGGACGAGGCACTAGCGGTAGAGAACTCCCAACGCCGGGGTTCCGCAGCTCACCCGTCGCTGGACAGCAGCCTAACGACAAAGGTGGCCAACGGGTCAGTGCGGCGCTCCGCCCCGCTCACCGGCGCCTACTACGTGGAGGTGCGTGCCTACACCACCAGCGACGCACTCAAGGCGTCGCCCGTCGACCGCTACAAGAAGGCGCTGCTCACCGCTAAGGTACAGCTGGACACCGGCACTTCAGAGTGGGGACATCTTCAAAAGTTTACGAAGAGTGTGCAAAAACTATTTCAAGATAGAGAGCCAATATTCTATAGTAATAGAGTTAATTTTAAATAATTTTAAACGTTTGAATACATTTATTATAATACAAGTATATTAGGTCATTTTAAATATTAATTAATAATTACGTTATTGTTACTAGTGCGGTCTGCCAGTTCTCTTCGCTGGAACTTGGCTGACACGCTCTCGCGTGTCTTGATTTAACACCATGCCTTTCTGTACCGCTTGTTCGGCACGCGTTGATAATACGCATTGGGTAGGGCATTTGCGTAGTAACGCGCACAAGAACAAATGTACAGCTCCGGTAGAGGACGGAGTGGTCACCATCTCCTCTGCGTTCAGAGGTCGTATCGCTTCGTATAGGATACTAGCGAATGAGGGAAATGAGTTGACTTTACTCGAGGTATTCTTAAACAGTATACGTACTAAATTGCTTGGTCTTATAGAAAAATCGTTAAAGCAATACATTAGCATAAAAATGAATCTAGAGTATTTTGGCAATTTTATATTGCTAAAAAGCGATACACAAGATGTAAAATCATTTGCGACTAAAAATATGATTATACATCGTAACTTTGATTACGACCAGATATTTGACAACATCGTTAGTATATTATGTAAAAAAGTGGAAGAGTTTCAGGATCGTGACAGCGGTTGGGGATTTTTAAGTAACATACATGTTGAAGTTAATATTAACAAGTTTGATCCGTTAAGTGGGGCAGGTTCAACGTATGTGGACTTACCGCTTTATTTAAAAAGGAAAAAAGCATGTATTAACGTTAGAAACGACGACAACTTTTGTTTTTTGTGGAGCGTTGTCGCAGCCCTTTGCCCAGCAAAACGCAATAGTGTTCGTACAGCTTCGTATCCTCATTTTCGAGAAGTGTTAAATATTAAAGATTTAAACTTTCCTGTCACTTTGAAAGATATTAAAACATTTGAAAATAATAATAAATTTCTGAGCATTAACGTATACTCCGTAAAGAATAAGCGCATTGTGGGACCCATTTATAGATCAGAATTCAAAAGAAAAACTAGGATTAATTTATTGTTATTGGAAAATGGTAACAAATCTCACTACGTGTTAATAAAAAATTTATCACGTCTTGTGCGAGCTCAAATAACAAAGCATCATAATAAGATTTATTTTTGTGATGATTGTTTACTTTTCTTTTCGTCAGAACAAAAACTTGATAATCACGTTTGTAGTGGTGTGACCACTGTTCTGCCAGAAAAAGGCAGCTATCTTCATTTTAAAAATTTTAATCGTAAACAAGACATACCGTTTGTGGTGTATGCTGATTTTGAAACTCTTCTTAAACCAATAGCTACTTGCGAACCGAGCCCCTCTTGTAGTTTTACTGTAAATCAGAAACAACACATTCCAGCCGCTTTTGCTTACAACATAGTGTGCTCGTTTGACAGCAATCTTAATCGTTTTGTTTCGTACCGCGGACGGGACTGTGTTCAGAAATTTCTTGAAAGCCTTTACAAAGATATAGAACACATTTATGACATTTTGGGTATTGAGGTGCGAATGATATTTGATGATAACGATGCTGAATCTCATGCAAAAGCTGAAGTGTGTCACATTTGCAATAATATACTTCTGTTCGATAAAGTAAGGGACCACTGTCACTTGACAGGCCGCTACCGAGGCGCTGCTCACCAATACTGTAATTTACAGTACAGCCTACCCAAATTGGTTCCTGTCTTTTTTCATAATCTGGCTGGCTATGATTGTCATCTGTTCATTAAAGAGTTGGCTGAAAGTTCGGGTCCCATAAAAGTAATACCGAAGAACAAAGAGAATTACATTTCTTTTACAAAATTTTTAAAAATGTCGGATGGTAAATTTGTCCAAATAAGATTCGTAGATTCTTTTAAGTTTTTAGGGACAAGCTTAGAAAAATTGGGAAACGGTCTACACAAAACAGATTTCGCTCACTTAAAACATTGTTTTACTGATGAAAGCCAATTTGAATTATTAACCCGTAAGGGCGTGTATCCTTATGATCACATGAAATCTTGGAGATCGTATTCTGAGAAACGTCTGCCTTCTAAGGAAAGTTTTTATAATACTTTGATCGACGAAGGGATAAGCGATGAAGATTACATGCATGCGAAATTGGTCTGGAAAACCTTTAACATTTCTAATTTGGGAGAATATACTGATCTTTATCTTAAAACCGATGTTTATTTGTTGACAGATATATTTGAAAATTTTAGAGCTGTTTGTAAAAAAAATTATCATTTAGATCCGGCTTTTTACTTAACTGCTCCGAGTTTATCATTTGACGCAATGTTATTAAAAACGGGCGTAGAGTTAGAGCTACTGTCCGACTTAGAAATTATACGCCTCGTGCAGAAAGGTGTGCGGGGCGGAATTTGTCTTTGTTCTACCAGACTAGCTAGGGCGAACAACTTTTACATGGAAAACTATGATGGAACTAAACCGGATACTTTTCTCATATATATTGACTGTAATAATCTATATGGTTACAGCATGTGCCAGTCATTGCCAGTAGCCAATTTTAAATTTCTGGAACAAGACGATATTGATAGACTAGATATTATGGACATTTCAGACGATGCAGAATACGGATTTATACTTGAAGTTGATTTGTTTTACCCCGAAGAGTTGCATTGTACTCATAACGACTATCCATTTTGCGCGGAGAAGTTTATACCTCCAGGAGGTAAAACTTCCAAATTAGTGCCAAATTTATACTCGAAATACAATTATGTAATCCACTACGTTCATTTGAAAACTTGTTTAAATCATGGTCTTATTTTGAAAAAAATACATCGAGTAGTTACATTTAAGCAAAGTAAATTTTTAGCGGAATATATTAATCTTAATACCGAATTGAGAAAGAAAGCAGTAACACCTTTTCAACAGGACTTATTTAAACTCATGAATAATTCTGTCTTTGGGAAAACTTTAGAAGATACTGAGCGTAGAGTAAACATCAAATTAGTGAATCAATGGCAAGACGATACCAATCGAACCAATCGATCTATCTCTGCGGCAAAGTTAATTTCACGACCAAATTTTCACAGTGCTACCATTTTTACTGAAAATTTAGTAGCCGTTCAAATGAAACCGGAAAGAATTATTCTAGACAAACCCATTTACGTAGGCTTTGCCGTTTTAGAGCTTTCTAAAAGTCATATGTACCAGTTTCATTACTCTGTAATAAAGCCTCACTACGGACACAGAGTGCAGTTATGTTATACGGACACTGACAGTTTTATTTATGAAATACAGACAAAAGATGTATACAGGGATATAAAACAATATTTCTTGCGTTATTTCGACACAAGTAATTACTCTTCGCAAAACCAGCACGGTCTTCCGATTATAAACAAGAAGGTACCGGGTCTGTTCAAAGACGAACTTGGCGGACGTATTATGACTGAATTTGTAGGGCTAAGATCAAAATTGTACTGCATCAAAACTGAATCTGATGTTATCAAAAAGGCAAAAGGTATTAAAAAGAATGTTATCAAACATTTGAAGGTATCCGATTATGGTGATGTATTACTTAATGATAAATTAGTGCGCCGAAAAAATATTCTATTTAAATGTATTAAACATAATATTTTTACCCAGACAGTTAATAAAATTGCTTTGTCAAATGCTGATGACAAACGTTTTATAATGCATGATAAAATTTCCACTAAGGCATGGGGTCATAGTTCCTTATTGTAATAAGTGCTTTACCTTATGCTGTAATAAATATTATTGTTACTGTAACTGTAAATTGTACTTAGTTAGTTTTATGTTATAAGATATAAATAAATATATATCATATTTAACACAAAACTTATGGTTTTATTTAAAACACATAAAAATTATTATAACACATAACCTAATTTTCATCATCATCATCGTCAGCCTATCGCAGTCCACTGCTGGACATAGGCCTCTCCAGTTGCTCGCCACCTAGGACAAACATCAGGAGGATATACCCATAATCGCCACGCTGGGCAGGCGGGTTGGCGATCGCAGGGCGTAGCTTCTCGCTCCGGTGACGCTGCTGCCCGTCATCGGTCTGTGGTATCTAAGCCTTCAATTGTGATGGTTATACCGCCACCAGTCGGTTGCCAGCGCCTCGTTTGTTATTCGGCAGGATGCACCACGGGCAGGTGAGGTTGGCTTGGAGTGGAAAGATGATAGACCGCTCCCTTACATCCCATCAACCTAATTTTCGCAATAATAAAATTTGCGCTGATACAAAGCATTCGTTCTTTTTGCAGATTCATCGATTTTGCAATAAAGTAGGTCATCCCCGCCACTAATCATATTCAACATTGGCACTAGAGCTCATTCGTTTCATATTTTTCAACACGTTCGGACAAGCGTCAGATTAAATTACAATGTAAGTATACAATATTTCTAAGAATTTGTCATTGGTATATTATTGTATTTTAATACAAGCACTAACAACTGTTTTACTTTTCAGATCATGGACAGCTCGAGTGATACTAACATCATGCTGTCTCAGTATACATATGATCCCTGGGAGGGGCTAACGCAAGCCTGTCAAGAAGGTATGGATAGACCTGAGATGTCCGAGCCTCACACCTCGCGGGAAAAGAAGGTTCGGCGGAGGGGCGAGGCAAAGAAGAAACGACCTAGTACAGCAAAGTCCTATGTTATCAGCAGGGAGCGCTCCAGAGGCATTCGGTTGATACAGATACGAGTGTGTGACCTGACCAGCGAGCCATCCCGTTTGATGGCGCAGGACCTGGACTATAGTGACAGTGAGGACAATGTGGTGCTAAAAGCGCAATACATAGTGACTGAACAAATTGACGAAATTATGGATATGACTGATACAGTGATAAGAAAAATATCAAAAAAGTTGTGTAATGATTGTCTTTAATTTTAGGTATATGTAATGTAATTTTAGGTATTTGTAGAGTGTATATTGTAATTAAAGAACAAAAGTATATGAATAAAAAAGGTTTATTATTTTATCACCTTTTAAGTAAGTATACATAGGTACGAATTAATTCTTACTTTAGGGTTCTTAAATTAAAGACAGTAATTCATTTTTACATAGTTTATTAAAAAAATATAGAGTCACTTTATTTTCAACACACCATTTCTTTATACATACTACATTTTTTAATGCACAAATATTTTTATGATAACAACAATTATATAACGTTGTGTTATTTGAACAATAAATATTACAAAGCATATTTAGGTTAGGAGCACTTAAATTACTTATATCTAAATTACAATTTTCTTTACCAAATATATCTTGCACCCACTTAACTTTTTCTTCTCCTTTTACTATAATCTTTTTGTCGATTAAATATGGTTTTATAATTCTTCTAAATTCTCTGTAGTCTATATACCCTTCACTCCACCTATAGCCCCTGTTCTTTTCTATCCACCACACATGTTTACGTTCTTTCTCAGTTAGTGAAATATAAGGATATGGAGGCTTTATTAAAAACGTTTGAGTATATTCTAAACTAGCTATAGCAAACTCTTTTACAATAAACTCATTTAACTTGTTTTTAAATCCTTGTAAATCTACAACTATCGTATTGGTATTCATGATATTTTTCTTACAATGTTACTTAGAGGTTTATACTCGAATACACAATCGTTTAAAATCAAACAATATGCAGCCGTCTGGTCTGGTATTTCGGTGTCTGTTTCAAACTCAACTCTCACGTCGATAGAACCTTTCAATGATTCCTGCTGACGAGAACAGTCTATTACGAACAAAGGTGCGATTTTTTGGAATTCTTTAACACCCATCACAGGTTCAGGTCGGCGTCCGTGATAAGACTGTTGAAATCTAGCGTATTGCTCGTATAATAAATCAAATTTATGATCCGAAAAGTTTATATTCAATCCTTCATATGGATAATACGATGAATTTAAAAACACTTTTACATCCCGTATATCACAATGATCAAACTCAGCCATTGATGCACCAGCTTGTTGTTTTCTATTGGTCTGCAAAGCGATCACTACAAATCGTGGCTTCTCTATTTGCGATGAAGTTTTAATCGACCAGGTATGTTTGCGAGTTTTTGGCAGTAATGGATATTCGTACAAGTCCCAATTCCTAAAGGCTACTGTAATAGCTCGATCTTTTTCTAAATATTTTAGTAAATTTATTCTTTCACGATCAGACACTTTAACATGAGGAACACGCCAAACGATTTTATGGATTACTATATCCTCCATGACTTCTCCAGCCTTTAGTTGTACTGCGTTGAGGTTTGTATTACTTCTCAATAGTACTAATTCATGTTTACAGTTTATTAATATTTTTTCATAGTCCTCAGCAAATCCTAATATTTGATTAAGTGGTACCGAAGCGGAGAATACACCATTACGCAATTCATTTGTGCCTGTGGTCGACCAGCCCCAAGCATGAGCGCGTTTTGATTCGCTTTCATTTAACGATAAATAAGATTTTATTGTTGTGGTAATACCTGCATTCTTAATTTTATCAATCTCTATTCCATTTAATTCATATCGAATGTCTTGAAATAAAAACATTAATGGATTATTCACAAAATGCACACCCGATACTTTTTGCTTAGTAGTGCTATCAAAGATGTTGACTTTGCCCTCGATGTACAAAGTGCTGAGTGCAGGCAACACGTACAAGTCTTGCTGATTAATAGGGATTCGTATTTCATCATTCTTGTTGAAACTTGTCACGTATGGTTTATACGAGTGATATTCGAAACTTTCGATACTGTTATCATAAGATGTGTTTTGTGATATATTTAGCATGTTTATTTTAACAAACCGATTAATTTTAAAAAATCCTTATTGCTTTTGGTTAACTTTTTTGTAAGATTTTTTTTCGACTTAGCAGTTGTTGTACTATGAGATGTTCTTTTAGAACTGATTCGAACACAAGATGTGGATGGGTTTTTATTGAAATTTATCATTTTTTTCTAAAGTGTAAGTACAATTGAACTTCTTCACCCCGTAAATTGATTTGCTTATTATCAGCGTCTAACAACCTTATATTGATTGCACTAATTGTGTTTTGGTTTACTGGAAAATATATGAGGTTTTTAGGAATTTCAACAATTCGATATCCAGGAGGTACGTTGGGCACAAATTCATAAATAATATGACTTGGTCTGCCGTTCACAAATGATCCGCTTACCACATCACATTCGATGCGCACAATGGGTGTTGATAAAATACTCACGGGATAATGAGATTCGCTACTTATATTGGCTTTTATCGTCTCACTTCCGAAACCTAAAATTTTACCAAGCGAGCAATCTTTACCGAAGTGAACATCTTTAGAGCAACATATGTTCGTTTTTAGTGTATTATTATTACATGTTAATAACAGCACTGAATCTTTAATGTTATTTTTTAAGTAATCACAAATATCTTTAAGTTCATATGAACCTTCAGGGATTTCAACCATTTCATCTTTCCCATAATAAAACTTATTATTTCTTTCATCTATATTAGGAATAGAATTAAATGTTGAAAAACACAGGAGACCACACTCATACTCGCCACATAGCTCTATCGTTGGCGAATAGTTTGTAGTTAAAGACGCTCCAACTCCAGTTATCGACACAGTGAAAGACATTTTTGTACTGATAACTATTTTTATTTCTATGTTTATTTAAATGATTTTATTTTTCCAATAGTTGTGTAAAAATTGCAAACAAAGATGACCACAATTCACAGTACCAAATGTTTGATGTTGTACATAGTTGTAACGTATTACACATTTTTTCAAATATGTCATTAATTCTAACGGTGGTTTTAAATTACCAAAACTATTGAAATATTCGCAACTGGCATTCTGTTTGATGTAAGCTACCCAATGAGTTCCAGGATTATCTGAACTGTCTAAATTCAAAATTGCGCATTCTACCGGCTTGGGTCGAGATGGTAACGTATCTCTCATGAAAACACCCCGGAAAAATGGTATATCTTTAGCGTGTTTCAATATGTCTAAATTAGTTAGGGCACGATTAGGTAGCTTCTTCTTTAGTTTTTTGATGGATTCAAATATAAACCAGCTCCTTTTTTGTATGGTTTAATGAATAATCCTTTTCCGAGAGCAATTGATTCCATCATTTTATTATGTCGTTCTGACTCTTGCAAACTTTTTTGAGCAGCTTTAGAATCATTTACAGCCTTTGCTATACCAGCTGCCCCTCCAGCAAGTGAACCTAAAGCTGACAGTCCTGCAAATATCGGGATGAGAGGTAGCAGGCCGCCACATTTTGGGATTGGAATGCAGCGCGGCATGTGTATCCCCTTTTTCTTAGTAAACGCCTTCTTTGCAGCTGCATATGCGTACTTGATTATTGTGCGGTTGTCCTTGGATTTAAGTTTCTTTAATTGAGAATGAATTTTTTTTACTTTTGACATGAATGACTTTGCACCAGCACCAGCTTTGAGTTTTGCTTTCATAGCATTTTTCACAATCCAAGCAGCCATCTTTTCTCGTCTTCCAGAATCTTTAGCTTTTAGCCTGTTTTTAGCCATGATTAAAAGTTGTTTATCTGCTCTTTGACGTACGCTCAAATCAGTGTTATTGTAGGCAATATCGTGATGCATACAAGCTTCGTCTAATTTATTAATACCTCGATCACCTCTATTTAACCGTTCTTGAAGCTTTGTTCCAGGTCCACAAAATTGGTAACCAGGTAAGTGTAACTCAAACGGTATCTTATTTATTAAATTATTGACAATACCACTTCCTTCTTTCATTTGTACAGACAAAGTGAGTGTTTTTGATTATAGGAGGATATTTATATTAAGTTATCAATTCACTCTTGTTGACCCAACTGTTATTTTCATCACTCAGACCTAACCATTTGACAAACAATCTGTTCCCCCTTCGTTTCAAAACTTTTTCTATCAGATAAAGGTCAGGAAATTGTGTGTGTTGTAGTTCGTATTCATAGAAAGATCCTAAAATTCGTTGTTTTTGTTTGTCTGCTAGCACGTAAGTCACTGGATACGTATGATTTACTTTGATGATACAAAATATTTCTGTCGACCAATTAGGTGTGTATCCTTTATAAAAGTCACCTTTGTACTTACTAATACGAACATGATCGCCAACATGAAACTTTTGTTTGATGCTTGGCCCTTGTCTATGTGTTTTGATAATATTTAACTTAACCACCATCTGGTTATTTTTATCCACATCAATAGGCTTATATTTTGTTATTCGATGAACTGTGTTATTGTACTTTTGAACTACTTGATCCCAATTTCCTTTAATCCACTGATATCGTCCACAAAGACTAAATAGTTTGTAAAGATGGTTTTTCAATGTTCTTATTGCTCTTTCTACTATCGAAGCTTTTTTCACTGAATACGTAGAATAGTGATTTACATTAAATTTGTTCATCAATTGTTTAAAAGAATCATTGTAAAACTCTTTTCCCAAATCAGTTTGCAAATTCTTAGGTCTTCTTGATGAATCATAAAATATTACTTGCATTGCACTGGTTACGCAATTTTTGGATTTCGATTTTAATGGATGAGTCCAAACGTATTTTGATAAAGCATCAATGACAACCAAAATGTATTTATATCCTTTATTATAACTGGAAAACTTTTGCATATCTATTAGATCAGCTTGCCATAAATCATCTAATCCCTTTAGGATAGTGCATCGACGAGGAAAGTTCCTTCTAGCTGCTTTGTGAAGTTCGTCTACTATGTTTTGTTTACTCATGATTGTTTGACTTTTTTATTTGTATCAAACGATCTACTTCAGACTTTATATAATACGACTTATGTAACAATTCTGAAGTGGATTTTTCAAAATTTTTGAGATAGACTTGTACTCGATCGTTCAATTTCTGCATTTCATCTCTTAGAATTTTGAGTTCTTTGTCTAAATATTCCTTATTTACTGCTTCATCGTCTGTTTTTGGAGATATGAGACCTTTCAATCTTGATGATTGGAAATCATAAACACCTGAATCTGATTTTACTAGTATGCCTTTCTCAGTATATTCTGATAACCGTAGGCGTTTGTGAACGTGATGACCAAATTTGTCTACATTCATTGTTTACGTCTTGCTCTCTGTATTTCAACTGCAGAGATTTTTAAATGTCTTTACTTTATATTTTTATATTTTATAATGCCGGCTTCATACAACTCTTCAATTATTGCAATAATCTCATTATCTAATCCGGTGTTTCCTGCATCTCGAGATGCAATCAATATTTGTAATCGTTCGACCAACTCATTTGGATCATCCCAATAAATATAATCAGTATTTTTCTTAACTTCTTTAAAGATGTCTATACCCTTTCCCTTAGTCAGGCTTTCTATGCTGCTTGTAACATTTTTTGAGAATTTGAACATGGGTCGTATTACGTTCGTATACTTAAAGCCTTTATTACTATTTATTGGCTTGGATGGATCATAATTGCGTCTATGCGCACTGGTATCCAATAATAATAACTTATAATTTTGTAAATCCTCTTCAGTGATTATATCTAAATTAGGTGTTCGATTATACAGTAATTCCTTCAGACCTGGAGTTTTCTTCATTCTTCGGGTTCCGATTTTAAGAGTACTTGAATCATCATAAACTCGAACATTTCCGAGCATTAGTTTTCCTCGCTCATTCCTAACGCCATAGGGAATATCTTGCATTGCTTCAGATGATGTAGACCATGAAGATTGATTTTTTATGCTTGGCGAAGACCGGAATGACTTGAAAGATTCCTTGCTGACATTCAGATCTTCATGAGGAGAAAAAGTGAGGGTTTTATGTATATCATTATCCCAATCATCTTCCGAAGTAGGTTCTTTATCATAAACATCTTCATATGAAGAATCAGACAAGTTATTGCTGTTGATTTTATTTTTTTTCGGTACTGGTATAGACTCAATATCTTCAGCCACATTTTCATAATGGTCTTTTTTTGCTAGTTGATTAAGGGGGCTGATTATAGGTTTGAATATTGTTTCCAAAGCCATATTACTAGAATTATTCATATCTTTTAACATCCGGACCTTCCTTTTTACAGCCTGCGCAGATTTAACGATTTGTTCTTTTAATTTTTTTTCCATATTTGATATAGATTCCACTCTGGTCAATATCACAACTGGAAGTGATCGTTAATGATCGTTCAATACTATATATGTATCAAATGCCATTCTGTAACATCCGTTGTTTCGTTCACAGTCTTTATTTATTACGACATATCCGTACGGTTTATGCCAAACCCGTGCACACATGTCTCTGAACTGAGACCATGACATGTCTGATCCAACATGCTCATTATAAACATGTCTTAAATTTACGTCATCTTGCTTGAATAATATTAATAAGTTCGCATTATCCCTCACAAGTTGTTTCGGTACTTTAGTGTAAGTCTGGTTAATATAAAAACAATCAATGTTTTTATGACGTCCCATAGCAAAGTAATCTCTAATATTGTTTTGGTTTTCACATGCTACATCGTCAAAAACAAAAATTGAGTTAGGTAGAGCTTCATGAGGGCTTATAATCTCATTATTATGATTATATTTGTTATAGGAAGTCCCCGCAACCACATTCATTACTTTTTCTAAAAACATATATTTGGGCTGATACAAAGATTTGGAATACACATAGAGGTTTTGAAAGCGCGGACCATCCTGGTGTAATAATAAACTAATCACTAAGTTGGTCTTGCCACAATTAGATGGCCCGCAAACGAGACATCTAAAAGAATTAGGCAAAAAACTTCCATGACGCTTTTGCTCAGATGATGACACAGGACAGATGCATTCCAGGTTTAACGATGTTTTTTGTTTAAGAAATTTCATCGTTTCGCGTTTTTAACTGTCACGTTCAGATGGTTACAACAAAATGGTTATTATATTTGTATGTCAATACATTTAAATGAATTTATCATCTTCAAACAGAACGTTAGTGGACGACGTCAAACAAGGTACCAGAGATCCACACTCGTGTGAGGTTGCTGATTAATTTGTGTGTTGTGGGCTATCTGAAAGTAGCTTCGCATGCGGTACTGGTGAGTAGTATGGCATTGGGTCTTTCTATATCATGTGGAGTGAGTTTCAGCTGGCTGAAACGAACGACAAATGATATAGAATGCATTCTATATCATTCTATATCATTCATAGTGTGGAATTGGGCATTCTAGATCATGTGGAGTGAGTTTCAGCTGGCTGAAACGAACGACAAATGATCTAGAATGCCCAATTCCACACTACTGACACTGACAACTGTCGTCTCGTTCCTACACTTCACGCAAGGTGCGGGGTGGGAGGACAGGCAGTCTGCGTCCCACTGCCGAGGAGTAAAGACGTGTTCGTGTGAGGATAGCGAGCCGATATCATCGGTACCATCACATCGTTCATTACTTTATTGTTCATGGTTATTTCATATGTAGATTAGTGTCTACTACAGTATCTACATACCTAACGTCTTAAAAGATGCGCCATCTATACTTCTTTCCTAAAAAAGAGATACAAATTATTAAAATGTTAGTACAAATGTACTCCAATTTCCTGCACCGATTGTATAAATAAGGTAAATTAAAATTGTTTGCCATAAAAAAGGTACTAAGGTTTTTATAAAACCAACGAAATTAAATTTTATATACTATCAAAATGTTTTTTTTAATGGTTAGCATTGGCAACAAAAATAATACGTACAAGATATTAACTTTATGTTACGATCTATAGATATTGCAGATCGATGGTCGACTATCTATAGTCTATGGATAGGCAGGACTAAGCAATCAAACAGCGACCAGGGCTTCTCTTTCGCTTTTCATCAGGCGAGCCACTATACCATGACAATAATAAACAATCAGTAAGCTGAAGTGGCAGTGGGCTGGCCACATCAGCCGCAGAACCGATAACCGTTGGGGTAAACGAGTTCTGGAGTGGAGACCGCGTCTCGGCAAACGTAGTGTAGGACGCCCTCAGGCCTGGTGGAGTGACGATTTGCGCAGGACGGCTGGCAAGTGCTGGATGCGAGAAGCCCAAAATCGAGCACAGTGGCTAACCTTGGGAGAGGCCTATGTCCAGCAGTGGACTGATGTGGGCTGATGATTATGATGAATAAACAATCCTCTTATTAGGATGATCCTATTCAAATTAAAATCCAGCAGTGGATCTGCCGCGATGCTTCCAATCGCTGGGTCATTTTCCTAATTTAACATAATTTAACAAATGCTCTTTCCTCACTGTTGGCAGTGACATGACTGTGCACCTGGCATTGTTGATGTACCTACATGGGCAGCGGTCACTGTTTAACATCAGACAGGCCGCTTTCTCGCAATGCTCGCCTGCCACCAACAAAAATGTAAAAAAAACATAGCACAACAAAGCATTATGTCCTTGATTTATTCACTTTCGTACTCACTTTCCTGACAGAATCAGTAACGCCATCAGCGTTACAAAAATCTGGAACAACGATTTTATGGGTTTATTTCATGAAACGTGTAGTGCGTATATTAGAAATTATCATCATCATCAATCCTGGCATGACGGCTGGCAAGTGCTGGATGCTAGAGGCCCATGATCGATCAAAGTGGCGAACATTGGGAGAGGCCTATGTCAAGCAGTGGCCTGCTAAAGGCTGATGATAAAGATGATGATGAATGACGAGTCATTTGAGAGATTTGCTTTAGTCACCACGCTTGGCAGGTAGACCGCAGTAGGTTTTATTTTTACCCAGGAAAATGCTGCTGCCCGTTTCCTGATATTCCCTTAGCCGTCTTTTACGACATACGGGATGATATGGTATGGTCATATTCCAAATTGTAAAACCACACATTACATAAAAAAGTATTATAAACTTACCAATAAGAAATTTAATAAGTGCTGTAACTATTAACAACTTATGCATCACTGTATCGGTTCACGACCTACTTTTAGCAAAATACAGTAATAACTATTTATACTAACGTCCAGTAGGATGTCCTGGTCATTTAATACGATGATGATTACATGAAGTTATTATTTTCCTCATTTTGTTCAAATAATAGGTTATAGATAACTAAACTTATTTATAATTTAATATAACATTTTCCGTAAACAAATTACAGGTAAGGAAATGTGTTAAAACTTTAGATAAAGTAGGTATACTGTTCAGGTTTTATTTTGTTACATATACCTACCTATGTATGTGAAAGACAGGTCTTCAAATCACCACTGTGTGGAATTCTCCTACTCAAAAGATCTGAGTCAATAAAGTTTCGATTCACATGGATTTGAGCTGTCTAAATAAAGCTGCGCTGATAAAGTGCGCAACGAAATTATAAGAGGCAGCTTTAAAGTCCCGCCAATCACCCAGAAACTCACTGAAAACCGCCTCAGGTGGTATGGACATGTCAAAAGACTACGCGAGGACCATGTGGTGAAAATTTCACTGAACCTACCGGAACAGAGGAGAGGTAGAGGCCGCCTGCCACTAACCTGGTGGTCCAAAATACAGAGAGACCTCAAGGAAGCCCCCAAATAATGGGAAAAGGGAAGGACAAAGAAGATGGATTTGAGCTGTCTGGGAATCGAAAAAAGATCTAGTTCCTTCTATGTAAATAGTAGATAAACATTTGCCGAACATGATAGTATCGAACATTTTTTATCGAAATGATGGTAGGAAAACATGTTTAAAATAAAATAAAATTAGGTACTTACAAGCAGAATGAGGAATAATACGCTGCTGGCGGCGGTTGGGCGCTAGTGTAGCGTAAGGTCTTCGGAATCCCAAATATCATTGTTTCTGTGGGTCAAGCGAGTTTATTTCGTAAAGTCAAATAATGTTGTGCATATTTTGCTATACCCGATAAATTATGGAAAATATGAATGAGGAATGTAGTGCAGACGCTTTGAAAGCAGATAAGAAAAATTGGTGCACAGGTATGCGGTCTGAAAGAAAAGTTAGTTCACAGATTAGTTTATTTACCGTTCTTCAAGACTTCAATCTACAACGGCGCCAACTGGCGAGCACATAAACGGTAATCCTCAATACGTTCAAGCAAAACCTTACAGCTCCATCTAGTTCCCTTGCATGGTACTAACACGTTATAACTCCCTAAACCAGTTCCCAGCGTTTCCTAGAGAAAACATCAAGGACTGTTAATGTTACTACCTTCTTATAGATGTCGCTTATTTGATAAAACGTTAAAACGTAAACTAATTCTTCAGAAATAGATTCTATTAACGATACTAAAATAATTAAATGCCGATAAAAATTTGGAAGTGATTAAAAAATCTTTGTGTATAGTATCTAAAATACTTAATGACCATAAGTATGTCACAAAATCTTATGATCATAAAAAATGTCACATGCTAGATTAAAATGGAAGGAAGAGAGAAACTAAACTAAAATAAGTAACTGATTAACTCCCTGGTAGTTATCTATCACTTAGTCTATGCCCTTATATGCTGGTTAAGGTCCAAATAGACACTATTACGACCATTTGTTAAATGGCGATTTTTTTGTAATCGCTGAAGTATTTTATCCTTAAAAGAAAGTAGTGTAGTAGGGATCGTAAACGCAAGGGTATTTCATCATAAAAATGTTCATAATTTCTCTCGTTGAATTTCCTCATCTTAGTAGGTAATGGCCGTATAAGAGTATTTTATCTGATAATCGTTACAACCTTAGCTGTTACTATACTTCGTTTTTTTTTGAATTAAGGACAACATTTACACCGCCCTGCGCCCACTAGGCAAAAACAATAAAATTAAAATATGGGCTTTAGATATTGCGTCTTAGATATCGCACCCTCAGTAGAAAAAAGCATAAGTAATCTTACTACGAATTGCCGATTCGTTTTCTTAACTCCTGATAAACTTAAAACAAAACCATTTTATATATTCTTTTTCCTTTTTTTGACGTAAGAAAGATTATTGTACGCCTAGAAATAAAGTAGTTATATTCATAAATTCTAATTTTTTAAGCGTACTGAAAAATTTTAATTTTTGACTTATGCCTTTTTTCACCGGGGGTGCAATATGTCTTACAACATTGGCATCATAAATTAGCAGACAGATCGCTGACAACTACCGTCAGACTGCTCGGTGCTAATGTGAAATACCCATGGAAGTACGTAGTACCTAATACTTCCATGGAAATACCTAAAATATTATTACTAAAGATATATTTTTAGCCCATATTTGAATTTTATTCTTTTTGCTGGGAGTCTTTTTATATGCAGTATACCTAACCTGCAAATTAATACAAATAAATTGTCAAAAGTTTGCACTGTAAATGACCTAAATAAAAAGAGATTGCAAACAGGAAACATTTAAATAGGTAATCTAGGTATCTATTAAAGAAAAATGATAAAGGGATTAAATAATAAAAATGCGTAACTCAAGAATAAAAATAGCATTTATTGCTTTTTATAAAATTTATCCAAAACACAACTCCATTAATTCAACAGAGATACTCTGTTCCTCTTTACGAATGTCTCTTATTTGAAAATCGATTACTGGTATTCTTCGTGGGTATTTGCTTTTAATGACTAACTCTGCAGAGCCCCATTTAGAAGTTGATTTGCCCACCTGAAAATTATTTTTTAATCAGGACTTAGAAATGAATTACATTTGCACGACGAAAAACTTACAATTATTTTGCAGGACTGAGTGTAACATTTTTAACAATATTCCTTAAAATATTGTTGAATTACCATTGCATTGGTTTAGGTCCCATATTAAGTCATGTTTAATGAAAAAAGACAATGAGACCGGTGTTTTAGTGGATATTCACACCATGGAAGTATTAAGTACTACGTACAAACTTCCATGATTCGCACAGATACAGAGTGCATGATATTCTTCGTTCAGTTAAAGAAAAGAGTAATTAATAAATGGGTGTCTCATTTAAAATAAAAATAAAAAAAATAAATAACCCAAGACATGCCAATTTAGCCCGAATTAGTAAAACTAAAAAGTAATAATATCAAGACACTTGGTACCGTATCAGCCAAGTTCTGGCCTTAGAACTAGTGACTACACCAATAATGTAACATTTCACGAACCATTTGGAGCCACTTTTTATCTTGAACAACTCAATTTGAACATTAAATTCAATAGTGACAACAAACATACCGTACAGTCGTTAACGTCCCAACTATAGGCCTGGGGACTGATTCCAGACTGATAGTCTATAATTATGTGATTCCATCCAAGCATGCGTAGTGAGGTAGCAGGTTCATCTATATATGAGTTTTTGCAGTTGAATCTTATCTTTTGAGTAACACTTGATGATCTTCTTTGAAGCCATTCAATTTGGTTCATTGTTATCTGAGGAATAAAAATATACTAAGGTTTATGTATTCAAATAAATAAAGGGGTTAATTGTTTTAGCCTCTACTGTACCACTGGTGGGCAATGGTCTTCCCCAGCCCTCTCTACTTATCCCAATTCCCAGTCAGTTCCTCCAGCCAGCGCTCCAATCAGTGCTAGATTGAGGAAAATGGTCCAGGTAATTCCGGCCCACCTGCTTTCCAGTCTAAAGTAGCCCATTCATGTCTAATAACTCAAATAAATATGGCAAATTTTACCCCTACGTCTGCAATACATGATCGGTAACGAATGGTAAAGTTTAACTTATTGATGAAAGTCCTGACGTCATTTAGTGTTATTCCTAATAACCTTTTACCAGTTAGGTACCTTGCTCGTTATTAGGTATGTACAGCGAGTTTCACCTCACTGTTTCTTACTAAATCTTAATATGCTACTAAAAAGTACTTACATTTCCATAAAAACTCTGCATGTCAAAACCTTTTTCACTGAGCCAAAAAGCTCTGGTATCGTTCATATAGTTTATTTCATTCCCAGGGCTGGTAGGGTCAGAAGTCGTAGAAGGGATAATACACGTGCGATATGTCTTTTCTTCGCAGTATATTTGGAATGGGTTCTTTTCATTTACCCAAATTGTACCTGAAAAGAAAGTAAATATTAAAACAAACTAATTAATAGAGATTATAGTTCTAGAATTTCACGTTCTAGAACGACTAAGGATAATTAAAAATAATATTTATAACCACGTGACCGTTGTAATTTAGTTTGAGCAATATTACAAGGAGCATTGAACTGTTTGTATATTCTTACCCTCAAATTCTTCATCATTCTGTTTAGTATTACAAAGAGTAGGAGATGGTTTTTCCTTAGTACCATAAAGTTTCTTAGACAAGGCCTTTTCGCTAGAGCTTGTTGATTCCAAACTTCCAGAGGAAAAGTCATCTGAAAAGCACAACGCTTTGATTAGAGATAACAAATCCAAAGTTCGTGGTGAACCCTTTCTTTTCAAGAAAGTAGATTTGTATTTAGATATATTCACAGCTCTACCGACAAGTGGTGGTACAACCATCACGATTGAAGGCGTAGCCAAATAAAAAGGTCTATTGAAATAAAATTACCTACCATCAATTTCCATCCTACAAACGTGAAGACAAGTGCCATCGTTTCCTGGTGGTCCCTGCGGACCCCTGGGACCCTGTAAAATGACACAAAGGATTAGAAGCCTACTTTAATTTCAAATCAATTAAAAAAAAAAAGAATGTCAAGATTGTGAGTCTCACGGCCGTACTCGTATTCACAAACGTTACTATGCGTCGCGGAAACGCACAGGTACCCAAAAACGTATAGGATTTTGGGTACTGTGCGTCCGCGCGTCGAACTTTTGTTAGTAACAATCTGACAACATCACATACATTGCTCCGATACTAAAGTAAGTAGCTTAAGAGTGCGAAATATTAGATAGTAGATCGTTACCTTGTCTCCTTTTTCTCCATTGCGACCTGAGGGGCCCTGAAAAGTTAACAAAGAATTTCGGGAATAAATCGACTAAGTGATATAAACTATCATACGGCAATTGAAAAATCAGCACAAGGGTTTTATTTCCTTCGTCCGTCGATCGAGCTTAGCAACATACACTAGTTCTATGAAGCACTGCACTGCAACGCTTTCACAGCCAAGGGTCGTGGGTTTGATTCCCGCACAGTAGAAAGATTTGTGTTCATGAACATGTCTGTTTGGGTGTGTTATGTATAATATGTATTTATTTACAAAAAAAAAGTATCTAAGTAAGTTTATCAGTTGTCTAGTACCCCTAGTACAAGCTTCGGCTTAGTTTGGGGCTAGATGGCGACGTGTGACCCAGCGTGGCAATTAAAAAAGAAAAGTTTGACGGCGATCATATTCAGGATGCTGTTACCACTCGCCCGCAGCTACCTACAGCTAAAATTATGCTAGTGTCCAAGCATTTCGCGTGATGGTCTTAAATTTGAACTTACAACGGGCCCTTGCATACCGGGATCTCCCCTTTCTCCGTCTTCACCAGTATCACCTTGTTCGCCCTGTATGTATAAATAATAATAACTGTTATAAAATTTAATGGAAAAGTCAATATAACCGAGTGTGTAAAAAAATACAAAATCTAAGCACGGTAAACATAGTTTCTCACGTCCGTGTTAATACAGGTTGACTGGAACTTAACATACTAATAGCAACCGTGTTAACTTCATGCAAGAAGTAATTTATTAAATAGCTAGGTAGCGATATCATTATCATCACCATTACATTTTTTCTATACATCCTTTTTTTATCTTATTCTTTAACATACCCATTCTCACTATCGCTACTTTCTCTCATTAATTTTTTACGAAGGTTACGAATGATAGAAAAGGATAAAAGCAAAGAACTTTGCTCAGTGCACTACCGTGCAGCCAAATTATTATGTCATACCATAACATGATTTTTTGTAATTTACCTTAGGACCACGAAGTTCAGGTATTAATTTTGATAAGTCCTAGAAATAAAAAGGAGATTTTAAAACTTACTATTGACAAACACTTAAATTAGGCATTTATTATTTTAAATTAATCTGTACTAACCGCGTCTACTTTGCAGGCATCTGTAACATTAAGTTTTATGTAAATAATGAAGTAAAAATAAAATTAATAAGAAATGAGGAATATAGTATGTTAAGGTATTTTTGATTTTTTGAATGTAAGATTTCAAACCTAAAATATTACATTTATACATAGATATTACATATTATTAAAAAAATATTATTATTATATACATAGACTGAATTATTTTTGTTTAGAAAAAATAATAATGTTTTATGCTGGTTAATATAAACAAGGTACCAACTTAATGTCGTTTTGTACGTAGTTAATCCATCGCTCATTACCTGAAAAAAAAACATTCTTTTTATCCCAACACTAACTACTTAATTATATTTATTAAAATAACATAGGTAAGAGCAGTAACTGGCCACCCAAACACGGCAAGAATGATTATTGTATGTAGTAACGTTTAATTAAATATATTTACCACTGATGCGTCTGCTTCAGAAGCTCCATAGCTGGTAGATAAATCTGTAAAGGATATTATCATAATGTACAAATTAGGACGTTTTGGTGCTAAGGTTGGTTAAACTGACATTGCGGGACAAAGTTGTATATCGTCATCATCATCGGCCTACACACGTCTACTGCTCGACATCAGCGCCTTCAAATGACAATTGAGAAAAAAATCTGCAAATAGATTCACTAGTAATACTTTTGCACGTCCCACTTTTTTGCTACCAGCACTTCGAAGTATAGTTTAAAGGAAGCCAGTGGCGCTGGCGCCAGTCCTAAGACAAGACTTTCATGGCCTAGCTTGAAATATTGCTTATACGAGGTACAATAATAATACTGAGCCATCATCACTAGCATCGTCTAAGCCTGGTTTTGTAGCTTATCAAGGAAATATGTTAATAATCAAATATAAAAAGCTTACCAAAATTCAGAATTATATAAAAAAAACACAAAAGCAATTTGGCATCCATCACTACGTTTAATCTTCACAATTGAACTTGTGCGACTAACCTATAATTGACATTGTATTCAGAGTACTATATAGATAGGCCATTGCCATTATTTTCCTTGTTTCATGCAAATCGGCTATTAACATGTATCACAAAAATACTTTTCCTGTGATGTGTCAATTTATACAAATAGCAGATAAAAAGCTATTGTACTTCTAAATAGATCCGAAAATTATTAAGTATTATTTTAGTAATACATTATGGTTTGTAAAATGTATAACTTGCTGCATCCCGCGGCTTTGCTCGCGCTATATGTGTTAATCTGATGTATTAGCTATATTACTGTAAAGTTCCATTAAAATCTGTATAGCCTATGTGTTAATCTGATGTATTAGCTATATTACTGTTAAGTTCCATTAAAATCTGTTCAGTAGTTTTTGCGTGAAAGAGTAACAAACCTCATGCATCCAAACAAACCTTCACATTCATAAATTTATATTTTTATTATATTAGTATTAGTAGGAAGTAGAACTAGCAGCATTATTATATTTTTGTGTAGTTTATACATGTACAAAAAATGAGCGTGGGCGATAAAAAAGAGTAACAGAACAAAAAAAAATTTTCTTGAATTTTTGTATTCTAAGTAAATATTTGCAATAAAGAGTATGTATCTGTAGTAGTTTTTCAATAGCTCTACGATTTTTTGAAGGCTAATTGAACGAGAATCACGGTCGAACTACTTTAGTGTTTACTTTTTATCATTTAATAGGCTTAGCCTTCAGCGTATATATCGGGTATTGTTTGCTCTATTTTCAGCTGCTAGCATCCAGCTTTTGCCAGCTACGAGTACCTTGTGCGAATCGTAAGTCACTCCACTTGACCTGAAGGCGTTCTACAATACATTGCCGAGGAGCTGTCTCCATTCCAGAACTCGTTTACCCCAACGGTTCTGCTAGCTAATGGCTTGCTAATTCAGTCAACTATGTCGACGACTTTGGTTTTCCATCATCATCATCAGCCTATTACAGTCCACTGTTGGACATAGCCCTCTCCAGTTGTTCGCCACTTAGGACAAACGTCTGGAGGATATACCCATAATCACCACGCTGGGCAGGCGGGTTGGCGATCGCAGGGCATAGCTTAGAAGCTTAGAAGCTATGCCCTGAGATCTGGAGCTAGAGCTCCAGTGACGCTGCTACCCGTCATCGGACTGTGGTATTAAACTACGTCTTCAATTGTGATGGTTATACCGCCACCAGTCGGTTGCCCTTGCCAGTGCCTCGTTTGTTTTTCGGCAAGATGCACCACGAGCAGGTGAGGTTGGCTAGGAGCGAAATGATGATAGGCCGCTCCCTTACATCCCGGTTTTCCATCGGACCATCACATTTCAATGAATAATAACTCTTTTATTTAATTTAAATTTCGTATTTCTCTGTCATAAACAGGGGTAAAGTTAATCGCACGATATCCAAACATCCATTGTCGTTCGCTTATCAGGAAACCGTCAGGCTTGTAATGTTTTTGTTTGAGATTCAATATTTATTTGTGCAAAGCAGGTACACTTAAACGTTTATCCAAATAAAACGGAAGTAAGTGCTAAAAATATACAAAAGATTAATGTACACATTGGAGCACAATGTAGTGAATGAATGTTTTTTCTATTCGGCGTGAAGAGGAAATATTCAGGGAAGTCGTAAGTATACGAAAATAGTAGCCAAGTACTTAAATAATACGTTATAGAATCAATTTTATTCTTTTCCTTTTTTTTCGTCAGAAGTTGCGCTTACACCCGGGCTCTGGATACGTGACACCTGATATGATTTTTTATAGATAGGCTACACATTTATCACGAAATTTGTTACACTTGTATATAACTTAAATATTATTATCATTAACCTGTAGGTAACGTCAACAAATACAATATACATATACAAATAATATATGTGAGACAGTATTGTTTGCAGACGATACTTCCCTCATTTTTAAGGTAAATAGAAAGAAAACCAACTTTGATGATGTAAATTGTGCTCTCGCTAAAATAGTACACTGGTTTACAAACAATAACCTGCTGCTTAATGCCAGGAAAACCAAGTGTGTTAAATTTACAATGCCAAATGTCAAACAGGTTAACACTAATATTATCATGAACAATGAAGTTATTGAATTAATTAACTATACAGTATTTCTTGGCATCAATGTAGACTCGAAGTTGCAATGGGGTCCTCATATTGCTGTCCTGGCTGGAAGGCTTAGTTCAGCTGCATATGCGGTAAGGAAAATCCGGCTTTTGACTGACGTTGAAACGGCAAGGGTTGTTTATTTCAGTTATTTCCATAGCATTATGTCATACGGTATTCTATTATGGGGGTCAGCTGCTGACATACAAACAATCTTTGTACTGCAGAAGCGGGCCATCCGCGCTATATATGGTTTAAAGACACGCGAATCACTTAGAGAACTTTTTAAAGAAATTAACATAATGACGGTAGCATCACAGTATATCTTTGACTGTGTTGTTTATGTACGTAAACATTTAAGTCAATTCAATAAAAATTCAGATAATCATAATTTAAACACTAGAAATAAGCACAAGCTTGCCGTTCCACGTCTGAGGCTGAGTAAGGTGAGTGGGTCGTTTGTAGGATTGGGTATCAAAATGTTCAACAGGTTACCGGAACATATTGTTGAACTGCCCATTCACAAATTCAAATCATACATGAAGTCCTTACTTATAAAATATTATAGAGTAGAAGATTTCCTCAACGACAACATCTCTTGGACTGCTGCTTCGTAGTAAACTTTGCATTGTATAGACTCAACTTTTATTTTGCATTGTTTAACTTTAAAATATTAAAAAATGTTGTAATACCTAAACATGTAACAATTGGCGATTTAAAAAGAGTAACTACCGAGTTTCTTGCCGTTTCTTCTCGGTAGAAATCTACTTTCCGAACACGGCGGTAGCTTCTTTTAAATTGCTTTTATTCACATTCTTACTTTACTTTTTGTATTTCTACATTATTTTTTACTTGACGATTCATAAGTGCTTATTTTAAGTCTATGTGAATAAAGGTATTTTGACTTTGACTTTGACTTTGAACGGCAGGACATAAGTCCCCCAAAGGTCTCCCCCATGACATTTGTCATTTAGGGGGATTTATCTCAATCACCAGGGGGGTTAGTCACCGCAGTTGATTTTATTTCTACCCAGGTAAACGCTGCTCCCTGTTTCCTGATACTCCCTTAGTCGTTTTTTACGACGCCTACGGGATGAAATGGGGTAGTCCTATTCTAAATCCGTAAATCATGATATTTAAAAGCGTATATATATCTCTTACCTCGAAGTCGCTTTCGGCTTTAACTAGAACTTGGCGTTGGAACTTGGCGTTGAACACACCCGTGCCCCCGTATCTCGGACCGAGTCACGCGACATGCGAATTTGGGAAACGCTATTACTGAGGCAAGTGAAGCCTAAAATTATTTTTCAATTGGTACTACGCGGTCCGTTTGTATTTGTCAGTACGTACGTACTTCACGCCTATTAATTTCATGTTATTTGAATACATTTATGTAGTTTAAAAAATCTATATAAATAAAAATTTATCTTCGAAACGTAATGTACGCCCATACATAGGTAACATTCGAATGAAAATCCAAAAGGTTAACGAAATTATGCTTGTAGACTTAACTTTGGACCTCACGACCATCAGGTGGAGTGAGGTCACCATGAATGCTCATTTTATAAAAAAAAAAGATTCTTGATTTCTTGCTGAATTTTAAGGAAGAGTAATTTGCGCTCTACATAGTACGTTACAGTTAGTCATCATCATCATCATCATCAGTAGCGTATTGCAGTCCACTGATGGACATAGGTCTCTCCAGTTGTTCGCCACTTATGGCAAACGTCTGAACCCATAATCGCCACCCTGGGCAGGCGGGTAACCCTTCGCAGGGCGTAGCTTCTCGCTCCAGTGACGCTGCTGCTCGTCATCGGCCTGTGGTATTTAGCTACGCCTTCAATTGTGATGGTTATACCGCCACTAGTCGGTTGCCAGCGCCTCGTTTGTTATTCGGCAGGATGCACTACGTGCAGATTGGCTTGGATCAAAATGATGATAGGCTCCCTTACATCCCTTACAGTTAGTGATTTACAATTAGAAGAAAGTAGATTTATGAGAGTATCCTCTGTGTATCTTCCCATTGTATTCATAAAAACACTATTTATGAGTAACTAAAGTAAAACTTTGTGTTCAAATACATCAATAAGCTATTACTCGCCTCAACAAGACATTGGTATATTGGAAATTGATCGTACACATCTAGAGGGCAACCCCTGACCCTTTCCAAGGGAACAATTCAATTCAAGTCCCTAAATGTTTCAGTTCACTGAATGGAATTTTACTATTGGAAGTTTCGCGTTTGCGCTTATAAGTTGTTACCATTGTTTATAACTTTAGTTGAACCATCTAGGCCTAGTTTCATAGTAACGCGAGCGAGACAAAAGATATAAGTTTAGTAAAGTAACCGAAATTTGCAAGTAAAATTTCGTTAAATGTGCCGTGTGATCTAGGTATAAGGTAAGCGCTTAACTCAATAACGCCTGGACCAATTTGACCAATTCTTTTTTATAAATATTCGGTGTAGTTCAAAGGTGGTCTTTATGGCGAGTAAATTTAGAATAATTGCTACGATAGATAATAGGTCGCTTCCTTACAATACCTACAATAGTACCTTGATTGATAGGTATCAATCGTGATGTTATTCGGCAGCATGCACCAAGAGTAGGTGAGCGTGACTTGATGCGAAAAGATTATAGGTCGCTTCCTTACAATCATCATCATCATCAGCCTATAGCAGTCCACTGCTGGACATAGGCCTCTCCAGTTGTTCGCCACTTAGGGCAAACATCTGGTGGATATACCCATAATCGCCACGCAGGGCGGGCGGGTTAACGATCGCAGGGCGTAGCTTCTCGATCCGGTGACGCTGCTGCCCATCATCGGCCTGTGGTATTCAGTTACGCCTTGAATTGTGATAGCTATACCGCCACCAGTCGGTTGCCAGCGCCTCGTTTGTTATTCGGCAGGATGCACCACGGGCAGGTGAGGTTGGCTTGGAGCGAAAAGATGTTAGGACGCTCCCTTACATCCCCTTACAATACCTACCTATAATAGTAGCTATGTATGTGTTAGTGCGTAGATACAATTTGCATCTCTAGGCAATACTCGTAAACCTTATAATACTCGTATCAAGCTGGAGTTCCCTACCCCAGATCACGTACAATAAATTTAGGAATAGCGTGTCTGCTATTCACGTACAAGGTTCCGTGTCCCATAAAGGTCACCCTTGTAATGAATAATACCTTTGTAGTGAGTAGTAAAAACGAACTTTTCAAGTATTTATGTAGGTACCTTCGCCTTTCCATAAAAGATTCGAGTGGACTGTAAAAATGTTTGTCCACCAGAGATAGTAGGTACATTGCATCTATGCTGATGAACCCTAAACGTTTCTACTGATGCTTGGCAATGGAGCAAATCATACACTTATTTCGTGACAAAATTCAACCACGAAGATTGCCTCAACGTTTGCATTAAAAGTTCTTCATGCAAACAGGTCTAGATACGCGAGGTACCGGGGAACAAATGCCTCTATAATTGAAGGAACATATCGAGAGGAACCCTGCACAGCTGTGAAGAAATTCTCAAGTTCTTTGAAGTCAACCAAACCGTTTTGAGCTGGAACGGCATTCCATTACTTAATGGCGCGGGGCAGGAACGACTAGCTGAACCTCGATGCGCGCCACTATCTTTTAAATGGTATACCGATGACAACGCTGTCCAGGATCTGTTGTTCGGGAGAGGAAAGGTGAGGATTGCATCATCATCAGCCAGGAGAGGATGAATATCAGACAACATCACATACATTGCTCTAATCCCAAAGTAAGTAGCTTAAGCACTTGTGTTATGGGTATCAGAACAACGATGGTACCACAAATAAATACTTAAATACAAAAAAATGTCCCGGGTGGGAATCGAACCCACGACCCATGGCTCAGAAGGCAGGGGTCACTACCAATTGAGCCACCGAGCCAGTCAATAGTCAGTTGGAATAACTCTTTGGAGCATTCCCCATTGTAGAGACGGTAGAGAACATATAAACTGGCAATTTCCCTACGTAATTGAAGAGGTTCTAGGGTTTTAGTCACCTCTTGATAATATACTCAAGAGAGGTAGGGCATAGCGAATCTTCGCTCGAATTGAGCCGCCCGTCCGGGGGAGGACCTCCACCCTATAGAATACCGCAGTCAAATGGCCTCTGAGTCGTGTTTCTGCCGGTGAGTAGGGTTTCCGGAGCTCGTGGGGGGTTGGGGTTGGGCCGGCATGGCGGTGGCAACTGACAGGTAACGGTAGGACCAGTTACTTGCCCGTTGTCACAGCGACTTGGGCTTCTCTTTCGCTTTCCATCAGGCGTAGGGAAGCCAATATGTCGAGCCACTATAAAAAAAAAATACTCTTTTATAAAAAAACCCTTTGAACGAACAGCGGAACTCAAAAACATAAAATTTGTTTGCAACCGCTTCACTAATCCGCTGTTCACAGTTTCGGTTTCCGAAGTGAGAATTACAGTTCGCACAATGTTTTTAAACGATCTAACATATTGGTTTGTTTTTTGTTTGCGCAGAATCTTTTTTTTTGTCACGTAGGAAACGTTTAAAGGATGTGTTAAGGTAAAGGTAAGGCATTTGTGTATAGATATATAGATGTTAGATGTACAAGTATACTCGTATAAGCATCCATCTTCGCCTTGGTATCACGTGAGAATAGCTAGAATGATTTAGCTAATTCTGTTTTGTTGTCTTAGATGAGATCAGGAAAAGGATCAAGAAAGTTTCATGAAAAGTAAAAAGAAAATTAACGAACGTGAAAATCAGTTAGGTATCATGTAATAATATATCATTATGTACAAAAATCCTTATTTCAATTACTAATCCTTACTAATAATATTATAAATTTCGTAGGCTACTTTTTAATGCGAAAAAAAGGATTGAAACTTACCCACTACCTAGTATTGAAAATTATACAAAATGCTACCCAAAAACACGCGGACGAAGTCGCAGGCACAGCTCGTTTGTACGAGTATATAAATATGAAGTCTAAAATTCATTCTACGTTTCCTTCTATCATTGTACCTATGTATTATATTATTATGCTGTTTTTAAAAGTAGATACGACTTTAAATATAATGTGGCTAAATTGAATGCAATGACGTCATTCGCACTATATTTAGCCACATTGTACAGGAACATGTCAGACTTGTTTATACTTAGACATATTTATGAAAACATACATAATTATAACCTCATCATCATGTAAAATGGCAAGCCGTCTTCATCCAGCTAATCCAGCCAAGTGTTTATCCAAAATGCCACGACTAGCCTTTGAAAGTGCAGCAGGCATCGCCCTCGGGGCACAAAGCGTAACAAATTACATAATTCATCATCATAATAGCTCGTCCCTTTTCGCCCTGAAGAAATATTACAACAATCTCTCACCGTTGCTAAAGCGGACCTTTATAACTATTATTCATATTTCTACATAATAAATGCTTAAAGTCATTACGGTGAAATTATTTCATTAAGTGAGCATCGGCTAGTAGATACTAAGTTAAAGAAATTAGCACTCAAATGGGTAAAAGTAAGTTTTATTCAAACCTACGAGTACTTTGACGAGCCCGTGGTGCTTCATCCGCACAAGAAACTTTCTCAACAAGGCTATGGCAATCGACTGGTTGCGGTATAACCATCACGATTGAAGGCGTAGCTAAATAGCATAGGCCGATGACGGGCAGCAGCGTGACCGGAGCGAGAAGCTACGCTCTGCGATCACCAATCCGCCTGCTCAGCATGGCTATTATGGGTAAAACCTCCAGGTTGCCCAAATTAACGAACAACTGCAGATGCCAATATCCAGAAATGGACTGCAACCACCACTAGGGTGACAAGTGGCAAACTAGTCTGCGGCTCGCCTGATCTTGAGCGGTTACCGCAACACAGTCTATTAACGCCTGTAACACCAAGGATATCACGCGTGTTGCCGACCCTTTGAGACAGCAACTAAAGGGAAAAAGTTCCCTCTAGCTACCAATGCAACACTCATTTCAGGAGCTCCGGAAACCTTACTTACACTTTTATGATGGGCTTGATTTGCCTTCAATTGTACACTAATTTCCTCTCCTAGGTCTATCGATAACCTAAGTGCCAACAGCCTACCTATTCCCCGATTAATAATTTATAGTGATGATGGCAAGCAAAGTCTCTAGAGTCGAAATTGTATCCGCATCGCTTAACCTCCATTACATTATTATAAGAAAACACTAATGTTTCGCCCGCGACTTCACTTGTGTCAATTTTGATTAACCGACTTTTATACTATTTCGATGGAAGTATTAAGTACTTTTTTACTTCCATGACTATTTCCAAATTTAAAAAAAATCAAGAATATTTATTTAAGCAAGTAGGTTTAAATACATCGGTTACTTATTATTACTAGCAATAGGTCCTAGTAATAATACTATGGTTATGTTATGGTTAACTATATACCTCGGGGCCACTTTGAAAAGCTGTGGCCCAAACTGGCGGGGACGGCAGGCGCACTGAGCGGACTGCTGCCCAATATAGGGGGGCCCTCTGCGGCGTGCCGAAGGCTCTATTTAGGCGTCCTCAGGTCGATGGCCCTCTATGGGTCACCGGTCTGGGCCGGCGCCATTACAATGGAGACCTCCCGCGCGCTGTGGAGGGCCCAACGCCCCCTCACATTGAGGGCCATCCGCGGATATAGAACTATATCCGCGGATGCCGCCATCGCGATTGCTGGGTCCCTACCCTGGGACCTAGACGCTGCCGTACTCGCTGCAGTATATCTGTGGCGAGCCGAGCAGCGGTCGCGGGGCCTCCGGCCTGCGCCCGCCGAGGTCGGAGTGCAAAGGGTGGCCGTTGAGGCGGAGGCGCTCGCAGTATGGCGTGAGCGCCTCGAGGCCGCCCCCTGGGGGCGCCGCACCACTCAGGCCATTGGCCCCATCTTGGAAGAGTGGATGCGGCGCCCTCACGGAGTGGTGACGTACCGGCTGACCCAGGTCCTCACGGGACATGGTTGCTTCGGCCGGTACTTATGGAGGATCAGGCGTGAACCTGATCCTCTATGCCGTCACTGCGACAGTGGCTCGGAGGACACGGCAGAGCATACGCTTCAGCATTGCCCTGCCTGGGCCAATGAGCGCTCCGTCCTCGTCACTGTCGCACAGGACCTCGACCTGCCGCAACTCTTGCGGCAGATGACGGCGTCGAAGGAGACCTGGCGAGCGATGCTCGCATTCTGCGAGACAGTGATCTCGCAGAAGGAGGCGGCGGAAAGAAAGCGTGAGGCTGCGGTAGACGCGCCCGCTCTACGCCGCCCCCGGCCCGGGCGTCGCCGGAGGGCATACAACGCATCGTATGCCCTCTGAGCCTCTCCTTCGTGCCCCGAGTGGTGAGTGCGGGGGCGCGATCCACTCATAGGGGCGTAACGGTGTGGTGGGTGCAGCCACACCGTTGCACGAGGTCCGCCTGGGGAGCACCCTATTGCCCCCCGGAAGCCGGGGGTAGGGGTATTTGCCCTCCCCGGACCAGGAGTGCTGGCCGCTTGTCATCTGCGGCTGGCCAGGGCATGCAGGGATGCGGCGGTATGCTTCGGCGTTGCCCGTGTCCCTGCAACTTGCTGCCCACTGGCGACACAGGGGGGTTTAGTGGGTATACCCTCCCATTTCGGGAGGTGTGAGTCCCACACACCATGTCACCTCCCCCCGGAGGTGGCATGAAGGTGCCTAATGCATTCCCCTCTAAAAAAAAAAAAAAAAAATGGTTAACTATATACCTAGGTACATTATTTTTAATAAGTAATTCTATTGAATAACCCAAGCAACATTAACCAAGACGAAATGCAGGACTGAAATTACACTAAGTCATTTGGGTTGGTAACCGCGCAATAGGTTTTAAGGTTTTATTTGTATGTACCCAAGTATAGGCTGTTGGCTATTACTTTAATCGTTTTCTATAACACCCACGAACTCTATTTGTAAGTAAGCTGTTGTACATTCTTCAGTCTTTAAATCAAATTCAAATAAAAAAAAGTCAAAGCAATAGTTTTAGACTTCATCAATAACGAATAGACAAACAAACAAACATTTTCCCTCCATAACATTGGTATAGACGAAACCGCCGGGCGCTTTCAAAATGGCGGAAATGTATTTTTTATTTCCACCACCATTACCCGCGATCTTGATGAACGACGGCTATCAGGTCTGTTTTTAAATAAAAATGCTAAGCCTTTAGAATTTTTCCCGTGGATACTCGAGCGTATAGTTTAGGTTTATTTCGTTTTAGTTGCAATATGAAAAATGTGAATCTCCAGACTAAGCATGCAATCTCCCGAGGATTTTCTTCTATAGCGTCCGCTTTTTTCCATAGAAATAGCCTGATCGCCTTTGTAATTAGTATTGAAAGGACGTTACGTAACTTGAACGTGAATAAAAATACCTACGTAGTGTAGATCATGTTTCAGGAACCTACAGTATAAAGCATGATAATTTTTTTTGGGTCGATATTGATGCATCACCTATATACGTACATTAGAAACATTGGTATGAAAACAAATACGATAGCATGAAAAGTCTACCGCGTGAATTAGGTACAATGAAAAATTCACCCAGAAAAATTTCATGCAAACTGCTACATAATTGTGGCATCACGCTTTTACAAAATAAAGGTTGTGATTTTTCGAAATAGGTCTGATTATAATGGCAGCCAATAAATAACATACAAGTTCCAAAATATATTCATAGACGATAATGTTTTGCATGACTGGGTTTTGATAGGGTAAACCTTATTATAATGAGCTTTTAAGAAAAGATTAAAACCTAGATACAAGTTTTAAACCTAGCCTAGGGAGGAGGGAATAAGAGAGGTAGGCATAGCTAATCTTCGCTCGAATTGAGCCGCCCGTCCGGGGAAGGACCTCCACCCTATAGAATACCGCAGCCAAATGACCTCCGGGTCTTGTTTCTGCCGGTGAGTAGGGTTTCCGGAGCTCGTGGAGAGTTAGAGTTGGGCCGGCATGGCGGTGGCAACTGACAGGTACGTGACCAGTTACTCGCCCGTTGTCACAGCGACTTGGGCTTCTTTTTCACTTTCCATCAGGCGTAGAGAAGCCATTATCTCGAGCTACTATAAAAGAAGCCTTTAACATACGTCTAGTTTTTCCCTTTACTCCCAGTTAAAGTTAAAGTTTGAAATTTGAAAATAGTTAATATTTTTTTCTGTTTTCTGAATTCTGGTACAGTAAACAAAAGCAGTTACTTTACGTACATTGTCACAAATGGCCACAGACCTGAATATCTCATTCAGCCGTGCTGTGAAACTTTTCCCAACCTCTGAATTAAATATCAGCCATAACTGAATATTTGAAGAGCTAACTTTTTTGGGCTGTGTTCAAATATTACATTAATGTACGGGAATATTTTTATCAGCATTTACCTTACAATACGTAGTCAATTTTATGTAAAACAGTATTTTTGCATTTATAGCAAGAAATTAATTGAAAATACGTCGTTTGAACGAGCCTTCTTTTTTATAGCACACAGAAAAGTGAATTGCACGGGAAAGAGAGTCCTAAGTTGCTGAGACAATGTGATTGTGGTGCTCCTCTCCAGAGTATGTCTCACCTGGCCTGCTGTGTCGCGTGCGGAGAGACCTGCTCACTAGCTGAACTTATGTCCGTGACCGGGGGTGCGGTTGGCGTGGCGGAGCACTGGGCACACCGGGTATGATTTCGGTTTTGCCATCGAAACGCAAAGAAGACAGAACTAGCTAAATCAATTACTTTTCTGTTGCCACTATTTCAGAATAAACTGTGAGAAAACCTAGTACGTATATTAAACGTAGTAAAAGTAGGTAGCATATTGATCCCGAAACGCTACCAAAGTCATTTAACCGATAGTAGGGAATATCCTACGTACTAAAATGCTATCATACTTCTGGGTAAATTATAATATCTTCAATACAATAAAATGTTGATAAAGTCATAGGCTTTCGCAAAACTGCTCATCATATTGAATTATGGAAGTCCGGTTCGGAAATTTATATTTTTAGAACCACGCATTTCAAGCAACATTTTTGTTTACAAATAAATTATCATGAATACGTATTTAATTATTCCTAAAATTAATTAGAACAAAAGAATGGCTCATAAGCGAAGCGCCTGACGTGCAATACCCATCAGTTTTCATTAGGTGTGCTGCGTCACAGTAGGTAATGCTTGCAATGAGGCAACTAATAACAGTATTATGCTTTGTTTATTTAATCATCACCACCAACTTGCAAACGTCCACTGCTGGACATAGGCCTCTCTCAATGGCAATTTTCATTGGGGGGATTTGCCTCAATCACCACGCTTGGCAGGCGGGTTGTTAACGGAGGTATTTTTGTACCCAGGTACGCTGCTGCCCATTTTCTGATATTTCTTCGTCTACTACAGTACCCACAAGATGGGGTGGTCTTATTCTACAAAGATTAAGGCTACGCGGCGCGCAGCTGGTTAAGTCGGAAGATTGTGGGTTCAAATCTCAGTGGTGGTGCCAGCTAGTTTGGTCTTATTCTAAATCCAAAAAAAAATACACTAAGTTTACTTAATTTGACTGGCCCGGTGTCTCATTTGGTAGTAACTCCTGCCTGCTGAACCAAAGCTGGAGGGTCCGATCCCCACCCGGGACAAACATTCGTTGTCTAGGTGTTTATGTTTGTATTATAAACTACTCAAAACAAAATAGGGCCCACCATGTTTTTGCTCAATAATTTAAATGTATAGAAGTTTAATAGGTTTTTATGATTAGTCAATGTTAAATTAGGGTTTAACTCATTATGTAAACACAAAATAACATTTAAAATGTTTAATTTAATCACATTATCACATAAATACACCTTTTAAGGGAAATAAGCACTAACTGCACTGGCGATGAAAGCTTTCATTACCACTGTTTTTTGTTAACAACTTGACGGGATTATTTTTGAGTATCGAGGAGGATCCCCCTCTGTTCCGTATGCACTCTCCGAGCCTATCTGGAACACTCTGGATCAGACGTTTGGTGGGGTATTCGTTCCCAATTGACTTTCAGGGCGTTTATGAGGTCCTGTTGGCTATTGACAGGGCTAATGGTTTCTTTGAGACTTCGATTTAATTGTTCCCATAAAGGTTAAATAGGGTTGAGATCGGGACTCATAGCTGGCCAAGGTAAGACGGAAGATTGGCATCAGAGAGTACCCTCTGAGTGGCACGAGCTGTATACGCACGGGCATTGTCTTTCATAAAGACAAAATATTCACCCACCCTTTGTGAATATGGGATGACGTGAGGTCGGATTACCTGACCGACGTAACTGGCTGCAGAAAAACTCCCTTCGTTCAAGAATACCAGCTCTTTTTTGCATAACAAGCTTATGCCGTCCCATATCATTACACTTGGGCTCCCAAAACTGTCAGTTCCGTCTATGCATGGTTCAGTAAAACATTTTCCTTCTCGTCACCACACACGTACACGTCTGTCATCGCAAAAAAAATTGACCTTGCACTCGTCTGTAAAGAGTACTGTCCTCTAATCATCCATGGTCTAGTCTAAATGCTTACGTGCGAACCTCAAACGCGCTGCTCGGGGAGCTCTCGTCAACTTTTAACGGATACAACGCATCCTGGATCGTGGTCCGTCCTTGTGGAGTCGATTCCGAATGGTCTGATCAATAACGCATGTGACAGTGGATTGCCTTAGCGAAGATTGTGCGGTCCGGGCGGCTATAGTGTGATCCCGACGCGCAGTCAATCGGGCGTAGCGGTCTTCTTGTGCTGTTGTGGTTCGAACTCTGCCTGATCCAGGTCTTCTAGACACACTGTCTCTCTCTTAAAACCGTTCCCATCCGTTTTGAATAGCTGGCCGTGTCACAGCAAGGCGAAAAGCGACGAATCTCTACGATTCTTCCTCTTGTAGCATCACAACCGCCCTGGTGGCAGTTTCCACATCCATATATCGACGAGAACCTGACATTATAATCAAGAATAATGCCAAAATGAAACACCACCGTTAGAAAAAGTGAAATCAAAGTATTGCGCTCAAAACAATGCCCAGAACACAAACGACTAAGAATTGGAGGAATGGGTAATTTTAAGCACTTCACTTTTTTTATGCACCCACTTGAGATGAACAAAAAAGTGAACTTTCAAAACATCATTATGAACTCGTAAACATGTGTGCTTGATATGCTAGTACTTCATTTTGCCAATGATCAGTGTACAACTTATTTATAATCCCGATAAGAGACAATGTTGCGGTGGGCCCTATTTTGTTTTGAGTAGTTTATTTGTGGTACCTTCGTTGATAACACAAGTGCTCAAGCTACTGTGGGAGCAAAGCAATGTATGTGATATTGTCTGATATTTGTTTATTTATAAGTACATACGATGTTAATTTATGTATTAGTTCCGTTGCCATACTGAATTTGTTTTTACACTGTATCTACATTTAGCAGAATAATGGCGTATAGCCTTTTGTATCACAGTCATTATTCAATTAAATTTCATGGCAGGCGTAACCATTGTTGCGTTGATTGTTATCAAGCCTTTTTGCCTTATGATTTACAATATGAAGGTAAAGTTTTAATACTAGACGTATATGTGAATGAATCTTTAAGAAACAAGTAGGAATCAGTAAAGAGTACCATCTCTAAGAGACTTTTTTCTCGCCAAAAATAATGTTCTATGTATTTTAAAGTTGTAATTATCTTTTCTTTGAAGGAGCACACCATATTGTTATTCTTTACTTTTACTTTTTTTATGCAAGAGGCGGCAGACGAGCCTGATGGTAAGCAGTCAACACCGCCCATGGACACTCAAATCGAGTTTAGGGGTCGATGCCGGCCTTATAAATAGGAGTACCTACGCTCGTTTCTTGAAGACTACCAAGTCGTACCTGTTGGGAAAGACTGTCACAGAAAGTTTATTTTCTTTCTATTCTTACGATTGCGACATCACGAAATAACTCGTCTGCATAGTGAGATATATAATATATAATTATAAATATTATCTATTATTATAATCGCTATCATAAAACTATCTATTTGTAAACTACTAGCATCACTTTAAATCTAAGTAGGTATGTTTATCACTTGTCTAGTACCCATAGCACAAGCTTCGGCTTAGTTTGCGACTAGATGGCGCTGTGTGGCCCAGTGGCATGCCTTGGGTTATTTATTTCTTTAATTTAACACCATTATCAACAAAAACCTGTTCAGTTCCCAGTTCATTTCAATCAGAACTTTCATCATCATCATCAGCCCACATCAGTCCACTGCTGGACATAGGCCTCAGAACTTTAAATATCAACAAAATAAGGCGTTTCCACTTTAATTTCGCCTGAAATACGATTGTTCGAAGCAATATTTGTTAGTTACGAGCGCTAAGCGTTGCCATTAGACGCGGCCATCAGGACAACATGTCGCTACCTGTCCGCGTGATATATCGCGACCCTCGCCTAATTGCTTGTCTTTTTGCGTAGAACATCCCTTGTTTTACCATTATTCCCGCTCGAGAACAAATTTCGGTTCCTTTATAGCCCTCTTTGAGTGGCCACAGACGTTGTTGCTGGCCACTTAGTTAAATAATTGACAACCGGCTATTGTAAATCTGCTTTAGAGCTGTTTGCGTGATTTGGAACGAGATTTCCGTTTGACTTGATTTTTTTTGCGTAAAATATTATGAATTCGGATTACGATTAGCATTTAATTGTTAGAAAAGTACTTAATACATGACTTATATAATTTTCAGAACCAGCACTGAAAAAATCAATTGTGATGCACCAATTGTACTTGAAAGCACTTCAACTTCGAAGGCTTAAATAATGCAGGTACTTATAATAATAAATGTGTCTCATTAATAAAAGTTTTAATTGTAATGGAACGCAAAAGTTTAAAATCTTATGCACAATATGTCGCTATGTGTTCTCACGAAGTTTATAGTATTTTTGCATAGAACAGTCAGCACCTCATTTCTTTATTATTTCACTTTATGACACTTTTGTTTCTATTACAGACAAATCAAGAGATACTTGTCACGTTCAGCACGGCCTACCCCCTCAATTCAAGGCTTTCTTATGTCCGATGTTTCTGCTTAAATTATCTAATTGTAAATTCAAAACATTGTAAAAAGCCATGTACCTACTGACTGATAAAGAAAATCCATATAAATTTTTCAGACAGCCAAAAACAGAGTCTTTATCTCCATTCTTTACATATACTATACCTGACGTATTTAGTGGCCGCTACATATGCAATTGAATCGTACCCGGCACAGTCGTTAGCAACCAGTTTAATGACTCCGATGCCTCGTCGACATAATGACCTTTGTCGCTGGAGCCCCGTCAATCGACAATGATTGCCCCATTGAGGCGTCATCATAAATTCATTTCATTTACCTTCATTTTGAGCTCATGATGCAGTGAATTAAGCTGCTTGAACACGTTTGAATTTCGGGCAACGCTTGAGAAGGACTACTGGCATAGTTGCTATTCTAAGTTACACTTTTTTCTTAAACGCTCTGTTCGTAAAATTGAACAGGGTAATAGCATCTGCACACTCCTAGACTACTGCTGGTATTGACGCAAAGTAAAATTTATGAAAAGATTTTTTGGTTCCTATATTTTTTTGTAAGGGTAAATTATGTTATATTCAAATTATAGAACTTGATGTTTCTTATCAATAGACGCAGAATACCTTTCAAGACTATGAATAAGACTTACGTATTATGTTATACTCTAATCTCGTGAAATCTATTGAAACATCATTTTGAATAGATTTAAGAATGGAGTTCATTAAATGCTAGTGTTGCGATAAACAAACTTCTTGCAAGAAGTTACAAATCATCACACAATAACTAAACGTGACATCACATTTAGGTAGGCAGTAAGATAGTTTAGTTCATAATTTTGGTTTTAAGACTGATTTTTCGGGAACTTTTCACTATAGCGGAGTAATCTTTCATCAATGTCTCTAAAAACATCGACAAGCCTTATTAATTGATTCGACAAAACCGAACAACGTTTTAGAAGACATCTTAAAGGGTAGTATTTACAGTGACGCTAAAAGGGTTTAGGTTGCGAAACTAGAGAAAAGGGTCTAGGTATAAAATACTGGTAGAATGGAGAACAAATAGCGTAAACCTACATGCGACTACGAGTATAGTCCCCCTTTTAAAGTTTATATTGGCACTGACAGTTTTCCTAGCACTTTCTCTGGTAACATGACCTACAATCCCTTTAAGCGTCTCTCTGGTTCTAAGTTTGTTCCGTGGGAAAAGTACACCTATTCAAGAGAAGCTAAACTAATTTTTAAAAACTGCAAGCCAGGGAATTTATAAAGCAGTATGTGTGGTTTCCGTATTTAGAAGAGGCCACACAGTCCATCCAATTCTTTTTCGGTCTTCCTCTTCCTCTATATCTTTCCACATTCATACTCGATACTCGTCTCGTTACATGTCTTTCATCCCTCTCCACATAATGTGCCCAAACCGTACTAATCTGTTACTCCTTAACTTTTGTGTCACTGGCGCTACTTTCAGAGTTCCTCCGATATATTCATTCCTAATCTTATATCTGTCATAAAAAAATAAAAGATGCGGTAGGCGCAATGGGTTTGTTCTATTATGCCTGTTGACCTAATTTTTGGACCTGATGACCGCTTACTACGAAGCAAATACAACGCTTACTATCAGGTGGAGTGGACATCTTGAAAACGCTCGTTATAAAAAAAATACTTCTCTAGAGACCCACAAAAACTTGGTTCTGCCGTCTAAATTATCCGTAGGCGGAAGTTAAGTATTAATAAATGTTTTCTTAACTTCCAAAAGTTAGCGCTTAGGTCAGGAGAAAATGTTGCTAAATACTATCCAAACTTGTTATGAGTATGTCTCAAAAGACAAAGTTTAGTTACGTTGGTTAACCCTACTATGACTGCAGGGGCCCAAAGTTTTGTCTTGGTCTCATTTAATACATAATTGACTTGGCAGATTTTAGAGTTAATGATGGTTTCCGTTTATCTCAGGCATAATGAGCATCCTCTTGATAAATATTACTTGAAAAAGTACTAAGTATACAAGGTAACTTTTTAACTACTATCCAAATTTTTTCTTGGCATTAGGTATCTATAGGTATATCGTTAATAGAGCCCATTTGTGCAAAAAAAAATATAGGTCATATTTTCACAACAAGTTCATTGTCCTGCTGGGCATAGGCTTCTCCACTTGTTCGCCACTTAGAGCAAACATTTGTGCGAATGAACATGTCTGTTTGTATCGGTCTGGGTGTTTTCTATGTATAATATAATATTTATTTCCAAAAAAGTATCTAAGTAAGTTTATCAGTGGTCTAGTACCCATAGTACAAGCTTCGGCTTAGTTCGGGGCTACACGGCGCTGTGTGGCCCAGCGTGGTATGTCTTGAGTTATTTAATTTACTTTATTTAATTTTATATGGAATGAGATGGGGTGGCCCTGTTCTAAATCCGGAATTGACACGGGCAAAAGAGTAAAATTTTCATGTAGATCTACAAATAATAAGAAAACACGTGAATATCTTAAGACATTACGGCTTCCCCCGGAGACAAGATTCGAATAGTTCGACAGAAGCTGCATCCCTCATTGCATAGCAAAGCATACCATAGAAGCAACGCCTTATAATATTTCACGAACGTAGCTCCGGCTCTAAATTATTCATAGCACGGCCCATGCCAACAGAACTCTCACACTCAACTTTACTATTCCTCTGTGTGCGATACTTACGGAATAATGTATCATGTTGCCAGTTTATAGGGGTGGACACAGATTATAGTAAAGTCGGTACAACGGATATGTATCAAGGGTAGAACGGCCTTCTTCTTCTTCTTGAGGTGCCATCTCCTACCGAAGGTCGGCTATCATTAGGGCCATTCTGACTTTCGACACAGCGGCACGGAACAAGGATCTCGTACTCAGATTGAACCATGCCCGGAGATTCTTGAGCCATGAGGGACGTCTTCTTCCTGGTGGTCGTTTACCCTGGATTTTGCCCTGCATTATGAGCTGGAGTAGATTGTACTCCTCATTTCGCATTACATGGCCAAAGTAAAGTAGTTACCGCCTCTTAATGGTGTACAAAACCTCCACCCTCTTTCCAACCATCTGAACGGCCTTGGGTTCGCTAAATGTGTTATGTGATACGGCGAAACTATGGAAGTCTTTGCCGGACTTCTTGTTCTCCGAGAGTTGTAACCGGGACCGGTTTTTGTTGATTGAGCGCTTCTTCATAGACAGCGATATCGCTTACCATCGGATGAATTGCTGTCAAGGACAAACCCATTTTGTATAAAAAAGCCTTTTTTTCTGTTTATGTAAATTGTGTAGGTTTCATTATTATCACACGGGAGCCCTGTATATCTACTGAGTGAGGGCCTTTTACTTAGAATGCCGTAGCAACGCCTTTCCCGTCTTCTGGTTTTTTCTCCCTTATGTTCGGATAACGTTTGTAGTTTTTGTTTTTTCGATGTGTTTTTGTGATGTTCCAAAAAAAAAGGATTTCTAATAAATGGCTAAATCGGATCGTCAGGTTTAATAAGCATTCACATTCAATACTTGTTATATATTTGATATCGAGCGATAGAATATGAGTATCATTGTTTTGAGCTTTTTAATTTGAGCTCTTTGAATATCATAAATGACAGCTGTTCTATCTAGATATATTTTCTATGGGTACATGGTTAAGGGTGTAGATTACTGTAGATTAAACTTAATCCAATTAGTTAAGCGATGAATGCCGCCCGTTCTAAGTTAGTGATTCGTACGAGTTAATACTAAGGTCGTTGAGTACTGGGTAAGGGATTATAAGGTGCTAGAGTTGAGATCTGATTTAGAAGATGGAGTAGTATTTAAGCACCTCCAACAATACTTCGCCGTTTGATTTTTCTGCATTCGTGGCATGCAAGACATGCATGACATCGTGGCATGTCTTGGGTTATTTATTTATTATTTATTCAACTTAGTACAACGTGACCCGTCACGCGTGCTCTCTTGAACCAGGCCTAGGACACTCGCGGCTTGCGGTATAGGGCTTCGAATACTACCGAGGTATCCTTGTCGTAAGAGGCGACTAAAAGAGCCTTTGGCATTGGCGGCCCCGAGGAAGACGATGATACGTGAGACGATGACCGTCTACCACCATCAGACTTAGTGGGTATTCTCTACTAGATAGCAGTGAGGCCCACATAAAACTGGTGTCCCGTACCCAGAACCCGGGTGTATGCGTAAAGAGATTCCTGACGAAAGAAAAAGTCTAAGGCACACGAAGGTCTTTTGTAGTAGAAAAAAATAAACAGCCTGGAAAATTGGAAAAGGGACTGAGAACAAACATAGGAGCGACTAAAACGCCTTTATGTGAAAGCGCCTTTAGAATCTTGCACTACGCTAAAGTTATTCTCAGTGCTACCGTGGCCGTATACATTGAGGCTTACAGGTACCTAATCAGTACCTACATAGAGAGTAACTAGTTAATGGATAGTTTAGCCACAACAACCGAAACTGGGTGAGTAACTGAGCCTATTAGGCGGAATACATTATATGGTTCATCATGCAGATTCTAGTTGAGTTTACGTCGCGTAGTTTCAATGTAGGCGGATTGGCTTAGTCAAATTAAGACAGAGTGTATGGCTCAAATCTCACACCTAAAAAATATTTGATAACAGATTCTTTATTCCCGAGGTTTAGGATAATTAGTAAATCAAGATAAATTAATGATCTTTTTTGATAAAAGCAAACTTCTTAAGTTATACGTAGGTACAAATTAATGGTATGGATAGTAAGACGGCCTAAATTGTACAAGACATGCCCAACACATGCCACGCTGGGCCACACAGCGACACCTAGCCCCAAGCTAAGCTGAAGCTTGTACTATAGGTACTAGACAACTGATAAACTTACTTAGATACATTTTTTTTTGTAAATAAATAAATATTATACATAGAAAACATCCAGACCAAGAAATGTCTTATTTTTTAATGAATATAAAGCAACATCACTGATTTTGCTCCGATCGCAAATTAAGTAATTTTCAGCATTTTTGTTATGGATATGAATGAATACATTCAGGCACGAAACAAATACCCCGGTTCATCACTCAAATACGCCGGGTGGGAATTATACGAATATACCTAATATCGCATACGAACATTATCAATATCTACTCGTACCTACCTCAAACATTAACAATTGAGTACTATTTAATTCGTCACTGTCATTCGATTCTACAAAAAAAAACTTTTAGGTACGAAGTTAACATCTTAATGCTCTTAGAATACTTTGGGGTACTTTGGCAAAGTTGAATCCAAGTTATTTGACGGCAATTGTTAAACTTGTAAGAGATCAAGTAACAGCGAATTCAGTCAATAATTAAATTTGTGCTTTCGTAACGACTGACAGGAACAACAGTTTGCTAAACTTCAGTGAGATTAAGACCGGTGATGATTGTTTTATGTTTTCGACTTTATAAAAAAGGAACAAGTTTTTAACTTGCTTGATTTTTCCTTTATTTGAAAAGATTTTTCTTTCTTCCTATTTATTTTATTTGAGAAATTGACTTTTCGGGAACTTGCTGTCTCGGGAACTTGACAAATTGGGAACTCGACATTTTAAAACCGCTTGACATTTTCGAACTTTGACATTCTGGACTAAAAAGATTTCTCCTTTATCCGTGCGGTTAGGGATCTTCTTCTTCTTCTTAGCCATCCTCAACCAATGTGGTGTAGGCCTCCTTCAGAGTGCGCCATCTGTCACGGTCTTGCGCTACTTTCATCCAGTTCTTCCCTGCTATTTTCTGGATGTCGTCCTTCCACCGCAATTGTGGTCTGCCTCTAGGACGTTTTGCCTCCCAAGGTCTCCATTCCAGGACCGCCTTGCTCCAAGAGCCATGTTTACGGGCTATGTGACCTGCCCACTGCCACTTCAAACTTGCGACACGTTTTACAGCATCCGCGACTTTGCTTTGCTCTCTAAGCCAAGTGTTTGTCTTGCGATCTCTCAATGTAACCCCCACTAGCCTCCTTTCTAGTTTCCTCTGGGCAACCTGTATCTTGTTGATATACTCTCGAGTCAGGACCCAGATTTCTGCTCCGTAGGTAAGCACCGGCAAAATACATTGATCGAACAACCTGGCTTTCTGTTCAGCTGTGATGTTCATCTTGAAAGCAAAATCTAGTTTTGAGTAGGCAGCCCACATGAGACGTATGCGTCTATCTATATCGTTCGCCTGATTTTCTTTCCCCATCTTTATTTCCTGACCCAAGTATACGTACTTCTCTACCTTTTCAATGACAGTCTGGTTAATTTTGATAATGGCTGGTGTGGAATCATTAGTCATGACCTTAGTTTTATTAAGATTCATTTCCAAACCGACTTTTAAGGAGGCTTCGCTTAGTTCATGGATCATAGTTTGGAGATCATCAGGACTATCAGTCAGGAGTACGATATCATCTGCGAACCTTAGATTATTCAGTCTTGCTCCCGGTAACTTAAGACCACGCTCCTCCCATGAAAGTGTCTTGAATATGTCTTCCAGCACTAGGGTAAATAGTTTAGGCGAAAGAGTGTCTCCCTGTCTTACGCCTCTTTTTATCTTGATGTTTTCCGTTTGATCTACTATTGTGACTTTCATGGTAGCGTTGTTGTAAATATTCTCAATGAGCCTTGTGTATCTGTGGTCTATGCGAGCATTCTGTAGAGCTTGAACAACTGCCCAGGATTCCACACTATCAAACGCCTTTTTATAATCTATAAAAGCTATCCAGAGAGATGTTTGATATTCGGTAGCCTTTTCGATTACAGTTCTCAGTGTCATAATATGGTCCATGGTGCTAAATCCGCTTCTGAAACCTGCTTGCTCGGGAGGCTGGTAGAAATCAAACTTACTAGTTAAACGAAGGGTAATAATTTTGGTAAGCAGCTTGTACAAATGGGGTAACAGGCTGATTGGGCGATAGTTGTTCAAGTCGGTTTTGTCACCCTTTTTGAACAAAAGTATGACATTTGTGGATTCCCATTCTTTTAATTTTTTGTTTTTTAAATGATTTTGTTTTTTTTTCATTTAAAAGGTATCGGTAAAATCATCTTCATTTGTACTGACAATTTTTAAATGCTCGATTCAAATCTGAATGAATAAACATTTTTTTTTATTAATTTTATCCATCCATTTTGTCCAGTTTGTGTTTGTAATAATGACAGGACCGCTTGATACCGAATGAACCTTCAAAAAAAAAAACTTTTCATCATGCACGACATCGTTTCCCTACAAATTTCATCTTATATCTAAGCTGTGGAACGTTCCACCGTCTTTTCCCCGATATAATCTGGATAACTTCAAGGCAAGGGCAAATAGGCACTTACTGACAGCGCGTACTCCATCTTTGTCCTCATTATCACTTATCCCCAGGAGAAATTAAGAACAAACGCGTGGGTACGTACTCATGTTGAAAACCTATTTTTTTGTAAGGCTGATGAAGTATGATATTATAATATCAAAGATTAAGAGAATCGCGTCATACAAACCGTTGCGTGTAGATCTTAATCTTTTATAAAATGTATTTATTTATATTATACACTCTACAGTCTACAAATTATAACCACATTATACACATACTACATTAACCGCTTTCATCTGGATTGCAATCAATAATAATTATGTGTATATAGAAAAGAACGTGCTGATCCGAAGTGGTCAATTGTTAAAATCCGAAAAAGTCAAAAAATTGTGGTCAAAACTGGCGGATAACAAATCATAGACAATAGTACAAGAGTGAGTCACGATTTGAATATACACAATTCAGGCTCTATCACGATAATATCAAAGCATTCTAGGTGTGAAGAACATCCTCGGGGAAAATTAAAATATAAATATTAGACTGCTCTGGGGAACATTAAATTTTAAAATGAGGTAATTTTACTACAGCTTTTATCCCTGAATATTGTTTTACAAGAGCTATCTTGTAAAACATGTACCTACACATTATTAAATTACATGTTTCTATACCAAATTATTTGAGGTACACTTTTTGTTAGATTTTTGATATTCCCTAATAAACCTATCCGATTTTATTTCTATGACATTCATGGCTTATTCTGCCATGGATGTCATAGAAAGAAAATGCCATGCCATATGCCATAACGGCCAACTGGTCAGGTGTGTTGGCGATCGCAGGGCGTAGCTCCTAGCTCCGGTTACTTTGGAATTGTAATACCGGTACCAGTCGGTTGTCAGATCCTCGTTTGTTATCCAGCAGGAAGCACCACTTGCGTTGGAGTTTCCTTACATCCCGTAAATAAACGTCCGTAAAAAATTGGAAATTTCACAAGTAGCTTAAGCAAAAACCCTAACAATTGTAACCTAAAATAGTTGAATTATTTTTACAAATAATTTGTTTTAGTAACACACTTCAAACTTGACATTTAAATGTGAAATTCCTGAACCCGTACTTTTGAGCATGTGTACGTAAATTATTCATTGAAATCAGAACGGTGAAAGCATACGGAGCTTCATGGTTGAACGGAGTAACGTGAATGAGTTAAATTCAATAAGTAACAAAGACAAAGGAAAGAGCTCAAAGGAGCTAGTGCCAGGAAATTAAACTTTACATGTGAACGGGTCTAATGCAGGGTTTTATTAAACATTCCGCTTAGTCTTTGAGATCTCCAATTGCTAATGGACGGGGTTGAACGCCAAATGTAATTGAGTTTCTCTTTACTAGACAGAATTCGGTTGCTGAGTGTCTAAAAACCATTGGTTGTAATCTCAGAAGCTGAAGTATAATCATGGATGCTTGAAGTTTTCTCTTTTTTTTTATAAGAAGAGCTTTCAGTACGGCCTCACTCCACCTGATGGTAAGCTGTTGTGAGGTCCAAAGGTTAGGTCAATACAATAGACAGGCACAATAGAACAAACCCATTGCGCTTGTCGCCCTCACCCTGAAGGCCAACTGAGATGCCGTTTCTCTGTAGTTAATAAATAATAATAACTTAGTGAGGCTCACTTGGTGTAAGCCCGTGAGTCCCACATAAATGCCGAAATCATGAATTTCGAGGATCAAAAATTCATAAACAATTAATAATAAATAGCCCAATAAATGCCACGCTCGGCCCCACATCGCCATCTAGTCCCAACCTAAGCCGAAGCTTGTATTATGGTTACTAGATAACTGACATACTTACATACTCTTTTTTTTTACTCAGTCCAATACAAACATACATGGTCATGAACAGACATGTTTGTCCTGTGCGGGAATTGAACCTACGACCCTTGGCTCATAGGGCAGAGGTCACTACCAAATGAGCCATCCAGCCAGTCTAAAGTCAGTTATTAATGTTATTATTCTTCCTTAAGCGCGTTTGTGGTTGGGTGTGGAATCAAACGTGGGAATTGGGAAACCGATAAACTTTTTAATACGCACCTCAACCACCACTCCATTTTGCACCTACCTACTGTAAAGTATTACAAAAATAACAACTCTACTCGTGTCTAATTCAAATATTGCTAAAACCAAACCAGTCAATTATTGTGGCTAATAAAAACCTTTTTCTAAATGACTACTTAACCAAAAATTTCTGATTAAATCTCCAATAAAATACGGGCCCAATAAAAAGATAACATTGTTATTATTACCTTACATTATTCCACAGATCCCGAGTCAGGATTATTAGGGACAGGCAATGTTTAGATTTCGCCAAACCCGACTGTTGTTTTGATGGTCTTGCGGCTGGCTTATTGTCACTGGCGGAATATTGATGGATCAGATAATAGTTTTGGTTCGATGAATTGTTTTTGTTTATCTCAAGTTTGAAATACAAGGGACAAAACAAGGGTGTATTATGTATAATGTATTGTCAAATCGACCAGTGATGCGTGCAAATGATGATACGATAGTTTGTTGAGAGGTTGGGTTTGAATAAGACAGTTATGATCTTATAGTCCCAATCTTGGTAGGTATATTTAATAAAAAACAAAAGAAACCACACTCAGATATCAGGGATATTATTCTATGAATGAAATTCTCTGGACGACAGTAATGACAGTTCATAGACTATTTATGAAGAAATTGACAAAATAAAAGAACTTTTACTTTATTGTTAGTTTACACAATTTCTAAAATACGAAGTCAATGGCGGATTTGCCCTAAGGCCCAGTAGGCCCGGGCCTAGGGCAGCCGATATTAAGGGCGGCAAATTGTGCCAAAAAACACACCACAAAACTTAATAAAACCAATTTTAAATGTTTTATTTAAATGTCCCATCATCCCTGAAATCTCTAAAATAATATTATAAACTAGCCTTATTCGCAAAGTTTTTGTTAAGCAATTTTCTGAAAAATTAAAAGTGGGAATAAAGTAAATTCATGAATTATGTCCTTAGTCTATAATGATGGCTGAGAAAAGGGCGTCATATGGCCTGGGGCCTAGAGCGGCTAGGACTGCAAATCCGCCACTGTACGAAGTATAGATCTTGTGTAAAAATATTAACATTGAATAGTATTTAAACGTGTATCATCATCATCATCAGCCTATCGCAGTCCACTGCTGGACATAGGCCTCTCCAGAAACGTGTATGTTACTGTTTAATTAAAGTTACACTCAATTCAACATTAGCTGAGCTTACATGTACGAAATGTCGGCTATAATACCGTACGGCAAAGATAAATAACGTGTTGCGGACTGACGACAAAACAATAAAGGGATTCACGGGCAGGGACGGATTTAGTTGAACTAAGTGGGGCTTCTGGGTCAAATCCCGGGTCATACCAAAATATGTTCACTAAGTTTGCTCAGTGAAGTTAATATAAGTACTAATAGCTCGTCGTAATGGTGTTCTCAAAGTACGATAAGTTCATGTGTACGATTATTCGACGCTCATACGGTGAAGGAAATTGCCGCGAGGATACCTGTATTTTTAGTAAAAAAATCTATGATTGTACGTCCTGCGGTATGGTCTTTCTAAAACTGCCCAGTTATCTTGCCTGTCAAAGTGTTCAAATATTTGCACAACGCGGCGGTCAACCGGAGAGGCCTATGTCCAGCAGTGGACTGCGATATACTGATGATGACCCTGCCTAACGTAGATACCTACGAATAATAAATAATAATACTATTATTTTCAGATAAAAGCACCACTTTTTCTAATATTATGAATATACAGAAACAAATATTGATCCAGATTTAATTGAAAGTAATACAAATCATAGTTTTGATTGTTGAACACTGTTAATGATTTATTAATTAGTCATACAATGGAATACTGCTTGTACTATGAAAATAGATCACTGCATAATAAATTTCAAACACCGTTATCAAGAAGTCTCCGAAATGAAAAATTTCAAGCAAACTTTTCTCGCGAACAAAGACATGTATCTTTAAATAAAGTATTCCGTATTTATCACCAAGTGCCTCCCTGTCTCGAGCAAGCCAACACCCTTGGGAACAACAAAATTTCGCCTTGGTAATGTCGTATCAACAAGAGATTGATTGATATTCTTACAGGCGAGCCTTCTAAAGGTCCATGTATATGGAAGGACAGGCGATATTGAACATTTTTCAGTGAAACTGCTTTACTTGGAAATTCTTATGCAGAACTTGTGGAATTTTATATAGGTTTCAGAGTAGGTACTTGTTAGGTTTTAAGCTTTAGGTTTTAGATTCTGAACCCTGGGAAGATAAGAGCTTTTTTATTCATTAGTTCAATGTCTTTGTAGTAATAATATAAATTACTTATACTCAGATATATTTTATTTGTATTGCGCCTAAGTTGTATATTTTGTTTGTATTATGTTTTCCTGAAATGTTTTGTGCAATAAAGAGTATCTATCTATTTAATTTAATATCTATAAATTTTTAATATTTGTACATATTAGTTTAGTTTAGGTTTTATTTATTTATTGTAGGCTTAAGTTACTTTACAATTCTAAATAAATATAAATGATACTTTATCTATCTATTTTGTACGAAATTGCGAAGATTTTTTTAACCACAATCATAAAGTCTCAATAACTTTGCTTGCTGTAGGTAATGTCTGTATTCAGGTAAACATCTGCCCGTTCCCTGATATTTCCTTAATTCTCTTTTATGATACCCACGGGATGTGATGGGGTATTCTAAAACCAGAAATCACACGGATCTCGAGGAATACAAAGTGTCAATTCTCGGTATGAACGTACCTTTGCTTTGACTTTTGTTTCTGATGATGATTTATGTTTCGGATATTGCATCTTGTCCTCGTTTTGTGAAATAATGCTTTGAAGAATATTGGGAACAGATGACACTGATCACGAGTTGCAAGAGGAAATTTGTTAATAGGAATTCTGAATTCTTATTGACGTTCGCATTCATCTTACCAGCGGTTTAACTTTAACTTTTTAATCTATTAACCATTCATGTACTTACCCAGTATGATAATACTTCATGGCTTAGTTATAATGGAGTAGGTATATATTTTTGTTATTTATTTATCTTGGATTCTTAACAGTTGTTACAATAATAATTTACATGTTACAAGATTTTTATGTTATTTTTATAGTGATTACTCAATCTATTACAGACAACCACAGCATTATTTTGAGTGTAAATGTGAACAAGATTATTATGTCGTAGGATTATTGCAAAAATCGAATCTTGGCGAAAATCCTAGGAAGATTGCGAAAGATCGAATAGTTGAAATCTAGGAATACATTTTTTAATCATCGTGCCGTGTTCAGGATGTTTGCAAAAAGATGATTAAGAAAATCATTCCTTTATTCCAATTATCCGGTATTTTGCAATCGACCTAGAATGTTTGAGATTTTTTTGCAATATTGTTCTTAATTTTTTTTAGAAAACCCAGGAATACGCTCCTAGCTGGAACACTGGTCCACAGATAAGAGGAAATACCTATAATAAGGATTCACACTTCCTCAAGTTTATGTGTACAGAATAGGTATAATAAGCGGATCCCAACATAATGAGCTATCGGTTTAACATTATCTAATCTTAATGATATTTGCGTTACTACCATTCAATGATAAACTAAGCCGCAATGTATTGATCTGTGTGGTTTCCGGATGTAGGATAGGACCACCCTATCTCATCGTGGGTGTCGTAGAAGACGACTAAGGATATATTAATATTAGGAAATGGACAGCAGTGTTTGCCTGGGTACAAATAAAACCTATTACATTCACCACTTTCACCAGCCCGGCTGTCGGCATGGTGACTAAGGCAAATCCCTTCAAATGACAATCGTCATTGGGGAAGACCTATGTCCAGCACTGGAGGTTTGTGAAGTTCTTTGGAAGCAGCTTTTAACAACTAATTTTCCGAATAGATGCGGCGACTAGGGACCTTTAAGAAGCAATCCTACTAATTTATCAAGGGCCAGCAATTCACATGTGATTCCCCTAGTGCTGCTGTGTCTATGGGCGGAAGTGATCACTTACCATCAAGCCTGTTTTTTCCTATAATTGTAAGTACAACTAGTAGGTATAATGCTCAATTTCTTTTTATTTTTTTTAAATATATAACTCAAAGGCACAGATATTAATCTGTGCTCAAAGGTGACTGACTGACATAGTGATCTATCAACTCACAGCCCAAACCACTGGATAGAACAGGTTGAAATTTGGCATGCAGGTAGATGTTATGACGTAGGCATCTGCTAAGAAAGGATCTTAATAAATCCTACCCCCAAGGCGATAAAATAGGGGATTAAATTCAATTCCACGGGGACGAAGTCGGGGGCACAGCTAGTTTCTTAAATAAATATGAAAAATATCTGAACTATTTGTTACTAACTGTTCAGTGCCTTAAAAGCAATGTAACTGTGATTTATGAGAACAATATTTTTCCATAATAAGATTCACGATATTTGTTTTGAACCAATTTTTCGTTTGCTCTTTTCCCTTATGTGTTGTTAATAATATTTATAGCTACATATAACTTGTATTCGTTTATAAAATATGAGCTTCAAAGTAGGTACTATTGCTTCCGAATACGGGTTCATTGACCACCTAAGGAATTTTTATTTAGAACACTACGGAAACGTAGTCTAATACGATAATAATTATCATGTTATGTATGCTTGGTCTTTGTGTAAGTTCAACATTGACAACATTTTTCGGGTAACTTTTGTAGTGCTCTGTACTTTCCCTTGTATTAATAAATATAATTATTCATTTTCAAAGGACTGTTTGTACGTTACTTGTTAACATAAAGCCAGCCAATGATTATATATTAAGGGTCGCAGGTCGGTTATCAACACTCTGTTTGATATCAAATTTAGATAACCCAAGACATGCCATGCTGGGCCGAAGGTTGTACTATGGGTACTAGACAACCCGAGTGGTGAGTGCGGGGGCGCGATCCACTCATAGGGGCGTAACGGTGTGGTGGGTGCAGCCACACCGTTGCACGAGGTCCGCCCGGGGAGCACTCTTTTGCTCCCCGGATCCGGAGGCAGGGGTATTTGCCCTCCCCGGATCAGGAGTGCCGGCCGCTTATCATCTGCGGCTGGCCAGGGCAGGCAGGGATGTGGCCGTATGCTTCGGCGCTACCCGTGTCCCTGCAACTTGCTGCCCATTGGCGACACAGGTGGGTTTAGTGGGTATGCTCTCCCTTTTTGGGAGGTGTGAGCCCCACACACCATGCCGCCTCCCCCTGGAGACGGCATGAAGGTGCCTAATGCATTCCCCTCTAAAAAAAAGAAAAAAAAATGGTACTAGACAAACTGCTACTGATAAACGCTGCTACTGCTACATAAATACGTTTTTTTTTAAATAAGCCTTCAGGGCACTCATAGTAAAGGAATAAAAAGACACTTAGCGATACAACAGTATTTAAGGTGTCTAATACGGTTTTGGGCGAAAAGTTAAGGGGCCAAAGATTCTGTTGGTCAAACTGTCAAACGTTCACTGACACATGCCTTTTGGGCGAAAAGTTGATGGGCCAATGATTCTGTTGGTCAAACGTTCATGGAGCAATGGACTGTTGGCGAACCGTTTCAGACTCGTTTTTGAAACTCTTAGTGTAAGTAATACTAAGCTTGATGTATGTTTTAATGGCCTATTGTACCTACATTATCTAATGGGCTATTCAAATACGTGCTTCTACACTCGTAAATTATTCCCACACGGTAGAGGCGTTACGCGGGACAAATTTCATTATAATTACACTTTGAAAGGATTAATGTGCTTTTGACGTTAGTTTTAACTAATTTAACGCCACCCCATTAGCGGCGGTTGTACTTTAAGTATACATAAAACGCGCTAAATAATAATTTTCAATGGCCTTGTATAAATTTTGTATGTAGTTATTTTGGTAACTTTATCAATCAGCTAATTTTAATTGATGACTGTGCCATTTATAGATATTTTCATCATCATCATCTGCCCATCGCAGTCCACTTCTGGACTTAGGCCTCTGTAGTTGTTTGCTGCTTGGGTTAAACATCCGGAGGCTTCACCCATAATCGCCATTCTCTAGGCGGTCCCGCTCGGGGCGTTAGTCTGAATGCACTCCTGACTGAGCCGCGTCGCTGGGGCCTCACACCCCTCCGCCCCTCACCGCGTGTCCCGCGCCGCAGGCGCAGATACAGGTTAGGTAGGTATAAGATATATATTGTGTAGTTAGTTAGTCTTTAGTGCCTATTTTTACTGTTCCTGTTCAGATTGGATGTATTACCAAATTTTAGCTATTTTTTCTTAATTTTGTTGCACTGTGTAACTCTTTTCCTCTAACTTTAAACTCCTGTCATAATGTATCTATGTGACCAATAGACTTCACTCTTAAATTTAGATTTAATATTATAGGTACTTTATGTTGTTCGAATAGTCCTAAAGTGTATTCTTTTCCGTGCGCAGGGTCCCCAAGATACAGGGTTACCTAGTTTGGGGCCCATTGCAAAAATTATATCATGTAAATGTGTTTTTATGGAAAATAAACTTATTATTATTAGTTGGGATGGCGATTGCAGGGCGCTCCGGTGACATTGCTGTGGTATTTAGCTACGCTTTCATTGGGTTGGTTATACCGCCTCCAGTCGGATGCCAGGGCCTTGTTTGCAATTCGGCAGGATGTACCATGGCTTGAAGCGAAAAGATGATGTGTCGGTCTTTTACATACCATATATCTATGTTACAACTTTGGAAACGTAATGAATGGAGAAAACTGGGATAGGCATTTGCCCTGCATAGGTTTAAATCCTAATTCATTCAGCAGCCAAGGATCCCAGCATGTAGGGAATAAAATTCATAGGGTTTTTTCTATACTACTGGGGTTGACAAAATGGCTGCCGGCCCGCCTGATGGTAAGCGGTCACCGCAGCCCATGAACGCCTGCTACGCTAGGGGCATCGCATACGCCTTTAAAAACTTACCTTTTAAGGTCTACACTTTTTCTCGTAAGCCCATATCCAATCATCAGTTTTACTCTGAAAGATTCATACGCGACGAAGCGTAAAACATTATCAATCGAGTACCGAACGAATATGTCTAAGCAAAGACATCCGATCATGTGAAAGATTTCTGCCAAGACGGACATAGTAAATACTACTTCAAACACTCCTTCAGAACCGAAGATCAAGGGTCGAATCGAACATAAATAATTTCAATACGATAACGGAATCAGTGCAACCTACGTACAAATTAATGTTTGATTTCCCAAGCTACGAGATATGAAGAGGGTATATTAAACTCGCCTCCTTTGATCAGGAAATACTTATTCAAATATCTATAATATTGCTTTGCGAAGAAATTATGTTTAGACGAATGTATGAAGTCTTTCCTTTTTATATTAATCAAGGTGTTATGAATTTCTGAATAAGAATAGATGAAGCAAGTAGTTTATTACATTTTTTATAGATAGATATATTCTTTATTGTACACCAAACAATTGACTTGAAACTAGGTACAGTAAACATTTTGTTGTACAGGAGGTCCAAATGTTAGGTTGACAGGCACACCAGAGCACACCCACTGCGCCTGTTGCTCTCATTCTGAAGGCCCACTGAGATGCCGTTTCTCGCCCCACCCTAAGAACTCAGGATTGTAAGAGGAAGGAAACACATGAGCTAGAAGGGCATTCCATGACTTAATGGCACGGGGCAGCAACGATGAACTAAACTTCTTGGTGCGCGCCACCATTGTTTGCTGCAGCTAGGTGGATAAATCCGTCTGAGGCTCTGAAATCGCCAGAATCTCTTAGTCAGCTCTTTCGTCACCCACGGGAAGACGGAGCGGTGGTATGTATTCTTTATGTATCATCGCACAGATAAAATTTCATGTTATCATAATCACGTTATTTCACGTTGTTTTTTTTAAATCTTATGTTATTTCATGCCTTGTGTAGTCCGCTGCTAGACATAGGTTTCTCCAGCTATTGGCCACTTTAAAAGAACACCAAGAGGCTATACCCATAGCTAATCACCACAGACGGGTTGGCGATCGCAGGGCGTAGCTTCTCGCTTCGGTGACGCTGACACTGCCCGTCATAGGCCTGTGTTATTCAGCAACGCCTTCAATTGTACCGTAAAATTGTTTATACCGTCACCAGTCGGTTCAAATTTCATGATTTGGAACAAATCCTACATCAATGGTAGAAACGTTAATAATATCTAGCGTTACCATTAACCGCAGATCGTTAAAATTCGTGAAGTGCCTAAGCACTAGAGTTGTGACCTAATGCGAAGCTCTATAATATTATTAACATTTGGGGTCGCAGACGAAATAATCCATCAAGAATTTTGCAATTTTTTTATTTGGTTTCTTAAAATATTGTGATAGTTTGTACGTGAACTATACAGACGTTATGGGAACATCTATATTACTTCCTCTAAAAAAAAATATGCTAGTGATAGTTAATTTGATTAGTTGCCATACCAAAAAACGAATCTTGCAATTAAACTGTCGTTAAAGGACAACCTTTGTATCCTATTTTATTATGCATTGGGTTTAATTATAAACGTTGCCATACAAAGCAATCTCTCTTTTCATTGTTCTAGTTCCACATCGAATTAGGATCACAGAGGTTAGTCCAAAATGTATTCGATATTTTATGAGTACATTGATTTTTATTAAAATTATTAGCATTTATTGTTCGTGGATTGGTATCTACACATAAACATTCACTTTCATTCTATAAAATATAATTTTGCAAGCAAGCGCCACATTTAGCCACTTTCTGCCAACAGATTAAATGAGTACAACATAATATAGTGTCGAAAACAAAGCTTTTCCATGTTGATACTAAATAATACCTACATAAATATCACTAATAACTTAGTTTCCTTGCTGATATTGGGAAGTCGGGTCTACGGTAACCAGAGCCAAGAAAACAGTCCTTTCCCCATCTTTCACTGTCCCTCTTTCGCGAATCGTTTCCTTGGTTATCGCCAAGTCTATTAACCGTAGGCATACGATGCTAGTGTTGTGAAGGTATCGATATTCGTAATTGGAATCGTAATAGTTTGTCTGTTACACTGTTGACGTTAAATGACGTTATACAAAATGCGACTGCTCGTCCGAGTGGTTTCTGGATTTAGAATAGGAGCACCCGAAGAGAGCAGGATAAAATGATCCTCCGGGTGTCGTAAAATGTTGATGTGGTAACATCACCCTATCAATCTACTTCTGGACATAGGCCTCGCCACTTCGGACAAACACGTGGAGGACTTACCCATAATCGCTACGTTGAGCACACTGGGCGGGTTGGCGATAGCATGTGCCTAGCACGAACACTTTCGAAAAAGTATGCGTAACGTAACCGTAAACAGGGCGATAATTTCCACTACGTAAACGTAGTACCTCTTACGCACGATAGGGGCCCTGTACCAAGTTTCATACAAATGTGTACGGTAACGTTACGCATACTTTTTCGAAAATGTTCGTGCTAGGCACACTGGTTGTAGCTTTTCTCTCCGGCGACGCTGCTGCCCGTCATCGGCCTGTGGTATTTAGCTACACCTTCCATCGTTATGGTTATACCGCCACCGGTTGCCAGAGCCACTTCTGCCATTCAGCAGGATGCACCTCGGCAGGACATCATCTTCTCATCCTCAGCCAGGGTGGCTTGGAGCGAAAAGATTATGGATTGCCTCCCTTGCATCTCAGCCAATTTTTACCCCTTCATAACTCTATAACTACTCAACTTTGGTTCGGAAAGCAACAACAAATTTGGTTTATATTAAAACTTTACATAGCTAAGTGCTTAGGTAACGCTCCCAACACTATTGGGTGCTTGATATTATCTAATTATGCCATGCATGAGGGGACCCCACAAATTCCTACAAGCATAATTAAGTCAACGTGCAGTATGTTGAGTGCGTTGTTGTTCCTACATTAGATTTTAATGATATTACCAACAGCATGTAGAAGGAAATTAATATACTGCCTTTGGCCCGCAAACTGCAGGAAATTTTTTGTATAAATTTGCAATAACTTTAGAGCTTATAATTTTGCTACCTACTAAAAGTAAAAAGTATTTATTAACACAATCCAATCACAACAAACAACCCTAGGTGTCAGAGCCTTCCGCTCCCCCAACAGTCCGGTGCTGATGACAAGGCCGGCCTGGCCATCATCGTAGTCATTTAGATTAGAACGAATAGAACATCAAACAACCATAAACAGAGAGAGAGCAGTCAAAGTAATAATTGGTGGGAACTAGACGTAGCTGTCAATGTCAACGCAATGTCAAACGACAGCTGTCAACAACAGCGCGGTGCCATCTGAACGTACCGAATAGTAGTATCCATAGTGTTCGATTCTTGGCCGCTAGGTGTATAGATGTGTCTACTAGCGGGACCACTTACCTGAGAAACTTATGAGTAGGTAATGTGAAGAGAATAAGACGACTCTGTTTGATTTTCTATGTTAGTTAATGGCTGCCAAATAGAACCATTAAAATCGTACTTATTTGAAAAATCACAACAAAAATGGTTTGCAAAATGAAAGCGCAATAGGCGCTCTATCTATAAATAATATTTAAAAGCGAAAGTAAAATATTCCAAATACATTATAGCACTTTTTAAGAGTGGTAGAAAATGGTATGTAAGGGTATTCGCCTATCGTGCACATGTCTTAAGTAGGACAAAAACATCATCCCATTATTGTCTTACCACAAAACAGTACATTCTACTCTAGTTCTCGGCTCGTTAGTCACGGTTGAAGGGATTTACACGTACCTACTGATAGAAACGTTTGCGTTATAAAACCGGGATTAAGTACTCTAAAACAAGTAATGAACCCACATCAAAATACCTTCAGCGTATTTTTATTTTCATTAATATACGCTTGCCATGCTGTGCTACATAGCGCCATTTAATCTGACATAAGCCGAAATCTTTGTATATTGATAAACATCCTTAATTTTTTTTAAACAAGTACATATTGTTAATCTTGAAAATCGACTGGTATAACCATCACGATTGAAGGCGTATCTCAATACCACAGGCCGATGACGGGCGTCTCCGCAGCGAGAAGCTACGCCCTGCTACCGCCAAACCACCTGCCCAGTAGCGATTATAGGTAATAAAGCCTCCAGGTGCTTAATAAAAAGTGGCGAACATCTGAAGAGGCCTATGTCCAGCCACCGCTGGACATAGGCAGCCACTGCCTATCCAGCCCACCGGCTGGATAGGCTGATGACGACAAGTTTTTCGCCTAGAAATAAGCTTAGGAAAGTCATTATGTGTAAATCCCGCATAGGCTCAAAGGCACAAAGGCCGGGATTAGAATATTTTGCGGGACCACCCCGCAGCTTTAGTTACACATCTCTTTTAATTTGGTCACGCTAAACTGGCGTTTTGCGAAACACCATTCCGGCCTTGGTTTAACTTTAGGTAGTGGGTACACGCCGCCTAAAAAGTTAGCATGCGGGCGAAGTGAGCTCAAAGCGCAAGTTTGACTTTGAATGAGATTCGAAATACCGTTATCGTGAATAACAACTTCGCTCACATAGATTATCTTTCGTTTCTTGCTATTATGTTGGGATGCGTTCCAATGGAACGCTTTAAACAAAACCGGAATTTGGATTTCCGGAATGTTTTCAATGTTATTAAAAAGTTTTCATGCGGGTAAAGTGCGCTTGAAGAGAAAAATTGGGTTACAAGAATGAGCTGAGCGGATACTGACGTGAGATAAGTTGGTTCAAACAGATAAATCATCTGAAGTTTGTTTTCATTACTGGTTGGTACCTGTTTTGTTGTTGCGCTGCGATTATGGGTCTCGCCCTAAAGGCGAATAACTGGAGAGGGTTATGTCCAGCCGTGGACTAAGTACAATATGCTGATGATGCAGAAGTTCAAAATTTTTAATTTTATCATTAAGCACTTAACTAAACGGCTTTCAATTTGATTGTAATGTCGAAGAAACCACGTAGATTACATTATACAGCATTATCAACGCCTCTGGTCGCTCAGGTGCTTGGGGAAAATAGATTCTTTGTCCAAATTTGCTCTCGTTTTTGCAATTAAGCATTTTTATTTCCTTTACCTACTTTTCATTTCGCTTTTCAAGAAACGTTTTTCAAGTAGCTGTTAAACTTTATTTGAGACTAGCTGGTGCCTGTGACTACGTGCGCGTGAAGTTTAACTGTTTAATTTTTTTTATAGTAGCACGAAGTAATGGCTTCCCGACGCCTAGTAGAAAGCGAAAGAAAAGGCCAAGTCGCTGTGACAACGGGCAAGTAACTGGCAAGTTTCTTGTTAGTTTCCACCGCCATGCCAGTTCAACCCTAATCCCCAGCTGCCGTTGCAGCACCCACCGCACGAGCTCAGAAGACTCTAGTCACCGACAGAAACAAGACCCGGAGGTCATTTGGCTGCGGTATTCTATAGGGTGGAGGTCATTCCCCGGACGGGCGGCTCAATTCGAGCATAGATTCGCTATAAAATAGGAAATTGACTTTTTTAATCTTCGCATGAGACCAATTATTTATTGTTGTCAATGGTCTGGCGCCATTACTTTACTTGTTTATACATATATTTAAATGTTCATAAAGCAGTAACAATGTCTGTACAAACACACATTGTTACTGCTTTATTCTTATGTATCGATTGTAATTACTTCTATCTTTATTACTAAGCTGGTTATTTATTACCGTTGCTTAAAAATGGATTAATGGCTTATTAGGGATGAAATAAGGTTTACTTTTTAATTTGTTACGGCTTAACAAAAACATCGTGGGATTTTATTTTAATAGTAATTAATTTAAGGGTGAACCCGGGGTTGAGGCAATATTTTTTGTGGCGGTGGCGGCCTGTTCTAACGGACTGTAAATCACATGGGATGAGTTTTAAGTAGGTATTCAATCTGAATGAGTGATAATAAATCAGACAACATCAGATATATTGCTCCGATCCCGAATTAAGTAGCATAAGCATTTGTGTTATGGGTATCAGAATAACAAAGGTACCACAAATATATCCTTAAATACAAATACAGCGCCCAGACTCGGAACAAGCACAAATTTTCATCACATAAATTTTCATCAAAAAATTATAATAACCAGAACTCAGAATAATGGTCCACTTAACTGATTTTTCGGCTTCTACATAATTATAGAATTATATTATAACCTTAAGGAAAATGCCTATTTCATTTTAAAAATAAACGTTTCTATAATTGCCTAATTACGAATTTGTTTAAATTCAGCAATTAATTTCACGATCCTGATTGGCTAATCAATCGAATGATTTTTTCACCAATAAAGGTTACGGCTTAATTTGTTACGACAACAAAACAAACCTTACTGATTCTGTAACGGCTAGCGAGGTAAAGGATCCATCTTTGAGCGTACTAAGCAACTCTGAAATTAATTCGTCTGGAAAATTAAAATCAGTTACCTTCCGGGCTCTGAGTGCGTAGTGTTGTTAAGCCTACCGATTTCGGAGACGGACTTTCCGATCTGCTATGGATGAATATCCGATTTCGGACTATATTTATCCATTGAAAAGCTACCCGCTTTTCAATGGATAAATATAGTCGTATTTAAAAATTAAATATTTTTTTTTGATAAATTATTGATGCACAACTTCGAACACCGGGTTGTATAAACATGTAAGCTTCTTTTTGCGCGTCAGTTACGTTACGAGTCATGGGCGCGTTTGAAACAAAAACGCCTAAAATCTATTTCAAAGACACGTTTTGTATTTAAATGGAGTTAATATTGATTTCAGAAACTTGCTAATGATACACTAATGCCCCTTAGGTGTAACGCTCTCATGTCAATGTCAGCCACGCGCCAAAACATCCCAGTCAGTATGTTGATCTCCCAAAGAAGGCTGGTGGCATTATAAACTAAAGAAAAGCTGGTTTACCAATGTAAATAAATACACCTAAATTGAATGTAATTTAATTAAATTGTAATTTACAAGTTTTTTTTTAAATATTTATTTCCAAATTGAGAAATAGTACCGGTAACTCCAATAATCCGGATCACGCACCCAACATCACTATTACGTATTCCGTTCCAAGGTTCAGAGTTACCTTTGTGTAATGAACCAAATAAAAATCCTACTGTAGATATTTCTCTTGTTTACCTATTTGGGTATCTTGTTCTATTCTTTTGTGACTCTTCAATATCAACAGGTGTGTTCCCCGGAGGCTAGTGTTCCTATCATTAGCATAAAATGTAAATACGATAAAATGTTTGTGAAAACTTTTTGTGTTGTATGAAATGTTATGAGGGTCACTGTGTGCCGTAGTGATAGGGAAGGTAAAATTATCTATTTTATTTTCGTTTGTGTGACTTGAATAAGATGTTATATTTACAGTGGTAGAAAAAAGTTGCGATGTTTCGTACCAAAATAGTGCAATACAGTTTTAAATAAAAAAGAGTGAATTCATAGGGTAGATTTGTTTTTTTTTTCAGCTACTTATAGTTATTCCTACATGAGTCGGTAGGAAGGAATAATTATAGAAAGTTGAAAAATTATAGAAACAGGATGTTTTGGCACATGACAGAAATCAGAACTAAAGCGCACCCTCATACGAAACGTCACCTTTGACGTTGATTTGTGTAATTTTTGTTTCACAGGAACGCCCTCCTGTCAATGTCACTTAAGTGACGTCTTTGTCGGTACCTTCAATAGACGTTTACAAATCCACTATGTCAGTACATAACTAAATAAACTTTGACTTTTTTATTTGTTTTTTATAAAAAGATAGCCTGAGTTATACCCATTCAGGGCATATTTTACCAACAGGCTAATACGTCTAGAGCCTAGACCATGATGCTGTTAACGGAAGTTAGTGTTCCTTCGATAGGGCAAGCCTAGAGCCGAATATTCGTAGTCTAGGTTAGTAGTGGGAACTATACATCAATCAATCAATCAAAAGCCATGGTCCGTCCACTGTTGAACGTAAGCCTCTTTTAATTCGCACCACATTTCTCTATCCCGGGCTTTCCCCAACTAGCAACTGCCGGCAGTTCTTCTAAGGTCATCAGCCCAACGGGTTACGTGGAGTCCTGTACTACGTCTTTTTTTTTTTTTTTTGTTTTTTTTTTTTTTTTTGTTTCACCAGGGAGAAATGCAGTTTACGCATACCCGCTGCCCAGGGAAGCAGACGGGTTATGTGGGACTCGCTCCGCGTCGGCAGAGAATACCCACTAAAAAACCCTGGTTTGCACCGTCAAATGCGCCTTGGGCGACAGCAACGCGGGTCCTCAACTATAACGCCGCGAAGCTGTCAGCGCTGGTCTGCTGTGCAGACACGGGCTGGCCCCCCCACTTGGGGCAGCCTAGAGATCAGGCCCGAAAGGGCCGTCTCTCTCCTCCAAGGACGGAGTTCGTGCAATACGTGACCAGCATCCCTGTGCCGACCTCGCGGAACTCCGTCGGGCGTGCAGCCGCCGCCGCACGGTGGTTTTTTATTGTGGTTTTCTCCACTTGAGCTCGCGCCCCCTGGTCCCGACCGAAGTCGGGATTAACAGGCGGTTTTTTATTGTGGTTTAACTCCACTCGGGCCGGCCAATTAAGGCAAGCCCCCTGGTCCCTTCTGCAAGGGGAAACAGGTTGCCCGGCGAACAATCCAAAATGGACCTATCCGACGACTACGAGAACCGTAGTCGACGGACCCGCCGAGCCGCGGTGATACACCGCCATCCCACGCCCTAGGGCAACGTCTTTCACCAAAGAGATGCGCGAACGCATCCGTTCGGTTCGCGCAAATGCGCCCATCTATAATGTCACGTCCGGGTAAGATGGCTTCGGGCCCAATGTCTAATCCGGTCGCCGACTCGCTCCAATCGGGCAAACGCCCCGTCATTGGGGGAGACCCCCTGGCCATAATGGCCACATCAAAATGTGCCTAAGCACTGGCCTTATGGAAGGCGTCGCAACTATAACGACGCCAACACTGGCCCCACCTTGGTCGAGGAGAGACGGGATCCAATCGTCTCTCCTCTAGGGAATTAGCCGCCGGGTAGCATAACACACTACTACCCAACGTTGCCCGGGGTGCGCCGGACCATCCGCTAACAAATTGCACAACAATATTGCACCCCGTCTGTACTACGTCTGCCTGAAAGCAGTGTATACTCTGCTTCATCTATTATTGCCGGTACTGTAACTGTAACAATAAATAATCTCACTAATTATTTCACGATTCTGTATCAAATACATATCTATATCAATAGTAATCAAACACAGGCCAAGAAAAAAAAACTGTAACAATAACTCAGGTTCTACCAATTCTACTCGTAAGTCGATATCATACATCAGCAATATTTGACCACGCGTACAAAGGCTCATTTACTACCCAGTAATAAAATAACTTCAGCTGTTCCCCTTCAAACATCACTGAAGCACAAAAGCGAATCTCTATGAAACCCTAATTTTATAGCCCATAAAATATCGGCACTTTATCGGCATTAACACCCAAAGCATTATGATCGAGATTTGCACAGCACTCGATAATGATCGATTAAAGCGTCCGATGTGTGCCGAGTACTCGATACGCGATGCGAATACGTGTAGTGTCTTCGAGATCGATTCTCGTGTATCAATCGGTTTGGTAAACACTCGGTGTGTCCGTTACATAACTCGCTACGTAGGTATTTGAGGTATGTGGTTTGATTGATATGCTGTGTAAGCATACTCCGAAGCTGAGATGAAGTGTTTCGCTGTTGTGTGATAGATGCCAGTATTGTATGTACAAAACATGCATATCTACTTACAATCAATCGATTTGACCACATCGCCGGTCTAATGACCTAAGGACCAAGAGATGCGGGCCCAAATCCCAGGTTAGGCTATAATTGTTATAGGGTATTTTTGTCACAAAATTACTCAGAAATTATACAGTAATTAGTACTAACGTAAAAAAATTGCTAATGTAGGTAAAAAAATTTCATCCGACGTGTATGCGCTAACAATATATCAACGACGTATTACGTCTTAATTGGAGGATTAGTCATGAATTAGGTATAGTATGCTCAAAAATGCTTACCTACTCGTACATTCTGTTTTAACTGGCTATCTACAAATGCAGCTACTCGTACACCAAACCGATTCAAAGACAAGTAGCCTATGTAGTTGTAAAAAATGTTTAGTTACAAATCGTAAAATATTTGGTTTTATCATCGTTATCATCATCGTAGCCCACTGTTGGACATAGGCCTTGCCAGTTGTTCGTCACTTAGGGCACACATTTGGAGAATATACGCCACCCTGGGCAGGCGGGTTGGCGATCGCAGGAACGTACTCGTAGCTTCTCGCACCGGTGACGCTGCTGCCCGCCATCGGTCTGTGGTATTTAGCTATGCCTTCAATTGTGATGGTTATACCGCCACCAGTCGGCTGTTAGTGCCTCGTTTGTTATTCAGCAGGATGCACCACAGGCAGGTGAGGTTAGCTTGAAGCGACAGATGATAGGCGCTACCTTACAACCCTGATGATCTTTACGAATATTGAATACCTTTATTTGTTTCGCTTCACATGTATCTTGCAGATCGTGTCACTACATAAGCCGATAGAAAAAAAAATGTCATGTACATTAGTACAAAAGTATCGGAAAACTGGGAAATATTTCACTAAGGACCCCATTAGGAGAAATGTCCCTTTAGAACTTGCGAGTTTTCGGCCTCTATTGAAAGTTTGCCCGTAAGGTCGCGATGTGGTGATAAAAAATAGATATTCCTACTTTGTGTGACATGCTTTGACATGTCAATGGCACTTTGAGAACGGTTGTGTTACATCACTATTCTGTTCAATCGTATATCTACTCGTATGAGTATAAGAAATATTTGGCGCATTTGGTAGTATTTGAAAGTAGATAAAATGATAGTATTCTTTATTGCGCACCAAACAATTGATTTTATAAGAGATAGGGCATAGCGAATCTTCGCTCGTATTGAGCCGCCCTTCTGGGGACCTCCACCTTATAGAATACCTCAGCCACATGACCGTCCGGTCGTTTTCTGCCGGTGAGAAGGGTTTCCGGAGCTCGTGGGGGGTTTGGGTTGGGCTGCAGGGCGGTGGCAACTGACAGGAAACTGACCAGTTACTTACTTGCCCGTTGTCACAGCAAATTGGGCTTCTCTTTCGCTTTCTATCAGGCGTTGGGAAGCCACTATGTTGAGCCACTATTATAAAAAAAAATCTAGATATAATAGACATTAAATGTCTGCAACAATAAATTTTATTGTTGCACAATTTAGTTGGTGGTTTTGTAAAGCATGTATTTTTTGTGTGCTTGTTATAATCCCCGTGGTCTTCGGACTTAAAATAGGACCACCCCATTACATAGCGTGGGTGTTGCAAAAGACTAAAGAAATACCAGGAGACGGGTAATAGTGTCTACCTGGATACAAATTTAACCTACTGCGGTCACCAACGGATGTAAGGGAGCGGCCTATCATCTTTTCGCTTCAAGCCAACCTCACCTGCCCGTGGTGCATCCTGCCGAATAACAAACGAGGCGCTGGCAACCGACTGGTGGCGGTATAACCATCACAATTGAAGGCGTAGCTAAATACTAAAGACCGGTGACGGGCAGCAGCGTCACCGAAGCAAGAAGCTACACCCTGCGATCGCCAACCCGCCTGCCCAGCGTGGCGATTAATAATAATAAATAATAATAATAAAAATCTTTATTGATCAATGATTCTTAGATAATATTGGTACAGAAGCAACATAACATCAGGTAAAAACTATCTCAGCCTTCGATCAGGAACCTGCCATCGAACTAGGAGTAAACCAGTATCTCGAGTGGCCGGTTCCTTCACGATAGACAACGAGTGTTGCATACTATAAACTAAAGAAACATTTATACTTGATAGTCTTAAAGGTACGGTGATTCCTGAGCTAGCCTTAGCTGTGATTCAGGAACCAATATAACAAAATTAAAGTGGATAATTAAAGAAAGAAATAGAACTAATTTGAAAGGCTCTCCGTCGCCGTTTATGTGTGGGGTGTATGTTTGTATACTAAATGCGTGCGTGTGTGTTTATGTGTGTGTGTGTATGTGTGTGTGTGGTGTGTGTGGGTGTATGAGTGTGTGTGGGTATATCCTCCAGATGTTTGCTCTAAGTGGCGAACAACTGGAGAGGCCTATGTTCAGCAGTGGACTGTAATAGGCTGATGATGATGATGATGGTCACCAACGCCTGACAAGCGAAGTGACCATAGTCACTCCCCCAAGCAAATCCCCCAAGTGGCAACTGTCGTCAGGGGACGTTTATATCCAGCAGTGGACGTCTGCGGACTGATGATGATGATAAGAGTTAACCCGCCGCAAAACCCTTATTATGCTCGAGGACCACCAACCAGGCTGTGCTACTGACTCCCAACATCATTCACATTTTTCTAAAAAAAAAAAAACTAAAACCCATTTTTGTTTACTTACCTGAACTGGAGTTGAAATAAATCTTCATTAAACTGGTCATTTTAAACCACCCGGCTACAATGGTTACCTTAAGCAATGACGGTTCTTTGGACTGAATCCATTAGACACGTGCATGTAGGTTAACAATAATTTCTTTAAACATTTGGACAATCCAATGTCATCTTTGAAGAATTATAATTCTTGTCCGCGTTCACTATGCGGATCTTGGCCAAAAACCCTTCATTGAAACTTATGCTATGCATTTTTAATAACTTTGTTTATTGTTAATATTAGGAGCGTTTCTTGTTATAATAATATCTAAGACAACAAGAATGTCAATAAATAACAATGTGAATTTGAACTTAACTACTTAATTTTAAGTTGAAATTTTTTACTTTATGGACTCTGGACGTATAAGATAATTGAAATTCACCAAGAACTTAGAGACACCCTACACAATGTGATACTAGGCAATAAAGACCGAGCTGAGTGTTTGAGAAAAGAAAAAAGCTTTCAGTGCTTTTATGTGAAAGTTCATTTTCAGTGTTTTTAACAAGGTGCCAGAGGTTTTCTCGTTTTTAATTTCATTCTTTACGAGGCGATAAAAGGAAGGCGGTACCTACGAGTACTAGTAAAACTGGCATCATTTTTCAGTTACTTTATTTATATCGGCAGTAAATTCTGACTCTGTTTTGCCGAGATTACACTGTGGGTAAATAATGATGATAAACAAACACGATTCGTGATGATAAGATTCGAGATTCGGAAACTTTCACGCGTGTTACAATAACTTGACATTAGTTTAGTTACTTGTCAAAAGAATGTCAAATTTTAGGGACGTTTTTTCACCATACTTTTACATAGCGCACATAAGCTCGTTCTATCCTTGATACATTTATGTATCCTGGATAGGATGGGAGTGTTATAAGTATATCCTGCGTAGGATTTGGCAAGTCTTCTGTAAGATTGGCTGCAGAGACAGAAAATTGGTAAAGAGAGTAATCATTGCTGACTTATGACGTCAATCATATCTACATCACACAGTATCTTTGGATGAAATAAAATATTAAAGAAAAGCTCTACGAATGGGATAATAAAATTAAATTAAAAGCAAAAAATCAAAAAGAAGAGAAAACATTTTTGAATTTAAATATTCGACGTTTCCGTATAACAGAGTAAAATCATAAAGCGAAAGAAAATATACTTAAACGAATCACTGACTAGAGCTAATGTAATATTAAAAAATCTTTATGAAGAAATAAAAATGCAAGCCACTTTGGATACATTTTCTTTGTCAATGGGCGGAGGGTAGAAAACATACAAAATAAATGGTCCCCGTTAGATATTGTTTGCTCACTTCTCCGGTCGCGGATATAAGCATTTTTCTGGGTCGTAACCAAGCAAAATATTGGCTCAGAGACATGTGCCACAATAAAACGCAACACAGTATAGTCTCAATGCTTAGTTTATAAGTCTTATGATCATTAAGTGCTCGTATATATTATTATGACTGTGACTCCTCTAGTGTTTTGGTGTCTATGGGCTGAAGTGAATCTTGCTTAATAATTTTAAAGCCTTTTAACCATCTGAATTATAAGGCTTTAAAGTTATTGATTAGACAAAGAGATCCGATATATTACGGATGACGTCACATTATATTGCTGCTATGCAACTCTATAGGAAAATCAGTTTCAATCAGGGAGACGAGTATTTTTCTATTTCAATGTTAATTTTTCAGCCAATTTTGATTTGATTTTTACTTTTACTGTTCGTTTTCGCTATTTTACTAGAAAAGTTTTGGGTTATTGATTACCATTGTGTTGATTGGATTGGCCAGCCTAGGTCCTGCGTTACCGGGTCAAGCTGTTACCAGGGTGCGCCACGGGGAGGCTCCTTTCTTGCACTCTATATAAGTACACCAAAATATATCGACGTTTATTCCCTATTGTGCCAATCATATTTGCAGACATTATACTGATATCTTTTCTATACTGTCAAAATCGCGAGCGACACCGTTTAATTTTAACGTTTTGATTAAAACCGAGCTCTTGAGAATACCCTGTTACATGAAAGCATATATTTCAAATGCTATGCCTTAGAATATTAATCGTGCAATTAAATGGAATGCCCCTAAGCGATAAAATGTTTCCAGTGATGGTTTTGAAATTGAACGTGCTACTTTTCTTGTTTTAGTCCTATATGAAATATTTTTTATGGTATACCTTTACTGGTCTTTGTATTAAAATTATTTACTCCGTTACTTGTCAAGACATAATGACTATTTGATTTGATAAAAATAAAATAAACTCTAAAATAATTATGATCTTCACAGCTCTGGGTTTGAATGATTTGGATATTATATTCATTAGTGCCTATAAACTGCGATTGAGTATTAAACTAGCTTTCAAATAGCACGTTTTGTACTGATCCATCCCAAATCTAATGTTGCTAAGAATGGGGATTTCTTTAATTCGAACATTTTCGTTCTAAAACGAATACCGTATTATGTCCTAAGTATAACGACACCAACCGATTATGTACTCAAAAAGATGATAGATTACATTTTCCATATCGTCATAAACGTGTGTACGTAATAAAATGTCAAGAACGTAATACAGATTCCGTTTTACGACGGAATGAAAAATAAACAAAGGAAAAGAAAATTACATCAGCCACCGCAAAGATAAGGAATTCACGTAAAACATAATTGAATTTTCAATATTAATCCATTTGGAAAATGAATTGGATCTGATAGCTAAAACCCATCGATTTGAAAATACCCTTCAGATCTTGTTTCAGGGCCTCACTTAGAGGGTAACCAATAACATATAGCAATTTTTAGCATAACTGTCAATAAAAGTTAATATTAATAAAAAAGTTAAGTATAGTACGAGTAGTAAAATATCAAAGTCAACTGAATAAAGTTCATTTAACATCACTTTCCTATACTTTGTCAGGCAACACAGTTTTTTTTATAAGTAGTAGCTCGACATAATGGCTTCCATGCTCCTGATGGAAAGCGAAAGAGAAACCCAAGTCGCTGTGATAACAGGCAAGTAATTGGTCAGTTACTTTCAGTTGCCACCGCCATGCCGGCCCAACCTTAACCCTCCACGAGCACCGGAAACCCTACTCCGTTTGGAACGTTTTTGAACACGTCAATGTTTGTGATTTTGAAATTGCTGCCAGACTAATTTTTTTATCTAATGGAGCAGACTATCGATAGTAGGGAAAATAAAAAAAAGTCAAATAGCCTATTCTTAGTCAAAGGCTGAACCTATAACCATATTTACTCATATGACTAGGAATACCGATATCACATATAGAGTTTCTTTGAAACTATTCCGGACATAAAGTTGTTGACGACTGTGACATGAACCTTTCGATTTACATGAAGATATTTTATTGTACTTTGAAACATTTGTAGTCGTACCTACTTTTACAATTCTGGTACAAGAATTGGCCGAATAATACTTTTCCTTTTTTTTAATAAATCGAAGGTCATTAACCTCAACTGATAAAAAATGTGTTTGCTTCAGTATTGGTATAAAAGATTCCTGAAGATAAAGCTATGACGTATATAATTGGCCTGCGATATATAGACAGAGCAAAATCAGAACAGAATTTTTGTCAAACAAAACTTTTGACTACCCAAGACACGCTATTCACACAGCGCCATCTAGTCTCAAAGTAAGCCAAGGGTTGTACTATGGGCTCTAGAATACTGTCCTATTCATTATAGCTACTACCTAGTGAAGGGGTGGGGGACACATCTTTGATGTTTGTACAAAAGAACCCTTGATGACCATAATGAAATAGTAGCTGTATGCTGTCCCACTGCTTTGGAAAGGTGTCCCCCAAAGTAAGTTGATCACTTGTATATTAATGTTATAGGAACCATGACAATAATATATCGAACAACAAAATTAACATAATTATATAGGGAAAGATAATGACAAATAGCATTATATTTAAATTCATTACGTCTAACAATATCTGAACAAACATCTAAAACAACTTTAGTGTAACTTTAAACATAGCTGCGTATATAAGTGGGTACAAATATTTCGCGTAACTTACGGCGTAGACAAATTACTCGGGATCTATGGTTCTCCGAGAATTGTCGCCACATACGTGAAACATTAGAACGACACATATATTGTGTTACTAATTAATCCTTATAACTACATTTTGAGTCGTCTAATAAATTCTGTTAGGTACTCGTACGTCATTGACTTTCGTTACCAAGGACTAAGTTTTCTTCATCGTAGTGTTTGAGAGTAGGCTTGTTGCCTTAAAAATGTAATTAGTCCGTCCTTTAGCATATTCAAAAATAAAAGATTTTTTATTTGTAAATTAGACAAAAAATTACAAAGTTACAGACCGTTGAAATTACGCGTGACGTCACGCGGTGTGGGATTTTTACGGGACGGAGTGACGTCAAAGACTCCCACTGCTAACTTATAGTAAATATACAGTTATAGTAAGGTAAAGTCATCAAATAGTCCCCATTGTGTAAAAACCGTATAAAAAAAAAGTTATAGTAACAAATGAAACGTCAAACGTCTATTTTGGCGACTGTACCTTATAGTAGCATCGTTGATATATTGAGATACTGTCATCATCATCATCATCAGCCTATAGCAGTCCACTGTTGGACATAGGCTTCTTCAGGTGTTCGCCCCCAAGGACAAACATCTGGAGGATATACCCATAAACGCCACGCTGGGCAGGCGGGTTGGCGATTGCAGGGCGTAGCTTCTTGCTCCGGTGACGCTGCTGCCCGTCATCGGTCTGTGATATTTAGCTACGCCTTATATCGTGATGGTTTTAACGCCACCAGTCGGATTGCCAGAGCCTCGTTTGATGTTCGGCAGGATACGTTGGCTGGTGAGGATGGCTTGGAGCGAAAAGGTGATAGGTCGCTCCCTTACATCCCTTACATAGCATTACTGTGACTTAGCCATACTGCTACCTTATGTGTACCAAACAATCTTCTCGTAACTCAATAACACTGTAGTATCTGGCACTTACGTCTCACGAAACAAACCTGGCTGCTCACAGCGCATTCTGTGACCCGAAATTAATAACGCCGCGACACTGCCGCTCAGTCAACTAAGATTGTTCATTGTGAGTTGAGGTTAAATGGTGACAGTGTGACTGCGAGTGTTATTGTGAAGTAGCTTTGTTACGTGGACTTTGTTTAGTTATGATGGATATAAATAAATAACCCAAGACATGCCACGCTGGGCCACTCAGCGCCGTTTAGCCCCAAACTAAGCCGAAGCTTGTACTATGGGTACTAGACAACTGCTAAACTTATTTAGGTACTTTTTTTTTGTAAATACATATTATACTAAGAAAACACCCAGACCAATACAAACAGACATGTTCACGAACAAAAATGTTTGTACCGTGTGGGAATCGAACCCACGACCCTTGGTTCAGAAGGCAGAGCTCACTACCAAATGAGCCATCGAGCCTGTCGTTCATAGCATTGCGTATTCTAGAACATTGTCACAATAATAAATGTCATGTCAATATTATAACATTTTACGAGAACAATTTGTCAGGTTCATTAAGACAAAGTCTTAAAGTGTAGGTATACGTATTATTGCTTCTGCTTACTTACCCAGGTAACTACGCATTGCTCACTAATTGTTTCGGACACATAAACAAAGCCTTTAAAACGAGTTCAAAGTGGACAACCCTCTTGTTTGCTAAGAGTGTTCGCTTGACTGATAAAAGCACTCTTCTGTTCGCCAGCGAATGGTCGCGAGCGCTCCGTCCCAACTAAACCGCTTAGGGTCGATTCCCATTGGAAAAACAGTTGTGAGATGTCGGAATAGAATAGAACCCAGTACGGCGGTTTGCGTAGGTAGGATAGGTTGTTTTCCTATAAAAACATCAAAGGTTGTCTAGAAGAGATAAATTACAGCGATAAGACCGGCTAAATTGTACAAAAAATATTACACCTAATGTAGTTACACCGTCCTAATATTAAGTTAATTGTAAGATGTGCGATAAGGATGTCTATCTATCTATCAAAGTTAAAACGGCCGGCTCGTCTCATCCTCAAACAATAAAGTTAGACAACTTTTAATACCGTGCGTTCGAGTTGGAGAACGTTGCACACGTATCGCTAAACTTCAAATTAGATTGCGTGTTAGTCCTATTATAGGGTTTGGTTCCATAATGTAACGTACCTACCCGCATCATAACGTTTTGCCTTTATTTATTTATTTATTTATATAATCTTTATTGCACAATAGAAATAGTGTACAAAAGGCGGACTATTTTTTTATGTATTACCTATGTAGGTAAAACATTAAAAAAAATTTAGAGGAAAAATTAACTTAAGTGTGTTAATTTTCCACTACACATCTACTCCAAAAGGGATGTAATAATTATTAATAGTGCTCCAAAATATAATATTATATTAACGAAATATAATAAACAAAACAGGAAACAGATTTTGCTTAAGAAGCAAAAACATTAAAATTTTAAGTGTTAAAATGGTTTGCACTGGCTTGCCTCAAAAGGCTCTGTAAGAATCGACCTTTAGACGTCACGCCCACATCATGGGAGCATGTAAACAATCCAGAAAGTGAATCTTTGAGTCCTTCTTCACGCGCGGATGGCGCCGAGCCGCCTCCATAAATTATTAGGAGCAAGGCGAAGGCCGCAGTAATGTAGCGAGTGTCGTTTTGTTTATCGGGAACCGCTTACAGGGTGGGGGCTTTGGCGCGGAAAGAGTTAATTGATTCCTATTTGACGGGACATTACCGCAAATATTTTTTGGTTTCCTCGTTTTGACAGGTTCGACAGATAGAGGTACCTACTGTGAGGCAGAGACGAGGACGGAGTGCTCTTTGGCCCAGGCAGAGCAATGCCAAAACAAGAGCTCTGTCGTGTCCTCTGAGCCACTGACGAAGTGACATAACGCGGTCGAGGACTAAAATTTGATTAGCAACTCACATGCAATATATTTACATGTAATAAAAGCATCATACGAGTATACAATTTTAGGTTGTGGCCCTCAACTTCCGGATCCCATCATAGATCCTGACCTGGTGATAATGGGACCACCTCGGAAGTGTCCTCTGTTAAACAAAAAATTTTTGAAATAAAGTAAACATCGGTGAACATACATAAAAAAATTTATACATACAGACTAATAATTGAGGACCTCTTCTATTTTTGAATTCGTTTAAAAAAGCATAGAAACGAAATATTTCACCCTTCAGGCGATGATCAATTATATAATTATCTACCTACAATACTCGAAAATTCGCCACAAAATGGCCGACGGAAAAATATCTTTGGCAAACTTCGAAAAACTTTCACCAACAAGAAGTCGGCCAAGATCTTTATTATAACTTCACTGCGCGTTAAATGTACAGATTTTGGGGATAAGTTCGGCAACTATATTGATCACTACGTGATTTGAGTACGGAACCGAATATAATATAGGCGACATTTAAAAGTGCCTAAAGTTCTGTATTTTTTTACAAGCTTTTATTTCATTCTTTATCATCAGCCTATCGCATTCCACCACTGGTCATAGGCCTCTCCAGTTGTTCGCCACTTTGAGCAAACAGCTGGAGCCTTTACCTGTAATCGCCACGCTGCAGTGCTGGGCTGGCGTGCTGTCGATCGCAGGGAGCTCCTCACTCCGGTGACGTTGCTGCCCGTGATCGGCCTGTGATATACCTGTAATCGTGATGGTTATACCGCCACCAGTCAGTTTCAGGCTCTGGAAACAGTGGCGTTTGTGATTCGGCAGGATGCACCACGGGCAGGTGAGGGTGGCTTCTAGCGAAAAGATAATAGATCGTTCTTTTACATCCCCATTCCTTAGCTGTTATTAATTTATTTGGAGGGTAATTCAGGTCGAGGAGGAGGAGGTCGTAGGCAAACAATTAGATTAATAATTGAATAGAGTAGATTTATTTTAATGCTTTTTATTTTTAATATTTATTTATAAACTATCCTCAGGTGATGGTAGGCTGTGCCAAAATCTGTTTAAACCATTTTTTATTATGAAAATTAATATTCCCAGTTCTATATTGTTGTACGTCTGTGGTTAATGCCATAGAGCGCTCAAGACAACTACACACACGTACTTTTAACACAGTCGGGTACTCTAGATCTTTATTATCAAGTTCACAGTGCGTTAAAATATATAGCCAGATCCTGTAGCCGTAATACAGCGCCAAGTTTGCTATACTATCTTGATCTCTACGTGATACGGATACGGAACCGTCCCCGATATAGACGTTTAAAAGTGGCCTTATCTTCTGCGTTATTTATTTTAAACGTTTGGAAATAGGGAGTTTAAAACGAAGTAAATAGAAAGAAGTGGCTTACTTACGATTTCAATTCTAACTAAACTTCTTTATACGGTGCGGTAACAAATAAATAAATCATCATCATCATCAGGCTATTTCAATCCACTGCTGGACATAGGCCTCTCCAGATGTTTAGCACTTAGAGCAAACGTCTGGAGGATATACCTATAATCACCACGCTGGGCAGACGGGTTGGCGATCACATGGCGCAGTTTCTCGCTCCGGTGACGCTGCCACCCGTCATAGGTCTGTGGTATTTAACTACGCCTTCAATTGTGATGGTTACATCACCAGTCGGTTGCCAGGTTGTCGCCTCGTTTGTTATTCGGCAGGATGCACCACGGGCAGGTAGTTTGGTTTGGTGCGAAATGATGGTGGGCCGCTCCCTTTCATCTAAGTCAATTGTCTGGTACCCATAGTACAAGCTTCGCCTTAGTTTGAGACTAGATAGAGCTATGTGGCCCAGAGAGGCATGTCATGGGTTATTCTTTATTTGCTTATTCTGTACTCGTCAAAACACCCGTAAAGTAACTGGAGGTCGCATTTTACGGTTTCAGCATGATTGTTAGCAGAGTGCACCGTGATTGCTAGCTAGGTGGTTAAACCCTACCACCGATGGAGAAGCTGAAATATCAAGAAGTCTCTTACTCAATCACGATACTTAAGGAATGAAAAAGGGTGGTGATTTCTCTGCAACTATCAGAGGTTTACGCAGTGCATCGGAAACAATGTAAAGCCGTACGGTATTTTCTATTCTATTCTCTTATCATTATTAATTTGGGGTGTCGACTCTGTCCTACTTTCATTCGACTTTATACGAGTATCACCAAAGTTCCGTCACGTATTCCAGCTAAAATATTATGAATAATAGCATTTGACATAGATAGAATTGATGGGCACTAACAAAGTTTTATACACAAAGTTCGAGTGAGATGCGAGTGAACTCACCTCTGTCAAGATATGTCGTAAATCTATTTCCGGCCCCGATGTTCGATATCAATGTTGGTTACTGCCACGGAAATATATCTAGATAGAATTGCGTTTTATTTTCGAAGAATCATACCGAGTGACTTTTTCAATCGGTTTGAATTCGAACGTTTGAGATGACTTTGGAATGGCCTTCCAGCTCGTGTGTTTCCTTCCTCTTATATGATCCTGGGTTCTTTAGGCGGGCGTGAGACGGCATCTCAGTGGGCCTTCAGGGTGAGGGCGATAGGTGTGGCGGGTTTTCTCTGGCATGCTTGTCGACCTGACATTTGGACCTCACGACCGCTTATCATCAGGTGAAGTGAGGCCATCCTGAACGCTCTAATTGTAAAAAAAAACTTTGTCTAGATTGGAGACTAGACAAAAAAATAATGTTAGTGAATTAATAAATAATCCACATTTAGTCCCGAAGTCAACAGAGACATATTCATGACGACAAATGGTTGTATTGTGCGGATCTCGAACTCACAACCCTTGGCTCAGATGGCTGAGGTCACTATCTAATGAGCCATCGAGCCAGTCAATGGTAATTACTTACCACGTCCTTAACGAACAAATCATGAAAAAAATAACATCCAATACCTTCATAATATTTACGTACCTATCACCAGTTTTCAAGGTTAAATAACTATCACTATTATTGTTATAGCCAAAATCCCTGTAGATAAAATTTAAAATTTAGAGAGATTAGGTACAGGACCAGGGTACTTACTACCTTTCTGACTACAGAGCCAACATTACTATTACAGTAAAATCCCCGTAAAAAAAAATTGTCGCACTCAGGTTTCAAACCAGGAACCTCTCGGTCATTGAGAGTACATAAAATGTCCTTTATTCGAAGTTTCTACATCAATTCGATTTAGTCGATCAGTCTTTCCAGGGTAAAATAAAACAATTTCTATACCAACAGTGATAATTTATTTCACCAATAACCCTCCACGTACAAATCGTCGTCTTCATTCCACTATCTGATCTTGAGTACAAGATCGAACATACAGGATAACAGGAGCACGTCTGGAGTGTACGACCAGGAGTCTGGAACAAAATAATCAAGATGTTACTAGAATATTTTTTTTTATAGGAGCTCGGCATAATGGCTTCCCTACGCCTGATGGAAAGCGAAAGAGAAGCCCAAGTCGTTGTGACAACGAGCAAGTAGCTGGTCAGTTACACGTCAGATGCCACCGCCATGCCGGCCCAACCCTAACCCCCCACGAGCTCCGGAAACCCTACTCGCCGACAGTAACATGTCCCGGAGGTCATTTGGCTGTGGTGTTCTATAGGGTGGAGGTCCTTCTCCGGACGGGAGGCTCAATTCGAGCGCAGATTCGCTATGCCCTTTCTCTTAATATTCACCATACACATTAATGGTAACAAGGGCCTCATCATCATCATCATCATCATCTTGCAAACTTTCACACCTGAACTCTTACCCTTAGGGTTCTCCCAATGACAATTGTCTTTTGGGGGGATTTGTCATAGTAATCACGCTTGATAGGCAGGTTTACTAGTAGTATTGCCTTCCAGTATAGCTTAGCAACAGGCGAATAGCAGTCAAGCGTAAACCCACTTTGAATTAAAAAATCCGGCCAAGTTCGACTCGCGAACAAAAGGTCCCGTGCCATTAACTAAATTCCAAGCGTTTACTTCGTGCTGATTGGGGAAAAAGCGGCAGAATATAACTATTGTTGTATAAGAGCCCCCTAAATTTTTTATTTATTAGTAAGTAGTATTTTTTTTATAGCAGCAACAGAAATACATGATTTGTGAACATTTCAACTGTCTAGCTAGCGCAATTCTTGAGATACAGCCTGATGACAGACAGATGTACCGACAGACGGGCAGCGAATTTTAGGTAACAGTATCGTTTTCACCCTTTGGTCACGCAACCGTAAAAAAAGATCTATGTAAAACCAAACATTTCTTTCACCCACCCGCATAGTCATCAATATTTCTAAGTTCCTTCCCTAGATCGCAAGCGGTAAAACAACTTTGAAACTAGAAGTGGGCACTAGTTTCGAAACTTCTATGTCAAGTTGTTTCAAGTAGTAGTTGACCACTCGAAAAAGAAGACAAAAGAACTTTCCCGTAAAATATTACAATATTAGCTTCTGTACGCTCAGAATTTGCTCTGCCAAAGAAAGTTTCTGCACGTATACCGATCTTTTAGTTTTCTATAGATGAGTGCGAGAATTATTTGCGCAAAAAAGGGTCCATTTTCGTTATCACTCGAAAGACTCAACCTTAGCACTAATCATGAACGATTCATAATATATCCCTTGTAGAGGGCCTTGAGCCTACCTAAACTTGGGCGATAAGACCTTTTTGTCCAGAAAACCTTTACACATACACCAGGGACCTGGGTTGAGTGGGGCTCACTCCCGTTTAGCGGAGAATACCCACTGAACTCAACGATGGTCCTCTACAAGCTCTCTGTATCCGCTAAATCGGTTTGTACGAGTTAACAAAACCTAAGAATTTCTTCACAAGTGCTCGGGTTTCCTCACTATGTTTTCCTTCACTGTGTGAGCGTCAAATATACATACATATTTATTTAAAATTTGACACCTTTTTGACACTTGTACATGGCGGGGTTTGAACCGCTGCCTCCTGCATCGAAGCCACAGCCCTTAATCACTAGATCACAGACGCTCCTTTCACTAATTTCAATAACTTTGAATTTATAACATAGTAGACAAGAGCGTTATATGAAACGCTCTCATACCTATTCATTCCATCTAACATATTCTAATTAAGTCTCCTCATGAATTTCAGAAGTGACATGTGAATGATTGTACTTGAGAATGCACGACGTAAATAAATGAGCTAAGGTTATACATTTATGCAAAAGTACCTAATATTTATTTGTCATCATCATCAGCCCACATCAGTTCACTGCTGGACATAGGCCTCTCCCAAGGTTCGCCACTGGCTTCTCGCATCCAGCACTTGCCAGCCGGCCTGCGAAAATTGTCACTCCACCTGGCCGGAGGGCGTCCTACACTACGTTTGTCAAAACGCGGTTTCCACTCCAGAACTCGTTAACCCCAACGGTTATCGGTTCTGCGGCTCATGTGGTCAACCCACTGCCACTTCAGCTTAGTGAACCGGTGAGCTAGTAACTTTGGTTCTCTGCCGGATCACCTCGTTTCGGATCCGATCTCGCAGAGAGACGCCGAGCATAGCCCTTTCATAGCTCGCTGAGCGACTTTGAACTTGTGGACTAGCTGTACCGTGAGTGTCCACGTGATTTATATGTAAAATCTCCATAAAGAATTTCAGTTACCCATAACATCGGCCTGTAAACCACACAGGTCCAACACGGTAGAGGCCTCTAGAGGCAATTTAATATACTCGTATGTAAGTGAGCTGGGAACGTAGTGCGTTGCTCAAAACGGAGAGGTCTACGTCCAGCGGTGGAGTGCGAAAGGCTGGTGATGAAGATGATGATGGTGATATGAGTTGTAATACGCCAGTTGGGCATTTTACTTCTAAGTCCGCCAAGATGACGCACCGAAATATTATCTAATTTCCATGTCATCAAGTGATAACAAAAATAAACAATCTTATGTGTTAGATATTATATCGCCAAAGATGCGCAGTGTTTTTTCACACACTCAATTTTGCTTTTATAATATTAACCTCACCACACGCCCGGAGGATAAAGCTAATGAAAAAATATATATTCGACATAAAACGCCGAAACAAGTATAACATATGTATCATAAAGAAGTAGGAGTTGTTTTCATACCTTAAAAGGTTTTTTCAGAACCATATAAAGTAGGTATACATACTGGTTGACTAAAAGTGCTCCGAAATCGTTTGTTAAGAATTTAAAGTGAATTCTACTGTTCATGGAATTTGGCCATTGAAAGCGTAAAATAATATGATTGCTTTGATTATGACCTAAAAAGCTTCATAAAATTTCTAAGTAATATGTGCGTATACGTATGACGTAAAGCTTCCTTATCTTTTGAAAATCATTGAGAATGTTTTCGATACAGAAAGGATCGGAGCAAAGGGGCGAACGATTGGAGAGACTTATATGCAGCAGCGGGCTGCAAAAGGGTGATGGTGAATGATGTAACAGCATTGTCAATCATCATAATAATCGCAGTCCACTGCTGGACATAGGCCTCTCCGTGTGTTCGTCACTTTAGTTAATAGCCTCCAGGTTATACTCATAATCGTCACGCTGGGCAGGCTGGTTGGCGATCGCTGGGCGTAGCTTCACGCTCAGTTGAGGCAGCTGCCCGTAATCGGCCTGTAGTATCTAGCTGTGCCTTCAATTGTGATGTTATTATACCGCCACCAGTCGGTTGCATTGGCAATGTTTGCTAGTATAATTAGCAGCTATTAAAACTACCTATCCGGGTCACAACCGGCCCCTATCTCCTCTGCCTTAGATCTGTCACCGCTCTCTTCATTTTCCGCAATAATTAACCACTAACGAGGAAGTTCTTGGGATTTTTCTATTTTGAACAAGAAAGACTGCGCTTATTTTACAAAGTCTGAGGTGGTCGCAAGAATCTAAATAAAAGAATAAGAAACTTTACTATAGTGGTATTTTCATCCTTGTAAATTATGAATTCTTGTAGAAATTATCATAAGGAAATATCTATTGCAGAAGTATTAATTTGTTTCATCATACATCTTCATTTGTTTAAATTTGGTTTCTGACTGTCTAATTTCATATTATTATAATGCTTCTAAGAGTTGTTTGAATATTGAAGAATACTCTTGTAATAGCCAATCTTCTTATAATTTTGTTTATTTTCTATACACTGTATTAAAGTGTAAATCCCATTGAAATACTATAACCATGAATTAATTATAGGGTTAACTACCATCATCATCATGCAATTTGGCTTTTTTGCTCTAATCCTTGCAATTCATAGGCCTGAGTTTTAGCGGCCAAACCGAGTAAATACTCCTTGCAGATGATATTATTGCTAACTACTATTTTATCGTTGAGCTAAGTACTATTACTATGTAAAAAAAAACAAGAAAACATATTGAAACACAACCTTCTTCTTTCTATGTTGTAGGTCACTCAATGTGGGGCTTGGTTGTTATATCACAATCTTTCTTTGCGTTTCGATGGCAGATCGAAATCAAACACGCTCTGCCCAGTGCCACCCTGACCACACCCCTAGTCAGGGGCATTAGCTCAGTGAGCGAGCAGGTCTCTCTACTACAGAAGTAATAATACAACGATAACTACTTACTGCTCTCAACAGAATCCGGCATGATCATGCTGTGCATTTCAGAGTCTCTCAGGAATATGTAGTCAGCTCTGAAGCCTGTTCCATCAAGCCGATCGTTGGACTTGAACGTCAGCCTGAGGTAGTTCTTGTCTGACGTCACTCTCAGCTCACGCAGTTGCCCGCAGTGCCTGCTGCTCTCTACGTCGATCATCTGACTTGAGAATTGGACGTAGTCGCTGGCTGATACTGCTTCACATCTGAAATGGTGTTGACCTTAATTTACGTGTAAAAATATTTAACAAAATACCGCAAAATATTGTTGATTTACCTATACATAGATTTAAATCTCACATTAAGTCCTTTGCTACAGAAATTTGAGCCTCATATTTTTGACCTGCCACCAAATTGATGCTACCACCAATAAATTTATTTACTCTCTTAAAGTAACATTACGGCTTTACATATTGAAAGTTTAAGATAAAACTTTTATACGAATGTCCATGGAACTAAGAATGGGCGAAGCTAGGTTAACTGAGATCGATGCCCATTACCACTAACATTCTAGTCTGGTATGGAGCTTACTTCGCCAATTTTAATTGACTGTCGAGCAGCAAGACTAATACTTGGGAGAGGATTAATCACTGTTAGCCGTTAGGAGGATATTGCAGCCAGGGAATGCGTGTACCACAATGATTACTGCAATGCGTAACACATGATTGGCCGGCCTCAGTGCGGTGCTCCGCAACGCATCACGAACTGTTCTATTATTTACTGACACCTACTGTACTAATGCTTCTCTTTTGTTTAATTTAAAACTCAACTTACAAATTGTCATCATTGGTTCGTTTTTTGATTTTGAAAGTAGAGTGTTTGAAAGCTGTTATCACATCTTGTTTATATCGTGGCATCAAATATTTAGAGAAATAGTTTGTGCAGACCAATTTTTTTATACCACTGAGGCGGCAAGCAAACTTACGGTCCACCTGATTTAGTACAATTTAGGTGAACACAATAAGCAATCACTTTTATATTACTTTTAAATAGAAAAGAAAAAAATATTAACACGTTTAAATACAATGGTGGTTAGCGGTGATCGATAAACAGTTATTCTATTGTATACTTTGACTAACGAGATCCATAAGGATTGGTCCAGATATGTTAGATACAAATTCTACTATAATTCTACCATTTGCGATACTATTTAATACTGAAATTCTAAAATTTTGCGTTCAACCAAACTTTATTAATTGCTGCAAAGTATGCCCCAGTTAGAAACCTAACCATTGGTTAGCAACTGGCCCAATTATTTCCAAACTAGCACATCGCGATTAGAATCGTGTTGAAATCTAGCTCTAACCACCGCATTTCGTATCAAAAGCAACACGAATAGCTAACAACGCTACGTCGGCAAATCCTGATCCCATTATACAAACATCACAGTGACGAGAAAACATATTGCCCCACTACTGACAGTGATAAATGTTCCCAAACGTACGTAATTCATACTCAACTACGCTCTGCAAACTGTATTAGATGGAGTGTAAGTACCACGACACCTGAGCAGGTATAACGAGGTTTATACATTGACAATGCTCCATCATTTTCACATGCCAACATTATCACGTCAAATTAATTCTAATCGTAACGTTTGCGTACATGTTATTCTATGTACATTTTCCATGTTATTCGTTTAATGACATTTTGATAGTTATTTTATTAGTAAAGTAAATGACAATGAGTTTTTTAATGACATTTTAATCAAAGATTTGTTTGGAATTGTAGAAATTGTCATTTCTATGTCATTATGGTATTTTCCTGGGATATCGGAGTATGCTGGGAGCATTACCTCTGAAACGACAAATATTTTTACTATATTTGACTTATAAACACTTAGATATCGCGTTAAATAAAGTTTTGATTGTTAAAAAAATACAGGTTCTCTATGATGAAAATCTTTTTCAAACCCTTGAGGGTTACATTTAAAATACCTTCAGTACCAGCCACATCTGCTACAGATAAACAAATACGGTGAAGCTCTCAAGCGCATAATTTAATTTATCTGATCTTTAAATATTTTATCAGGAGTTTCCTTAACAAAATGCCATACCCAATTTTACTTTCCTGGAACAAACATTTCCAAAAGAACGCAAATACCTACGTCATTCATAATTTATAACCGCATAGTCGAATGCCAATTTTCGTGGATTTATCTCCAAAGAAGATGGATATTCGGTATCTGCTCAGTGGTTGCGGTTGAGTTTCTATGATATATTATCATTTTACTCACAATTTTAAAGCAAGAATACAGTGAGCCTGAACCGCAACTTCGGCAGAACTGTGTTCTGGGAAAGAGTCCCCGAAACACAGAATTATTGATATCCACTTCTATTAGAAACAGACATTCACATTTTTTTTTCATGCTAATAGCATTATTTCGACACTATTGCAAGCGCTTTCATCACTGAAGAACTGAATTTTATTATCTCACTCAAGTACTGTTACAGGAAAAAGAAATCTGTCTACCCTCTGTCGCATTCTTCTTGTGCGCTCAAATCACGCAATTATGTGCTAAAATCATTAACACGGTATAAACCGATTGGTTTTAAATGGTTTTATCCACCAGTAAGAGGAATGTCCTATCAAAACCTCAAGAGTGGCTATACTAGTCAAAGGAAGTAATAATTCGAGACCATCTGGAACTGCTGGTTTGCAGTTCAGAACAACATTGAAGTTTTGGCAGAGATTCAGCACATTCATAAGTTTGTCTTTAGCGTGTAAAATTTAATAGTGCTACTGTTTGATAAATTGCTTGAATATTTATCTCAGGCAATTTGGCCTTTATTACTCATACGAGTAAGAGTAAGACATCGAGATACGGGAGGTCTGTTTTAACTAACTTGTTAGGGGTGAGAACCTTCCGCTCCCCCAACAGCCCAGGTGATGATGACAAGGTCGTCTTGGTTATCATCGTAGTCATTTATTAAAATTAAAATCGAACTTTATCTTTATCAAGTCAACTAATTAAAATTAGTAAAAAAGTAAATTACTTAAAAAAAGTACCAGGAGCGCATAAACGATTGAAAAGCCGAAGAGCAAATTTTTGTATTTAAAAAAATCATCATCATTCATCATTCGCCTGCCCTGTTCCCATTGGTGTATTTAAAAAAATGTAGTACCTAAATTAACGCAACCTATAGACTTCCTATGTATATGTGCTCCTGGTACTTTTCACTCAGTTACGGCATAATCTGTGGATACGGTTAGATTTGAACAATTCGGAATTTGTACGTACATGCTGCGACTACACGCACCTCGCGACTTCTTAATCTATGCCTTGCTGACATGATACTAACGAGATAGGCTGGCCATACCTCTAATTTCCATAATTCCATATCTATTTATTAATTTATTAACTAGTGTAGTAACAAATATATTCTAAATAATCTTACTTACGGTATCACGCCCTCGACGTCAAAATGCGTGAAGTGTAAATGAACTTTCTCATTCTCGTGTCCGTAGAAAAAGTAGTTGCACTCTGTATCCCTCGGGTAGAGGCCGGGATAGTTGGGTGACGTCACGACCCCTCTCGCCCTCTCACTGCTATTGTATACGAAGGCACATGGAAATTCTAATAGTTGGTTCCCCGTTCTTATAGCGTAATCTGAAAAGAGTGTTTGTGTTAGTAATTATACTATTTAACGGACTTAAAAAAAGGAGGACGTTCTTACTTTGTATATTTTTTTTATTTACAATGTGGGTTTGCGCTTGACTGATTGTAAGCAATATCACAGTCTACGATGGAGCGCGCTCAGCTCACCCATAAAAAATCGGTTCACTCTCGCCTTGAACATCGGAAGATTGTATGTCTCGGGGAAGAGCCTGGACAGAGTTCTATAGTTTGGCCGTTCGTACTATGAAAGAAGAGGCGAAACGTGCTGTACGTGTGTGTCTGTATGTTTGATATCACATGTGTCTGTATGTTTGATATCACAATTGTCAACCGATTTGAAAAAATGTTTTTTTTTTTAAAGTGTTGTTGGTCCCATTGACACTGGTTTGTTTTACCGGTTTTTTGCTTAAAAATGTTGTTAATTATTATAACAAAAGTGGCCTTTTTATTTACAAAGAATCTCTGAAAAGCAAGAAATTATATTGTTTGTTGCAAATCTACATAATTTTATTTACATTTTAGTACTTCCATTGTTATAAAAATGTATAAAAACCACCATTACGCTCAACCATAAAAACCTTAACCCTTTTTACTTTAATCGTTGAAGGGAATCATTAAAAAACCATTAATGGAACTGCCTAAATGCTTAAAATATTTCAAAAGTTGGTTGTAATTTGAATAAACAAAGGAAGCTTAAGGTCTATCTGTGCACTCAAAAAGGTTTATCAATTGAGTTAGTTATTAATATACTTAACTGCATATATATCTGATTGTGTTTATGAATTTCGCAAAGGAGGCATATGTTCAGTGGAAGCAATTATGTTGAGGCCGAGCAGATGTGGCCGAATATTTTAGATTATTTATTTATTTCCGTAACATGATTGCACATTTTTATTTCACGAATCAACTGACTGCTATAAGTGATTCTTCTTTACAACTTATACTTAAAGCCTTACTTTAAATAAAGCGTACTTTTTTAAAGTACACCTTATAAAAGGTCTTTTCTAATTTCCAAACCATTTAACCTTTAAAACCAGTAATAAACATCACTAATGAATTGTTATTCATACTTAATTTAAGATAGGTACCAATTATTTTGTACACTAGGCAATTTTAAGTGGGACATCTCTTAATTAGGAAAAGTTTATTTTAAAAGAAACAACGGTTGAACAAAAGGTTGTAACCTTTGAAACCTTTTGCCGGTCGAAAAGTCGTTCTACCATAAAATGTAGCTAGAATTTCTTTTACTTTTGAATAAGATAAATATCTAATACTGTATAGCTTAATGTGTTTATGGTGAAAGCTTTAGTAATGATAATAATCTCCTGCACAGTCAGGACAAGGGATATGTAATCAAATCAATCAATTGTGATGTGCCATTACAGCTATGCCTTTTTTTTTCTAGTTGGGAATGCAATAGGCCCCTTCACGGCGCCTCCGATGGGAACCGGCATGGTGTGGGACTCTAACTTCCCAGAATGAGGGGGCCCTAAACTCTATCTAGCTAGTGGGCAGCAAAATGCAGGGACCAGCGCACACCCACCAATTCTAGTTGTATTAGAGGCATTCATAGGACAACAAACATTAGGACATGTTTGTTCTATATCTGCGTTCGTGTTTAGAGTTTGAAGTTCCACAGACATCAATTTAAGCTTGGAGCCTAGAGGTAAGAGCCTTCCGCTCCCCCAACAGTGCGGTAATGACAAGGCCGGCCTGGCCATGATCGAAGAGTGGTAGGGCATAGCGATTCCTCGCTCGAATTGAGCCGCCCGTCCGGAGAAGGACCTCCACCCTATAGAATACCGCAGCCAAATGACCTCCGTCGTCCGGTCGTGTTTCTATTGGTGAGAAGGTTTTCCGGAGCTCGTGTGGAGGTTCGGGTTGGGCCGGCATGGCGGTGGGAGCTGACAGGTAACTGACCAGTTACTTGCCCGTTATCTAAGCGACTTGGTCTTCTCTTTCGCTTTCTATCAGGCGTAGGGAATCCATTATGTCGACCTACTATAAATAAAAATAGAAAAAAAAGGCTTGGAGGAAAATTGCTCATAATCTGCATAAGGATAATTAAGATGTTAACTCTTATAATACTAGTAATATATTATATTTTTTACTCTATACTATAGTACGTTTTTACGATCTTTGGATATCCAGTTCCCATTTGCATAATTTGGTCGCTCTTCTGAAGTAATACAAACAGGTGGGGGACCAATAAATCGCATTTACATTTCCGCCTCGGCAAATTGAACGAAAAGATTGATCTATGAATCGAACGGAGCAGATATCTTATTGAATGCCCTCCGCATTTTTATTGGGACCAAAGGAGAAATAACTGTTTACTCAGGACCGTTTTGTTATTTTTATGCTTAATGAGATGTTTTAAATAGTATATTGATGGTGAAAATGTACTTGTAAGCTAACTATCCAGTTGCATACAATTAGGTTTGTAAAAACCAAAGAAGATTTGAAAGTTTAATTAATGCATTTTGTACTAAAATTGGATGTAAGGGAGCGATCCATCATCTTTTCGCTCCAAGCCAACCTCACCTGCACGTGGTGCATCCTGCCGAATAACAAACGAGGCGCTGGCAACCGACTGGTGGCGGTATAGCCATCACAATTGAAGGCGTAGCAAAATACCTCAGACCGATGACGGGCAGCAGCATCACCGGAGCGAGAAGCTACTCCCTGCGATCGCCAACCCGCCTGCCCAGCGTAGTGGTTATGGGTATATCCTCCAGATGTTTGCCCTAAGTGGCGAACAACTGGCGAACTATGTCCAGCAGTGGACTGCAATAGGCTGATGATGATGATGTACTTAAATTGGTTATAGGCTGCTACTCAGAATGATTGAGTGTCGCCAATTATAATTTACTACAAGTATTAATATAATATCGTGAACAGTACTTAAGTAATTACGATATCCTAATGTTAGATGTAAATATTATAACGAATGTTGCATTTTTAAACTGGCCCGGCCCCAAGTGTTAACTTGGGATTGTGGGTAAGCATAGATAGATAATTATATTCTTTATTGTACAAAAATACGAGGAACATACTAATAATAGATATACATATAGATACGCATGTTATATCCAGCTTACAAACTGTCTTGATCTTACTCATCATCATCCTAGCCTTATTCCCGATTGTCTCAGGATCTTACTCTTACTATTGTAATTAATTTTGTACCTATACGTAGGTACATGGAATTGTCATTGGTTTTATCAGACAATATTTCTTACAAATTCGCCAAGGAATCAACTAAATGAACATTTCTACGAGTACATCCCTTTTTTTGCTTTGTTTCCACAAAACTACATCCACAGTAAATACAAGAATGTTAACACGAAACTCACCTTCAACAAAAGAATAAGATATCTTAAATCCCCTACTATGTCTCGAGGAGAACATTCCTCGAAATTCGATAGACAACTTTGGTCCATTGGACATTATTGGCTTCGGCTTCTCGCTGCCACAGAACGAGACCATTTTCTCCAAACGCCCGTCTACATACAAAAATATGTCTAGAGAATCCATACTCTCGCAACTGAAACAAAAGTTTTGTTGTTAACATCGATACAGTAAGGAAATAGTCGTATTAGTTCCCTCTAAATGATTCAACTTCTGTCTTGGTGTTGCGTGTAAATTGCTCTGTTTCTTTTCGCGAGGAAATGTTGTTCGTTTCAAGTTGTTGCCTCGAAATTTTGTCGGTGAAAATAGTATCACAAATATTTTAAAAAGCTCTTGAAACAATTAAATTACCTCTTGGAGCACCATACGTGTTAAATAGAGCATTTGCACTTTTTTAATTGAGCACATTATGATATTGCATACTTAATACGTTAAATTACGGATAGTAATATATCAGAATACGCCGTAGCATACATTGCATCACGCGTCACGTGTCACAGTTCGTCGGCAAAAAATCTGTTCCTTAAACGCCTCTATACTTGGCCGTGTGTTTATTTTTCTATGGCGAACTTTGGGCATTCTGACGCGTGACGCCTAGCTTCTACTCTAGAAACCCTTATATTTATAATGACAAAATGACAAAATTAAATACTATCTTTGCCCCGGCGTCGTTTAAATGTGGAACTCTTTGCCAATAGGTACATTTGTTTCCTCCTTTCTTTGCTATCCTTTTTACCGAGCGTGAAGAAGCATCTTATGGGCCGATGGTATGGTAACTGACTTGCCCGTTGTCGCAGCAAATTTGGCTTCTCTTCCGCTTTCTATCAAGCGTAGGGGAGCCATTATGCCAAGCTACTATAAAAAAAAATACACAACTTACTCAATAATGTTCTCAGTCACTCTCTGCAGGCTGAAGTCCTCGAAGACAAGCCGGACCCTCTCCCTGCCCCGAGCCAGGAAGTCGTAATGACACTGCGTCTTCTGCAGATACGGCGACGGGTACAGCGGTGACGTCAGCTTCCCACTTTTACTCTTATCGCTGCTGAATACTTGATCGCAGGACGATGCTGAAACGGCCCGTGTCACTTAACTTGTGCCCGCTTTCAATTTTTATTAAGCCCTATCGTGCTTAGGGTTGGCTACCATAAAGGTACACTTTTGACTACCTACTATTAAAATAAACCAACACATGCCACGCTGGGCCACGCAGCGCCACCTAGCCTCAAACTAAGCCGAAGTTTGTGCTATGGGTACTAGACAGCTGATAAACTTGCTTAGATACTTGGTTTTGTAAAAAACACCCAGCCCAATACAAACAGATAGTCATGTTCATGCACAACAAATGTGTGTACTGTGCGGGAATCGAACCCACGACCTTTGGTTCAGAAGGCAGAGGTCACTACCAAATGAGCCATCGAGCCAGTCAGTTAAATTTATACTAGCGTCAGCAATAGAACAGATTCTCAAGATTAAAATGTATGATGGAGAACATGTAGATTTTTTGAAAAAGGTTCGTTGCATACTGCACATTAAAACAAATGTAAGCTGGAAATGATGATGATGACTATACGTAAATCAGTTTCTTTCAACATCAGAATGAAGATAACAGACTAATAAGCTAAATATAAGACGGCAGATCAAAGATGTCTGTTTTATGTGACAATATTATTTCGTCATCTTATTCTTTATTCATCTATTTATTTTATTCTGATATTATTAAATTGAAAATTATTAAAATAATATTTTTCTGGTCATTCTACATCTACGTTCAAATTCAGTGTACAATTCGTAATTATTGATTACTATCGTTAATAAGATTTAGTCTCTACGTCATAAATTACGATAGTTTTATTTTGGAAAATCAAGCACCTGTGTCGATGTGATCGTGCATTTTATTTCCTATGATTTTAGTTGAATCCCCAACAAGCACTGGCTTATCCATAAAACTACTGAGTTTTGAATAGTTTACTATGACCCTTCATTATAAACTTTTCAATCACTAACAAACTGCCCGCTACTTTTGCCTAGTCTGAACAATTTTCTCTTTGAATCGCTGCTTTTAATAGATAGATTTTGTTATATAACAGCTAAATATAGGCACATTGGAAATTATGAAAGTTTCGTAGGTAGCCATAAACTATTTGCCAATATCGCCAACCCTAATATCGAAGATCGTGAGCAGTGTTAGAAATGGGTGGACTTATTCAATAAATAATGTGACTTGGATCTTTTATTGATGGACGTCTCTAGTTCAATAATCAGATAGCGTTCTGTGATGAATTTAAATCATACAATAGTTTCACGTATCAGAATTCAATTTATATAAAGCACTGAACACTTTTTGTCATTTTAAAAGAATTTGAAGTGTGATTGATCAAAATACTGAATTATTTGAACACTAAATAGTGTGTTTGATTTCTCTCCTTATTGATCGTATACTATTCATTGTTAAAATTTCAATTGTTTTCTAGTGCGTCTTGTACTAGAAAACAATTGAAATACACAGACGAATTGTTCCATTAATAAAACTATATGGTTGCTTTTATTGAAAGATGGACTCTGGTTATATTGTCTACTTTGATGATAACTTTGATATATTGTAGTTACAATTTGCTTACAATTGCAAATCCGCTTAACAAAAATTGTTGCCGTTTTATATATTTGTGTTAGGACGGTTCCGGTTTTGGATTTTAAAAAGCTGAATCGTAAGATTCGCCCATAAAATCGGTTTTAGTGCCAAGATTTCCGCTTAATTTTATAGGTGCTTGCACTTAAGTAAATTCACTGAAATGCAGATACAGGGTTTTCCAAAGTCAAAGGCCCTATGACACTGGCGTTTTTTCTGCGCTACGTTAGTTTGATTTTATTTCTGTACGTGACAGACGAAGAAGCTGCCCGTTTGATGTGAAATGGTTACCGCCGCTCATAGACTCTGCAATGCCACAGTCACAGCTAAGCCACTGCATACCGCAAGGAAAGAACTCTCTTTAGAAGACGTTTGAAGTAATTTTGTCGCAATGCTGAAATTCCCGCAGCGATTTTTGACAGTGGTAGTTTTTAGCTCATTCTCACACTATATCATTATCAAGATTAAGTAACCCCATAATAGATTTTTATGATATTTTGCCCTTGCTTGCGTGGCGTAACTAATTTTAGCATAACTTATGTTTTCAATCGGCGCTTATTATCGATACCGCGAAGCAGATAATGATTGAGAGAAATGGGTTAAACTTGCCACTAGTGGTTTGTTCCGCAAGCTAATTCCCACCAAGAAATTATGGAGGGTAAGGTTCCCTGGAGTTTATTAGTTACTTATAGTTAACATCGGCTGGCGTTAACATCTCGTTGCATTTCTGATCCGAGAGTACAATGAGAAAAGTAGCTTAAATGTGTTGTTCGTTCCCTGATTGCCATTACAAGCTTTTCTATAAACTCTCTCTCTGTTCTGACCTCAACGCAAGGGCTTTATGTGCCTAGCATTGCTAAGTCTGCGACTGGTGGTTACCATTTAACATCAGACGGCCGTTTATTCAACCAACCTTAGTAGTAGATTGAAAAAAAAAAGAACCTGGTTTTCCTTCGAAGTGCTCTGATTAAGCATCTACTTAATGGTATTCGTATGACCATTGGTTTACAATTTAACCTTTGAATCACGTGCGCGCATGGAAGTATTAAGTACTACGTACAAACTTCCATGCGTACGCGTTTCGTTGTCGTGCGAAACAAACGTTCGAACAAACGTTCGAAAACCGCGGAACACAAGAACGCCAGTGCGACAGAAGCCAAAATCCGTATTTTAGAGTAAATAAAATTACGATAACTTACTCGCAGCGCTGACGGCCGGCCCCAAGCCGGATATTGCCTCTGTTGTAGTGGATTTTCTAATATCTGAATCTGTTGGAAAGGAAATTGATTAAAAACAATGACTTTTTTCTCTCTGAAACAACAATTTGTTGTTTTCTTTTCCATCGAAAGATAATTAAATAGATACAGGTGACTTATTTCTTTGCGAAAGAGGAAAATAGTTGGCGTTTTCCATCTTCCACTTTAGAGAGGAAATAGTACCAATTTCGTTTACGTTTATATTCAATCAAATTCATATTAAGTTCCAATTCGATATTTTGCTGAAACATTATGAACCAATATTGTAAAACGGTTAATTTAGTTGCCATTGCTCACTAGTAACATAAATACACCTAGGTTCATGTTATAACAAAATTGACACTTACAATTTAAAAATAAACTAGCTGTGCCCGCGGCTTCACCCGCCTTCATGTAGTAGCATATGTTACTCTCCATCCCTTCAACTATCTCCACTTAAAAAATCACGTCAATTCATCGTTCCGTTTTGCCGTGAAAGAAAGACAAACATACAGACAGACAGACACACTTTCCCATTTATAATATTAGTATAGTATGGATAGCCCAACACATTTCACACGGCGCTGTCTAGTCCCAAACTAAATCGAAGCTTCTCCTATGAATACTAGACAACAGATAAACATACTTAGATATGTTTTTTGTAGATAGGAAATACATACATTAAATTATACAAAGAAATACCCAGGCCAATACAAACAATGTTCAATGTTCATGCACACAAATGTGTATATTGTGCGGGGTTCGAACCCGTTACCACTGTGTCATAGATAGCTTTCACTACCAATATACCATCAACATTTGTGATATAATATGAAAGGACCCTTTTATATCAATACTCTGCTAACTTACACTACTTATTTTTATTTAAACTCTGAAAATATATCCTATTTAAAAATCCCTTTTGCGATCTAACATTGCAATTTGGAGTCCGATGTATATGATTTTGTATGTACGAATATGTAAACCATTCTAACAGAATGCTTACTAAACCTGTGATTGAAGAGTCGTCCATTTGAAATTGGTAGCTGGCTTTGAATCCCTGTCCAGGCATCTTGGAGTTGGCGGTGAACTGCACCAAGAGATCGGCTCCACTTGATAATATTTCGTAGCCTGATAAATGAGAAAGGAAATGTTATTTATTTATTAAATCTTTATTGCACAAAGAATAAATCATACCTACATTCAGACCTAACTATTAACTAAAGGTTGTTTATATACGTATAACAAAAATGACAGACTATATTATTTATATTAATTCGAAGGCTTTTATAGTAGCGTCTCTGCTTTCTGAAGTGGGGTTAGTTAGAAAGTTTGAAATCCAACCGAAGCAATTATGCTCACGTAATTTATGACAGACGTCGCCTCATTGGATCAAAAATCATCATCATCATCAGCCTGCAAACGTCCACAGCTGGACATGAGCCTACCCTAATGATTAATGGTCTGCTGAGCTGCGGTGACAGCTTACCATCAGGCGGGCCGGCAGCCATATTGTCAACCCTAGTAGTACCTAATAAAAAATACCTGTAACCTATAAAAAATAATTGGAGAGGCTTTCGTCCAGCAGTGAACTGCGAAAGGCTGATGATAACGATGAAATAGAAGCTTTTCTAATGTAAATTTGTACAGGAAAGAGCGATTAAACCTTAATTGCATATCAGATTCAAAATTCTATATGAACTGTTATTGCGCACTCCACATTACCCGTGTATGTTATGTACTGCATGTTACACGCTTGTTAAACTCACTGTCTAGTCAAAGAGTTTTAGTAATTTAATTTGAGCACGTTCCACATGTACGAATATAACTTTAACTTCACTTTGTAAAACGTTCACAGGCTGCCAATCCCCGCATACTAGACTAAAACTACCTTCAAGTTGTCATATTCAGTATATCAGCATGTGTGAGTCGTAAGGAAACGTTTGAACGTACTGGAAAGCTAACACATTTCTTTGTGTCATAAAGGAGTATATTTGTCGCCGTTCTTGTACTTTATTTCAACTGTAAAGAAGGCTTAAACCTATGAAGTAGTTCTTGGAAAGAAATATTCGTTTTTGTGAAAGGTCGTTATGTTTGATCGTGCGGTTTATGATCAGCGGCTGAAATTTTGTACTATGTATTAAGTAAGGTCACTCTTATAATCTGATAAAACAATACTTTGACATTTTTTAAAATGAGATGGAGAACAGACCGCTAAATATGATTTCCCATGTATCATGCATCAAAACATTTCCAAATATACCTTTTTAAGCTCCGCTTTTTATCAAAAGGTAGGTCAATGTTTCAAGACGGTAAAAAATAGCGAATAATAAATTAAACTCTTACGACTTCCTTCACAATATCTAGTCTCACAACTAACATGGAGTACATGAAACAGCTAATTGTTGTAAAAAAAACCTTAACAAAGAACAATACTAAGACAAGAACAAATAGAACACATCAATTAAAAAAACCACAAACAAAAAGGGACACAATAACCTCAATGGAAACTGTTATGCTTAAGATAAATAATCTAAATGGCTTCCATTCACTTACCTATAACTTCGTTGCATATTAGAGCCAGAACTGGGGCCGTCGACAATCTTCCGTCGAACACTTTAATAATGTCAGCCCGATTGAGACAACTGAAAATAACAATAGTATGTCAATCGTTAATTAGAATAACGTTATTTTTCAAATTGAATTGTCATTAACACACTGCACCGCGGCTCCGCGCGGTTATCTGCTCCTGCGGTCTGAATATATCCATCCAAATTGGCTTGACTGCTCCCGCGCTCAGATTCTATCTAATCGGTTTAGCTTGATTAAACGCGTATTGCGATATGGGATGTAAGGGAGCCTATCAACTTTTAACTCGCCAGCCTCACCTGCCCGTAGTGCATCCTTCCGAATAACAAACGAGGCCCTGACAACCGACTGGTGGCGGTGTAAACATCACAATGGAAGGCGTAGCAAAATACCAACTCGCCAACCCAGCGTGGAGATTATGGGTAAAACCTCCAGATGTTAGACCAAAAATGCCAATGACTGGAGAGACCTGTGTCCAGCAGTGGACTGCGACAGGATTATGATGATAATGGATGCAACGCGTATCGCAACGGAGAGCGATGCAGTGGGACAACCACCTAATGTTTACCTTTCATCGCCTTTTTGTAGAAATGATTCTTCAAAAACGAGTTTGATTCGTTCGCTTTGTCTGTAACAAAAAAATTGTAAATAACTTTAGATATTGAAATAATTTTAGCGATTGGTCAATTGCTATGTTAACGTCAGTGGCATATCAAAATGAACCAATCACGGACCTGCTGTGTATATAGTGCCATCTGGTGGTTTATTTTTCCAGGAAAACCCCTGACCGTCATGTTTGTGAACAACCAACGTTCTTCATTTAGCAAAAGCTACTAATTGTAGGGCAATTTTTAATTCTATTTATACTTCTATCCATAAAATCAGCTTCAAAAATAATCATTCTGCATGTCCAACGTTACAACGCTCCATTTTTTAAATGTCACTACCATAATCCAACGCTGCATATTTTCGTGATGTTTGCGGTATGAACTTTTCATCATAATTAACATCCTACATGTCTCTATAATAAAAAATGACATTTGTAATAATAACACTCATTAACAAAAATGCCAATTGTTTTGTTCCTCTAACAAATTTTAATGATATCTCAATTAAATTTTCAACAGGAATATCTACGTTTTCTATTCAAAAGATGGGTCTTTTGTTTCTTGTTTTGAATAAAGTGAAATTCATTATTTCTGTTTCCATCATCGTTATATTACGCCTCTGGTGCTGAGTTGAAACTTCTGATTTATTTGTTTCAAGCAAGAGTTTTGATATTTTCTTGCTTGAAAATATTTTGAATCTTGCAATGTTTCTCAGACATTTACGGTGAATACAAAGAGTGTTTCCTTGCTGCAAAACTTTGTCACAACGTGTCCTACGTATTTTATTTGGAGATCTTAAGTACTTTTAAAGCTTACGAATAAAAGAGATAGCAACTAAAATGAAGCTACAGAAAAATAAAAGAAATATCAAAAAGGGAAGAACCGAGTTTTGTGCGGAATTAATACTTAAACTTTGATAGGGAATGTGCATACAATACCTTTATGTGTAGTGTTACAGCTCTTTAGGTTGTTTTACATTTTGTACTTTATACCTCAACGCATGACTCAATATTATAATAACTTTTAAACGTTTGTGTTGCGTCATAAGACAAATGATAATAATCTGAGTGTTTGCCAATATAAGTATGTTTACAAAAAAGTATCTAAGAAACTTTACCAGTTCCTACCTAGTATTTATAATACAAGCTTCGGTTTAGTTTGGCACTACATAGATAGCACTGTAAGGTCCAACGTGGCATGTCTGAGGTTATTTACTCGTATTTATTATAATTTATCATACAACTAAATACATTTTAATATAAATTCTTATTTTTACGTCGACTTCATAAGGCAGCGGCTCCACTGGGGTGGAGCGGAGTCCACAATGACATGGGTTTCAAGACATGTTATCGTCTCCGCTCTGATCCGCTCTGGCTTAATAGAACAGCAGCTTTAGACTGGTCTTCATCATCATCATCATCATCATCAGCCCACATCAGTCCACTGCAGGCTGGACATAGGCCTCTTCCAATACTCGCCACTTCGATCGATCCCGGGCCTCTCGCATCCAGCTCTTGCTGACTGACTGACTCTAGACTGGTCTTACCTGGCATTAAAATGGTAGTTGCATCGTATGTTGCTCGGGTAGCTCGAAGGGTATCTGGGGCTGTAGAGACGCCCATGGGCAGGTCTGTTGGGCTGCGAATTGAACACGTAGTCGCACCACGTATCTGGGACTTGGATGCCGTCTGTTTCGAAGTTTCCTGCCGGATAAAGAAACCAATTATTTTTTTAAATCATCGGCATTATAGAACAGTCTTTAATAATAGTCATACTCTCATCACAATCATCATTAGCAGCCTCTCGGCAGTCCCCTGCTGGACGTAGGCTTCTCCCAAAATGCGCTATTTTGTTCGATCGGCAGCAACACTCATCCAGTTGATGCCGGCCGCTCTGCGCAGATCGTCGCTCCATCAACTTCAGGGGCGTCCCACTCTGCGCTTGCTTGTACGCGGTATCTCATCTGACCGAATTTCAGCCAGAAAAGCAGCCTACCTCCGAGGAGATTACAAGTATGAAGAAAATAATACCTACTAAAGTGTACAAGTGTATTCACAAACATTTTCTGTTCCTTCACTCCCATAATTCAATGGGATGACAATTCGACACGACGAGAGAGATCTGGCGCAGGACCAACGGCTTAACGTGTTTTCCGATGCACGGGGGTAAATCACTGCCGACTTACGGACTCTGGGGCCGCTACCGAGTAATTTCTTTACAATAATAACCCCCCGTCGGTCTAGACCGCTTATTGTACATTGGCTACAAAGTTAATTCGGCATAATGTAAAACATGATATCATCATCAGCCTATTGTAGTCCACTGCTGGACATAGGCCTCTCCAGTTGCTCGCCACCTAGGGCAAACTTCTGGAGGATATACTCATAATCGCCACGCTAGGCAGGCGGATTGGCGATCGCAGGGCGTAGCTTCTTGCTCCGGTGACGCTGCTGCCCGTCATGCCCGGGGATAGGGTTTGGCCGTCACGACGGTGGCAACAGACAGGTAACTGACTAGTTACTTGCCCATTGTCACAGCGACTTGGTCTTCTCTTTCGCATTCAATCAGTCGAGCCACTATAAAAAGGACTATTTCTACGTAGTTACTAGCTTCAGTCTGGCTACAGTCTGCGTATACTCGTATTTATCTGTCACCAAAAAGTTTTCAGAACAAATTTTTGGTAATAGGTACATTAAATCATCAGAGGTAATACATAATAAAGTATATGCTCAGTTTAATGTTAATGAAAGCCCATTTCGACTTTCATTCAATATTATAGTCTATTTCCGATAAAACAGAAACCGCATTAACATTCAGCGGAGTCTATTAACATTTTACGATCGGCTAGGAGTGTTGCGAAAGTCAGAGGTCTCGTGGTTAATTTATTATTCTAAGTAATTGTTAGTTTATTGCTTTGTTAGAGAGGCTGACTTGATTATAGTGAGACGGAGCAGGCACGTGTAATAAGGGTGGGAGATAACAAAGATCTATGCGAGGCCGAAATCAATTAGCAATTTACACTATAATATTGGCTGTCCGTAGTATATAGAATCTTGCAGATATACAAATATCGAAGTATTTTTGAAATATCTTTTTATACCTAATACCAGTTATAAAGCGTTAAGGCTATTAATTAGACAGAGAGATTCGTTATGATATAATAATATATGATATGACACAATGACTACACGCCATACCAACTTCATGTGAAAATCTGTTTTTGTGATGTTTGCTATTTGCTTTAAATGACTGTATCTCGTCCATTTCAGCCAATTTTTATTTTATTTCTAATGTTGATATTCTCTATTTTTGTTTATTTTTTTTAAATGGGTAAATACACGAAAACATTTATTTTACTTTTATGGAAGTATATTATGCTCTGTATCGGATTGTTAGTAATAATAATGGATGCAAGAGTATTCTGTTATTGGATACATATTTCTGGCATTGGACGAATCATTTACCACGCAACATTTAAGTGTTCAAACGACACATTCAAGGACCAGTATGTGAGTTCATTTCTGATTATCTGTTAACTATATTTCCTTTTGATATTCCGTTGTCTAGCTAAACTACGAAAGCATTGAATCATCATTCGCCTGCCCTGTTCCCATCTGGGGTTATCATATATCTGGGGTCTATATGAACTGAAATAAACTATTCATATTCACCATGCCATTCAAAGTCTCTTGAAAGCATGCCATAATGAATTTACGCCAGGTAATCCACGCTTAATGTGTTCACGTACAATACACCGAGTTCAGTGTTCCGCAAGGATTAGCTTCATAGCCATTAATTTGATCATTTCAATGAAAAGATTTGAAATCCATTATTTGGTAAATTGTTGTGTGCGACTTTATTTAAGCACTACAGGCTTTATTCATTAATAGCTCATGCTTTTGCAATTCGCAGCGCAAAAGGGATGGAAAACTAATTATGACGTCATCATTTCTTGATAGTCTCGCAGTGTGAGGAAATATTATCTTGAGGACCAGCGTCGTAATGGTGACTGACTGAAACCTCAGCTTCCACCTGTTTTCAAAGCGACTTGGGCTCCTTTTTAGCTTATCATCTGGCAAAAGGAAGCCACATTGCTGAGCCAGTATAAAAAATTCGATCAGGCCAGGTGGAGTGACGATTTGTACCAGATGGCTAACAAGTACTATAAGAGGTAAGAAACATAGTATAGAGCAAAATGATGAAATGAAATTAAAATACCTTTATTCACATATACTTAGAATAAGTACTTATGAATCGTCAAGTTAGCAACAAGTAGGTAATGTAAAAATGTGAATAAAAGCAATGTTCGGATACCACCACCGTGTTCGGAAAGTATATTTCTACCAAGAAGAAACGACAAGAAACTCGGTAGTTACTCTATTAGAGAGACCTATGTCCAACAGTGGACTGTAAGTAGCTAATCATGATGATAATAATCATTGTACTTACAACATTATTGACAATGATCCGATTTCAAACTTCAGAAAAATCTCTCAAAAGTATACTTTTGAGATATTTCAAGGCTCTCTTTTAATATAACGCTAACAAAATAACAACCTAACTCAAAATTTTGGAAAAATTTAACACTTTTTCCATAATTTTGATTTAGATCGTTATTTTGCTTAGAGTACTAAAGGTAAAACGTAAACTTACGTCTATCTATAAACCTGTACGTGCCCACGAAACCGGTTGCATTGGACACCTTCGTCCCAGAGTGGAACTCTAACACCAGTAGTGGTCCATGAGAGTACAGGGCGGGCGGTGCGTCGGCTCTGTTCCCGCAAATGGCGCGGGACCAGGCTGAGTACTCGTTGATGCCAGGAGGACCTGGCCCGTGGGTTCCTCCTTCGGAGTACACCTTCAAATGGTCACCTCGGGTGCATCTGCGGACAAAAAGGTATTTTAGTTAGTGAACGTTTACTAATTTCTGGTCTCAAACAAAAGATAGATTCCCGATGTAATTATGAGACCCGGATGACAGACCAAGAAGATAATAATGACCTATATCTTAATATCTTTGGAACACATTGAAAATATTTTTTTAATTGTTTCAGCTGAGAACCGTACCAGGTACCATAGTATCAATTGTCAACGGCCCTTAATTCGCTACTTATGTCTTCAAGTAGGTACATAACATAATAATGACTTCATTTCGGTTAATAGAAAACTATAATTTACGTTTCTTAGTCTATGAAAGATATATCTTGTAAAGTGTGGTTTTATACTCGTACTATGGTGACTAACTGGCTATCAGCCCGACTGATTGTAAACGGTTACCGCAGCCAATGAACGCCTGCAACACCAAAGGCATAGCACGCGCTTTGCCAACCCTTTAATAACTTATTCACTTTAGATTAGAAGCTTAGGCCCGGCGCCCATTATCGGTATCGGTACGACTGAGGATTTTAGGTGGCAAATAGCAATATACTCGTACTACAACATAATGGCAATAAAGTAGAAACTGTATCTTTAAGGACGCCTCGTCATCCCTAAGAACATTGTAGCATCATCATCACCATCATCGACCTATTGCAGTCCACTGCTGGACATAAGCCTCTCCAGTTGCTCGCCACTCAGGGCCAACATCTGGAGGATGCCAAAGCATAATTGCCGATAATGTGCGCTAGCATGTAGGATGCCGAAGGATCCTTTTCCTTGCCGATCCCGATAATAGGCACAGGGCGTTAGGGCAAAAAAAAATTTTTTTTTATAGTAGCACGGCATAATGGCCACTCTACGCCTGATGGTAAGCGAGAGAGAAGCCCAAGTCGCTGCGACAACGGGCAGGTAACCAAGCCAGTTACCTGTCAGTTGCCACCGCCATGCCGGCCCATAAGATGCTTCTTCACGCCCCGTTTAAAGGATCCTATATCGAAAGAAGGAGGAAACACATGTGCTGGCAATGAATTCCACATTTTAACAACACGGCAAAGGTAGGAATTGCCGAATTAATATGGACGCTACAAAAACTCCAAGCACTCGATCAAGATGAACCGTTTTGTAAAATCGTTTCGTTCACAAAACGAATTATGGTTATAAATAACGTAATAATTAATTAAATTCGCCCACAAACTTTTGCAAACAACTGGGTGCTGATAAATTAAACACATTTAGCGGAATCGGTCGCAGTAAACTATCGTGGGACCAACAAAATGTACGTACAATTTTGGTTTAGAACTCAATTTCAGATTAAATTTTGAAGTTGTGATAATTTTAGTTCGCATTATGTTTAATGGTTTTGCTGGGATTAGTACCGTAACAAACAACAATGTTGTACGAAATTAAATTGTAGATACGAGTAGGATAAATCTATACAGCATGTTTATCATGTAATTCATAACTCTAAAAGAACATTCTCTAAATAAAAGAAATAAAAATAGTCCAAGGAACATGTGTCATAATCATAAAGCACGTACTTTCGAAGTAATTAATATTTTTATGCAAGTTGATCTTCAAATTGTTAACTGTGTTCCGCGTCATTATTTTTGCGATGTTGTCAAACTTGCATATTGTACCTAAATACTGTCGGGATTTTCCAATTCTAACTAGGTATCTCTAATGTATGTAAGGGCTAAGAGCAATAAATCTATGGTAAAGGGTCAATAGTCAATAATTAACGAGGTAAGATCGTTAATAATATATTCGCCAAGTTTTATAGGAGCCGCTGCCGGTCTTCATATTATCAAGGTACTTTATATGGGTAATCAGTTAATATTATTGGATTTAATTTTTATGAAAAATGAAAACCATATATTTTTTAACTTAAAACATTTATACATGCAGTTCAACCATAATAAGAAGTTTTGTTAATTCCCGGAGATATGGGAATTTCATGTAGGTAAACGATAACGTTTACCTACATGAATCTGAATTCATATATAAATATGAATTTAGATACAGAAACAGCGAAATTAGACGACACATTCAATACTGCTACTCGACATTTGAAAACGAACCGCTTCAAAATTCGCAACCAATATTATTGTCAATTTGCATTCTCATTAAGCATTAATATTAATCGCAACATGCATCGTTAAATATTTAACTGATCACGAAACGTTTTATATTCGCTCACACATAATTTATATTCATATTTATTCTGATGAAAACACAATTGCTTCTATTCCGCTGTGGCCCAAAAACAAATGCTCACGGAATAAATAAAACGTACCAACAGCAAACGGTTCACGGAGTAACAAAGGGGTATAATGAAATGCAAAATTTTTCGCAGCGATATTGTTCAAAATGTTGATAACCGGTATCTCTAGGAATAGAACGAAAATGCCGGTTGCTCTGTGCGGACAGGGTTACAAAACGAGGTCCAATTAGACCATATACGTGTACGCGGTTTTGATAAAGCGTGCTGTGAGTTAACGGTGATTTTGGTGTAAACGTGTAAAATTTAGATGTAAATTATAATACATCTAATTTTTATGTGAGTTACAAAGGTAAAATAAATAAATAGTAGCCTAAATAAAAATGTGAGCTCAATTAGTACATTTAGAATTAAACTAGCACAGACTTTGCCTCTGACTATACAACATACTTTGCCTCAGCCCAGGAAAACGCTGCTGCCCGTTTCCTGATCTTTTCTTAGTCATATTATATTACAAAATATATTATATATAATATAATGGTGTTCCTATTCTAAATCCGGAAAACACGCGGATATTCAAATTAATTAATTCTTTGTACACCTATCTGTACTTATGGAAAAAGTTAATTTTCATTTCAAAAACGTTTCAATTGCTGCAGTTATATTTCCAGTGATCATAAAAACATTTTTCTATACCGAAACCATTTCAAAAAACATGATTTTACTATTCACGTACATGATCCACCAGCGGATTGCGTGGATTTTGAACGATGAAAAAATATTCTATGTGTACGATTTGTGGCCTTGTTAATTCATCAGAATGGAACATCAATCGATCGAAATGGCACCACCAGTCGGTTGCCAGAGATTCGTTTGTTATTCGGCAGGATGCACCACGGGCAGGTGAGAGTGGCTTGGATCGAAAATGAATCGTTTCCTTACATCCCATGATGTTTATTTATTACTAGCTGTGCCGGCGGCGTCGCACGCGTGGATATCGGGTTTCAAAAATAACAGACTTACGGAATACATAAAATGATGCCTAAATTTTAAGTTAGACCTCTAGCAATACATTGGTGAAAACCGCATTCAATTCCATGCAGTAGATCAGTTCAGTAGTTTTTTGTTTCTATAACGAACATACAGACAGACAGACAAAAATTTTACTGATTGCATTATGGCATCAGTATCGATCACTTATCATCCCCTGATAGTTATTTTGAAAAGATATTCAATGTACAGAGTTGACCTCTCTACAGATTTATTATAAGTATAGATAGATTACGTTTAATTTGAAACCTATCTTTGCAAACGTTACGCGTCACATCTCACAAACCCCTTAAAGTTAATTAGAACACAACACCCGCACGTGACCTTACAACAACACAAAACTCGTGTAAAACAAAGCATACATCCACCGTCGGTTTGATCTCATAACAAGATACACGCTACGCTAATATTAGTTCCTTTTTGACCTCTCCAATTTTCGTTGAACCGAACTGCTCATTTTTTATTTTTTCAAACAAACCACTGTTTTCTATTATGTACGGGAGCGACCTATCATTTATTTATTTAATCTTTATTGCACATAACAATTTGTACAAAAGGCGGACTCAATGCATATCATCTTTTCGCTCCAAGCAACCTTCACCTGCTCGTGGTGCATCCTGCCAAATAACAAACGTGACTCTGGCAACCGAATGGTGGCGGTACAACCATCACGATTTCAGGTGTAGCTGAATACCATAGGCCGATGACGGGCAGCAGCGTCACCGGCGCGGAGAGCTACGCCCTGCGATCACCAATCCGCCTGCCCAGAACGTGGCAATATTGGTAAAGCTTCCAGATGTTCGCCCAAAGTGGCGAACAGCTGGAGAGGCCTATGTCCAGCAGAGGACTGCGATAGGCTGATGATGATGATACGTTTTTATATTAGACGACATAGTGGCTTCCCTATGCCTGATAGAAAGCGTAAGAGAAGCTTAAGTCGCTGTGACAACGGTCAAGTAACTGGTCAGTTACCTGTCAGCCACCGCCATGCCTTAACCCCCTACGAGCTCCGAAAACCCTAGTCATCGGCAGAAACATGACCCGGAGGTCATTTGGCTGCGGTAATCTATAGAGTGGAGGCTACCTCTCTTAAAACTTTTACGTGTAGAGGTCAAATTGATCCCCAAGAATATTATCAAATATATTTTTTTTGTATCGGTCATAAATTAACCTAGATTAGTCTTCTAGGGTTAAAAAAGTCTTCGTTTCTAAACGGATCAACGGGTAAGCCATTTCTTCCCCATACCCTCCGTGTAAGGCACAAAGTTAATCCAATACATTATATCAATTACTTTAATACCTTCAATGTTCGAATGTACGAGTAAATTGAAACGAGTTGACGTGGTGTATTGTGGCATATGTATTGTGTGTCAGAAATAATAGGTTCAATTCTGCTTTGTATTCAAAGACATGGGCATAATGAAAGTGGCTTTGTATGCTTATCACAGAATTGGTGATTCTCTGAACTGCGGGTCTAAAGTCAAAAGCAATAATAATGGATAGGCATACTTTTATAATACTTTGTCACAATAATAAACATGTGAACAACATTACATAAAGCGAGAAAAATTCACAGGTTCAATGTAAGTGCAATATTACCTTTGACTGTACATTAAGAACGAAACTTCAGTTTGACTATAGTGACTACTATTTAGAAAAACGCTACTACTACTAATTAGAGACCTTAAAATACAACCTTGGCCTTCATTGGGCTCATACGACCATATATACCGCACGGTAAGATTTGATAATTTCACAGTGAATGAAAAATTGAGAGCAACACTTGTGCAGTAAATCTACAGCTGTGTATTATAGTCAACGAACCCTCACTGGACCGGCGTAGTTGACCATTTGACCTTGAAAGTCAAATGAAAGTCAAAGTCGTTAAAAAAAAGGAATCGTGTTAAGATTTTTTACCAACTTAAGAGAAGTATTATTTTTAAATGGCATGGACTAACAATAACAAATCACAAGTCGATAAAAGTACCATTTGCAAAAATACTCACGTAAATTTTACGTAACCAAAAATTATACCCGCCGGTCTTCAAGTCCTCAACGAGTCCAGAAAACTGTACAATAAACGTAGTTAGTGTCCCCGAAGAGATATAATTTGGACAACCTCCGCAATCTGCTAATGGCCGGAAAATGCTCTGGGAATAAAGTTAGGGTCGACCTTCATTTACACTCAATACCGTATTTCGCGTTGAAAAAGCTTACTATGGATCAGAATAGTCGTAGGCGGTCGTGAAAAGAAATGCAAGGATATTGTTGTGGGGACTTTTAAAAGTTGACACCTGTAGAGTTTATTAAAATGTACGTTTGAGACATCATAGTTAGTTTTGATTTATACACATGCCACAGCCGCATTGGCGATCGCAGGGCGTAGTTTCTCGCTCCGGTAACGCAGCTACCATCATCGGCCTGTGGTATTTAGCTACGCCTTCAATTGTGATGGTTATACCGCCACCAGTCAGTTGCCAGCGCCTCGTTTGTTGTTCGGCAGGATGCACCTCGGGCAGGTGAGGTTAGGCTTGGCAGAACGTGGCGATTATTGATATATCCTCCAGATGTTTGCCCTAAGTGGCGAACAACTGGAGAGGACTGGAATGACATATGTCCAGCAGTGGACTGCAATAGGCTGATGATGATGGGTTAGATGTCTATTTCGGCAGTGACTTGGGCGTTTGGGCCTCTCACCTCACTAAGCTACTATAAAAGAAAAACATCGTTGTAACCTTGGGCGGATTTGTACGGACATTACTTTTTTTTTATAGTGGCTCGACATAATGGCTTCACTACGCCTGATGGAAAGCGAAAGAGAAGCCCAAGTCACTGTGACAACGGGCAAGTAACTGGTCAGTTACCTGTCATTTGCCACCGCCATGCCGGCCCAACCCCAACCCCCCACGAGCTCCGGAAACCCTACTCACCGGCAGAAACACGACTCAGAGGTCATTTGACTGCGGTATTCTATAGGGTGGAGGTCCTTCCCCGGACGGGCGGCACAATTCGAACGAAGATTCGCTATGCCCTACCTCTCTTAACTTGTAGCAGTTATACCATTAACACAACAATGAAGGCGGACTGAAGTGATTCCTCTAATAAACCTGATCTGGGCGTTAACTTAGCAACAGTTGCTTAAGATACTGATAACATAAACTTGTGTGCGATAAAGAAGGGGGAACAAATCATTATTGTTTACGAGAGGAATTTTCGTTGAAGGTACCCCTGGGTGGAGAGTGCGTCGTAATCTGGCGCAATGGTGATTGTCGGATTATGTGCGTCGAGGTGGCATACGGGAGCTTGGATCATCAAACCGTATGTAGTTTTAGTTTAATGAAAAAGAGAACATTTATCTTAAAAACAATGTACTGATTCGGTGGCTCAATTGGTAGTGCTAGTGACTCCTGCCTTCTGAACCAAAGGCCGTGGGTATGATGGATAGGATGGGGATCCGGGACAAACATTCGTGTGATGAACACTTGTGTATGTTGCGTGTCTGGGTGGTTATATTTACATTTTAGATTAGTGGTACCTTGGTGATATTGTCTAATATTTATTTTAATAAAATGTAATTGTATTACTACATACTGCTGTGGGAGGCCTTTTCAGTTTAAACTTCATAGTAAAGAAAGAGAGCTGTGCCCCGTTTTGTGCCTTTTTCTCGGTTTTTGTTATTTTTGGTAGCATTTAAGTAGTCTTTCAGTATATCATCACCAGTCTGCAAAGACATCCACTGTTGGAACTACCATAGGCCTCCCCCAATGACAATTGACATAATTGGGAGAATTTTCCTTAGTCACAGGGCTTAGCAGGCGTGTTTTATTTGTACCCAGATAAACTGCTGCCCGTTTCCACATATTCCTTTAGTCGTCTTCCACGACACCCACGGTATAACATGGGGTGGTTTTATCAAACACACGGACGAATTTCAGTTACATATTGAGAAAGCCAGTTTAGAAAATTCACTACACACATTTTTCTAAAAGCTCAACAGCTTATCAAACAGTGTGTATCACAGAATTAACGAGTTGCGTTGATACGTCGCGCCGAAGGCATCTTGCGAGCAATGTCCTCTCTGTTAATTAAAAACCTTGGGAGAACATGAATTACAATATCTGTTCTTTAGCGATAGAAAAATACTGCACTATTTTTTTTTCATAAAAAAACCTACGGTTTGGTAAAATCTTAGGTTTTTATTACTTTCACTTTCTCTGAAGAAATATATTCTTACTAGCTGTGCTCGCGACTTCGTCCGCGTGGAATAGTTATTTTTTTCCCGTTTTTTTTTTTTACATTTTCCATTATTTCTTCGCTCCTTATAGTTGCAGCGTGATGTTATATAGCCTAAAGCCTTCTTCGATAAATGGTCTATTCAACACAAAAATAATTTTTCAATTCGGACCAGTAGTTCCTGAGATTAGCGCGTTCAAACAAACAAACAAACTCTTCAGCTTTATAATATTAGTTAAGATCTTTTTATATTATCAATGCGATAACTTGTTTCTTTGATGGATGTTTATAACTATTTCACGCAAAACTGAACTGAACGGGTTTTTCTGAAACTTTATAATAATTATCATTCGCCTGCCCAATTCACATTATCTAGGGTCGACGCAACATGTTTGTTTGTATGTTACTCGTAAATTAACACATAGGGTATTATTTGTAAGGACAACTATCTAAATGATAGTTGACATATTATCAACAAATACTCAAGGGGGCAATGTTGCAGGCTAAATTATTTATTTATTTATTTAAACTTTATTGCACAAAATTGTACAAAAGGCGAACTTAATGCTAGGAGCATTCTCTACCAGTCAACCCTCGGGTCATGCAGAGAGCAGATTTGTTGCGCGGTAAGTGTACAAAAGGAAACACAATAAAAGAAAATACATTAATATGTAAATTTGTTGCAAATAAAATTAAAACATATTATTATGTTTACAGATATATTGGTTACAATTTAGGTAGCAATTATCGCTTAATACCAGTCCTTCCAGATAGCCATCAGGTAGAGTTATTTTCATAAAGAAGTTTCTAAAGTAACTTAATATAATCTAACTTGATAATAATATAATGTTTGAGAAAGACAAAAAGTGAATAATAATAGGTATGTACAACGCATTGCCACATACAAAATTTAAAATCCGTTTTCGCAAACGAATATTTGCATAAAGTTCTGCTGCTGTCTGTCTGCTGTAATTTAAATTAAATCATTGAACAATATTAATGTAATTTATAATAATAGGGTACAATTTTTAGGTATATAATTTTATTATAGTAAAGATCGCAAGTATTAACATTTCACCTTTTTAATTCAGTGAATTCATACAAAATACGAATTTCATTTCCAACATTTAATATTATGTTCAGTATTGCTAAATATATTAACTGTAGTGCAAGAGTACTTTGTATTACAAAGTAGCTGATAACTAATATCTCAACTATTAATCTTCAAGTCTAGTCTAGTTTCTTCGCCAGAAAATGGTTTTCAAACTAGTTCAACTTGTTAAGGAATTACAGCATTTAGCTCTATTAGCCTTCTTGCTGTAGAATTTGTTAGCTAACTAACTTAAATTATTCAAATCGATAGATAAGTAGCACAGTACTAAGCACAACTTTAGAATCCTACTAATATTATAAATGCGAAAGTTTGTTTGGATAGATGGATGGATGTTTGTTCCACTTTCACGCAAAAACTACAGAACGGATTTTAATAAAACTTTACAGGAATATAGTTTATACATCAGATTAACATATAGGCTATGTTTTATACGAATATTCACGCGGGCAGAGCCGCGGGCAGCAGCTAGTGTTTCATAAAGGTATCTGTAGCTAAAGATTAATACTATCCGAAAAGAATTTAAGTAGTTTTGAAATGTTTGAACTTGAATGTTTTACTTGAAATACTAATCAGTTCGATTAAACTGATCTTCTTTTTAGAAAGTTTCATAATTCTTTCCTTATTTGAATCCTAAAAATCGTTTTCATAAGTAGGTATGTTTAGCAAGTTTAGAAAGTTCTGCTTTCATGATAAAATTAATTGCTGCATTTCAAAAATAAGGTGGAGTCATTTCTATTTGTACCTGACGATTTACAAGTGTTTGTCTTCAATCTATATGAATACAGATATTTTATCAATTTCATTTCCAATGCTACCGTATTATTCATGCTATGTATCGAACCAGTTTGATTCAATAAAAGTGAACCGCACAGTACATGCATTTGTATGCATGAACATATCTGTTTGTATTGGTCTGGGTGATTGCTATGTATAATACATATGTATTTGACAAAAAAGTGTCTAAGGAAGTTTATCAGTTGTCGAGTACCCATAGTACAAGTTTTGGCTTAGTTTAAGACTATCATATCTTGGGTTTTTTATTTATTTATCTTTACCCGAACTATACAAGTAACAGTCAAACTCAAGCGAATGAGATGTTATATTATCTTTCCAACCAATAATGAATCTTTGGTACATTTCTTTTGTTATAAAAAGAACGCGGAATGTGTTCAAGGATACCTTTAGCAAAGAGACAATCGCACAATTATCAGATCGGACTCCGCATTGTTCAGGAAAAGTCACCACACCAATGTATAATATGATAGATGTTTTACGCCCGATGTCGAAAAACATACGTGTTACACAATTGTCGCTTCGTCTACGTCTCTCTAGGCTTATACGGAGCTTCGTAAACACAAAGGAAGGAAAGGAAAAAACCAAAAGAAATCAATCCTTTATCAAGGTCCCTTATCTAAAGATAGAATACGGTAAATGTAACTACCTTCTCTTCAAATGGAGGGTAAAAGACTCGCCGACGAGAAACTGTGGAACTTCATAGCAAATAACAACTCATGTAGTTGTAGAGTGAGCTAAAAATTTTAATCTAAATATCAAAATCATTTCAACAGTTTGGGAGACGACGCCAAAGACACACAGACGAGCAGACAGACACGTCAAACTTATTACACCCATATTTTTGCGTCGGGGGTTAATAGTATGGGTAAACATAAAGAACACTCCCATCGATAGGATTCTTATAACTTTATATGGGGTCGTAGTATCCGCCCCATCCTATTATGTGCAGAATATCCTAAGCGTATTTCGACCATTAACAGGATTAATGTGAGGTATGCGTTGAATTTCCTAAGATTTCACAGATATTGAATAGTACTGCTGCTTTTGAAGATAGAAAAGCCTTTAAAAAATGAAATGAGATCTGGTGTTTCCTTGTCGCATCTTAAAACGTGGAAATCATTGCCGGTACATGTGTACTCTTGATATAATCATCAACCTATCTCAGTCCACTGCCGTACATAGGCCTCTCCAGTTGTTCGCCACTGGACGCTTTACCCATAATCGCCACGACCAGCAGGCGGGTTAATATGAGATACTTTGAACGAGGCGTGGAGAAGCATTTTACGGGCCTTCGTGGCCATTGTAGCAGCGCCTTGGGCTTCTCTTTCGCTTTCCAACAGGCGTAAAAAATAATAAAACCTAATATTTTTCGAGGACAAAATAATTGACGGTACGGTTACCGACCGCGCCATTTAGTAGGTACCCCAAACACTCTTAGTACGTGGGTACGTACGTTTGTACATAGGCACGTGCATATGTGACATATTAACAGTGACAGACAGGCTCGGTGGCTCAATTGGTAGTGACCCCTGCCTTCTGATCCGAGAGTCGTGGGTTCGATTCCCACCCGGGACACATTCGTGTGATGAACACTTATGTTTGTTCCGTGTCTGGGTGTTAATAATTGTATTTAAGTATTTATTTGTGGTACCTTCGTTGTTCTGATACCCATATCACAAGTGCTTAAGCTACTTACTTTGGGATCGGAGCAATGTAACTATGTGATGTTGTCTGATATTTAAAAAAAAAGTGTTAATAAGGATGCCGACTGGCCAGTCCGCACCTGAAAGTATAACGTGCATAATGACACCTATGCAATGTGGATAGTAGGTATTTAAAAGTCACCTGTCAGGCGCAACGACGTATTACACTTTAGTAGCCACATTTAAAAATTTATGTGACCCACATAAAAAGTATATCTTCAAGTATAATATTGCGCGAAAATTGGCTGAACGTCGTTTCGTATTTCATCGCACTTATGTCTCGTTCCGCGGTCATAAAACGGTCTTCTGAGCTCATATTGTCCCCGAGTTCATGTGGTTGGTTGTAATTTTAGCAGATACATCGTCGTCTCTTCTTGTAATGAATTTGTTTATTACATTTTCTGTGACAAGCTTGCGTAATAATTACTTTAAAACGGTGCGCGAATTGGGTTTTTCGGAATGAAGATTTTGCACGCTGGAATCTGAATGTGCAGGTTTAATTTTAATTTGTTGCGGTCAGTGTGAAAAATGGAAATTGTGCATTTGATTGAAAAATTAAGGTATTAATCTTGTTTCATAGTGATCGTACCACCTACCACCTAGAAATGGTTTCGTCCAAATAGTAAGTAAGTTTATCAATAATTGTGTAGTGCCTGTAGTAAAGTTTCGGCTTAGTTTGGGGCTAGATGGCGCTGTGTGGCCAAGCGTGGCATGTCATGTCTTGGATTATTTAAAACTGTTCGTTTACAGCGTTCATTTCTCACGGACTTGCTAATTATGGAACGGCCTCCCAGTCGCGTTGTTTTCTAATCGCAATTTCCTTCTTTAAACTTGGTTTAAGACATGAAAAAGAGAGCTCTTTCTTCGCGGCAGGCAATGTCTGTACCCCCAGCATTGCCAATGTCCATGGGCTGTTACTATTTAACTTCAAACAGACCGCTTGCTCGTCTAACACCAGTACCAATAATAAAAAACAAAATCCTTAGCAGAGTACAATAAAATTCGATACTAAGCAATCATCATCATCATCAGCCTATTACAGTCCACTGCTGGACATAGGCCTCTCCAGTTGTTCGCCACTTAGAGCAAACATCTGGAGGATATACCCATAATCGCCACGCTGGGCAGGCGGGTTGGCGATCGCAGGGCGCTGCTCCGCTGATCCGGTGACGCTGCTGCCCGTCACCGGTCTTTAGTATTAAGCTACGCCTTCAATTGTGATGGTTATACCGCCACCAGTCGGTTGCTGGCGCCTCGTTTGTTATTCGGCAGGATGCACCACGGGCAGGTGAGGTTGGCTTTTAGCGAAAAGATGATAGGCCGCTCCCTTACATCCCATACTAAGCAAAGTTATGTTTTAAAACATTGACAAAAAGCGATTAGCAAGCTTCCAACATAATTCAAACCATTATTCGTCAAGAGGAATTCAAAACCAATGTTTTTCTTCTACTCGGACTCCGTATAAAGGGTTCTCCCAGCAAAATGTCCGTTGAAAAAATCCACTTCAATTTATATCCGGACCACAGTACACCTTAAATTGGCAACGAGTGGCATCACTTCCACAAGCGGGGCTTTTATCTGCCGTGGAAGAAAAAACTGCCAAGTGGGAATCAGATTTTGTACCAAGAGTTCTCCACGACTGTATTTTTAGTATATATGAAGCCTTAAGGGATGTATGGAAGCAGCCTATCATCTTTTCGCTCCATGCCAACCTCACCTGCCCGTGGTTCATCCTGCCAAATAACAAACGACGCGCTGGCAACCGACTGGTGGCTGTATAACAATCACTATTGAAAGCGTAGCTAAATACCACAGACCGATGACGGGCAGCAGCGTCACCGGCGCGAGAAGCTATGCCCTGCGATCAGCAACCCGCCTGCCCAGCGTGGCGATTATGAGTATGTAATCCAGATGTTTGCCCTAAGTATACAACTGGAGAGGCCTATGTCCAGTAGTGGACTGCAATAGGCTGATGATGATGATGAAGCCTTAAAATCATTTGTTGTAAATAACAAAACTATCAAAATACTGTACAATGTACATACAATCATCACTCGTCCTATAAGGTAAGGTTAAGTAGACCATCATTTTAACGTGCTTATAAAAATATATAGAATCGATTTGACTGTTTTTATATGACGTTACAAAACCTTAAATAAAATTTACTCTACCATTATGAGATTCCGAAACCTGTCAAAGTATGACTAAAAATGTTATTATCACCATTAAGTACATAAAAATTCAATTTGTTTTCAATGGCTCAGCATTGTTGATTCCTTTCGTCCGATGAAAATCAGTAACTGTTAAAATAGTAAAAAGGCAAACTGAAATTAGAAAAAGAAGATCCTGATTATAAAGACGAAAATACAGCTTAGACGGTCTCTCAGAAAATCAAGTTTTACAGAAGTACAGAACATTATACAATTAAATGTTCCGTCTTTCCTTAACCAGCACGGATCTCTAAATACTTGCGGACAGTGCGACCGACCATAGAGTGGTCAGGCTTTAGGACGCAGTCACAATGCACACTGTAGAATATTGTCTCATGCAAGCTATATAATGTACATTATTTTGTTCTGTAGCAGATTTCAGACTGCTTACAATCTAAGCCCGGAAAGCGTTTTATTTTTCTTTTTTTCTTATAGTAGCTGCGCGGGATGGAGAGGCATAGCGAACCTCCACCCTATTGAATACCGCAGCCAAGTGCCCTCCGAGTTGGGGTTGGGCAGGCATGGCGGTAGCAACTGACAGGTATCTGACTAGTTACTTGCCCGTTGTCACAGCAACTTAGGGATCTCTTTCGCTTTCGATCAGGTGTAGGGGAGCCATTATGGCCAGCTACTATAAAAAAAGACGTACCTACCTACCGTGGACGCCCTTTGCCCCATCCAGGGAACATAATAATATAGTAATAAGTCAAAGTAGGACAAGATACGTGTGCAACCTTGACAAAGGGTTCAGTATGTTGTAGTTCACACGTTGAAATTAAAAATAAAACGCGGTAGCCGCTCTATCCTTGATACATTTCTGTGATTGTCATTTTAAATTTTAATTTACTTTCTTTTTACCCCATTTCTCATTTACTTTGAAACAATAACATAGTTTTCGTGTATCAAAACAACAAACGTATTAAAATTTAACACAAATGCTTAATTAAAACGGTCATTGATCCCATTATTGTCTTGTAAATAGACTTCATTATCAAAAGGCACTCAATATTGGACCTCATTACAATTTTCGAATCCAAACAGCTATAAACTAGAATATTCAAATCGCCTTTGAAGTACCTTTTTCAATCAGAGACGAAGTCAATATTATTAGTAGGTACAATGAATTCGGTTCTTTATGGAAATGTTCTTTAGTACCTACTCATTTAATTGAAATAAATTATTTGCGCTACATCTTGCAGCTATAAAAATAACCTGCCACCGTATTAAGCCTGTAAGCCGTCTGTAAGCTTATTCAAAAATAAAAGACACGTATTTTTTAATTTGTAAATTAGACTAAAAATTACAAAGTTATAGCATGTTGAAATTACGCGTGACGTCACGCGGTCTGGCATTTTTACAGGACGGAGTAACGTCAAAGACTCCCACTCTTAACTTTTGATGCCTTTTATCTTTGCTATTTTTTAATTGAATGAAAAAAGGAAAAATACGTGTCCAATACATTTTTATGATCTAAAGTACGGACTAAATACAATGTATTTATTTTGAGCCCCAAAACATCCCTATTGAAAGTGCCTTGGAGACATAAAAAACTATTGATGTTGATGAGACATAAGTCGATAGTCTTGATAGGCCACAGTGATAAAGTAATATCTATATTTATACGAGTATATAAGTCATCGTCATCATCATCATCAGCCCGTGTCAGTCCACTGCTAGACATAGGCCTCTCCTAAAAATGTTCGCCACCATGATCGATTTTGGGCCTCTCGCATCCAGCACTTGCCAGCCGTACTGCGCAAATCGTCACTCCACCTACTGGGGCCTGAGGGCATCCTACATTACGTTTGCCGAGACGTGGTCTCCACCCCAGAACATTACATTACAGAGTACATAAGTGGTTAAGTTTAATCTTGTTAAAACTGTCCGCTGCAGGACACAGTTAAACCCGTTTACTGCGGATTTGTATAAAAAACCAGTGCCTTCATCGCCGTCTGTTTACGATATTGGAAATTGCAAGTGCAGCCTCATTGTGTAATTAAAAAGTGCAGTGACCCAACCCGTCCAATATAGTCAGAACTTTATCCCCGATGCGGACGGAGGCAGAATAGTAGTGAAATAATTTTATTTTCAACAGCTTAATTGCGGAGAAATTGGTGTCAAGAGAGTAGCGAATGAATTTGCCTGTTACAAAGGATTTCTTTCGACATTAATTTTCTTGAACCTCGAGAATAATAACTTGAGAAAAATGGAGTGTAATTTAATGATAAAGACGTAATTAATCCAGTTCCATTTGATGATTTATTATTGACGTTCAATCTTTTGTTAGTAATGTGAAGATTACAAGTGTGATTAATTAATGTTTATCAACGTGTTCATTTCGTCTGACTTGTTTTTAGTTTTGTGATTGATTTTGTCTGGATAGGTTAGATTTTTTTCTTATTGCAGAATGTTACAATAGCGTCACCGGAGCGAGAAACTACGCCCTGCGATCGCCAACCCGCCTGCTCAGCGTGGCGATTATGGGTATATCCTCCAGATGTTTGATTGAACAATTGTTGATTTCAATTTCAATTTCTTTATTTGCTCACTAAGTGTACAGTGTGGGTGTTATACAATATAGGAACTTATCATCATCATCAGCCTATTGCAGTCCACTGCTGGACATATGTCTCTCCTGTTGTTCACCACTTAGGGAAAACATTTGAAGGATATACTCATATTCGTCACGCTGGGCAGCGATGCTGGGCATGAGCTAACTTTATTAAAATCCGTTCAGTAGTTTTCGTTTACAACAAACAAACAAACATCATTCACCCATCCAAACCAATGTTCACACTCATAAATATAAGCAGAATTGCAAAGTTGTCATGTGTTAGCTAAACGTGTTATACTAACGAATTGTGTTCCATGAAATGTTCTCTACAAAACACTTCTGCTTGTTAAAATATGAAAACCGCGAGAAAATATCATGTTATAATTATTTCAACGCCTCTAACGTGTACAATAGTCAAGTTACCGCTGTCTAAAAACGACAAAGGAATAGAAAACTCTTTTATATGAGTTTCCAGCGCAAAATGCGTTTCGACAAATACTAAGAACAAAAGGGTATTCACATCGCACATACAGTGTTGCCGAATTTCGAGCCATTTCACTATGTTTACAACCCGTACACGTATCGTTTCGTATTGTTTTAAAATTCCACTTTTATCTCAGCGCTAATTTAGATTCGGGAGAGCGAATTTTTTATTCTGTTTTTAGGTAGTTTGTTCATGATAGTGGTATAATAAAAGTCCCGTAAATTTTATTCCATAGTTAGAACGCTTGGATTTGTGCAAGGCTGTGTGGAATACTTTTTGTGATACATTTTCTACCGACGCATTGTGACTTCAGAAACCTTGAAGTGACAACCAGGGCAAAAACTTAGGATATCTAAATGCTAAGTTTTAACATTTAGATCATATTTGGAACCCATTTAACCGGATCAGTTAAGATCATAATTTCAATTGTGTGAAATATTATGTTGTTGTTGTACATGTTGAATGTAATGATTTATATAGACAATTAATCCAAGCGGTGAAGAATAAATAATACAAATCACTGCCCATCTCTTCCCGGTGGTTATGTAATTCAGAGTGAATGTAGCTTTCGGTTTCTTTGGTGAAAGAATTTTTGAAATGGGTACGATAGTTTTTTAGTTTATTCTTCTACATACCTTCACACACCAAAAAAATATTAGCGTAAATATAGAAGAAAAACATAGTATAGAAATGCATACAAACTCCCACTAATGGAATAACGATACCAACATCATTTTGTACACGACCACTTTCATCGCATTACGATGCAATAAAATTGTATGTAAGTATATTAGCGTGTACCCTTCGTGTAACATTCAATTTTCCTGTTTGAGTATGAAAATATCCAATGAAATCTAACGATAAGAGAGGGTGTGACGCCGTCGCGAATATTCACCACAATTATTCGGAACGTCTATTTTATTCTGAATCCATTTGAATAAATGCGGCAGACAAATGCGCCAGATAATGAGACTCGTCATGATCATCATCATCAGCCTATTGCAGTCCACATAGGCCTTTCCAGGAGTTCGCCACTTTGGTCAAACATGTGGAGGCTTTACCCATAATTACGACCCTGGGCGGGCGGGTTGGCGATTATAGGGTGTAGCTTCTCGCTCCGGTGACCCTACTGCCCGTCGTCGACCTATGGTACTTAGCTACGCGTTCTATCGTGATGGTTTTACCGCGACCAGTCGGTCGCCAGAGTTTGTTATTTGGCAGGAAGCACTACGGGCAGATGAGGGTGACTTGGAGCGAAAAGATGATGGGTAGCTTTCTTAGATCCCCCAAATAGCAATCGTTAATTGAGGTGGCCTATGTCTAGCAGTGGACGTGGACAGTTGCAGGCTGATAATGATTGTCAATAAAAAGTTTCTATTTTATTAGCTGTTGTCTAGTACCCAAATTGTAGTGGCCAGTGTACATAACTGACCAGTAGTGAACGTCTTACGTAGTCTACATAAGATTAGCTATTTATCGAAGACCGATAATGTTGATACATTTCGTCCCTCCCATCAAAATGCAAAACACGTAACCCTCACAATAATTTCAGCTATTCAAATATTAGGAAAGGGTACTGATGATAGCGGTCCTTTCCGGTATCCTTTTCACACAAAATGCTACTGAACGATTGTGTTGGCTATCCTATATTCTGTCACTGTCAAACGTATACTTTTTACGATTTGTTAGACAAAGAGATATATATGAAATCGAATACGCATCAATCACACAGCTTCGGGGTTGGTGAAAAAAAGCGCGTTAGTTTTTTGTTGGTCCGGCTTATGATGTTAAGAGATGGGGGTTGGGTATGTCGATAAATCTGTGACGGGACTTTTTCTGCGTTATGTTTTTTTCTTCCAGTTTAGTGTCTTAGGATATCTTGATTTATTGAGAAGCATTATTTTTTTTATAGGAGCACAATAAAGAGACTTCCCCTTGCCTGATGGAAAGCGAAAAGGAAGCTTCATTCGCTGTGACAAATAATCAAGCCATTTTCTTGACAGTCGCCTGTAAGAAAGCATTATTTACACTGACGGATTTCACTGACAGATTTCGAAAGCCCATCAAATTCACTTCCCGGATGTTTCTTCAAAGTCAGGCGGCTAATCCTACCACTAGTTGACAAGCTAGAATCTCAAGAAGTGCGATCGTCCCCATGAACCCCCACCGCCCATACTTCTTCGGTTGTCTTTTGGGATCAGTCAGTTTGTAGCCAGAGTTTTCTCACAGATCAGCATGGCGAAGGCAACTGACATTCATTACTTTGTTGCCACAGCAGTCTGAGCTCCTTTTTCGCTTTCTATCGGGCGATGGAAGACTAAGTCTGTGCTATGACACAGCAGAAAAAATTATATTCACCAATTGTTTAAATTAAAAACCAAGATCCGAAACATTTATCCTTAATGTCAACGAAATTAGCTAATCCGATAACGTATCCCGTCAAATGACGTATAGTGTCAACAGAATACGCGTGATCAATCACAACCGCAACGTGTGACAATAATTCACTGTTCACTGTCGCCGAATCTATTTGACATTGCTATTAACCTGTCAATTTTAACCCGTTACATTTGACACAATAACAACAAAAGGAGAGATATATTGTCGGCGTCGTTCGTTAATTCCGCGCGATTAGGCACGACGCAGTCACATAGGCTCGGCTGATTTATAACGATTGACTAGGTGAGCCGATTCATACGTAAGTGTGAGAATCGATAATCGATTTCGGTTGAAAACTTGCCAATTTACTAGTGCGCAATCGCGAACTGGTTTTAAGAAGTTGTGTGGGCATGGTGTTCATTGCGATCCACCAAATACCGATTCAGGGGCTTAGTTCTTCGTTTGTCTCATTCCATTAAGTCATGGAATGCCCTTCCGATTCATGTGTTTCTTTCGTCTTACAATCCTAAGTTTTTAAGGCGGGGCGTAAAACTGCAATCACGTCCAAATTTCGTATAATCACAGAGTGTCATTTCAATTAGACTGCGTGTTTTCCGTCAAACAGTATGCAGCAAAGATTTTTTTTTTTTCAGACGACATCACATACATTGCTCTAATCCCAAAGTAATTAGCTTAAGCACTTGTGTTATGGGTATCAGAACAACGAAGGTACCAAAAATAATAAATAGTTAAATACAAATTATAAACACCTAGACACGGAACAAACACAAGTATTCATCACACGAATGTTTGTCCCGGGTGGGAATCGAACCCACGACCCTTGGTTCAGAAGGCAGGGGTCATTCCCAATAGAGCCACCGAGCCAGTCAATATATAGAAAGATATTATTCTTTAGATTTTACTATCTTTATTATGTAGATAGATCTATCGATAAATTTAAATTAGAAACATCTCTATAAACCCTTAACGGAATACAATAGTAACAAAGGACTACAAACGATTTCTATTCCAGCATTATTTCTTGCCAAATTACCTGTTATTTTGATATAAAACAGTAAATAAAGCTGTAGTAATATTATCTAATAAAATCTGGATTGAGATTTTAGAACATACGTATTTATTAGTATTTACAAATTATAGACACAGTGGCCATGGGTGCAATCTCCGCAAAGTACAAACATTTTGTGTGCATGAACGTGTAGTTTATATTGGTCTGGGTGCTTGCTATGATATTATGATGTTTATCTACATTTATTTCCAAAAAAGTGTCTAAGTATGTTTATCAGTTGTCTAGTACCCATAGTACAAGCTTGGGCTTAGTTTGAGACTAGACGTGTGGCCCATCGTAGCAAGATGTCTTCGTCCACTGCTGGACATTAGCCTACCATAATGACAATGTCATTTGGGGATTTGCTTTAGTCACCCCGCTTGGCAGGGTTGGTGACAGCAGCAGGTTTTATTTATACCCAGGTAAACGCCGCTGCTAGTTTCCTGATTTATTCCTTTTGTCTTGGTTTATTTTTATTATTATTTAAATACTGCAATATATTACATAATATAATCGAAATACCCATTTTAACATGTTAGGGCGATTATCACGTCCGCGGTGCGGTAAGTGGTGAAGCGGATCTTGCTGTGGTACGCCCATGCCGAGTGTTAATCGCCTAAGGCTGCGGTTGAACTGAGGCGCAGCGGAGCGAAGCGGAGGCGAGTTGTGACTAGGGATTGCAATCCGGTCCGGTCAAAAAATACGCGAACGCGAATCGCTAGATGTGCGTGCGATCGCGTCACAATTGGTGACGCGATTCACCTGTCACATTCATGTTCAAGAGAGGTAGGGCATAGCGAATCTTCGCTCGTATTGAGCTGCCTGTCCGTGGAAGGACCTCCACCCTGTAGAATACCGCAGCCAAATGACCTCCGGGTCGTGTTTCTGCTGGTGAGTAGGGTCTCCGGAGCTTGTGGGGGGTTAGGGTTGGGCCGGCATGGCAGTGGCAACTGAGAGGTAACTAACCAGTTACTTGCAAGTTGTCACAGCGACTTGGGCTTCTCTTTGGTTTTCCATCAGGCGTAGGGAAGCCATTATGTCGACCCACTATAAAAAAAGGTATGAACTGAAAACAGTAATCTGTCGCGGGAGTGTGGGAGGGGTAACCTTGTCCATTTTCCAACTTAACCCGTTAAACAACAACAAAAGGCCTCACGCGAGATCTGTTTGGCTTGTCCCGTTTGTCGGTTCCGCGCGATTAGCCGTGACGTCACTACAACGCGTCGCTTGATTTATAACTGGGTGAGCTGTGAAACGTGAAATATCAATGGCTGTACACATTTAGGATCTGCCAGTACTTAATTATAAAGGAGTAACAAAGTTTTAGTTTGTTTCGTTTGATTTAGTGTACCACTAAGAGTATCTAATAAATCACAAGTGTAATACTCTCTAGTGTGTACGTAAACACAGCTACATTCTCTGTTGCTTCTCTCTCATAATCCGATCGGAGGCCGGAGATATATCAGGAGCAGTACCAATACCAGCTGCTGCTGGTATTGGTACTGACAAACCCTGTAAATATTTTAGATCTAAACCAGGATTCGAAGCTGGTAACTCTTGGTCCTTAGGCGTCACTAGCTACCGCTAGACCAACGAAGCAAACAAAAACAGCGTATAATTCTGTACAAATATTAGACGGGGCAGACAACTGACATCCAAAATAACAGCATCTCAACTCTCTAACCAGAAACCTTCTCAATATCATCACATATTTTCAAGTCAATACCGCGTCTGTTTGACGTCACACCACAGAGAATACGTCCCGCCATCAATACGCAAACGTTAACCCGTTCACGCTACAACAAAAGGCGTCACACGACGTCTATTGGCCGTACCGTTTGTTACTTCCGCGCGATTAGCCCCCGTGACGTCACTAGAACGCGTCACTTGAGCTTTAACCACGAAGCAAATACAAAGGCTTTAACCGTCGAACTGTGAATTCGATATAAATGGCCAAAAGATAGATATGTGCAGAAATGTTCTGTCTATTGTGAAAATGTTTATGATAATTGATACTTATGCCTTCAATCGTGATAGTTATACCGCCATCAGTCGATTGCCAGAGCCTCGTTTGTTATTCGGCATGACGTACCACGGGCATTATGCCCGGTTAAAAAAAAGGTGAGGGTGGCTTGGAGTGAAAAGAAGGTCTAATCCTACATGAGTGACTAATGGGCTGATGTAGCATTGCACAGTGGCCTCCCATTCCCTGATGGGAAGCTAAAAAGATGCCCAACTCGCTGTGACAACGAGCAGGTAACCAGCCAGTCACTTGTCAGTTGTCACTGCATTGCCAAGCCGTAATAGGTAAAAGGAATATGGAAGAAGCAATACAAAATTACATTTGTTATTCTACCGTCTAGACTAAGCGTCTAATTAATATTTCAAGAAACTTTTTTTTGTGATGAGAATTAATCACGAGTGTTTAATACGAAACGTGTTTTCATTTTGTTTTTAGGGTTCCGTAGCCAAAATGGCAAAAACGGGACCCTTATAGATTCGTCATGTCTGTCTGTCTGTCTGTCTGTCTGTCCGTCCGTATGTCACAGCCAGTTTATTCCGAAACTATAAGAGCTACATAATTGAAATTTGGTACGTAGATGTATTCTGTAAACCGCATTAAGATGTGAAAATAAAATTAGAAAAGAATCCGAAATTTTTAGGGTTCCCCATACATAGAACTGAAACTCAAAATTTTTTTTTTCATCAAACTTATACGTGTGGGGTATCTATAGATAGGTATTTGAAAATGATATTGAGGTTTCTAACAATATTTTTTTTCTAAACTGAATAGTTTGCGCGAGAGGCTCTTCCAAAGTGGTAAAATGTGTCCCCCCCCCCCCCCGTAACTTCTAAAATATGGGCATGATAAAACTAAAAAAAATATATGATGTGTATTACTATAAAAACTACTAGCGAAATTTGGTTTGAATGAAATCTAGACAGTAGTTTTTTTTTAAACGTCATAAATCAAATTACCTAATTTTTTCATTCAATCAGTGGTACGGAACCCTACGTGCGCGAGTCCGACTCGCATTTGGCCGGTTTTTTATTAAAATCTTAGTAGTCATTTTAGTCTAGGTAGGCTCTTATTTATTTATTTATTTAAATAAATAAAAATAAATAAATAAATAAATAGGCTCTCCTGCGCACTTCCAAAATAAAAGGGCAGGGGCATCAGTTTCGACTTTGAACAACTGATTTTGCATGCATAGCAAAGGATGCAACAGAAATAAGGTACCTTTTTAACCAACTTCAAAAAGGATTAGGTTTTCGATTCGTCTGTACGTGTAATATTTTTTAATGTAAATTAACTATAAACATTTACTTATTTACTCTCTTAAAGATTTGCCTTGATTTACAGTTGATGAGCAAGTGTTTCTTCATGGTTTCAAGTTAGAATTCTAAAGGCGCCACACCTATGCTGAAATAGGAGAATATCGAAATCTTTGTGCTCTATACCGACTTTATTACTCAGTTCATGTTACTTCTACTACTTTTCGCATAAACGTACTAACAGTGTAATTGAAAAAGTTGCTTAATAAAAAGTAACAGTACCTAACAACTTTCACAATAAAATGGTATACGAAATAAAATAGCCTGAACTCAGTCTACATCCAGTCTAAATTGAAACCAAAGGTTAGTTAACCTAATTGGGGGTTTCGATGAAAACAGGACTGGACAAAGTCCACTGATGAACGAACACGTTGGCCGTTTGAAAAGTTCCCTACTGCGGAACGGGAGATAAAAAAAACTTTTATTCTAAAACAGGTGCATGCTGTATGGAAGTGGAGCCGTTTGTCCAATTTATGTTGACATTCGGTTTAGTAAAATTTAAATTCCTTTGCCTATTCCGAGCGTAAGCGGTAGCCTGTTTTCGTAGCGTAGCGCCAGATGGAGAAAATGAAGTTTAGAATTTTTCTTAATAGAAATAGGTTTTATATTAAGCAATGATTTTTCACAAAGAGATGATCAAAATATTTGATAGTCATAATGGTAGGAATGATGGTTTGTAAAAAAGCCCAAATAATAAGAGATTCTCAGAGATAAAATGACTGAGGTAATTAGATGCACTAAATTGGGCGTAATGTAATAACGTGTGTGTTTCGAGTAGGGATGGGTATCTACATTAGGCCACGCGATTTGAGCAATGTGGACTGGAATGATGACGAGAAGCTAGACTGAACGCAATGAAGATGATCCCTACGTGTAGGTACTATAAAAAAACCTACAAGTTTCGTAATGTTATCCCATTACGAAACTTGTACTTATATTTTTTTATAATTTAGTCAGACATAAGAAAGTAGACAAATAAAAATTCTAGTGTTCACACTTGGAAACCAACCATTGGGCTACTCTCAGAAACTATGTAGTTTACGATATGAGTATACTAGGTATTTGAGTTATTGAAAACTTTCATGTGACAGTACCAAACATGTACATGTACAGTACAAATACCTAGTATACGGAATAACAGCCGGTTCTGCACACACTCTAGGCTTCCCGGTTCAAGCTAGGGCATAATTCACACTTAGCAACTAACATTACCAGGTGGTGTAACGATTTGCGCAAGACTGGCAAGTGCTGGAAGGGAGAAGCCTAGGATCGAGCTAAGTCGCAAACCATTGGATAGGTCTATGCTGAGCTGTGAACTGCGAGAAGCTGATCATAATGATGATTTGCCATTGAGGTTACTCTACCAAACGACGCCAAACTTTTGAATAACCCATTTGAGGTATAGGTACTCACTCACGACTTATAGGTATTTACCTATCGTGCGGAAACTCAGCCGATCTCGCGCACACTGTAGGCTTCCCCGTGCACGTGGTAGCGTATATTTATGGGTCGCAATAGCGGCGCGGGGACAGAGACAAACGGCGAACAAACAAAAGATAGTTTGTAAGTCCGGTGGCGGTACTAACGGTCGGTACTACGGATTTTCGATAAGTACTCGAATGACAAAAATTTTCCGTTTTTTGAACTTTTCTAAAATTATTTAAAAAAAGTTAACGCGCATATTTAGCGTGAGATGGGTGAACTATACTATCCTATGCTAGTTTCATTCCCACCAAATCAGCTTATTCGAAAACTGTTTGCACTTTATACAAAGCTAGAACCATGAGAACATAATTATAACAAAGAAAATCGATCACATTGTGAGATGACCAGTGTCAATGCGGTTTTATAAATACAAAGTGATATATTTAAAAAAATGTAATTCATATTGAGAAACGGTGAGGAGATGAAATGTGTGATGTAAGTAGTTTATTGGTAATTTTTAGTAAGCCTCAGCTTAGCTGGTCAAGTAATTCGACAAATTATCTACTATGTACTAACTACTTAGTTTCTTTTGTTTCAGTAATCATCATCATCATCATCATCAGCCAATTACAGTCCACTGCCGGACATAGGCCTCTCCAGTTCTTCGCCACTTAGAGCAAACATCTGGAGGATATACCCATAATCACTGACACACTTTAGTATTATTTATTTAAGTCGTTATCAAGACACATAAATATTATATCATCAAGAACTCGATCACAATATCTATGCGTGATCTACTCACGACTTCCAGTAGTAACGCGACTGATGAGCTCCTATCTGTGGGACATTAATTTTCCTGTAATTGGTTTAGGATCTGCACGAGAAGGCCAATAATGGCATGTGATTTTTGGTGTTGATGTATGTACCCAATTTGTAGCCTAATCGAAGTGGTGGGACTAGCGTTACAATGAATTCACTTGCCTAACTAAATAATGCAAGGCTTTGAAACAGGTTCCAGCTTAAACAACCACTAACATAATTCTGAGCGTCCTGTGAAAAGTGACACAAGTCCACATCATTCAAATTTCAAAGTACGGCTTGCAGCTTCATCATAAAAAAGTGAAATTTATAAGTTTTTAGGGGACACAGAACTATTTTGACTCATATACGCCCACTCTTGAGATTTCATCATCATCCCCTTTAACGATCAATCGATGGATTTAATTAAATTGAACGAATTAAAGAAGCTAGTTCATCAATATTACGCAAGTTACCGTAATTTTAGGGTCAGAAAAACTTTAAGTCCAACTGTGATCCGATGAAGAATGTAAATTTCATATATTAATTAAAAGCCTTTTGTCTAAAATCTTATTACTTGACACAACGGCTAACTACATTAGATTTAAACTTCAAGAATATTTAATTAATGATTTTAATAATGAAACTTCAACACAGATATTTTCTCACACTCTGCCTGATGATAGGTTTTTAAATTAATATTCTGCATCAAACATAAATCTGACTCCAAACACATTAAAACTTTTGTGTAATTAATATTGAGTAGAACTCAAAGTAAAGCTTTGATCACATTGTACATAATTAAAAGCAGTTTACTCCTGTATGACATAATCATAACATTGCCAGTACAACTAAGTTTTTAAGCGTAATGGGATGTAAGGGAGCGACCCATCATCCATTCGCTCCAAGTTAACCTCACCTGCCCGTGGTGCATCCTGCCGAATAACGAACGAGGCGCTGGCAACCGACTGGTGGCGGCATAGCCATCACAATTGAAGGCGTAGCTAAATACTACAGACCGATGACGGGCAGCAGCGTCGCCGGAGCGAGAAGTTACGCCCTGCGATCGCCAACCCGCCTGCCCAGCGCGGCGATTATGGGTATATCCTCCAGATGTTGGCCCTAAGTGGCGAACAACTGGAGAGGCCTATGTCCAGCAGTGGACTGTAATAGGCTGATAATGAACATATAAGTAGTAAAGTAAATTTAGCCACTCTGTTAATATTATATCCAACTACATACTCAAAATACTATTCCAAATAGTTTTAGCAAAAAAAAAAGATTCCAGAAATGAAAATTGGCGAATAGATAGATAGATTTTCTTTATTGACCTGCGGCAACGGTCAAGTAGTGAATCACTTGTAGTAGTAGTAGCTACCACCAACTGATACCAAAACACAAGCAAAGATATTCCACAAAGTGTAGTCAGGTACGTAAAGCTTCCACCAACTGACAAGCTGAAATCTCAAAATGTCCCTTATTCGACTCTTACAACACCCACGGAAAGACTTGGGAGGATGCTTTGTATTTATATACTAAACTTACACTTAGGTAGCACGGTTTTAGTGCTAACTAAAAACTGTTTCACAAAAAAGTACTCCCTAAATCCCAATTCTCAACCGTTTTGCAACAAAACTCTAAAAGCATGAACTCCAACGGTACTAAATAAAGCACTCAGAGATTAGTTTACATCCATTAGCAGAGGTGTAGCGGAATGGAAAAAGGACCGGTCCAATTAACAGTTTGGGTGATATTTGAACAATGCAAACTATTTAAGTATAGAACAAAATTATTTGTCTTTATAGTGATATAGTGAAGCAGAGATGATAATGTTACGATGGATGTGCGGTGTGATTAGAATGGATAAGATTAGGAATGAGTAATATCAGTGGAAGTCTGAAAATTAAAAAGTAGCAGATAAGAATGGTTTGGGCACATTATGAGAAGGGATGAAAGGCATGTAAGAAGAGTATTGAGTAAGAATGTGGAAGGATATAGAGGAAGAGGAAGACCACAAAAGGAATGGATGGACTGAGTGACAAATGATATGCGTGTCAAAGGTGTGAGAGTGGAGATGACGGCTGATAGAGAAGAGTGGAAGAAGAAAACATGTTGTGACGACCCCACCTAGAGCGGGATAAGGGCAGAAGAATGATGATGAGTGATAGTTGAAGTCCTCTATGGAATAATGTTTAAAACCCCTTCTGGATGTGTATCATCGCCAACTTTCAACTAAGGGGCCGCTATTGAATAAATTATTTACAGAAAAGCCCGGTATATTTTTTTGGCCTTGTTAGAACGCGGGACCTCTTGGTTATCAGGTTGCACCTGCAACCACTATACCACAATAAGTTTAAAATTTATGTAAGCTAGCCGTGTGACTTCTGGATTTAGGATAGGTCCATCCCATCTCATCCGTGGGTATCGTAGAAGACGACTAAAGGTATGTCGGGAAACGGGCAGCAGCGTTACCTGGATACAAGTAAAACCTACTGCGGTCACCAACCCGCCTGCCACGCGTGGCAACTAAGGCAAATCCTCCTAAATGACAATTGTCATTAGGGGAAATTTATTTCTCTATGTTTGCAGGGTAATGATAATAAAAAAAGTTGATAGAGAAAGGCCTAAAAACGTTGTAACTTACCAAAACGTAAAAAGAATTACGTCACACTACGACGCGACACGGTGGGAAATTATAATCTTCCAAGAAACGCGTCTCGCAAGAAATAATCATTTTATTACGACTCGACGTGTGAACAAAGCCTAACAGCAAATAAAATGAATGTACATTTTGGGAGTCGCATAGTCAGGGATTCTTACGGTAAAATGAACGTTATTGCCTCCTCGATGGCTGTCTTTAAACATTTACATGGTCTACTTTATTACGACAAATGTGTCGAAAATGTAAATGGTGCCTCGGAATATTTCACAGGGCCCCCTGAGTCAAGGGTCGATTTTGTGTTCGCTCGCTATTACGTTTTGAAGGAAATCGCAGTGCTTACCCACTGAGAGATATTATACAGTAAGATTCCTGTTTAAGTCTGTTAAGGGTTTGTTTTGATTTGTCGTACTTTGAGTATCTACTTAGTATTTAGATGATGTTGGTCACACCTTATCTACACTAATATTATAAAGAGGAAAACTTTGTTTGTTTGGTTGTAATGAATAGGCTCAAAAACTACTGGACCGTTTTTAAAAATTCTTTCACCATTCGAAAGCTACATTATCCACGAGTAACATAGGCACAATTTTATTTTGGAAAAAAATAGGGTTCCTTAAAAACTTTACGCGGACGAAGTCGCGGGCGGAAAGCTAGTACAATATACGCATATAGTTTCTCACACATTCTCCATCCATTCCTTTTACGGCCTTCCTCTATATCCTTCCACATTCATACTCAATACTCGTCACGTTACATGCCTTTTATAATGTGCCCAAACTATGATGCTCATCTGCTACTCCTTAACTGCCAAATGCACCCCTCTACTTAAAAAAAGTAAAAAATATGGTTGCAAGAGCCATTTGACAGTCTCCGATCCAACATTTTCAAAACTCGGCTCTTGGAGATGAGGCCGAAATTAGCCCACAAGAATAGTGTGACGCCTTTTTTTCATAAACTTATTCGTAACATAATCGAAGCTTTTAATTTTTAGTACGAAATAAAATTTTCTTCTCTTTTAATTTGATGAGATTATGGACAAACATTCATTAACTACTTATATTTGGTAAGTCGTTCTAAGTAAATATACTTTACACCGACTTTTTACCAAGTTTGCTCAGTAACCAAAATAACAAAGTTTGTTTACGGTTTGTGCAATTCCTTTGCTTGCACTGAAAAATAAAATGGTGGATGAAAATCCAACTGTAACGTTTTAAACGTTGAATAAAAAGTAAAGTTCTTGCTCATATTTTTTACCCCAATTTTTTATTTACCCAATCGTAGTGACGATTCAAGATATGTGTTCCAATATTTGTTTAACCAATATGTTTGTTGATAAACAGATTTCCTTATTTAAGTTTCTGATATAGTTTAACCAGAAATATGCAAAGATGCATCGGACGGTAAGTAAATGTCAAAAAATGTGTACTATTTCAATAAAGTAACTAGGAACTCCAATAAGGTATTTTATAATATCTCATAATGAAAAAATCTAAGAAGACTTTATGGAACTAAGACTTGGAACTAACACGACAAAGTACTACTTCTAACCATAGTAACACTCGGACTCCACAGTTACGCACTGTCTTGCAAGAAAGATAAGAGCCTTGATTAGCCCAACTTAGCGTTCGGCCAATAAGAAGCAAGGATCTAGCAAAACCTCGACCCATAGTACCATTAAAAGCCCTTGAATTACTCTACCCGTTTAGGGACAACGCACACGATATTTTCGGCATCGACGCGCGGGGAAAACGCTTGTCTCACACAGGCAAATTTAAAAGCGACGCGAACTTGTACGCTCAAAGTAATTAGCAGCACAGCATAATGATAGTTGCTTCACCTCGCCTGTAGGAAAGCGAAAGAGAAGCCAAAGCGGTAATGGGCAAGTTTAGTAGCCAAATCAATCATTTGTCAGTTACGGGCCCGTAGGATCCTTTTTTACACCTCTTTTTTAAAAGTATCTCATATGTAGGAAACTATTACTGAAGCAGCAAAGCTACAAAAGAATTGCTCAATAAAAATAGGTAGATATTTATTTTCAGAGATCAAATTATCACCATTGTGCTAGTATGTTTAAGGAGAAGAGAATAATAAAAAAATAAACCATTTACAATAAACCTTGGTGGCTCAATAGTTAAGCGTTCTCGCCAATAGCGTGGCAATCTGAAAATTCCGGGTTCAGGTCAAAGAAAATGGACTTTTCCAAATAGTCTCACGTCTGGGTGTCCTGGTTCATCATCTAGTACACAAGAGAAGACCTTAGTTTGAGACCAATATTTAGCGCATTTTTATTTAATCTATTTTTAATCATCTGTAGCATTCGCAAGCATTCGTCATACGCTCGTTCGTCAACACCGTGTGAATAGGCCCTTGTCCATGACACGAGGCTGAAACGCTGCGATTTTCGGACCAACGACCAGACCCTAATTCAGCATGGTTTATTCATGAGACTAAATAGACAATGACCATGCTTTAGTCACGGCTGATAATTTCGGCAGCAGTGAGTGATTTCGCAAGCTGATTTAGCCGGTCGACTGTTGATTTTGTACCGGGTAGATTTGCTTAATGCCCGGAGTTGTGATCTCAAGAGGCTAATAACAGGGTTATGTTTTCAAAGTTAATTGTTACGTATGTTTTAATTCGAATATGAACTGTTTTGGGAATAGACCTGTCAAAATAGAATGTAAGGGAATTTCTATTTTCACGCTCATTTAATATAAGACTAGTTTCTGTCCTCTAGTTCATTCGTGCGAATCTCAGATTGTCACGGAAAGTTCCTTATTAAATTTTAACCAGTAGGTATTACTTGAAGATAATAAAAATTATCTTTACAATCTTTTAAATTAACTAATTATAACTTACAGAACGCATTATTTATATTTACAGTATGGATTGCCTGCCTGAGCCTGTATTTAACATCACCCATGTCGCTTACTCTTTGTTTTACTTTAAAACATTGTAAGAAGAAAGCTCTCCTTTTATAGAGACATTCGGTAAAGAATAATGCTGTCTGTTTATAGATTTATTTCCTGCCAAATGGCAGGAAATAAAGTATCAAGTTTATGTTTAGCAGCATTGTTTTATTTAAATTTATAGTAGGTATATCTTTGAATATTACTAAACTAGAACATACTACCTACCTACCTTGCAAATATTCGTACCATTTTGGTCATTAACTGGCACTTTAAAAAAATTGGTAAATTGAATCATGCCCTTGAGATCTCATTGTCACGGTTTCATTATATCCATAAGTACCTACTTACCAACAAGAAAAATGTGTGCCAATAAGTTTACATCTTTGATAAGATAGGCAAGAGGAAACAATTTCAGTTTTCATTGGAACATGAATGTTATGACAATTAAATTAGGTCCAGTTTTAGATGACAACAATCGATTTTCTTTTGTTTTCACTCAAAGCTGATCGAAGTTATACCACGCACGAAAACCGTTGCAAGGAACAAAAAGAGAAAAACTTAAACAAAGTATGTTAGCCTGTAGCCATTATGAAGATCAAAGTAAAGGAAAAGACAAAAGACAATCTCAACTCACTCGAGATGCTCCTTGTAGATGTCGAAGTCGGTGAATACGATCTCGACGATCTCGTGCGGCGCCGCCAGGAACGTGTAGAGCAGGCAGTCGAGCCGCGGCGGGTACGGGCGCGGGTAGTCGGGGCTGCTGAACGTGCCGCGCTCCTTGCCGTACGTCGACGTGAAGCGGACGCAAGTACAACCTGCAACATAAAAAAGGAATATATTATTTTTTTATGACAAAGCTGGAATACGGGCCTGAGGATCACCTGATTATAAGTGATCGCCCTTAGGCAACGCAACATCGAAGGAGTCACAGGTGCGTTGCCAGCCCTTGAAAAATTTGAAGGCTCGCTTTTTGAAGGTCTCTTACCATTCGGAGAAGGAATTAAACACGTTGCCACACAGCGCCATCTAGTCCGAAACTTAGTCGAAGCTTGTACTATGGGTAACATTATTAAACCTACTCAGATTCATTTTTGTAAACAAACACAATACATAGTAATACAATAGTAGAGTTATGATGTAAAACGTGTGAAAAAGAAAAATAAAAGAGCAATTTTAATTTGACGATCAGTTTGTTTTTATGTTGCCTCTAACACACAGATAACTGACATTGCGGTCGCGGTTCGGTCCGCGCATAGTACAATCTTTTGTGTGCATGAACATATTATCTATTTGTATCTGGGTGTTTCCTATGTATAATACGTATTTATTTACAAAAAAAAAAGAATCTAAGTAAGTTTATCAGTTGTCTAACACCTACACAAGCACTTAGCACACCTTAACACACAAGCGTCGGCTTAGTTTGGGGCTAGATGGCGATGTGTAGCCCAGCGTGGCATGTATTTGCAGCGTGGGTTATTTTATTTTATTTAGTTATCGACTCTTACAATACCCACCGGAAATAAGGCACAATGATGACTGTGGTGATTTATATTACCTACTAGCTGTGCCGGCAGCGTCGCACGCGTGTATATCGGGTTTCAAAAATAACGGACTTTCCTAAAATGGTGCCTTAATTTTAAGTTAAACCTCTAGCAATACATCGGTGAAACCCGCATTCAATTACATGCAGTAGTTTTTGCGTGATGCGCGTTCAAACATAGAGATAAAAACTTCTCCCGTTTTCTCAACATTTTCTTTCATTGCTCTGCTCCTATTGAGCGTAGCGTGATGAAAAGTCAGCCCAGGAGTATGAAGAATAATTGTGCCAAGTTTCGTTAAAATCCGTTCAGTAGTTTTTTTTTCTATAACGAACATACAACGACAGACAGACAAAAATTTTACTGATTGCATTTTTGGCATCAGTATCAATCACTAATCATCCCCTGATAGTTATTTTGAAAATATATTCAATGTACAGAATTGACCTCTCTACAGATTTATTATAAGTATAGATTTATCTTATTATAACACAAACAATGCTAACATTACCAAAATGTACCGTAGCTTAGCTTAAAACAATAACTATTCGTATTCCCGCAGCGTTCCACAGCAGTATTTGCGTTACGAAAGCCAAGCAAACACAATTGTACTATCAAACATCTCATAAATTCAGTGGCCACAGGGTCTTAGCTGAACAAGTTCATGCAAGATGCAAGGGGTAATTGACCGTGTACCCCCCGGCTGAGTTACGACTCAGGTCTGATCAGGGCAATATACTGATTTATAGCCAGGAAGCAGTAGTTTGCACCTGATGACTGAAATATAGGGGTCGGACGTAAATATTCCGCGTCATAACTAAATGCGATGTTCAATATGAATATGGGTGAAGAATGTAAGTCATGATTTTGAATATATGGAGGTATGCCAAAAATAATAATTCATGCTCATAATTTTGTAATGACTTAAAAGATTGATTGAGGTACTGAACATAATAAATGTGATGATACACATCAAAATATATTTGATGTTCACCATTCATTATGAACATTCAAGTCGACTTCTCAACGATAACGAAGATGGCGATGTGGAAGCCTATGAATATGGTAAAGAAAACTGCATGAACGACAATCAGGCTTCTTAATGTTTGGTATCTTAATTTAAGGCTTCGTAATGGAAATACTATAAAAGAGCGAAAGAGACATGCGATTCTGAGTGCTCGATATTATGCGCAAATGGGAGATAGAGAAGGCTATTTGTTAGCTATCTTGTTGCTCATGTACCATTTAGAAATAAAAATATAGCTTTTAATGCTCAACGAGATCAAGCGAGAGATCAGCAAGTCATTAGGCAAATACTAGTTTTTGTCTACTTTTTCCGAATCTCCAGTAGAACTTAATCATTCTTATGATAGAAAAGGCATACGAAACGCCTTTTCTAACTTGAGAACTGATTAATTTACTTAGGTACTTTTTTATAACATAGATACATTACATTTTTTTAAGACATACCTAATAGACGGACTGAATAGAAAGCTGTTTGGTCATGGAATGTCCTTCTAGGTCTTCCCTTCCAACAGATCCATTCACGCTCTCGCTATATATTACTTTTTATAAATATGAAGCTACATAATACCTACATACGAAACACCCAGACTACGTTCACAACCTCAGAAGCAAACTGTTCGTCAATAAATAATATGAGCAGTTAATATGTACTAAACGAACAAAGCTAATAATAAAGCGACACACAGAGTGCATAAAATATTCGGAATTAAGCCTCGTATCTTGTTTAAGATTTAAACACGCTGCCATGCATCCAGGGAACTAAACAGTTGTTAAAATATGGAATAGTTACGAGTACATTTCCCAGCTAAAATTATTCAAATTTATGCAACGTTATTATTATAATAACATAGTTTTAATCCTCACAGTGAGCCTAAACCACGCATGTAATCCGTGTTTTAGCGGATTGTGCTAAATTGGTTTTAAATCCAACCTGTATATATTGCAAGGAATTGATTTATTAACATTTTAGAATGTGATAACGACTCATTGTTATTGTTATTTCATTGATAGAGAGTAAAAATGTTTGACAAGACGTGGATTAAAATCTTGATCCTCAAGCGCTCGCAAGCATATTCTGCAGCCACTGTAAACCATATCGAATTGTTTCCTAATCTATGGTCCGCGTACCTTTGGGGGTCCGCGAGCATATGTTTGAGGGTCCACGGTCCCACACGCATCTATTTTACTTAGTACAAAAACTGTACATTTTTTTTTCAGTTAGGGACCTTGGTATTATGCTTGATTCTCTTAGGGGTAGGTATCAACTACCCAAACAAAGTTTCATAGTTGGTACATAAAATTAATCAAAGTAAAGCAATCTCAACCAACATAGTCGGTAGCTAAAATTAATCAAAGCAATTCACAGCCAAAAATATCAAATCCAGGTGAATCATTTTTCCGAACGGATTAAAAACGAACGCCAAACGAAATGCAAATTAACTTTAGCAAATAACGTTTCGACTTGCGTATCTATAGCTCGCAGGAGCGCTTAATACGATTCACCAACTAGCGCACGCTTATTTTCAATTCCGACGAAAAATAGCGTCTTGACTTTCCCATTTGACGACGTGCAGATTACGTAGTTGGCGGGTGATTTTTACATAAAATATTCATCTGCCACCCAGTTGCCGGCGAGTGTAATGTCCGACACTTCTTCTCGGGGACGGTTCATTTGCTGGGATATAAGAAAGTAGCCTAACATCTTTTCGCTCCAAGCTACCCTCACCTAACCCCTCAACCCCAACCCCCCACGAGCTCCGGAAACCCTACTCACCGGCAGAAACACGACTCAGAGATTGAAGGTATCTAAATACTTCAGGCCGTTGACAGGTAGACGCGTCATCGGAGAGAGAAGCTACGCACTGCTATCGCTTAGATACCTGCCCGCCCAGCGTGGTGGTTATGGGTAAAACCTCCAAATGTTTGCCCAAAGTTATGAACAACTGAAGAGGCCTAAGCTGTAATAATACAGCAATAAGCTGATGATGGTCTATAGCGCACAGGAGCGCTTAATACGTTTCACCATCTACGAAAAATAGCGTCTTGACTTTCCCATTTGACGGTCGTACAGATTACGTTGGCGGGTGATTTTTACATAAAATATTCATCTGCCACCCAGTCGCCGGCGTGTGTAATGTCCGACACTTCTTCTTGGGACGGTTCATTTGCTACTTCATTTTCATTTCGTTATCCGAGGAGATATTGCGAGGCGACTTAGTTAAATGAAGTTAATTTAGTCGGCTAAATATTTTCGTGTGGTCGATTTGGCTGGAGCCGGGAAACGGGGCCAGTGAGTCACGAATGAATGTATGTCTGTAATTTTTCTTTTTATCTGTAAGAAAATGTTTCTTTTGCTGTATTTAGTATGTACTTATATACAGAAAAGTTTACGTAGACACATAGTTAACTCTTAACTGGAATTGTAGCAAAACATAGGTAGTATCAATAGAGAGATGAAGAGATCGCTTGCTAGCGGTAAGACCGCCTAACATGTACCACAACATGTCTGTAATATTTTCTTCTATCAATTGTTTGAATTTTGTGAAATAAAGAATATCTATCTATCATAGAACGTAGACCGTATGCGTGAAAACAATGAAAATCAGAAGAAGAAACCAAAAGGAAATTACTTTCAGTTTCTTTCTAGTAACTTAGGGTCAGGCCACACAGTGCGGGACGGCGCCGCAGCGGTTTGACAGATTGATATACATCGCCACTTTAGCACTACGAATACACACGGAACTGAAGTGACAAACCGCAATGCATGTCGTAAAGTCGCGACCGTGCGGTACCGCAGCGCACCATTTTAATAGAGGTAGGACATAGCCAATCTTCGCTTGAATCGAGCTGCCCGTATAGAATACCGGAGCCAGATGTCCTCCGGGTCGTGTTTTTGCCCGTGAGTAGAATCTCCGGAGGTCATGGGGTGAGTGTTCCATCAGCCAGGGGTTAGGGTTAAGCTGGCATGGCGAATGGCAGTGGCAACTGATAGATAAATGACCGATTACTTGCCCGTTGTTACAGCGTCTTAGGCTTCTTTTTCGCTTTCCATCAGGCGTATAGAAGTCATTATGTCGTACTACTATAAAACAAAACATGTGGTCTGAGGGTCAGGCCTGTTTATAAATGGCCTGAGAAGCCAATAGTCTGTAGGTTAATTTTATTTGAGTTAACACAGAAAACTTAAGTAGCCGACATGTAATGGAAAGATGAAAACAGCTTACCTGTTGCAAACAGAAAGCATTTTATAGCAGGAGCATGTTGCTTATTCAATTAGTCTGCAATCTAAAATGTAATTTGGCTGTCAGGATGAAAGGGTGCAAAGCAGAGAAGGCAGTGGCAAGATTAATATAGTTTTAGTAACAGTAGCATGTTATATAGAATCCGCTTGCTCAGAAAGGAAGTGACAGCAAGTCGAGACCCGCAAGAGTAGTCGAAGTGATTCGATAGAGTGAGGAATCAATCTCCGGTAAGCCCGAAGTTTGGCCCATTTAACTAATGGATATTTCAGCACATTATATTGATATGTCGCAGGCAAATTCTATAATACGTTCGCATAGAAACGGCGTCTTCAGCTTACGAGTACTAAGATAATACTTTATGCCGACCCAACCCTAACCCCCATGAGCTCCGGAGACCCTACTCACCAGCAGAAACACGACCCGGAGGTCATTTGGCTGCGGTATTCTGTAACGTTCTCCACTTTGGTCGATTATCTGGAGACTACCCATAATCACGCAGGCGATCGCAGGACATCGGTTCTTGCTCAGGTACCGCTGCTGTTGACCGTTCGGCCAACAGCAACGGCCTGTGGTATTAAGCTACGCACTACACTTTCAATAGTGATGGTAAAAACCGTCACCAGTCGATTTCCAGAGCTTCGTTTGTTATTCATCAGGATGCACCACGGGTAGGTGAGAGTGGCTTGGAGTGAAAAGATGACACGGCCTGTGGTATTAAGCTACGCTTTTAATAGTGATGGTTATACCGTCACTAGTCGATTTCGAGAGCCTCGTTTTTTATTCAGCGGGATGCACCACGGGCAGGTAAAAGTGGCTTGGAGTGAAAAGATGATAGGTTGCTCCCTAACATCCCCTATCTACATTAATTCCATTTTGAAGTACTTGATGTTCGATTTCGAAAACACAACGGGTCAGCAAACTGTATTTGGCAAGCGCAGTGATTAAGCCGGTACCCGTGGACATCAATAAACGTTAGCTGACATGTCTTTTTGCATTCCGTGCCAATTTGTTGACGGCAAATTTACCCTTTAGTTTGGATAGAATGTTTATCGTACAAAAGTTTGTACAAACAAGTTAGTTCAGGTAACTACCTTATAAAAAACACTACATCTATATACTTTTGTGTGTACTCATCATCATCATCAGTCCACTGCTGGACAGAGGCCTCTCCCAATGCTCGCCACTTGTACTAAATGAACTTATTCTATTCAACATCTCTGATTAAGTAAGTACCCGTACTAATCAACAGTTCATAATCTATTCTGACAATTTCGGAGACAAAAGTATATTTTAAAAAGTTAAATCACTTTAAATGAGCTATTAAATAAACACACGTTACACGTTTGATAAAATGTTTGGATTGTGATCATTCATTAGCTTGATTTCCCTTGGTTCTAAAAAGCTTGCTAACCCAAAAAACAGCTGTTAAAAAGCATCTTTAAATGGCTTGTAAGTCTGACTACGCTATTAATGAAAAAAAAACATTCTAAATGTCAAACCGAGCCTACCATCATAGAGTTCCGTTCGAAAATTTAAAATTGAAAAAGTCTGCCACCGTTTTTAATAAGGGCTCTTTGCACTGACGCAGTTGAGATAAAGCAGTTTTAATACTCACTGGGATTTATGGCGTAGCCCTCATCAACCGTGTGGAGCGATAAGTGGAGCAGCAGGATGAGCGCAGTTGACGTCTGCAAAAAACAAAATGGCGCGTTTAAACGTTTGCAAATGGCGGCGCTAATATTGAAGAATGAAAAGACGGTGCGAGGGTAATTGGGTAGTTTGAATGCTGGTTTCAGGGAATTCCATTTTCAAATTAGTTTGTTCTTTATAATGTGTTCTGGGACGTAAGCCAGGGATGTAAGGGAGCGGCCTATCATCTTTTCACTTCAAGCCAATCTCACCTGCCCGTGGTCCATCCTGCCGAATAACAAACGAGGCGCTGGCAACCATCGGGGATGGTATAACCATTACAATTGAAAGCGTAGCTAAATATCACAGATCGATGACGGGCAGCAACGTCACCGGCGCGAGAAGCTATGCCCTGCGATTGCCAACCCGCCTGCCCAGCGTGGCTATTATGGGTTAACTGGAGAGGCCTATGTCCAGCACTGGACTTAAATAGGCTGATGATGATGATAGATGTGTTCTAGTTATTCCTATGGTTTCTCAAAAAATATCCGTGTGGTTTGAGAATTTAGAATAGGACCACCCCGGTCGTGAGACCGAGAAAATTTGAACTTGAGTTCAAACTATTGTGTCTGGAAATTTCGGTTTTACGAGGTCAAGGAGAGTCGAAAATTACATAATAGGTACACAAAGTGCGTGCAGGGCCAAACTAGTGACTAAACTCCTCTTTTAATGTCTTTATAAAAGATGTATCGAGAGATTTTTATTGAGATCATCATCATCAACCTGCAAATGTCCACTGCTGGATATAGGCCTCCCTCAATGACAATTGTTATTTGGGGGATCTGCCAGGGTTGGTGACCGCAGTAGGCCTTATTCATAAAACTCTGGTGCCGTTTCCTGATATTCCCTTAGGCGTTCTATTCTAAATCTGGAAACTGGATCTGGAATCTTGTGTCTGGGTGTTTATATTTGTATTGAAGTATATATTTGTGGTACCTTCGTTGTTCTGATACACATAACACAAGTGCTTAAGCTACTTACTTTGGGATCAGAGCAATGTATGTGATGTTGTGTAAAAAAAAACAAAAATCCTGCACTTGGCCAGCGAAATAATTCAATTAAAATTTCATGCATTCGAAATGCTAAACAGCGTCACGAGACGACTCATTATTAAATTATCACTCAAAGCTTTCAAGGTTTCAGGTTTGTTTACAAAGATAAACCAATTTAATTATTAGCTTGAGACGAAAGCGAATCTCGGTAAATTATTCACTTCGATAAATTCACGATTGTTTGGAATTATATTGGGGTTTCCGTATTTTAAAGGAATTACATTTACTAATTACTTAGAAAGATAATAGGTATGACATAAATTTGCAACAAATTAAATTAATATACAAAATTTCGAACAGTAACAGATGATTTAGTAAAAGTGAAAAAAAAATATTATTGAATGTTTTTTCCAAATTTATAGGTATTAACGTCATTAATTAATTCATTAGACACAAAATAAATAAATAGTTAATACTAAAAAATCAGAATATATTCATTTTTTTTATTGCAACATTGCTATCAGCATGAAAATACTGAATTCGTAATCTTTAACTACGATTCTCTAAAACTCACTATGTCCACCTACGCATGAGAAAAGCGCTGATTTGAGAAAAGCTTTATTATAAGATCTGGAGTTTTTATATATTCGTAAAAACTTCCAGAAAATGTAAAACCTTGACGCCAGTTTCATTACATCTACTCCCCGTACGCATATAAAACGGAAAGCAGTGCGTTATTTGTGTAAGCCGTAGAATGTACTGTTACGTGAATACAAAATTTCTACAATCTGTTATCTGTCGTGTTGTGGGAGAGAATTTATCTTTGCTAGTCTTGGGCATAGCAGTTCCCGACTGTGATCGCTCCGTACAGGTCGCCGTTCCTAAAAGAACTAGTTCACTCATCTAGCCCATTAATTAGCTCTCAAGTAAATCACGGATAGGCTCTATTGTGATGAGACACTATGAGTAGTGTATTTTCCTTCATCCCAAAGGTTTAAAATATAAACCAAATAAGGCCTTCTCTTAGCCGAAGCGAGGACCTTTTAGGTGTGTAGCTTAACTTTTACTAGGGAGGTTATGACTCTGATCCTACCCGGCTAAAATAATATCTAAAGAGCAATATTTAATGCCCATATTAAATTTTTTTTTGCCGAATGGGAGCAGTGTCGTTTAACTGTGCTATGACCTGAAGGGCCTTGCACTAGACCTTAAGATATTTCATTATGACACCGCCTTGGCTATCACCATAGTCAGTTAGGAAAAAGTGCTTCCTAGCCACTAACTATATTGTATCACTGCATCAGGGAATTAGTTCACGTTCTTCTCATTTACGAACTAGCTCGTCCGCGAACACAAGACTTAGACACAACCCATTCGAGTTCTGTATTAGGCTTTGGAGTTTTGTTTCTCAATTTTATCCTTTCCTGCATTCTATATTATGCGATTGTAGAACGAAACGGAGCATTGTCTTTTAGCAGTCACGGAAATAATTGCGTAGGGATTAGTACCGTATTAATTGCTATCTTTAGAGCTGCTCTTAGAAGTCTGAAGATAAATGACGCAATGTAAAAGACTGTGGAATGATGGAAGAAACATAAATATTTGCGTTAAAATATTTATATATTCAAGTGTAATGTCCAAATGAACGAACTTTTATGTACGATACATACAAACGATAGTGAACTTTCACAAAATGTCAACTTACTTAAAAATGTACATTTTATTTCACTCTATTAAGTTTGATTGACGGTTTAAATAAATACGATTAAAAATATGTACCTTTCACATTCAAACTGAATTTTTATTCATCCTAATATTTTATTTCGACATTGGAAAAACATAACATGAAATTTTTTGGTAACGCGTGTTCGACGAATAATTCATGTATAAAGTCTATTTTTGAAAGAGATTCTATTTTAATTTTGCTGAAAAGAAAACACTCTCATCACACGATCAGTTCTAATTGACACATCTCTGATCCCAAAATATCATACCAGGTCCTCAAATTGCCGATAATTTTCTTTTTTTATATAAAGTAAACGCCACCGTACCGCTGAATTCGCACGACCTTCGTCAAATTTCTGCCAAATAATAAATGTACGTATTTATTTACCTGCTCACTTGTAATTCCACCTATATTTACAGAGTCAAGAGGTAAACCTTTGAGTCAAATATTTCTATGTGAACGCGATCTGCCTTGATGTCTATCATGACTGAATTTGATATTAAAACGGCTTTGCTCATTCCACCTCTGAGAAATTACATATTCATTATGTGAATTCCGAGGTTATACAATTTGCGACGGTACGATGTGACGATATTGAACGGTTTGCTTTTAATTAAAATGTTTTGTGATTAATTTTTTTATGAATCTGATGTTTTTGTGGGCTAACATTTAGGTGAAGCGCAGACGGTCCACTGTTTGTGCGATAGAGTCTGCGTCTGAGACATTTAAAAAGAGCCTGTAGGTCTGCCGACGGAATATTCGAAGATGTGCGTCGTGTGCGTTGAGTCTGTAAAATATCCGCGACAGATTAGCGCGTCGCAGTTAGTACTATAATATTTATATACTAGCTGAGCCGGCGGCGTCGCACGCGTAGATATCGGATTTCAAAAATAACGAACTTCCATAAAATGGTGTCTAAATTCTCTGCCGACGCGGAGCGAGTCCCACAATACCCGCTGCTCCCCCGAGCAGCGGGTATGCGTAAACTGCATTTTCCCCCGTTAAACCAAAAACAAAAAAGATTATAACTATTTCGCCCCGTCCCTAGAAAACATGAATGTGACAATTCAAATACAATCAAGACTAAGTAATAGGCTCAGTTAAACCTCTCACTAACGCTCATCGTAATCGAACAACTAAACGATAATGTAACATGCAAAATGGCCTCATTTGCTCCATATCGCATTAACGTTAACGGATTTAGCCCGCAGATTAAGATTTGTTTCGGATTAAGTGAGACATCGTGTAATCCCAAATTATATATAATATTAATCCCTTCATTTCAGCGTGGAGCCTCCAGCGTCTGTACACACACGCTATAAATGTCTGCTAGATTGAACACTGTGTTATGTTCAATTTTGTACGTCATATCTTTATAGTCGACAGGTGGGTCGATGATAAAGGCTCTTTATTACACAGCAACATTGCAATAAAACTAAGTATGCATAGTGGACGTTTGCAGGATAATGTAGGTATTGTTCAAATGTATTACGCATTTGTTGTACAAATAGACTAAAAATAGGTAGGTACATCACTTACAAGCGATAAGATTTTAGCGCCAAAATTGTATATCTGCAATACCTTTTGCTGTTAATGTATGTATTTTGTGCAATAAAGAATATCTATCTACTAATCTAACTACTCTTATATGCGATTTCTTGGTGTAAGATTATTATTCAAACAACACAACATTATAAGAAATTTATAAAATTATTTGGGGATGTAAGGGACCGGCCCATCATCTTTTCCCTCCAAACCAACCTCACCTGCCCGTGGTGCATCCTGCGGAATAACAAACGAGGTGCTGGCAACCGACTGGTGGCGGTATAACCATCACGATTGACGGTGCAGCTAAATACTACAAACTGATGACGGACAGCAGCGTCATCGGAACGAGAAGCTACGCCTAGCGATCGCCAACCCGCCTGCCCAGGGTGGTGATTATGAGTATATCCTCCTGATGTTTGCCCCAAGTGGCTTACAACTGGAGAGACCTATGTTCTGTCGTGGATTGTAACAGGCTGATGATGATAATGGTAGAATTATTTTATACTAGCTGCAGCCCGCAGCTCTGCGTGAATATTCTTATAAATCAAAGCTAATGTTTTAGTTTGATGTATGAGCTTACTTCCATTATGTAGATTTTGCGTGAAAGATTAACAAAATTTAATATGCATTCATCGCCTGAAATGACGAAGACCTAACACACATAAAATATAAAATATTAGACAACATCACATACATTGCTCCGATCCCAAAGTAAGTAGCTTAAGCACTTGTGTTATGGGTATCAGAACAACGAAGGTACCACAAATAAATACTTAAATACAAATATTAACACCCAGACACGGAACAAACACAAGTGTTCATCACACGAATGTTTGTCCCGGGTGGGAATCGAACCCACGACTCTCGGATCAGAAGGCAGGGGTCACTACCAATTGAGCCACCGAGCCTGTCAAACATGGACTGCGATAGGCTTGAAGTAGAGTAGATTGATTAAAGTAGGTTTTGTTAGTCGACTCATTACACTTAGGAGCCGTCGGTATGTCCGTAAATCATGTTTACCGACGCAACTATTACGTTACGTCACTACAAATGTGACCGATCCACCTCAAACTTTAAAAGGAATTGCGCGTAGTCATCGCACGGTACGGAAATTGTGCGACCCTTGTTATTTTGAGCACGTACTTTACCGTCTTCTTCCTTGTTGTCGAAACTTGGGCTTTATAAACTAACGACGCGCGTAATTATGGTGAAGAAAATTCACCTAATAAACAAAAGAATGTTGCCCACAGGATTTAACCGCAGAACGATGGGACGTGGAGCGAATAGGCCGCTTTTACCTTTGGAATTGCGATGTTTTGATGTGTGATCTTTCTAGCGTGAAAGGGTTAAATATTTCTGAGACTATTGGCCTTGTTAGAGGTACAAAGAAATTGATGATGATGCAGGAACTAATGACGATTGCGGTCAAGGGAAATTATACATGTGTTTACTCTCTGTGTTTCTCTCTGTGTGTAAGGAAAATTGTGGAAAATACGCCGAGATGATTGGTGGTTTTATTTATTAGCCAATTCTTTTGCATTTAATTTTTTTTCAGGACTCATCGAGGGACTTTAACGGTTTTGAGCTTCTTCTTTCTTTTATCTGTGTTCCATTTGAATTTGAATTTTTAAATTAGCCGATTCAGTGAACTACGAACCGTCAATCCCTTCACAAATTTCTTTTTTCGACTCAATCCTCCTTTCGTCACCGTTCCTGGGTATAGAGGTACTGTGTATGGGATCACCTGGATGTTGTTGGGCTCACTCCTATTTAGCGGAGAATACCTACTAGACCCGAAGGTGGTCTGCTACAAGCACCATCAAAACGGTCGGCATCCCCGGATGGATTCGACACAAATCCCCCACAGAGCGGTAGTCTAGTATAACCTCAAATGTTTTATTCTCCATTAATATTTTTTACAGGTGCTACCTATGTTTTAACTATAAAGAAATGTTCAATTCGCTATCAACTGAAAATGCAAAATACACATTCAAATAGGATGACTATTTTCAAGTGCCTAACAAGATTATTCGGTAGCCTCTCGACACCAATAGTAGCTAGATAACGCATTCATAAGGATTCCTTTGAGTGTGGTAATGTAATATAGGCAAGTACTTATTTCTCTTATATAGACATTTTATATAACTAAGACGGTAAACAATTTGTTACGTTTCTTTTTAGAACTAATTCTGACGTAGGGCATCAGGTGTAGGTAAATTTTGTGTGCAAATTTGGGATACAGAAGTCAATCTACATCGAGTAGTCTTCATAAATATTTACTAAACTAGCTGTGCTCGCGACTTCGTCCGCGTGGAATAGTTATTTTTCCCCCGTTTTTTTTTTTACATTTTCCATTATTTCTTCGCTCCTAATAGTTGCAGCGTGATGTTATATAGCCTAAAGCCTTCCTCGATAAATGGTCTATTCAACACAAAAAGAATTTTTCAATTCGGACCAGTAGTTCCTGAGATTAGCGCGTTCAAACAAACAAACAAACAAACAAACTCTTCAGCTTTATAATATTAGTTAAGATAGGCCTGTGGACTGTAGAATTAAAAGGGCTGGTTTAAGATAAAGAGTATAATATTAAAACAATAAGAAAAGGTAAAAAAGCACAAACGAAACTAAAATAATAAAATACAAAACCAAATCGTTTCGACAGAACGAATTCGAAGTTTGACAGAACAGCAGCGCGTCACCATGGCAACGCGTCAACAAGAAAGAAAACATACTAAGCCTTTCCGTTCTAGCCAGCCTGTCGTCGACATACTCTATGTCAAGCGTTTTATAATGTTTTTAACAGACTTCATACAATGAAACGTTGAATGGTCAAGCTTAAAATAAAAGTAAGTAAGTCTTTAGCAATTAACGATCCATCCTATATTCAAAACCATCACTTTTTTATTCCTACCCTCTAGTTAGCAATAAATATTCAATGTAGGTACAGAACTAAATCAAATCCAGACATGACTGGACAGGAGGCAGATCCTATTAGGATTCTATGACAGCTGTCACATATTCAATTCGCGCAAAACCTCACATCAATAACATATGAGGTGTCAAACTGCACAGCTGCGATAAGACTGACGAATACAAATGGAACGAAATAGGTGACCTTCACTCGAATATCGCACGAATATTCATGTCGTATTTGTAAGAACTTGGGATGTAAGGGAGCGACCCATCACCTTTTCGCCAGCCATCATCCTGCTGAATAACGAACGAGGCTCTGGCAACCGACTGGTGGCAATTTAATGATCACAATGTAGCTAAATACTGATGACGGGCAGCAGCGTCACCGAAGCGAGAAGCTAAGCCCTGCGATCGCAAATCCGCCTGCCCAGCAACGTGACGATTATGGGTAAAGCCTTCAGATGTTTGACGAAAGTGGCGAACAACTGCAGAGGCCTATGTCCAGCAGTGGACTGCGATAGACTATTGATGATTATAAGAATGTGGGCGTCGTAGAAGACAACTATCAGGATTAATCAGCGCGAATGGATTAGGTACAGGAAAACGGGCAGGAGCGTTTACCTGGGTACAAATAAAACCCTAACATGAAATTCATGAAAATAATATTTAGATACTAACATAATATTATAAAAGTCATTGTGACCGCGAATATGAATTGTCATACATATTTCGATATTCCCGGAAGATTCACCAACTTTGAATACATGCCGCATAATAAGTAAGCATAAACTTTTTGAGGTCGTAACTTTTCTTCACACCTTTTGAATTCACGTTTCATAAAGTATGTACTTATATGTATGTTGTAAAGCCATGTTCAATGTGACATTTGTGAAAATTTCTGACGTAACATTTTCACAATTTATCGTTGATATTAACGTACTAATTCAAATAAAGGAAGGAAGTGCAATTAGGTTAATAAAGCAAAATCAAAGTTGTTTTTTGTTGCTTTTGAAAAATTTTCTCTTCTACCAAGCATCATATATTAGTTACTATAAACAATTCTTGGCTATTTAGATAATGTGGCTAATAAACCTTTCAGGTTTGAATATGCAATGTTGAAATAGGAAGGAAAAATTTGAAAAATTATCAAAATATGCCAATATACAGGGTGTTTGGTGCATCGTGTGCCAAATTAAAATCAGTGATTGGGGGGAACCTTGATGCCCCTTAAAAAAGGCTTGGCCCAATCAATTTTTTTTTTCGGAACTAAAACTAATTTGGGAAAAAATTTACGAAAGCCCACACTTAAATTTTGATTAAAAAAAAACTGTTAAGTCTAGCTTACATTTTCTCTTTAACCTTTAAATTGTAATAGTGTACGCTTCTATCGAAACCAAAATCCCTCACCTCACACATCTAGTTTTTTTTAAATTGCCCAACAAAGTTTATTTCTGTAAAAAGTATAAACTTGGACCTCAACTTTCGATATCAATAAAAAAAAACTAAAAGTGATCATGCTCTTCAGATTTAATGAAAATATCTCTAACACCAAACACCCTGTATTATCCATAAAAATATACCCAAACCTTCAAATACCATAACTGCGAAACTCAAAAAGACCCAGTTAATACCTATCTGTCATGCATCGCCAAGTATTTAATCCAGATACCCTTCTGAATCCGTTTCCATCTCTGCGCCGAAAAGATTTTAAACGAATTTCAAAGTGTTCAAATGGAGCAGCTTCGACACAAAAATTCTTTTTTGCTCATCCCTTATAAGCCGATTAGAGTTTTCAATGCACTATAGATGTCTGTAGGATGAGAGTTACAATGTGGATCTAAAATTGAAGCGAAGCCAGGTATTTGAATGTCCTATTGGCTATTTGGTATTGAATTGATCTTAAATGGATTTTTAGATCAATATCAATCTATTTACCCAAAGTAATTAAAATTATTATAAGTATACATATAACATTTTCGTATTAGGATACTCTGAAGTCGGGTTTTTGTTTAATGAAAATAGTAATTTACCTATTTTAATTCATCTGTCTAATTCATTATTTTGTGTTTCCAATCTATCTAATTACAATCACGCACTACATAACAATATAATCATCAGCCTGTCTAGTGTCCATTTTTTTTTACACACTTGTGTTATGGGTATCAGAACAACGAAGGTACCACAAATAAATACTTAAATACAAATATAAACACCCAGACACGGAACAAACACAAGTGTTCATCACACAAATGTTTGTCCCGGGTGGGAATCGAACCCACGACCCTCGATTCAGAAGGCAGGGGTCACTACCAATTGAGCCACTGAGCCAGTCGCTAGACATAAACCTCCCTAATCACAAAATATACCTAATCATAACTATTTTCACTCATCGCTGTCTACTGGTGGACTAAAAGACACGGTATATACATAGATAGGTATACCAATTTCGAGTTCTGGAGTAGGTATTCCAAAACTCGTTTACCCAAAAAAGCTTGTCGGGTTATCTGCCGTTTTGGGGTAAACGAATTTTGGTACTTACCTTTCATAGATTTTATAGAAAAACCTTTTAATGATTATCTGAAATAACAAAATCTAAACAAAGATCATTAAGACTACAAAAGAAAACGGGGGATTAGTGCTAATTAAGCGTCATGTCTGGCCATGACAGTTACAAAGCCAATCTATAATTCGCCAATTACAGTCTGGCACCCGTCACTGGCCACTAGCTGTTAAGTTTCATTAACCAAGCAATCTTTTTTCAAAAACAAGAAACGTTATCATTCTCTCATGTAAATACACAGGATGCCTTAAAATACTTTTAGGCAATAGTTAATATGCAACCAAGCATCTAGTTTTTGAGCCAAAAGTGAAAATCCACTTAGTATCGAATATCTACTTCATGTTCATTGTTAATCACCGGCTGGTGAAACTCAATACTCAATCATTAATTGCATCCATACCTACTGTGTATTTACAAGATGTTTTTAAGTAAATATACTCATAATCTTTATTACAGTAGTAATAAAGGATTAAACTGTGATAATAGTAACATGCTTCGTCTAGTGTTTTCCACGGCCTAGTGCCAGAGTCCGCTTTCCTGCACAATCTGTTCCATTTCACCTAATCTTCGACTTCTTCCGGTGTGAAATTGTTTTTACATTGTAGTATTTCTTTATTTTACTAACTTTTTATGGTCCACCAGTCAAAGAATTGGCAGGCTCTGGGTTTAGATAGAGAACTGTAGAAAAGTTTGGGAGAGACCTTTGCCCAGCAGTGTGACACACATAGGACATAGTATAAGGCATTAACAACGAAAGAGTAAGGAAAAAATTTATTACCTCATTTCAATATACCTAACGCACTCGGATCTTTTATATAACCAGTGCTTATAGGACCGTTTTTTACATACATTCGCGAAGAACAAATCGATGAAACGCTTGTGAGTTTTATTAATAGGTAAGATGGAAATGGTACCTATACCAGATAATGTACCTCTCACGTCTCCGGATACAAAAACACTTCCAATATTCTCATATTAGTATAAGAGGATTACTGGTGTCGACTCACGAGGCTCGAGTGGCGTGATTCGATTCGGTTTACCTTATTCTGCCGCCTTGAACACGTTATAACGGTATTTTCATACGGAATCTCATACGATCTCTTGTTACAGAGAGCCTTTATTTGGACCGGTTGTGTTAGATCTAACGGGCGTGACATATTTATCTGGAGTATCAGGGATGTATTTGAAGCATTAAGATACTTTATTTGATTTTATCAATAAATTATAATTCCATATTTCAGGTTCTGAGATTTGTTTCTGCTAACTTTATCTAGAAAATCTATACATGTAGGTATGGTTACTGTATTCGATATTATGTAATGTCTTCATTATCCGTGTGGTTTCCCGATTTAGAATAAGACCACCTGATATCATCCCGTGGATGTCGTTCAAGACAACTAAGCGAATTTTAGGAAGCAGGCAGCAGAATTCACCTGAGTGCAGATAAAACCTACTCAGCTCAGGTCACCAACCCGCCTGCCAAGCGTGGTACTAAGGCAATGACAATTGTCATTGGTGGAGCCCTATGTCCAACAGTGGACGTTTGCAGGCTGATGATGGTGATGACTCTTTGAGATGTTATAAAATGTTAATTCATGAAAATTATGTTTTGCGTACTGTTATATGTGAACATGTCTGTTTGTATTGGTCTGGGTGTTTTCTATGTATAATATGTATTTATTTACAAAAAAAATGTATCTAAGTAAGTTTATCAGCTAGTACCCATAGTACAAGCTTCGGCTTAGTTTGGGGCTAGATGGCGCTGTGTGGCCCAGCATGGCATGTCTTGGGTCTTGGGTTATACAGAGCACTTAGTACTTATCATTACCTCATTCATTAAGCCATTTTAAACATCATCGTAAACAATGAATGACGGGCTTTCTGCACACTATCTCCCATAAACGTACCCATATTTTACAGTTTACTCAGATTTATCCCGACATAAGGGTGCAGAAATACTGTAATAACAAGTAGGCAGGTAGTATTATACCAATATCTCACCAATATCGTAACGTGAAAATATCACTGCTTTCCAGCAGTAAATAAAAAGTTTCGCATCGGAATATACAAATAGCGGTGGCCCCTCTGATTTACAAACACCAAGGAAAAGGAGCTATTCCGATATTTCAACTGGTAATGGAAATTTTGCCTGATCAAAGTGGTTGCAAACCCTTAAAATGTTGCCAATTTGTACCTACGTTTCGCTCAATTTGTTTTACGATATCAGCGAATATGTACGGTTTTTTCTTGAAGACGCTACTGTGAGCATCCTTTCTTTCTTACTTAGTCTGAGCCTTTTATGAGCATGTGTACCTACTATATGCTTGGGTACTAAGCTGCTTTAGTCAATGTAGGTTATACTATAATTAAGGGAACTTTGACAACCAAAACTTTGAGAGGCCTATGTCCAGCAGTGGACTGCAATAGGCTGATGATGGTGATGATGGAAGGGAACTTTGGTAAATTGAACAATGCAAAAACGGTGTTTCCTGATCGCTACTACATGTCCTTGTTTAAACGTGATTTTAAGAGCCCTCTTTCCTCATGGTAGGCTACGGTATGGCTGTGCCCCTTGCATTGATAATAGCTGCCTGCTCGTCTGCCACCAACATCGACAGGCTTCTCTTTCGCTTTCCATCAGGCGTAGGGAACCCAATATGTCGAGCTACTACTATAAAAAAAACAACATCAATAAAAATTCCTACAAGGCCACGTTTACGAAATATCTAACCCCAAATAGACGTTCCGTCACCCACAATGTGCCCACAATACACATGATCATAACCGTCCATTTGGCACATCGATACACCGATATTTAGGAATAATTCTTGGGGACACAACACGTTTTGGACATTGTCGCCGCGAAGTAGCGAAAATAAGACGTAATATATCGGAGATTCGTGGTCTCGTCCCAAGTCGTAGAAACCTATATTTGTTCTTTGCTCTTGTCTTTATGGTTATACATAAGTAAATTTAGGTATACTTGGGTCTCAATAATGCGTAAATTGACGACCGTCTGTGTCGGGAGTCTGTGGTCGAGATGGTTTATATCTATAATTTATTATTAATCAGCAGCTCGGAAGTTTGAACCATTGTCAAATTTTACATGGTTTTTATTACGTCGTTTTGTAATTTGTAGGAAATTTTATGTTATGATTAATATTTTTTTGCTTGTGTAGCAGCATTTATTTATTTTCATATCAACTAGCGCCATCTATCGACATTAAATAAAATCAAGGTCAGGCATATTTGTTAAAATTGTTAGTCGCGAGAAACCGGCGTGTTTCAATAATATAAAATCTGAAAATTCATCGTATAAACAGACCCTTAGGTTTGAATTTCGCGCAAACACGTCTTGTCAACCGTCCTAAGCAAATAGTAATTATTTACACTGCTTCATATGTTACGTAAATAAAACAAACCCCGAACACCAACTTTCCGACTAAATTTCGAATTAAAAAATAAAGTTATAAAATATTTGAAACGCGAGAGAGTTGAATAACAAACGGTTGAAACTCGTGGAGAATATTTAACGCGGGCAAATTGTAAAAAGTTTAGCTGTAAAATTAATGAGTCATATAATTTACAGGGATGCGCTTATATGGGGACGGTTTTCACTTAACCCGTGACTGGCAGTAGGTAATTTTTTAATTAGAAATGGCATGTGAGCTAGACAGATAAGATACATTTGAGTAGCTTAAACACTTGTGTATTGGAATTTCGGCTTTGAAAATTACTGGTACAAATATTCAAATTCAAAATCAAATGATTAACAAGCTTAGAAGAAGCAAGAAATAAAAGAGAAAAAGTGAGGAGATAAAAAATATGGAACAAAAAAAAAAATACAATAATTATTATCTATTAGGTTCCGTTGATATTCAAATTAGAACTAGCTATTGGCATTTTAGAAGTTTACATAATACTAAAACTTTTTTTTAGTAAAGACGTATCTTAACTACGTTTACCATCCACGAAATACAATCCCATTCAAAGTCATTCGCATTAATCATACAATTGGTTCACAGTTCTTCAAATACAACGTGATAACAAGCTAAAGATATTCAGTTATGTAAACGTTCCTATCAAACCGGTTGCAGTTCTCTTCGCTTGCTAAATAAACAGAAATGTACAGAGAAGACTTTTCAAGCAATATTTTCCTTTATTTATTTTAGTTAAGCTTCCATTGAAAGCAAACCAAGATAATTTATATGTAAATACTCTCATAAAAATGTAAACAAACTATGTTTAAAAAAGTAAGCTTCTAAGCTTCTTCCAGTATGACTAAGAATAATTCTGTATCGCTTGGGAGTCGCGGTTTGAGCCAACGTTTTCTTAAGAATTTTATTTATACAAACTGTATGTAGGGTTGCCGTGGTTTTGGAGATTCATCCAATTTAACCAGAACTGTATTCGACACCCGACCTTTTCCCAGACTGATATAACACGACAGGACATTCAACCGAACTATACGTCTAACATTTTGAGGGTACATTTTTCAGGCTAGAATTTAATAATCAGTGACTATGACAATGTCGGTCGTTTGTCGTCTGGTCCTGACAAGTATGTTTAGTTTGATAAAATGAAGCTGCTATGTTATAAATTACATACATAATATTGCTTGCTTTCTTTATCATCTCCTCACAAAAACCTTGATTTGAAATTTGACGTCAAACGGTTCCCGCCGTTCATACACTCTGCCAAGGGTTTCCTCACAATCTTATCACTGTAGGAGCGCTGAATGAACGTACATATTATGAACTTCATTTAATTTTAGTACGTTAAACATTTTAGTACATAAGTACATGGCGGAGTTTAAACACAGTACAAGGCGATGGTCTAACCCCTATACCACTGACAACATCTAGCCATGATTATTATCACGAGCATAACGACAGCCCTATCCTATACCATGTCTTCCGCTGCTCTATACCACTGGATTTTTATCCGAAGAATGCAACAATTTGTCATCTCCCGAGGCGACGTATTAGCATAACAAGAGATCCGAATTTGCGTTCGGTTTCCCCATCATTTAATTCCGGGGGACGGCCATTTGTTAAGGCAACTTACGCGAACTACCTTTGTTACCGAATAGTTCGCAATAAAGTAGTTTTAAAGTTGCGAGTGAAGTTTCGGAAGCTACCCCGAGTTTGTACACACGGAGGAGATTGTCTTGACTTCGTGGCGTGAATGGTTGTGGGATCGTTTTGTTTCTGGAACTGTTATATCACGTTAATTAAAGACCAAATAGTGGGTATTAAAAGACTATTTAGATGAACATGTTATTGACAGGCTGTGTCTAGTACCTAATGGACTGTGAAGACTGATGATTTTTTTTTCATATAAAATATTCATTGCTTCCATAATAGCGTAACAAACTAGTGTGTAATATGGAATGACTTTACCCAATCACTATATAACCTAAAATAGAATTTAATACATATTCGTATCTCTGATCGTAAACATAGAATACTTATTTGCAAAATTTCATAGACACAATCCAGAATAAGAAACTTAATTATCATGGTTTTAATGAGAAACACGCACAATTCAGATTAAGACTAGTTGCAAAGAAAAATGTCTAAGTAAATCTGTTTGATCTATCACTATCCACTTCTACCCTCTACCGGACTGCGTTTAGTGACCATAACCTTCAATACAAGAGGAGTTGCACAAAGCAGAGCTAAGCTAAAGGTGACATAAGGTTACCAATGATATTGCTCAAATCACACAAGTTGTCTCTTCCCCACTTCACTGGAACATTTATCATTAGTCAATCTTTATCAGATTTGCACCGGTTTATAGCCCTGCTTGTATCGAAACGCACCCTTACCTTTCATACCTGAGGTACGACTGATCTTGGTTATTCCTTTCAGTTCGTTTCCTTCGAAACTAATTCAGTTAGTTAGCCAGCAAGTAGGTCGAAAGAGCTCAAACTCTACCACTTATACCAAGTATGCACTTAACTCGGTTGCAAAAGTACAGCACAGTACCTGCTATACAAAATGCTAAGTACCAACCAAAACATTTTGTATGCTATCTCTTTACTTTTAAAAACAAAATCACTACGGGCGCTAACGTTTCGACGCTGGAAAAACTCGAACAACTAAAGAAAAAAGAAACAAAACATATTGTTGTTATGTAAATTGTCCAAACAGCCTCTTGGCGAGGAAACGTTAAAATTCTCACCGCTTTCAACCGGTCTGAGGCAAGGCTATTGTCTGACGAGAAAATGACAACGAAGTTACAAGTTTTACGAACGACCAATAAATTACTTCCATTTTCACAGCCAAATGTTTGTTTTGAAATGGAAAGAACTTAGTTGAAAGCATAGGACTCATCATTTGTGTGGACATATCAATTGTAGAACTTACTTGGCTTAGCAATTTTATAGGAATCATGGAATATGTCCGTCTTGATTATTTTCCTATGCAACAATCTAGACGTAGATATTACTTATTCCACGGTTCCACTCGAGGTAAAAATTATGGTCTGAACAAAACAAAATAGGTACCTACGGCTTGAAAAAAATACTTGTCTGGTACCCACAGTACAACCTTCGACATTGTTTGAGACAAAATGGCCTTATGTGGCCCAGCGTGACACGTCTTGAGTTATTTATTTATTATTTACAATCGTCATTTCATCTGGCCCGAACCTGTTCTAAACTACATATTATTATGTTTATCGCTCTATTCCTGAACTAGTTTACCCCAACGCTTGCCGCTGATATGGCCAGCTCACTTCCACTTCAGCTTGCTAAATTCCCAACTTATCTGAACTAAAATGGCTTTCGAATTCATCACGCCATCTTTTCCTCGTTAATAATTAAGCACCGAAACTTCACTAAGTCACTAATGCAAAAGTTTACCAATTACTATTTCCTAAGTCTAGTTACTTCGACGTTCGAAGTACAAGTTAAATTATGCAAATTGATATGGATCTAAAGAGCGAATGTAACTACATTTATCTAGAGTAACAGCCTTGAAGAGTTGAAGGTTACATTATGGGCAGACGAGGGTAGCGCCATGGGATTTTAAGCTTAACAACCTAACACAAGTTCTGGTGAAACATGGGTAAACCAGTGTCAATAAGTTATAAGTATGTTAGTACAATAGGTTGGAGAAATAAAAATTTAGTTTTGTAAGGAAGTAAAAATGGAACAAGTTACACCGACTGTCAGGAGAAATTTGATCCTATTATTCGTAAGTTCATTAACTACCGTTTCTTCCTAGACCAGGGTTAGATTGAATCGGATTCGCATCGCAGTATTCTTTTTAGGGTTAGATTCTTTATGTTATGACCCCTTTCCCGCCCGTACTTTGATGATGAAAAGGCCAGCACGACTATCAACGTCGTCGTATTTAAAAAAAACTGCGATTCTAAAGATATTGGCTTGATCACCTGTGTTATGGGCATCAAAACATTGATTGTTCTGGCGAATAAAGTACCACAAATATAAACTTAAATACAAGCTCTCAGACACTGGACAAACACAAATTTGTGTTCATAACACCAATGTTTGCCTCCTTTGGTTATTAATAAGATAAACACTTTAATATTACTGTCCACAAGTGTTTCCATAAAACCTATTGTATTATTCATATTACAATATTTTCCCTGTCAGTTAAAAATAAGCTTTTCTGAATATTCTGAAGCTGTTACCGCCCTGTCAATAACATGTTCGTTTAAAATGCATGGAGATTGTGCGAAATCTCTATTGGTCGGCATTATTTCAATAAGTTTCGGGATTGATGTTGACGTATTTATTTTCCTATTTCCTTTAGTTTTCGAGAATAAATGGATTTTGACGAGAGTTAATTCTGCTGCGATCGCCAACTCGCCTGCCCAGTGGCGATTGTGGGTATTATCCTCCAGATGTTTGCCCTAAGTACTGGAGAGGCCTATGTCCAGCAGTGGACTGAAATAGGCTGATGATGATGGTGAGTTAAATTCAGAATTATGTTTTGATATTTTAAAACTAGGCCGGCTCGCTTTGACGCATTTGTACGGTTTTTATTGATTAAACTGAACAGTAGATATGTAAAACTTCATGATTATGATGTTTTTGTCATACTTTAAATGTGAGCTTTCATAGAAGCGCAGCATCCAAACTAACAAAAACTTACTATTGAAATTGCTTAAATCAAACATCTCATTGTTAGTTGTAAATAACTACTTAATATCTTGTATATCGATAACGACATAATCTCGATATACTTATATCGATTATAAGTATTTATATGGTACTGACCATGACCATCCTACGGTATTAGTTAATGATTAATCATTTGGCAATATATTATTCCTATATATGTATTATCTTCTAGACGTTTGCCCTAAGTGGCGAACAACTGGAGAGGCCTTTGTCCAGTAATGGACTGCAATAGGGTGATGATGAATAAATTATTATTTGATATTGCAATTATGATAAAAAATCCATCTCAAAAAGACATTAAACTCCTTAAATACGTTATATTTGTATCCACACTCTAAAAGGCAAAACACGGACCCAGCAGATAACAAATTACAAAAACCTTCATGACTCGGCCAAGGCATGTACGGGATAAGTTTGCACGGCACGTACTAAGCTCGTAAAACCCTATATAATTATTCATAATATCCCGACATTCCTTGCAAAATACAACGCTATGTATACTTAGAAGAAAGTTTACCAGTTTAGGGGGGAGAACTGCCAAATGACCGCCTATGGGAAACACTCGTAAAATTCTCGTGACGATAAATTCTGGACACGGAAAATGTTTGTAACAGTAAATCGTTTGATTTCATCTACTAAGATATGTATATCTACGACCGAATCGTATGACCGAAATTCGGCCTGTAGGTATGTCTTCTCGACAACTCATCTTTAAATAAGTAAATATCCCAAGACATGCCACGCTGGGCGACACAGCGCTATCTAGTTCCAAACTGAACCGAAGCTTGTACTGGTGACTTACTTTGATATTTTTCTGTATTAAAAATATAATTATTATACCTAGCAAACACCCATACCAATAAAAACAGACAATGTCATATTCATGCACACATAATTATGTTTATTGTACTGTATTAAGAGACCGCAAAGTCTTGAGCACCGTCGGAAAGTCGCTTGTCTCTCGGTATTTTATCAGTTACATTTTGGTGAGTGTGCGACGGAGTTATCTAACTTGATTCCTCCGGCCCCCTTCTATCATCGGACGAGCAGGGATACTTACGGCGAAAGGGCAACGTTATATGATGCAAGTTCTCTTTTTGCGATGTTCAAGACGAGAGTCAACCGGTTTTTGATCCGTAAGCGCTCGCCATCGTAGACTGTGATATTTTTTTTTATTTCTGTACCCTGGCGATCTGGGCGAGCACAATGAGCCATTCTGATATTTGAGTTTTTTAAATTGAATATACAGAGGGAACTCTTATCCTTTCTTTAATTTAGCTAATTTGGCAAACCCATATTGCATAAAAAATACTATTGTACGAGTATTGAACCCGCGTCCACTGTGTCACTGATCTAATCTATCTAACTACAACTGGTCGTCATTTCATAACAAATATATTTTGTACTCGTATATCAGATTACAACTATGTAACCCTAAATACGTCATGTAAATCAGATTTCGGATTGACCAATAATTTGCGGTCAAACAATGTGGAATTCACCAATTATGTCATTATGGCTTTGTTGATAAATTATAGATAAGTTCTACTTAATAGGTAATTGCATGGTGCATTTTTTATGAATTTATTGAAATCTTTTAACAAACAGTCACAAAAATGTAATAGAATTTTTAACATTTTTTTTCTTTTATCCGAGTTATAAAGCTCAAGAATCAGAGAGATTCCATGAGTAGGCAATATGAAGTCATATTCTGAACGCAACTTTACACTCAAAATCTATTTTGTGTAAGAGGAACGAATATCTTCAAACGTAGAGAACGTTCTCTTCCATTTCTCAGCCAATGTAGATTTTTCTGACTATTCATAGTACCCTACATTTTGTCCATTTTACATTAAAATAAATATAATATTTTTTATTTCAGTCGTTTTCCCTTTTGTTGTAGGTAGACGACGCTTACTTAAGTACTACTTGTTAATCATAATATCTACTTACTTGGTCCCTAAGTATAACAAACTTTACAACTTGTTTATATACTATCTAATAAATTCGTTTTATTTCTTTCTAAATAAGTATGTCTGCTGTTATCTCAATTCTGCCAACGTGCGGACTAAAACCAGCCTTGCTAACATACAATACAACCGATAAAATATGCGAAATTGACAAATATTTCCCTATCAAATGCCGCATCGCATCTTTGACATATCCGTGAACATTCTAACGTGACACGATGTCGGCAACTGCTCAATTTGCACTGCTACGTGTATGAACGATACGCATTTTTATGGGTTCCATTGTTTAACTTTATAGCGTCCCATCTGCTGACATATTGATCATGTATAAAGGAGAAGGTAACTCAACCAACAAGAAAAGCTCACCGTAGCGCGGTTAACAGGAAATGCTGGTATTTTCACTCAATAATGGACTTAAGTAATACGTATATCGACTTAAAAATCCCAATTATCACTACTTTGCTAACCAATTACCCAGAAAATTTAGAGTTTCCTGTTAAGCAACAGGAAACGTTAGTATTTTTCACTCAATAATGGACTTAAGTAATAGGTATATCGTCTTAAAAATCCCAATTATCACTACTTTGCTAACCAATTACCCAGGAAAATTTGATTTGAAAAAATTGGAAAATTTCTTGTAGTAGCACAGATGCTTCCCCTCATCTGGTGGAAAAAAAACCCAAGCCTCTGCAGTAAAAATGGGCACTTGCCCTTTAGTTTGGTTACCTACTTATCCAAACTAATTACTTACCAGGTGCCAACGCCAAGGCGGTCTATAAGATTTATGGATCAACTTTGTAGCATACTACCTACATTTATTTCTACTTAGACCAAATGCTTAAGTGGCATTAAAATATCACATCACATTTTTTGTACAATGCTTTATATTGTGCAGTAAAGATTAAATAAATATATCTTCATGAGCCACTTAAAGGATCCCTCCCATACTAAAGAAATTCCACAAATTTCGGTTCATAGAAAAACCAGGAAATCAGTTTTCGATCCGATCTAGTTTTCGCAAGACACAGCAAAACTACAATTTAGTACTATAGGTGTCTCTCCAGACGTTTTCTCATTGCTGAGTATCCTAATTGATTAAGCAGATTTTATCAACTGTCTTCACCTGTCTCTGTCCGAAGTTGCCCTCGCCACCTGTAACCAATCTAGTGCAGGGGTTTCTTTGACTTGGTCGAACCATCTGAACGGTTCTACGCCACCAACCAGAACCAATTTTGTAAACATACGTATACCAACCCGTTATTGCGTTTTCATTTCAAAACTACAATGTCAAGCTCAACCTATATGCTTTGTTTGTAAATTGTTGTTTACAAATGACGATTTTCATTACACAGCATTCCATCATCTAACAATCGTTAAGCAGAAATCAATTCGACTGATTCACGTTCAAAGTGAAATTAAACTGAATTGTGCATTGTTATGGAAATACCTTGTGTATTAATTATGACTTGGTCATTGAATTGGTTAATTGATTTACATGTATGATTTCTCCTATAAATTGACTTTAAGGCGTTAATTCGTTTGTTCGTAAAATCTGATGTATTATGTACATACTTGACTTCATATTATAATGATAAGAGTTGTTAATCGGCTTTTAAATGATATTCAAAATAATCTTTATTTGTATATTGTGCCGTACATTAAAAAAACACTCAGAAATTATTATTATAATTACCTTATGCCGCGGCCACACATTGGATTCAACTTCAATCAGTGTCCAATGCCCAAAACCAAGGCGCTCAATGTCTTCATTGTGTCAAAGTACCGATACACACATTGGTGCATTGGACGCAAAACGTTACGTTGGTGCAAATATCTTTAATGTGTTAATGAGTTATGTTTAGTATCATGATCATCATCATCACATGTCTATCGTAGTCTACAGCTGGACATAGAGCTCTCCAGCTGTTCGCCACTTTGGTCTAAAATCTGGAGGCTTTATCCGTAATCGCCACACTGGGCAGACAGATTAGTGATCGCAGGGCGGAGCTGCTCACTCTGGTGAGGCTACTGCCCATCATCGGCCTGTGCATTTAGCTGCGCCTTTAATCATGAAGGTTTTATTAGTCAGTTGCCAGAACCACGTTTGTTATTTCGGAGGATGCACCACGGGCAGCTGTGAAAAGCTTAGAGCAGAAAGATGAAAGGTCGCTCTCTTATATCCCCTTGTTTGTTTGAAAATTATTATCAGAAGCCAATTTGAGAAGATGGTTTCTCTAGAGGACTGGACATGGAACCAGCACCCGACTGCAAGAGGGTGGTAAAGAAGCTGAACTCTGCCACAAGAAATATTCCGCAAGATTTTCTATAGCGTCTTACATGAAGTGACAATAACTTTTCTTCAGAACCCTTATTTTCGGGACACGCAGCGCTCACGCTCCAAGGCTCGAACTATTTGAAAACACTCTCGACCTTAACGCAGGTATATAAATAAGCTATGAAAAATTTAAGAAGCCACACCGCCAAAGGCAAGTAGCTCCGTAAACCGGGAAAGGTTTCCATTGAAGACTAAAAATAGCTATTGTACACCACTTGTGGGCAACGTCACGCGCAAGATAAGATTTATGGCCCACCAGTAGGGAGCCTCTTGATATCTTTATAATGCCCCTTTTACGGATATATTATACATACGTGGAATTGTAGGGCTTTTTGCGGGAAGTACGGGAAATGTTCAGAGATAAGTTTGATTATACATCCTCATTACGAGAATACTCGACCCGTTGAGTCATTTGGCCGGGTCGAATAAATAACTCAAGACATGCCACGCTGGGCCACACAGCGCCACCTAGCCCCAAACTAAGCCGAAGCTTGTACTATGGGTACTAGACAACTGATAAACTTACTTAGATTTTTGTAAATAAATACATATTATACATAGAAAACACCCAGACCAATACAAACAGACATGCTCATGAACACAAATGTTTGTACTGTGCCGGAATCGAACCCACGACCCTTGGCTCAGAGGGCAGAGGTCACTACCAAATGAGTCACCGAGCCTGTCGAATACAACCATGTATTGTGATGAATTTATGTTTGTGTCTGAAAATGTAGATATATATTTATTATAAGGGATGTAAGGGAGCAGTCTATCATCTTTTCACTCCACGCCAATCTCACTTGCCCGTGGTGCATCCTGCCGAATATCAAACGAGGCGCTGGCAACCGACTGGTGGCGGGCGGCAATTTGTAATATCACTAACGTAACAGCTATTTCCCTTTTTCATACTGACGAAAAGCGGTTAAGTGCTGAATAAACACCTCATTGCATCGAGCAGATCTCTATCGAGATAAGACCCCTAATCCTTGTAATGTCCTTTATGAGAGTTCCTTTCTTTTATAACGGTGGTATTATAAAATTCGAAGACAGTTTCGTTTTTAAAGAGGTCACGATCTAAGTCTTTATTAGATTTGAGAAGTACTTTTACATAAAACATTTTAAGGTTTTCGAGCTAATTACATTGCTGGACTATTAAATTGGTTTGTACTGCTAATTGCTCGATGTTTCTAACGAAATATTACAACTTGAGGTATAGGGGTTTGGGAAATCCTTAACAAAGTTATTACCCAAAAACATCTTGTTAACCTATGTCCAGCAGCGGCTGATGATGATAATGATGATGATGATCTTGTTAACACCACCCTTTTTCAACCGACTCCAAAGGACTCTTTCTTTCTTCTTCTTCTCAATTCGACTGCATTGGTATTTTTAAAAGTAGGGAATATGTTTTGCTTTTCGCGTCGTCTCCCGGGAACTCTTTCTTGGTGTGGTGTGTGGGACTTACTCTCCCAGAGGGAAGGGTATGCCCACTAATTAGTACTATGTCACTGCAAGAATACGGGTAGCGCTAAACAGTCGGGTCTCATAATAAATAGCCGGCGTTCTTTGTCTGAGGTGAGCTCTTTCCCTCAGCTTCAGGGTAGCGACTTCTTATAACGGTGGATTATCCAGCAGTGGACTGATACGGGTTGATGTTGATGATAATGACACCAGTCGCACTAGGCGGATGGTCTCTCATCGTTGATTTCGAACTATCATCTCATCGGATTATGAGAGTAAAGAAACAGACAGAGCATTTTAATATCTCCTGTGTAGTCTTCCTGAAGATCGGCTGCTGTGACCGGAATTCGGTTAGGCGAGAGATTCTTTCAATATAGACAATTCTAAAATGACATACCCTTACTAGCATATCTGTATTCAGCATATAGGTAGACAAATCTTCAAAGAGTCGCCTCACACGAGTTTTCAAAGCAAAATCTTGGCATTTCCATATTCTAATAACTCTGAAAATTCGTTGAATCCGCTTTGAAAACTCACTCAAAACTCTAGTGTGATGAGTCTAGAAAACTCTATGGACTAGTTCAAATGGAGTACACTTTATATTGCTAAAGGAATAAAAATGTAGTTTCAGATATTCTCTCTTAAAAAACTTTTAAAAATCTTTGCGCAAAATAAACCTAAGTAAATAGTGTTTCACGGGAAAGATGTGATACCGCTGATATTTTAGAAGTGCCGTAAAATAGAAAAGAATAGGCTTTTGATACAGTCTTGAAACAGGCACTTAAAGTTGCCAGCTCAAAAAAAACACAAGTTTATTATTCCGCTGGGTTCGGAAAGTTGCTTTCCAGAAAAATCGTTAAAATATGCTACAATATATTTTTGTTAAATCTAAAATGAATTTCTTGATAAAAATAAATTAATTATACGAATTATAATGAAAGAATAAAACAATTACAGAAAAAAACACAATACATAATTTAAAAGTGGAATGGAGTCTACTGAAATGCAATCAACAGTCTAATAAGATTTTGTCCGTTCTTAATTATTCTCGCAAATCACATAATTATTACGTTACCATAGTATAAGAAACCATAGCCTTAAGGAAGGGAAAATAAGAAACTATAATAATCGCTGAGATGTGTTAGGCATCGTGTAAGAACAGACTTGTCCCTACGAAAAGTGGCAGTACTTCTTCCGAGCTATAATCGTGGTCGGGGCCCATGGACCGACGGACTATCTTAGTTTGTCTTAGGTAGGTAAATATCTTAAGTCGTGATGAAAACTTCACATGAGCGTTGTAGGATTCTGTGTTGTAGCGAAATGGAGATAGATGTCGCTACAATACTCGTACAATGTAATAATATGATACGATTACGGTTATTTTTTAAAGTGGCACGTTATATTATATTGAACCAAAAGTTTTTCTTCCTTTCTTTTTCTTTCTCATTCTAAATGCTAGAGTTTCACTCTTGTCTTGGTGGAGCAATTTCCACATTTCCCTGGACTCCGCCAGCACCTTCAACTCCCTGTACGGCATGATATTAACTTTCTCCTCTAACTGTTGTGACAATGTTCCTCTTGTGCTCCCTCTTCCTCTGCTGCCTTCTATTTTCCATTGAGTATTGTTTTTTTTTAGAGAAAACAACGTGTCCCACCATTTTCCGTCTTCAAGTACTTACCCAAAATTTCGTGCCTGAAAATAGTTTTGGCAGATCCAAAAATAAGGTCTGGCTCCATTATGCGGGAGCGTATGCGAGTGCAAACGACACCAATTTATGTACGGCAGTAAGTGGCTTCAATGTGGCGTAAAATTATGTGTTATATTGATGCAGTGTGACCATAATTGTGTACCCAGTAATGAAAGTTATTTGCCTCTATGAAATATGGGCCGCGGCGTGTATAAAATGTTGTTAATTTTGTAGAACTCATTATGGGAACGAATGAGGTTATTTGTTTTTGATTTACTATTCTGTTTTATCGTTTAATGTTATCTTTTGACTGTGGAGTCAGGTGTTTGTAAGGTAATTTCAACATAATAGATATTTGGTTGGTCTATAAATGAGTAAGAGTCTGGGTTTGTATGTGTTTTTTTTATACAAATGAAATGTTTGTTTTGTTTGAAATGCAATGGCAAATGGCAAACAAGCTTACGGCCCGCCTGATGTTAAGCGGTTACCGCAGCCTATCGACACCTGCAACACCAGGGGTATATGTGTATATATAGAAAGGGGAAGGGAAAAGGATATTATCAGGAATTTGGCAGCAGCGTTTACCTCGGTACAAAGAAAACCTACTGCGGTCACAAACCAAGCGAGTTGGTGGCAACTTGGCAACTAAGGCAAAGACAATCGTCATTGGGGGAGGCCTTTGTCCAGTAATGGACCTTTGCAGTCTTATGATAAGACGGCCTCTTGTATGATCGAGACGACGGCAATAGATCGATTCTCACCCGAAATGTTTTTTTTGTACGAACCTAGGTAGAACCTTTTAAAAGTGTTTTCGCTTGAGCGAACTAAATGATTCCAGCGAGGGTACCGCAACCACAGTTGCCGAGCAGGCCGAACACTGGACTCGAGCTAACACAATTCTTGCTAACTTTTTTCCATTGTTCTAGCTGAGGTATTTAACCAAATTCAATTTAAAACTTTCAATTGCCCGGCTTAACTTCATGGTATACAGACTTTACTCGGTAATTATGTTACAAGTGTAGCTATTAAGCTTTTAAATGCCGAGAAACCAGACATAGCAGAAAAACTATTCGACTGCAGCGAATTTTAGTGCCCGCAAAAGGCGGATGCATTCAGGGTTTTTTTCTCTGTAGGCACGCTCGTAATTTTTTGTACCTAATTGGTTGGTAAACTCGTATAAAATATCTAGATGAACTTTATAACGCATTTTGTGTTATTATTTTTTAAATCGCTTTGCCACACCCGGTCTTATCAGATGCCTAACGATATTGAAAAATACTATGGAATGCGTACACCCTACAAAAACCGGTTCACCCTCGCCTTGAAAAATTGGAAGATTATATCTCCCGGAGAACTGCATGGAAGCCATTAATATGAAAACGTGTTAGCTAAAATGCTTACCTTCATATTCTTGAACTCCATTTAATCAAATCTGAAACAAACAATATACAAATTTGGTTATGAAAATTGTAATAGATATTGTTCATCATTATCATCATCATTATTATCAGCCTGCAGACATTTACTACTGAACATAGGCCTCCCTTAATAAAAATCGTCATTTGAGGGTGTTGGATTAGTCACCAAGCTTGGCAGGCGGGCCGGTGACCGCAGAGGTTTTATTTGTACCCAAGAGTACCCAAGTTTCCTGATCCCTTTCTTATTCGTCTTCTACCGCACCCAAATTGGTATCAAAAATGTTGCTATAAACAATAATAAATAAATAACCAAGACATGCCACGCTGGGCCACACAGCGCCACCTAGCCCCAAACTAAGCCGAAGCTTGTACTATGGGTACTAGACAACTGATAAACTTACTTAGATACATTTTTTTTTTGTGAATAAATACATATTATAGAAAACACCCAGACCAATACAAACAGACATGTTCATGCACATAAATGTTTGTAATGTGTGGGGATCGAACCCACGACCCTTGACTCAGAAGGCAGAGGTCACTACCAAATGAGCCACCGAGCCTGACAAAACAATGTTTTAATCATCCAAATTTGATACTGTAAATTCAAGTAAGAATATGAGACCATTAATGGTATACAAAACACGTGGACTACGTAATCGGAATCTAACAGAAACACAAACATTACTCGTAATATAAAGCCGTGTGCCGTTTGAGCAACTCTGTTTAGAAAGCTCCAGTTATTTCGCACAAAAGTGAGGAAGTTGCGCTAAAGAAAAATTGAGTAGAGCACCTGTGGCCGTGTGTACAAAGCTTGTCGTCTTTTACCTTGGAGCAGATCCCAAACGACAGACGGGACAGGGGAATTGAAGGATGTTCTTGCTTACATTGCTGGCAAAGTGGTGGCAACTGACTAGTCGACTCTTTCTTTTTTTTTATCAGCTCGACATAATGGCTTCCCTACGCCTGATGGAAAGCGAAAGAGAAGCCCAAGTCGCTGTGACACCTGGCAAGTAACTGGTTAGTTACCTGTCAGTTGCCACTGCCATGCCGGCCCAACCCTAATCCCCTACGAGCTCCGGAGACCCTACTCACCAGCAGAAACACGACACGTCATATGGCTGCGGTATTCTATAGGGTGGAGGTCCTTCCCCGGACGGGCAGCTCAATTCGAGCGAAGATTCGCTTTGCCCTACTTCTATTGTTGTTGACTTTTGTTGTTTGATATTAATGGCAACTGATTCTTTACTAGATTCATTGAGTACATATAAAACAATAAAGATAATGAACTTTGATTTGATGATGTATATTACATAACTAGCAGTGCTCGCGACTTCGTACGCGTGGAATAGTTATTTTTCCCCGTTTTTTTTTACATTTTCCATTATTTCTCCGCTCCTAATAGTTACAGCGTAATGTTATATATCCTATAGCCTTCCTCGATAAATGGTCTATTCAACACAAAAAGAATTTTTCAATTCGGACCAGTAGTTCCTGAGATTAGCGCGTTCAAACAAACAAACAAACAAACAAACAAACAAACAAACAAACAAACAAACAAACAAACTCTTCAGCTTTATAATATTAGTTAAGATAAACTACATAAAAAGTGTTGCATTTGAGTCCCATTAATTAAGTTTTGAGAAGTCTTAGTTGTTTCTACGTCTCCTACAGATTGTTTCATTGGGTATGCATAGGTGAAATAATTTATTTATTTAACAAATATTAGATGTCTGTATTTTGCCTAGATACAGTTCATTAAAGAAAACTCGTAAGTCACGGTTTCACATCACACATTATCACACTATTGTCAACGAGACGCGGCCTTTGCGTCCGTTTTTCTCTTTATCAAAAAAAAGTTTGTGTCAAACAAATCGATTCCCGAGTCCAATCTTGCTTGCAGCACAATTTAACCTTCAAGCACCACACTGTCGTCCAAAGATGCGAAGAAAATTGAAAAAAAAAAACGCTGATAATAAAAAAGACGTCCATTTCTAAAATTTAGGATAGGTTATTAAATTCAGAGGCAAAGCGGAGGCAATATCGGAAACTCATTAATAACGTTACAGGCTGCGTCTAATTTCACCGTGACTTGCCCATATTTTCTAAATGGATCAATTTTGCTGATATTATCGGCGGCCAAAAATAATTTCATTAGGTGCCTCTTCGCGGTGATGTTTTCCCTTCTGTAATTAAACGTGTTATCATCTTATTGAAGTTGGTCGACTAATTAATGGGGGTGCTTTTGAAGAATTTGGGCCATTTCGTCGAATGGGCAATGGCGGTAATGTAAAAGGTAAGTTTCGTCGTAGCTGTGTGTGTGTATAGGACTTAATTAGTTGAAATTTTAAGGAAATTGAAGGTACAAAGAACAGGTAGAATTTTATACTAATTCATGGAATGTTCATAATTAAACGACTGAATAGATTTTAAGTAGGAGTAAACAGACAAAATGGCCATGAAGGTGATTTTGGTACCGAACGAGAAATGTGGAGAAGCCACCACCGGGAGAAGCCATCAAAGAGTCCTGGCCGGTGTTTGTGGACAACTCTTAACCGACTACGCTCCAGAGTTGGCCAGTGTAGATCCAATTTAGCTAATGGGGGTCTGAGTAGGAATTTGCATGCTGGCTGCGACTGTGGTGCGCCATTACAGACTATGGCATATTTGCTCACCTGCCAGGTATGAGAAAATACAGCCCACTACGTTCTGGGCGAGTGACCGTTTGGATGGGAACCGACAGCGGCTTTCAGGTCGTCAGGTTTTGGGCTGGTTCTATTTGAGGCAGATTACCATTGACTTGGTAAAAGAACCACACATGATGATGACGAACGCTTATTCTAAATCGCTCGCTTATTTAATTTATCTGACTGACTTGATGGCTCATTTGGTAGTGGCCTACAATACAAACATTTGTGTTCTTGAACATATCTGATTGTATTGGGTGTTTTCTATGTATTTATTTACAAAAAACAAAGTATCTATGTAAGTTTATCAGTTGTCTAGCACCCATAGTACAAGCTTCGGCTTAGTTTGGGGCTAGGTGGCGAAGTGTGGCCCAGCGTGGCATGTCTTGAGTTATTTATCTGTAAACCAACTTATTGAAACAGTCAATTTTAACCCCGCATTTTCTGCGCCGATCGCAGGTGTCCCCGACGACGGCGCCGACAGCTCCGCTCGGCATTCTAATCCGCTACTTACCGGCCCGTTTTATATGGCCTCCACGTGATATCTGAGTCCTCCCATTTGACGTTTATTTAAAAGTAATTATTATTTTCTACTAATATTATTTATGCTAGAGAAGAGCGGTTCAAACCACGCTACAAACCAATGTGAAATCCTTACTGTTATTGTAAACGCAGAAGTAACTCTGTCCATCTGTCTCACTTTCATGACAGAACAGCTAAACCGATTTATTATTTTGTTAACGAATATTCTAAATCCAGAAAACACACGGTCATGTACCCGTGTGTTTTCTGGATTTAGAATAGGACCGTGCTACTCGATTACCTGGGTACAAATAAAACCTACTGCGGTCACCAACCCGCCTGCCAAGAGTGGTGACTAAGACAAATCCCCAAATAGCAATATTGTCATTTGACAGAACCCCTTCTCTATAAGTCGCGCATTTGAATAAAATAGGTACCGATAAATTTTTACTTGAAATAGTCAATAAAATAAAGGATTTTTTTTATAGTGGCTTGACATAATGGCTTCCCTACGCCTGATGGAAAGCGAAAGAGAGGCCCAAGTCGCTGTGACAACTGGCAAGTAACTGGTCAGTTACCTGTCAGTTGCCACTGCCATGCCGGCCCAACCCCAAGCCCCCACGGTGTTTTTTTTCTGTTCAAGAGGTAATTTTTGGTCCACATTCAAAAGGCAGATTAACTTAAACATAAGACAAAGGCCTACTATAAAGATAGTAGTTAAACACAAGGCTTTTAGTGAAGGTAGGATGAACGTAGAATAGAATCGAGAGAAATCGAGTCTGAACTTCGGCATTCTAATCCGCTCCTCACCGGCTCCTGTTTTTTATGGCCTCATCGTGATGGCTGAATCGGCTATCGGCAAATTGCCAACGAGTTGCGAGAATTATTGAACCAAACGATCATATTAAAATCGGCTCATTAAACCAAGCAGTTGTCAATATTATGCCTTGATATTCGCAAATTTAGCAATGCAAATTAAGACTTGCTTACATCATCATTTTTCATGTAATCGGTAGCGGTATTGGTTGCTACAACGGTTCAATAGACTTACTGATTAATTTTGTTGGTTTTTAACTGGCCCCATGGCTACCTTCTGAGCCAAGTCAAAGTCAAAAGTCAAAATCAAGTCAATTTACAAAAAAAAAGTATCTAAGTAAGTTTATTTATTTATTTAATCTTTATTGCACAAAGAAGGTACAAATGGCGGACTTAATGCCATAATGGCATTCTCTACCAGTCAACCATTGGGCGTGCCAGAAAACTATGATGTGGTGCGGTAATAGGTCTAATGACAACTGCTATAATTATTTATACTAATATACAATCTTTATCAAGATGTATCAGTTGTTATTCGGCACCTCGTTTGTTATTCGGGTGGTAATGAACGCTGCCCCTAACACAATAACCGTGGGTTCGATTCCAGCACAGTGCAAACATGCGTGGATTAAGATGTCTATTAATTTGTATTAGTCTGGGTGTTTGATATGTATAATAATAATGTACCTATTTACATGAAAGAAGTATCTAAGTATATTTATTAGCGGTCCTTACCTACAGTACAAGCTTTAGCTTAGTTTTGGACGAGACGACTTGGGCTATTTTTAATAGCACAACGAAATATACATGTACCTACGTTGAAACACAAAATGCAATTTTAATTTAACACGGGAAGAACTGTAGTTAAAAGTAACTGTGGGTATCAAGTCAAACGAAGTTTGTAAAGACTGACGGACGAATAAAGGGAAACTAATAAAATACACATTGCACTAATGCATTCGCTACTTTGTAGATCAATGTGTTTAGTTTCCCAAAGAACACTCAAATAGTCTTTGTTCGCAGAGGAAATACTAAAACAGTCAGCGGCGTAGCGTGGGTGTCGGCCGCCCGGGGCGGAAGACAATTTTGCCGCCCTTTTATTTTGAATCGTCAGTAATCAGTGTTGCCGTTCTAAAAAATTAGAAGTCGCCAGATTAACCAAACCCCCCCCCCCCCCCCCCGTATGATATTTCGTGATTTTTTCATGGACCCCTCACCCCCTCTCGAGCCTCGCATGATTGATGTGATGATGATGACAAAGGACAGCACTTATCGCCACAATTCAGAAGTCAGTCACGCACTGTCGTTGACAGGTTGACTATGACAGTATAACGTTACGGTGACACTGACAGCTACGTCTAGTTAGGTAATTTACTTTTGAGTTTGACGTCTCTCTCCTCTGGATAAGGTTGTTCATTTGTAAAGGTAGTGGCTCACAATAACCACCCTGATCCCACTCCGCAAAAAAAATGAATTAAGGGCTGTAAATATTGCTCAATAAAATATATTTTACAAAAGTCGCTAGAAGTAGTGGGATGTAAGGGAGCGTCCGGGATCTTTTCGCTCAAATCTTTCATCTGCCCGTGGTGCATCCTGCCGAACAACAAACGAGGCGCTGGCAACCGACTGATGGCCGTATAACCATCATAATTGTTGAAGGCGTAGCTAAACACCACAGGCCGATGACGGGCAGCAGCGTCATCGGAGCGAGAAGCTACGTGGCAGGTGAGAAACTACGTCCTGCGATCGCCAACCCGCCTGCCCAGTGTGGCGATTATGGGCGTATCCTCCAGATGTTTGCCCTGAGTGACAAGCAACTGGAGAGACCCATGTCCAGCAGTGGACTTCAATAGGCTGGTGATAATGATGATGAGGATGATGCTAGAAGTAGTAAAATATTTTTTTCTCGCTAAAACGATATTTTATCTCGCTAAACATATATAAAATCCGCTAGATCTAGCGATAGCGACTAAGTCGCTAGAACGGCAACACTGTCAGTAATTCTCGCTGTTGTTTTGTTAGTCATAAGCAATCCAAGCATAAAATAAAATACGAACAATCCCCGCAAGTCGTAGACGGTGTTGGCAGCAGTCACTACAAAATATCATTCAAAGAAAAGGGGATTCCCCGAATCCGTTACAGAAAAATTCCATGCTCTTTTCAATCGGTCCGAATTTGTAGTTCCGTTAAAAATATGAAATGTTTCAAATATTTTTATTATTTAAATTAGTATGGATAGATTATAGTTTGTGAAATTTTGCCGCCCCCTAAAAAGTGCCGCCCGGGGCGGGCCGCCCCCCCCGCACCCACTACGCTACGCCGCTGAAAACAGTACATTGTCAAAAGTCGATTTTACAAAGAGCTTCGGACTCATGAGTAAAAGTAGCTATTTTTCCGGAGTTTCTGAAGCAGTAAAAATAAAGTTTGTTACAAGTATGCAAGTAAAGCTGTAATGCAACGAACATGTACTGAAGTTTCAGTATTTATAAACTAGAGTTGATCGTTTCGTGTAAGTAGGAGGCGAAACGGTCTGGTGTGAAAGTTGTGAAAATTGTTACAATATGAAAACAGCCACTTTGAATAAACATTTTTTTATTTTCTGAACTACGAGTATTACGAGAGGTTAAACGTGGTTAGAATTTTTCGATGTGCTAAAGCTGTATTAGTTAAATCTTGGCTGTGTTCCAATATGGATTAGTGAGGAAACTTTTCTAAGTCATATTAAATTTGTTCAGCAATGCTCCAATACCATTATAATACGTAATTTATTTATTAGTACACAATGTAAGTCATCTTTTGTCTATGCCAAACCATATTCTAACGTTTAGTTTTCTATATGTATAAAGTATATTTTTTTCTCGCCATCTCATGGCTGATAATGATCATTTAGGCCAGACGATTGTGCACCCGTTAAATCATCTACAATATTATTGCCTTTTAAAAGTAGATATTATTTGTAGGAACCTTAACCCGTTCTCGTCTATGTAAGGTAAAATACCTCAATTATAAAGGAACAGACAATATTCATTATAAAGAAATAGATTAAATAATATTTGTTAACAGTACATTACCGCGAGGATACCTATCTCACTCCCACGAGACAGGCCAATATGGGAGTGAATGAAAGTTGAATGACAATTTAACTTTTTTCATTTGATACTAAACGTTATTTATATTTCTTTATAGTTCATTAAATATCTTTTTCAAATGCTCTAAATCACAGTATATTGATTATGGTTGATTTCAATGACCGGATAAAGTTTAACAGACTGTGAAAAGGTAATGCGACTGATTACAAAAGTCATAATTTATTCAGTAAGATATACTCGTAATAATAAATAACGTCATAAGCTTTCATACCTTTTACGTTAACTGTTAAAGTTCATCGAGCCATTGAAAAATCTTCGACCGAGAATATAAAGTACAAAGATGCTACGTCACTAGTATCTAAGATTTTGGTCAAATAGAGAGAATATTGATTACGTCATAGAGCGATCGGGCGGCAAGGCGTTTTGATGTCTACGACTTAAATCTCATCAGAGGCAGGCTCTGTGCGTAACGAATAGATTTTCATAATTTTATTGTACGTCAGCCCTTCGAACGTCCGTGAAAAGGGAACCTTTGAGAAGGTCGATACCTCAATATGGTTCATTATTCTCCAGTACGTTTCAAGAAATTTAGCTTGTAGCAACTCTTTTTTTATATAATATGGGTTTGCGCTTGACTGCAATTCACCTGATGGTAAGTGATATCACAGTATACGATGGAGCGCGCTCACTCATCAAAAACCGGTTCACTCTCGCCTTGAACATAGGAGCTCTTTATTTTGTTGGGAATAATAAAGTAATTATTTTGGAAATAGCGATTATTTAACCTGTCCCCGTTTCGCACGGTTGCTATACTATATTATGCATATATATATATATATCTATTATACACTAAACTGTCCTCTGGAGTCCTTCTGTCTATTAAAAAACGCATCAAATTCCATTGCGTAGTTTTAAAGATATAAATATACATTGGGATAGAGAGAAAACAAAAGCGACTTTGTTTTATGCGAGTAGGTACTATTTAGTGATGCTAATAATGAAAAAGAACAAAAACCTACTTAGATTTGGTTAAGGAAATTTAGTTATTATAATCTAATACCTATTCCCTACAGGCTGATTCGGACCTAAATTTTTATCTGTGCCAAAAATCTTACCCGTTGATTAGAATCTAAAATTGTAATCTAAGTCTGTATGCTGAATGTAGGCATTCATGTATTTTCTATATTTCATACGTTTTCTGTGAGAACATGTTGTGATTTCTTTCACGTACTTATAATCTCAAGGTCAGAATCAACAGTGGACCCAATATTAGTGCTATGAAGTATGAAATTACGTTCAACCAACGAACGTCAAAAAAGATTGTATGGTTAAGAGTTACAACACATTATCTTTGCCGGGCTCGAAAAATCTTCCGATGGTCATGAACCGGTTTTTGCTGGGTGAGCACGTTCCATCGAACACTTACCGCTAAGCAAATCGCAGTCAAGCACAAACCCATTAAGAATATAAAAGGTCACCTAATGCGACTATTTGTCTTATAATAAATTGGGTACTTATTGAAAATAAACATACATCATCAGCCTATAATAGTACACTGCTCGACATAGACCCCTCCAGTTGTTCGCCACTTTGAGCAAGCACCTGAAGGCTTTGCCCATAGTCACCACACTGGGCAGGCGGCTTGGCGATCGCAAAGCATAGCTCCTCGCTCCGATGACGCTGCTGTCCGTCATCGGCCTGTGGTATATAGCTACATATACAACCGTGGCTTAAAATGAAAAGAGGATACCTAGGTCGCTCCCTTCCATATCACCAACATACATGTGTGAAACACCTTTAATTTTCCTATTACCTCCTTTGTTACTTAATTCGAAACTGTAATAACTTTTCAATTGCTAATCCGCTTCTAAATAGTAATATGGAAGATCGTTTTCCTAAGAAATCCAATAGTAATACAATAGAATATATCTTTAAATATTCCAATTATCTCTGTAACATAATACTCGTACCGTGTGTACCTATGTTACATAATAATCATTGTCTATTTATATGATCGTTAACTTTGAAAGCACGTATCGTCTTACGAAGACAAAGGTATGATTATTAGACATAAATAAAAAATAGGTGCTTATTTCGGTATTACAACTATTTCAGCGACCTTTGTTGTAGTGAATTATCCGTTTTAAAAGGCGCTTCTTAAAACATATCGTAGATTCAGCTTTGATTCTTAAAGAAGCCGTAGGTTTTTTGGAGATGGAGTATTGTCATGTAGAAGAATAGTTTGAATAAGAATAACCCGTGGGATAAAATACGAGCTTAGTGAAATGTATTAGAAAAAACATCATAATAACCAGATAGAAAGTTGAAAACATTGGAACGACAAAACTTCACACATAGAAATAAATATAAAAATAGATTAAAATATGCTTTTGTAATGACAGCTGACATTATTTCGATGGTTTCCACTGAAAACCAGCGTTTAAGCAAAGTTTTGTTGTAACTAAGAGCTGAGTGGCCAACATTTTGGTTATTTACCGCAGATATGCCATTCATTTGTTTAATGTTGTTGGGCAAACTGGTGGCTTTACCAATAATCGCAACGCTGGGCAGGCGGGTTGGCTGTCGCAGGGCATAAAACCTCGCTCCGGTAACGCTGCTGCCCATCATCGGCCTATAGTATTTAGCTACGCCTTCAATCGAGATAGTTATGCCTCCACTAGTCGGTTGCCAGCGCCTCGTTTGTTATTCGGCAGGATGCACCACGTGCAGATGGGGTAGCTTGGTGCGAAAAGGCGATAGGTTTACATCCCACTATCGGTACACTGAACCCCATTCCACTTTGTCGGCGAGAGTCTCAACTACGTTCATTTTACCGCGGCCTTTGACAGGCTTAGCCGTCGCTATCAGAGCCGACCGCAGCGAGTGTAACGGCTAGTGGTAAGTGAATCGTCTAATGTAAAAGGCGGTCAATATTGTGCTACGAGTACTAAAGCAGCTTACTTAAGTAAATGTATGCAATACTATCATATCTACCTATTTTTTTAGATAGGTACTCAATAATGTGTGGCGGCACAGTGTTATAGCTAGTGGTAAGTGAATCACCTAATGTAAGACGCGGTCAATATTGTACTAGAGGTATTAAAGTAGCTTACATAAGTAAATGTATGAAGTACTAGCTATTAATTATACCTTTTTAGATACCCAATGATGTAAGGGTCTAATGATCTTATCACTCCAAGCCCAATTTGTTCTCTAAAACACACTTTTAAGAAATATTTTAAAAATAATAGAGTTATAAAATAACATTGGTTACGATCAGTCAATCAAATTTCTTGCCTGTTTCATAGACATATAATAAAAGGAACTCAATGTTACTTAAACAGCCAAGTACCAGTTAATATCGTACAACTTCTGTATCGTGTAGTAAGACTTAGTTACAACATTCAGTCAAAATTCACAGCACAACTACTTGTAGTTGCAAAGTACGAATATTGGTCCGGTCAAATCCTGCTGACATAATGAAATGACGAAGTTAAACCTCTCCACGCAAAGCCAGTGAATAGCTGGTTCTCTATATTTAACTTGCCATCTTTGAGCTAAGCCGTCACTTTCGAACTAACCACAGTTCGGTAGGTATCACATCTGCCGAGTAACGTAGATAGCCGAATGGAAGATGAAGCGGGAGCGGGTAAAAAAAATCACTAAAGTAGCATTTTCAGGACGAAAACCTGCCAGTATCTGAACGTGTTAAGATGACATTTCGGGTGAACTCAAATTACTATTGTAACATCATCATCATCAGCCCGTGTCAGTCCACTGCTGGACTTAGGCCTCTCCTAATGTTCGCCACTTAGGTCGATTTTGGGCTTCTCGCATCCAGCACTTGCCAGCCGTCCTGCGCAAATCGTCACTCCACCTGGCCTGAGGGCGTCCTACATTACGTTCGCCGATACGCGGTCTCCACTCCAGAACTATTGTAACAATAAATTAAATTAAGAATTTCCCTAAAATTTCCTACAAACATTCCCGATCATTTCCTGTTATCAAGTCTTGTCTTAAATCCTACCCCTTCTGTGGCAGTATTCTTTTCTGTTCTCTCTGGTACTTGCTTTTTATCGTATATGTATATTATGTTTATGTATGTAGGTGTATTTGTTTATGTAATGGATCTAATTTGCATTACGTTGCCCCTCTTTTCAGAAAATAACATTTCCTCTACCTGAAGGTCGTCCGGAAAAATCTGGAAGACCGTCAAAATTGTACCACAAGATGTCTATGATACATTTTGCAGTAAATGTTTGTATTTTTGGGCAATAAAGAATGTTTAAGGTTAATGTAGAGTGACGGTTGTAATTGACGGTGAAAACTTGATTGAGAGTAGTCCAGGACTGTAGTGTGTGGTAATCAGGAGAGGAAGTTCAGTGAGGCTGACAAAAGAAAGGCTAATTATGATGATTAGAAAAGATAAGAAGATTTTAAAGTCTCCACTAAACTGCCTCGTAGTCGTAAAAATCAAAAGTTGCGTGCGATCGGCTTTTCAGTCTACTAAATACTATACTCATTCAATTCGCTACATCCCATGTTCGGTCCGGTCTCGATTCGATAGCCGAAGCGACCCAGCTCAAGAAAGATAGCGGGCAGCTCATCCGTGAACTTCACGGTCCAGAAACACTCGCACGAGATCTGAAGTGATTTTGTTTAGTTGGATTTGTGACATCGAAAGAGGCTGATGTCTTGAAATTGGATTGGATTTATTTTACAGAATAGTGTTTGTCGGTACTGTTATTTGTTTTGGAGTAATATTCTTATTATTGATAATAATCTTCCATTCTGAAAATAAACTTATAAAAAAATATAATTTATTTCTGCAAATAGATTCACGAGTAACTTTTGCACATCAAACATTTTTTCCTACTAGCGCTTCGACGTGATGAGGATGAGGCCTGTAAGCCAGCATTGACAGAAATCTTTAGTTACAAGGCCGAATTCGGCTTTATGTACTTTGACCGTTTTGACCAAGACCATCAGACCAATATTTTTTTCCAGTAGCAGTGGGTCATGTCTACTAATTTGACAACTGGTGGAGCAGACAAATCGTGGATTTAACACCACTTTTAGGTAGATGTAGAGTGAGAAGCCCCGTAATCCGTTGGGCTGATGACCTTAGAAAGACTGCTGGCATTGGCTGGATGTCTAAATACCGGAATAGAAAAATGTGATGCGAATTATAGGAGGTCTACATTCAGCAGTAGACCGATCAAGGCTGTTATAAATTTACAAAATAAAATTTGAATTGAGCTGTTCGTAAAAAAAATTATATGCCCACATAAATTAACATACACAAAAAGTTACTGAAAAATTTACAACAATATATACCTAATTATTTTCAGTGTTAATGTAATTCTAGTGGCGAACATTGGGAGATGCCTATGTCCAGCAGTGGACTGATATAGACAGTTGATGATGATGACGTAATTCTAAGTTTTAATATACACTAAAATGCTGAGATAAAAAATAACATTACCTAACGTTGGTTATTTCATACTGTTGATAATAAAATTCCTGCGTTAACGTACATCGTCGTAATGTTACAAAATTTAAACTTAATATAAATCTAAGCCCAAAAATTACAAACATCCCTCCTGAATATATTCCACGTTTCGCATAATTTATTTACGTTGCACGAGAATATGCAGCAAAGCCGAAACTACCTTAGCAACATTGCAGGTATAAAATTACACAGAATATTCAGTCGCGGGGCTATTACACATACCAACAGTACTTACGTACTTACAAATGGTCTAAGCTTCAAGCAGTAACTAAGTCATGATATCGGTTACGTCGCAATCTACTCTACACCTTAACGTTTTGTGACAAAGTCCAAATTTAACCGGCGCGTTTCAGGCATGCAGCCTAGTTATCAGATGGTCTACCTTTTTCATTATTTATAACCCACTTTCGCTGGATATTTCATTATTAATAACGCCCTATTTTTAGGGTTCCGCGCCCAAAAGGTAAAAACGGGATCCTGTTGATAAAATTTCGATGTCCGTTCGTCTGTCCGTTGGTCTGTCGCCAGGCTGAATCTTAAAAACCGTGACAGCTAGTGAGTACAAATTTTTACAAAGTAGGTATGTATTTCTGGCTGGCGAGTGCTGGATCATCATCAGCCCACATCAGTCCACTGCTGGACATAGGCCTCTACTAATGCTCGCCACTTTGATCGGTCCCGATGATGTGGGCTGATGATGATGATGATGATGATGAATTGCTGGATGCGAGAAGAACAAAAACGATCAAAATTGCAAATAATTGGAAAGGTCTACGCCAGTCTGGTGTACTGCGAAAGGCTGATGATGATGATGATAACGCATTTCTGTTACCACTAATAACTACAAACACTAAAAACAAAATAAAAAATACATTTGAGAAGTCTACATTCAACAAACGCTATTTTTAACCATAATCAATATTGAAAAAAAAAATTAAAAAAAAGAAACCATATTTAAGGGAAGCCCCCTTAAATATGGTTTCATTAACACAAGTGACTTTTTTGCCGCCTTTTGCCTGATATTAAAACCAGCACCAGGTAAACGGTTGGAATCTAATCACTGTACAGAACTCCTCGTGCGAGAGTCTCACTCGCACTTAGCCGGTTTTTTAACTGTAGCTAAAACCCTTTGGCGTGTATTAAAATATGAGAATTTAATGAGCCTTAACGTATAATTATTTGGACACGTTTCTCGTTTTCGTCGTCACGTTTCGGGTTGCCCTTCATATGACTGACATTAATTTTAATATTTGGGTAACAAAGCAATTTGCTACCTGAACCTATTTGAAAATTTCCAGGTACCTGGCTAAAATTTTCGATTTGAGTGCCAGTAACATCTGTTCCTTCTGCGAATTAATCATTGAATGTAATGGATGGTAATTTAGGGCAAATGGTATTTTTTTTGGATATTCTGTCATTACCGGTCGGTTTTATATTAAGGTAAATAAATTTTTTAGTCAGATGTAAAACGATAATAGATTTCTAAATGTCGGTAATTTATTTTCTTCGAAACCAAATAGGCTACGGCTAGAAGTTTAATATTGCAGTCTTAAAGCACTTCGTTTCCAAGTGCTTTAACTGCAAGATGTAAAAGTGTTTAAAGGTGAATACGCATGACAATATCTATAAGTATTCTTTTATAGACACTATAGTTCGCTCCTACTTTGCATGAGTGTCCTGTCAAAATTCATTCATATAGATCTTATGCTCCCGGACTGGCCCCGTATTTGATAGTGACACCTGTTTACTGGTCTTGGTTTCGATTCCCACTCAGAACAACCTTTCTCTCTGTGTCTATTACTCTTGGTCACGCTATTACGTGTGAACGGCTGGACCAATTAATTTAATTTTTTGTTGTCTTTATTAAAGTCAGAAGAAAGTTCTTATGAAAAAAAAAAATTAAATAATTGCGCGCTACATTGCATCAATAGGCGACAATTTATATACTGTACCTACTATAATATAAGCCACATTGTACTACAAATAATGTTATACTTAAACTTGCGCTGATTCAGATATTTAGAAGAGTACCTAGTTCTTAAGTCTGATATTTACTTAACAATAAATAATAATGGTATTTTCGAACAAAGGGACGGTATCATGAGAACAAAGAAACAGAACGACACTTTCTGTTTACCTAGCGAAATACTATATAACCTAAATTAACAAGAGCTTAAATTGGAATACCTTAACTAATCTAATAACAAATACTGTTACCGAAAACTGAGTTACACCCTTCGTAATGGAAATTAGTTAGCGAGCTTTCTACTAGGTGCTTTTCCTTTTCGTAAATCTATTTACAAACATCCATTACAAGAGTTAAAGTATAATCGGACCCCATATCATCCCGTGACCGTAGAGAACGACTAAGGGAATATCAGGAAACGGGCAGCAACGTTTACCTGGGTACGAATAAAACCTACTGCTGGCAACAACCTCCCGGTCAAACGTGGTGACTCAGGCAAATTCCCCCAAATGACAATTGGGGAAAAGCCTATGTCCAGCAGCAGACGTTAGCAAGCTGCTGATGATGATGATGAATCGAATCGAAGACGTTACCAAGCTCAAGCTATCAAATAAAAAGAACAAATAAGTCTCAAACAATTGGTTTCTCGTCTATTATAAGAACTCAATGTGGCAACGTTCGAGCCTACGATGGAGCGCGTTCACTCAGCAAAAGCCGATTCAGACTAGCCTTGAAAAAATGAAGATTATAGCTTTGAAGAACATGGAATCCGGTAAAGAGTTCCGTTGAGTCGTTCGCGTCATTAATGTAGAGGCAAAGCACTATATATCTTTAAGCGAGTTTTTCGAACCCGCACCATAAATGCAAGTTGCATATAAGCAACTTTGCAGCACGCTACCTACATCTGTTTCTGCTTAGCCCAATGGTTGACTAGTAGAGAATGCCTATGCGGCATTAAGTCCGCCTTTTGTACACTATTTTATTTGTGCAATAAAGAATAAATAAATAAATCGGTGTCTCGTTGGCGTCCTCGAAGGTCCGATGATGACTTAAACAAGAAGCTTCCAGAACATATGAGTATAAACATCCCTAATCTAAACATACAAAAGCAAAAGGTCAGCTACTCCCACTCACTCACTCCCACTTACCTACTCAATCGCGCGATATATCAGAAACTAAATGCCAGAAGTTTGAAATTTTGCATGGGGATTCGTTTTGAAACTTGGGTGAGAGTAGCGCAGTACCTTGATGAATGGCACTCGAGAGAGGAGGCCTATTCCCTGAAGTGGTGGCCTTATGGCCCGATGAGAAAAGATGTTGATTCATTTTAGGCGTAGGCGTTTTACCTTTAAGGGTGACTTGGAACGAAAAGATGATGGGTCGCTCCCCTACTGGCTACCGACTGGTAGCGGTATAAGCATCATCAGTTAAATACCACAGGCTGACGGACATCATCAGCAGTCATCAGCGTCACTAGATCGAGAAACTCCGTCCTGCGATCGCCAACCCGCCTGGCTAGCATAACGATTATGGCAAAGCCTCCAGATGTTTGCTGTGGTAAAGAGGCTATGTCAAACATTGGAGTGCAATAGGCTGATGATGATGACGATCCCCTAAGGAAGAGAACCAAATTAATATGAAAGTTTCTAGTTTTAAGAAAAAATTGGAAACTTGGAATTGTAGACAGATAATCTTTTAGCATACAAATAACGAAACGTTTATTTTATTTTATAGAAATCGAAACTTCAAATCCTCTAGACATAATATACAATTTGTCACAACAAGACCCCATTATGTAAACTCATTTACCCATACCCTATGAAGTGCGATTCATCAATCACTTATTGCCTTTGAAGGCAAGTGTTAATAACAATTTAGAAGTTGAAGGCAAGTGTTGCGAATATTAAGCAGTAGTTTTCGAGGTTACGTCTTTGATCCCCTATTTAGTTGGTCCTTTATGAGTATCATGTTAAATTAATTACTTGAAATGTCTCTGATTGCCAATCTATTTTATGGTCTGTAAGGGAGCGGCCTATCATCATATCGCTTCAAGCCAACCTCACCTGGTCGTGGTGTATCCTGCCGACTAACAAACGAGGCACTGGCAACCGACTGGTGGCGGTATAACCTTCACAATTGATGGCGTAGCTAAATACCATAGACCGATGATGGGCAGCAGCGTCACCGGAGCTAGAAGCTATGCCCTGCGATCGCCAACCCGCCTGCCCAGCGTGGCGATTGTGGGTATATCCTCCAGACGTTTGTCCTAAGTGGCGAACAACTGGAGAGGCCTATGTCCAGCAGTGGACTGTAATAGGCTGATGATGATAATGATACCAACCTATTTTAACTTTCATAATTTTAAGACTACCTTAATCATCAGCCTGCAATCGTCCACTGCTGGACATGGCTCTCAATCAATAACAATTGTCATTTGGGAGGAGGAAGAAAACTGTACTTGTGTATAAGTACTGACAAAAACGCATCACCATCACCATAAAAGATGGATAATGAGAGAAACACATAACGCGTTAGAGACTTGGTTGACAATTGTTTGTCAAAAGGCGGGCAGATTACGAGTATTGTGTGACCTTGTGTGTACATTTTTCAAAAATCAGAACATAAAGGCGAGTTCTAAATTAACAGAAATAATTTAATTTCGTAAGTATTCTGAATGTCTAATGCTTAATGTCTTCTCCAAAGGTCATCTATAAGATATTGCTCGTAGCGATAAGACCGCCTAAATTGTAACTATGCCTAGTTCTAAGTCAACTGTTTGGGTGTGTCTAAAGAGTATCCATCTATCTGAAAGAGTTCCTCAAAGATACATTCGTTGTTTAACGCAAGGAGTTAAACTTACATTCTTGTTGTTTATACCTTTGGGAAAACACTCAAAATTACTTAGAGAGTTAATTGTCTAGAGTATTTGCCACTTAAGCTAATAATGAGCTATACATTTTAGACACGTGTATGAAACGGCACGCAAATATTTAACAAGACTATAGAAGTCAGCGCTATATTGTAAGACTGTGCGTACTTTGTTGGGACGGGACCTTCAAAATGAACTTGCGGCGAACTTGAAATATTCATGAACTGGTTACATTCAGTAAAAGATATTGTATGTGGAAACTCTTCAACATGACAAACGCATCTTAATCGTAAATTCTTTAGCAGTAACATCAGATATTTTGCTCCGATCAATAGTAAGTTTTGCTTGTGCTTAATAAAAGTTTATTATGGGTATGAGAATAATGAATATTCCACAAACATAAAAGTTTTTATTTATGTTTAAGTAAATACAAATGTACTTAAATACAACACCCAGACACGGAACAAACACGAATGTTTGTCCCGGTTGGGTATCGAACCCACAACCCCTTGGTGCAGGACAGGGTCCCTATCAAACGAGCCACCAGCCAGTCAAGTTTTAAAAAAAATTACAATATTTTTTTAAATGTAATAATGTAAACACAATTTTAAATTGTAATGAATAATGTAAACACAATTAAAATTTTTAATTATTATTAATGTAAACACATACTTACAGTTTTGATATATTGAAACAAGTCACAAGTCACTTAAACGTTAGTTATTGTATTGAAATTCTTTGATAGTTTTTGATAATTAGTACTACTTGTCTACGAGAAAGCGTCGTAGCACCGGTGCGCTACGAAACGGCTACGGCGTGCTGCCTCTAGGAGCGTCGCGTTGGGACTGACCGGATCGCCCGACCCGCTTTCAAAGGAGGGATAATTTCGCACGAAAATGGATAGATGAGGTGTGAATTCTTCATCTCCTGAGGTGTTATTTTGGGGTGTTTTCACAAACTTATCTTGTCAGGGGATTGCGGTCACATGTAAAACAGTGACAAGTCTCGCCGTGATACCTCTTGTAGAAATGAAGCCGCGTGTTAAGTAAAAGCCATTTCTGTTTAACTTTTTGACGCGTGAATCAATTTGGATATTCACTTAAATTTACATATTACTAAATAAGTTTTAGATCTTAAAACTAAGCCAATGTTTGTGCTTTATAAAATGTATGTTATTATTCGCTACCGAATAAAGATTTAGATTTAAAACTTCTCAAACTTAAGTCGTTAAACTATAATTGTACCTAAAGAAAGTAGTTTTAATGCCATATTTGCAAGTCATTTTGAAAAATATTTGAACAGTTTTTGAATTCTCTCTCATTTTCGATCCACAAAATGTATAGTCTTGCAAAACGTTAAAGCTAACCGGAATTAACTTTTCCGTATTTAATCTTTCCATTTGCAGTAAATATGGATTACTGCCAAATATAATTGTATTCTTCTAGATTTTTTTTTTTGATTTGCATATCTGTGATGGAAAATTTTAGTTTACATCAACCACCTTAGGAATTCTCTAGTACCATGAGTATCAGATAAAAACTGGGGGCGTGTCCCGGAACACCCAGACCCGACACAATTAAGTTGATTCCTAAATTAACCCGATGGAGAATCAAACCCGGAACCTTCTGATCGTCCATGCTTTTGGGCTTAACGCTTTAAGAAATAAGAAACTTTTATTACTTTAGAAAATGGTTAGCCATTGCGCCACTGAGAATTATAGTAAAATAATAAATAATAATAGAATAATTTATTTAAGTTATAAAACATTTAAACGGTCTTAAGCTATTCATGTCAATGTCCCCTTTTAAGCTAATAGTAGCCTGTGCCAGGGTGTCCCCGGCAGACACTGCGCTTCCTTAGAAAAGTCTAATCGCTAGTCTATCTTATAGGTACCTACACTTCTCATAAGCTTGATGCCTTTCTAGTTAATATAGCTTGTACATATTACTAAAACACGTCACACATTATACTCGGGTGCTCGGGTAGGAAACTTCCTTGGGATTTATGATGGTGACGTGTCAGCTGAAAGGTCAATAAACTTTGTTGGGACGGTCACCGATCCACACCCGAGCGAGTTGCATAACTTTGTTTGGTATCATAACGACTCATTTGAAATGGCAATATCATCAACCTGCAAATGTCCACTGCTAGACATAGGCCTCCAAATGACAATAGAGAATACGCATGACTTTTTTTTATGGATTTATTGAGCTCTTTTATCTTGCAGATACATAAATATCGAAGAATCCGCCGGGAATCTTTTTACCCTCTACGGAAAACGAGGGCTAAGTATATAAGTTTGACATGATTATCTGTGTTTCTGTAGCATCGTTACTCCCAAACGGGCTATGCGATATTGGTCTAGTTTTTTTAAAGTCATTTAATCGACTGGAGTCATTAAAATATTTGACCGAAATTAGTTCAGCCGTTTTTTAAAACTTGTTATTATTTAAATAAAGGATGATTGATTAGGAGAATTCTACATTTTTTTCCTTTCTTATTTATATCTTCGGTGATACGCCAAAATAAGTATTCTTAGGTTTGAAATTTGAATATTTGATATATGTTTCAGATATGCCTATGAAACCTACAGTGTCTACTTTTAGCCAGCATTATATATCACACATAGAAGATAATTCTGGATACGACCTTTTGTAAGATTACAAAGATATTAATAACTGTCACCGCCGTCTTCTTCTTTACTTATATTGATGACACATCACACACGACGCTTTTGTTGTAAAAGGTCAAGTGTCTTTAGAATCACCAACGCACGAGGGCCCGTATTACGTTTTCATTTTTGTGATTAGTTAATATAATAATAGCTGTGCCCGTTACTACGTCCGCGTGGAATAGAGTTTCATCCCTATGGGGGTAAAATAAATGAAAACCCTTTCTTAGCGGATGCCTACGTCATAACATCTATCCCTGTATGCCAAATTTCATCCCAAACGGTCCAGTGGTTTGGGCCGTGCGTTAATAGATCACTATGTCATTCAGTCAGTCACCATTGAGTTATAGAATAGAATAGAATATATTTATTGTTTATATAATATTTAAATTAAGATAGAAGGTAGTTATTGTATTATGCTTATTAAATTAACTGCTATCTGTTTGGTTTCCACATACACTATTTCCCGTGGCTATCGTAGAAGACGACTAAGGGAATATCAGGAAACGGGCAGCAGCGTCTACCTGGGTACAAATAAAACCTGCTGCGGTCACCACCCCGCCTGCCAAGTGTGGTGACTATGGCAAATCCTCCAAATGACAAATGTCATTGGGAAAGGCCTATGTTCAGCAGTGGACGTCTGAACTCTGTTGATGATGATGATGACTTAACTGTGTTGTTGGTCTAATGGTTCTAAATAAATACATGTATCTCCACGCAGCACTTTATGGTCTTGCCTAATCTCTCAAAGTTGTCATCCGCATACCATCCAGACGATGGTGGCGCGCACCAAGAGGTTTAGTTCCTCGTTCCTGCCCCGTGCCATTAAGTCATGGAATGCCCTTCCAGCTCATGTATTTCCTTCCTCTTACAATCCTGGGTTCTTTAGGCGGGGCGTGAAACGGCATCTCAGTGGGCCTTCAGGGTGAGGTCGACAGGCGCAATGGGCTCTATTGTGCCTGTCGACCTAACTTTTGGACCTCACGACCGCTTACCATCAGGTGGAGTGAGGTCATCCTGAAAGCTATTCTTAATTATGAAAAAAAAAAGTCATCATTAAGTTGTTCTTATTATCCTAAGGTTCCTACACACATGCCGGCGGCAATGCCGCCGGGTTAATGCTGAGCGGCTATGCCGCCGGCACAAGCCGCACAAAGCCGCCAAGCATCATTACGGTTGTGACAGTGACATAGAACGCTAGTGAAGTGAACTTCTTTTTGGTTGGCCGGGTGCACGGCGGCTGGGCCGGCGGCTAGCCCGCACGGCCGACTGTGTGTAGGAACCTTTACAGTTCGACTTCATAAGCGCTTTTTAAATGCACGATTTTCCCCCAATAATTACAGTTTTACTGACTGAACTTAAAAATGTAATTCTAAGCTTATACAGTTAAGTTCCTGCAAAATACGGCCGTCCAGATTGTAAAATCACATCATCATCATCATCATCTTAGCCTTATTCCCGATTGTCTCAGGGTCGGCTTCCCAAACTGAGAGATTTGGCGAGGGCTAAGCTTTTACACAGAGCGACTGCCATCAGACCTCCGCAACACTTAGGGTAAGCTATACCCATTCCCAGTTTAGGCGTCAGAGTTATCATCATCTCTGATATGATGTAACGACTGCTATCTGAGTTGGTAAAGATAGCACCCGGGACCAACAGCTTAACGTGCCTTCCGAAGCACGGAGGAAATCGGTGTCAAATTTTGGTCACCCATCATCGGATTAACCGCGCCAATGGTTGCACAACTTTTTGCGATCATTGTTAAGCGAACAAGACCGCGGCGCCACCGAGCTCCTCAAGATTGTAAACTGAATTGTTGTACTGACTGAACTTAAAAAAGTAATTCTAAAGCTTATACAGTTAAGTTCCTGCAAAATACGGCCGCCCAGATTGTAAAATCACAGGCGTACGAAAATATCCAAATTATGAGGACCATTAATTATTATGTAACATTGATAAATTCGTTCTTTCTGAGATAACACAGTATTGTCCGAACTATAGTGAGGATATTAAGAAGATTGATGATAACCTATGACAAATTGGCTTCATTCAGACCTATATACAAGTGTGCTATCTGGACAATACATTCTCTGTCATATTAGTACAATATATTCTCTTCAGGTGAAGACATGAATCTTTGAACTTCAGTGTACCAACAAAAATGTATCGAAGATAGAACGGCACGTACCTACGCTTAGCTCAATCTTGCACTATGATGAATGGTTATTGCCGGTCGCTTGTCATCTGCGGCTGGACAAGGCAGGCAGGGACGCGGCCGTATACTTCTACCTGAATCCCTGCAAATGTCTTTCCAGAGGGGGGTTTAGTGGGTACGCCCTCCCATTTGGGGAGGTGTGAGTCTCATACACTATGCGAACTCCCCTCAGATTAAACGTGAAGGTGCTTTCGACTCTGCAAATTCAATGAGATGTTTTGAGTGTACGGAATTCAAATGCTAGAAAAAGTGACTCCCTGTGATTTTTTTTAATTTTTATCAGCAAAATGACAGATAAACACGTCAGTTTATATCCATACTAGAAGCATCGGCCTAATTTGAAACTAGATGGCGCTGTGTGACCCAGCTTAGCATGTCTTGAATTACATATTTATTTAATACAGGCGTACTTTCTGTTGTCATAAGTACGTATACTACATTACATTCTCTCCCGGTGTCAGGTGAAGGCATGAATCCTTGAAGTTTAGTGTACCACTGTGTATTATGATTCATAAAGATTACGATTCCACGCCGACGGGCTCAGAGCTAGTCGGATAAAAGTAAATATTTTAACCAGTGGAGAGTGGATGAAGCGTAAATTTTACAATATCTGAGGCGGATTCATCTTAAAATTGAAACTTATGACGCGAGCTCTCCGCGACGTGGCTTTAGTTGTAAATAAGAAATACACACGAGGTTATGTTTTATGCAGTGCTTTGTGCACTTTTGAAAGTCTTACGTGTAGACTTGTAAAGTAATTCTAAAGGATATAAGGGAGCGACCTATCATCTTTTCGCTCCAAGCCATCCTCACCTGCCCGTGGTGCATCCTGCCGAACAACAAACGAGACTCTGGCAAACCGACTGGTGCCGATAAAACCATCACGATAGTAGGCGTAGCTAAATACCACAGACCGCTGACGGGCAGCAGCGTCACCGGAGCAAAAAGCTATGCTCTGCGATCGTCAACCCGCCTGCCCAGCGTGGCGATTATGGGTATATCCTTCAGAAGTTAACCCTAGGTGGCGAACAACTGGAAAGGCCTATGTCCAGCAGTGGACTGCAATAGTCTGATGATGATGATGATGACAGACTTGTAATTAGGTACAATAAAACCATTTTAATAAGTAGCATCGGTAAACTTCGTATGCGCAGAAAAAAAGCTAGATTAAATATGAATACCAAAACCGTTGAAATATAGATCTTGAATCTAAATGTTGAAATCGATAATTTAACGCTACTTCCCGCACATATTTTGCCACTCCATATTAAAATCTGTGGCTTGAGGTATTGGTTCATACATTATGTTGAACTGTGCGTGAATTAGGCGTGAATTATTTGCATGCTATAAATACCTACTTAATTTAAATTCCAATGTGGTTTAAATTTGTAGTAGGGTAAACAAGAAGCTTTCACGTGAACAATATTAGTAGGATTATCGTAAAAGATAGCTCATGTAATGTTCCCAGCGAGGGAATCGAGCCTACCTTAAACCAGGCTGATAAGGCATTAGTCATCCACGCTGATCAAGTACGGGTTTGTTGACAAACTTAGAGGCCAGCAGTGCAATGCAATAGGCTGATGATGATGATGTATTTCAAAGAAAACTTATTAGTACGGTGTGCGAATTGAACCGGTGCCTGCCGCAAGGATGTAACCGGTCTTCAGTACCTACTAGGCCACCGACTCTAAAGGGAGATATTGATGGCATAGCGTCCTATCGTAAAAGACATGTAAAATTCCCTATTGCCAACATACTAGTATCTTTAAGTGGTCCACATCAATATTACTAAGAAATAGGTTTCCCCGAGGGCAAATTCGGCTCTCAATGTTCAGCAATATCAAAGTCATTAAAACAAGCCGATTCGTAGCCCTATTAACTCAGCCAGTGATTGATCACCCGAAAAGTAGTTTCAGAATTCTACTAATCAATTACCCTAAAGATAATTACAGCATCTACTCGTAAACTAAACTAACCACGACATATTTTACCTAGATCAAGTGCTTTCATTATAGTTCTGTTAAGGTTGCCACTTGAGAATCGGATGAATTACCTACACGCAGAAATAATTGGAGACGAAACTCGAATGGTGCAAGGGAGTGGCTTCTTAGCCACTCCCTTATGTAGTGTAGTGATAATGATGACGTTGCAGAAGGGACGAAGCTACCAAGTGTGAATCGAACTGAGAAACTGGAACTGAGATTTGAATTAGTTGTAGAACTAAATACAGTGCCAGTACTAATTAGCCTACGAACAATTAAGTCAAAGGCTTACTTATTATGACAACCCTATACTTTGCTTAACCGCTACGTAGCGTGCTAGATGTTGAAGCTTTTAGACATAATTAAACCCAATTTCCTACGAATGTTCCAACTTGTCTTAGACTAGCAAGTTCTACCTTCATGCTTTAATTTTGATTCTACGAGTATAGGCGTTTAAAATTGTAAGCACAATGTCGTGAAATCGTTTACAATCCCTAATTAAATCGACCTAAAAGCAAGACTTTTAGGTCGGCATCTCGAGACCATGCGGGACAACCATTATTATCCAAATAATGTTTGCCCACATGGTTTCCAGATTGAGAATAGGACCATCTCTCATATCGTGGGTATCGTAGAAAACAAAATAGCGTTTACCTGGGAATAAATAAAACCTACTGCGGTCACCAACCCGCTTGCCAAGCGCGGTGACGCGCGGTGACGGCGGAAAGACCTCCACCCTATAGAATACCGCAGCCAAATGACCTCCTGTGTATTGTCGGTGAGTAGGGTTTTCGGAGCTCGTGGGGGGTTGGGGTTGGGCCGGCATGGCGGTGGCAACTGACAGGTAACTGACCAGTTACTTGCCCGTTGTCACAGCGACTTGGGCTTCTCTTTCGCTTTCCATCAGGCGTAGGGAAGCCATTATGTCGAGCTACAATAAAACAAATAAAAAAAAATCCCCCAAATGACAAATTGTTATTGGGGAGTCATATGTCCAGCAGTGGACGTTTGCAGGCTGATGATGTTTGTATCAATCGTGGACTTTTATTCAATAAAAAGTTTCCTGATTTTAGACATGACAAACGGAATATTTTCAAAGGCACAAAATTCGCCGGCCTACGCCTGTCACGCTGACATTATTTGAATAGTGACCGACAAAATTCGTCGACTTTTTATTGCAATCGGGAAAATAAACCTTGGCACAGTGAAAATAGCCGGGGGGTCCAGTTGAAATTGTTATCACTCGTGCGTGAAAAACTATGTTTGGTCGAATTGTCCATATTTAAAGTCTTTCATCATCATGATCATCAGCCCGTCTCAGTCCACTGCTGGACATAGGCCTCTCCTAATGTTCGCCACTTAGATCGATAGTGGGCTTCTCGCATCCAGCACTTGCCCTATCCCCCTAAAATGTTTTGCGCCACCTTCAAATGTAGTTTTTAATTAAAATACTAATATTTTAGACGTTGTTACGGCTACGGCTAGTAGGTAATCGAATTCCTTAAGTATTTTTTGTCCAAATTTAATTAAATACCTTCGGCCATACTTTCATAAAATCCCTGCAAAAAATTCTGATGGTTTTGTATAAAAAGTGTTTTGATTAAAAATAGCAAGTACACCTACCTTTACTTTCTACTTATCTTTAGCTTATAAATATCGTGTCGTTTGGTTTTATACTTTAATAATACTGTCTGGATTTCAGCCCTAGAAGCTAATATTTACGATAAAAACGACGACGAACGACTAGGTATGTGAGAAAATAGAGGTATAGTCAAAAGCAGCTTTAGAGCCTTGTCACAATGATAAATGTCATGTCAAATTATAGGGATAAACGAGTTCTGGAGTGGAGACCACGTCTCGGCAAACGTAGTGTAGGGCGCCCTCAGGCCAGGTAGAGTTACGATTTGCGCAGAGCGGCTGGCAAGTGCTGGATGTGAGAAGCCCAGGATCGATCAAAGTGGCGAACATTGGGAGAGGCCTATGTCCAGCAGTGGACTGATGTGGGATGATGATGCTGATGTTAAATTATGACAGGAAGCGAAAAATTTACAGGTGCAATGTGACAAAGTTCTTATATGTTTAAATTATGTATACTTAGTCTCTTTCATCCTGCACACATGCCATTGTGTGGCGATCCTTGACTATCTAATCTGTTTTATGATAGTATGTAACTATGATCATTAGAGTATTATAGTCTATAGTACTCAGAATATAATGGGAGGAAAGTTCGGCAACACCAGAGTGAGGATAATTGCAGAAAGACCGTTTTTTCTGCATCGAAATCCCGGCATCAATCTCCCGTCATTTTGATGCCTAATGAACTTAGGACATCCAAGACTTCACTAGATGCATATTACCACTACACAAAGAAGACAATCGATTGTGTTACTACATATTATGTTCACTGCAATTCATTTCTTACATACATCTGCAACAAATATACATAACCAACAAAATAAAAGTCTGAAAAATATTCCACATTTCTAAAACAAAAATACCAACATAAGACCCCTGAGACAGGAACGAAATCAATTGATAAAGTCGAAATGCGGGCGATATCCCTGTAGTGCTATGTGTTTTCATTCCGTCCGTCTGTCCTATCTGGGGCGAGGATGTGACTGAATAAAATATAGCGTAATAATGTACTGAATAGTACTAGAATACTTATGAAGAGGCGAATCTGGGAAATAAATTGTAGTTTCAAATTGCGTTTCTGTCTCTACATTTGCGAAATGTTTATTTACTTGTTTCTACGTTCCGAAACCACTTTGTTCAGAATCGATTCCAAAAATAAAAGATAGAGGTAAAACTTTAATCAAGAAATAATTTCAGTACGCCGTTTCAGCCTTTACTCTAAAAACAATGTTTGTGCAGTTTCAGCTAATTTCAAATAAGATGATATAAAACCTTTTTGATTTGTAGCCTTGATAGCCCGTTATTACCATATACTTACCATTACTTTTTAATTTGCAACAAATACAAGGAAACAAAATAAGCTATTGTAGTCCATTTCACATAAGAGTTGCTTATGAGAATGGAGATTTGGCAATAATTTGCATTTTAAACCATCAATAAAATTTTAACGTTCATAATTACTGTAGATTAATTATACGGTAATTATGGACTAACTATTTTTATCACTAAAGCTTGATTCATAGTGGAAAACGTATTTTCACAGAGATTTAAACAATGATAATTCTCTGACCAATGCGCCACGGAGCCTGTTAAAAAGCCATTAAGGGATTAATCCAGCGTTTACAGCGATACCGGGTTTATCCAACAAAATCCACAAGCAAACACTAGTTCTAATAATATTAGACGCAATCATAGTTCCACATTGTTCCGATCCGAGCGACGCGATGAATTTATAAACAAGAAACAACAAGGCACACGCCGACTTGACACAATATAACACATCTGTGTCATCAACAAAACTTTGTCCTGTTATATTGAAACTGTTCACTATGTACCGTTGAGACAGCCAACTGGTTGAGACAGATTTTCATATAAAAACGTTATCTAAATACGCGTTCAGTTGTGTAGACAATCTGTCACGACATTAAAATAATTATATATATCCGTCCACGAGATAATCGCGGACAAACATACATACATACAATCGAACTGAACACCTCCTTTTTTTTGAAGTCGGTTAAAAAGAAACATCAACATATTCAGCCGTGGACATAGGCCTCCCCCAAAGACTTCCACAACGGCCGGTTGCAAGCTGCCCGCATCCAGCTCTATCCTGCTACTTTTATGATGTCGTCAGTCCACCTCGCTGGAGGGCGCCCACGCTGCGTTTTCGGTCGAAGGGTTTCCAGTCCAAAACTTTTTGGCCCCAACGGCCATCTGTTCTCCTCACTATGTGCCCTGCCCACTGCCACTTCAGCCTGCCAATCCTCTGGGCTATGTCCGTGACCTTGGTTCGTCTACGGATTTCTTTATTTCTGATTCGATCTCGTAGCATAGCTCGCTCCATAGCTCGCTGTGCGACCCTGAGCTTTTGCATGAGGCCAATAGTGAGAAAAAAGAATCATACTCGTAAATAACTTCCTGTACCCGTCTGGCGTGTCTAACAATGTGATGTGAGTATAAGACACAATAAAAAACCCTCATAAATTCTGATCTCCGACAAAATCTTTATCATATAGATCAGCTGAAACTAACGCTATACCTTATTCTGAACTATGGGTGCTCCTTTTTAACGTCAAGAATGAATTAACGCGTATGCGTTATTCTCTGGTATCTCATAACTAGAAACCAGGGTCATCTCCAGGGTTGACAGGCTCGGTGGCTCATTTGGTAGTGACCTCTGCCCTCTGAGCCAAGGGTCGTGGGTTCGATCCCCACACATTACAAACATTTGTGTGCATGAACATGTCTGTTTGTATTGGTCTGGGTGTTTTCTATGTATAATATGTATTTATTTACAAAAAAAAAATGTATCTAAGTAAGTCTATCAGTTGTCTAGTACCCATAGTACAAGCTTCGGCTTAGTTTGGGGCTAGATGGCGCTGTGTGGCCCAGCGTGGCATGTCTTGGGTTATTTATTTATTTTATTTATTTATTTATTTATCTATGTGAGACTCATATTCGGCCTATCACAGTTTCTCTACTCAGGACATAGGCCTCTCCAGTTGATCGCCACTTTGAGGAAATATGGAGGCGATTTCAGGGCGTAGCTACTCGCTCCGGTGACGCTGCGGCCTCATCAGCCCATGGTTCTACGAGCTACGAGCGTTATATCTTTTACATCTCCTCTTTAGCTTAACAGCGCTGCGCTGCCTGGAGAGTAGGTGGCACCGCTCAGGATTTGGTACGTCGTGATGACCGCGCCCTGATCGCGATTAGGCCTGCATGGCGGTGGCAATTATTTTTTTCGCCGCCGTGGCTTGTTTGGCTTCTTCTTTCGTTTTCCATGTAAGGCTAAGGAAAGCCACTATAAGGAAAATACATAATATGAGTAGGTATAAAATTATATAAGTTACAAATACAATTTCATAATAACTGTAAATTTACTTATAGGTAATGAGTGCCTACCGTCTAGACTCTGTTTGCATAATTCTTATAAAATTACACATAAATCCCTTAAACATTACATAATATATCTTCTTATTGTTTATCTGTATTTTCCGAAGAATGTTTACAGAACCTACGTAAAATATCTCGCGACCCGTTATGATAATTCAGAATAAATAGTTTATACGAATAAATCCATATCAAAAAGTGCGTAATAAATCTGATTGTACGGCAGATACTGAATAATAAATGATACCCGTAAATCTCGTATGAAAACCGTATAAATCTAAACGGTAGTCCTGTAGTGGTCCGACCACAGACAGACAATCCGAAAACTGTATTTGTTAACTGCTGAGATATTAGTGGTTTTATTTAGACCGGTGAATTTATTATTCGCTTTCGAGTGTTTGTTAGAGCAAAGGTGGTAAATTAAATAATGAACTGCATAACAAGGGCCAGTCTTCGAAATAAGGTTTTGAGTTATACTTTTGAGTAGGTACAGTCAGTATAGTTTGGCCTTGACATATGCAGAATAAGCAAGGTTAAGAAATAAATTAGCATTCTTTTAATGCTTTCTACAATAAGTCAGTTACGTGTTTTTTCATTCTTTTGTTCTTTTAATTGTTCTACCAACCTTGCGAGCTTTAAGGAAATCCCGTAATATTTTAACTACAGTGAAAATTCCTTTTAGATCATTTGCCCATCAGTCTAATTGGCAAGTAAGAAAGAAAAACCTTTGCTTAATCCCTAATCCATCTTCAGCTTAAGAAATTTACGCCCAAAAGTTGTATAAGGGGAGTTTTCAATAAACGCCTGTAAGTAACAGTTTCTATTGACTGTTGTCCAAATCCAAAAGGTATAATTAATTAAAGCATTTCAATTAGCTCTCTGTAAAGGGTCTTTTCTCAAAACAGATACTGTCCAAGTAAGTTAATATTCGGTAAAATTCAAGAGACTAATAAAAGGTGAGGAAAGTTGGCCAAATTTAATTTAAATAGGAAAAGTCATTGAAGATTCTAAACTTTTGGATTTCATTACATTAGAGGATTTTACTATGTTTCATATTGAAACGTTACTGAAAGAAAAAGTCAAAACGGATAGAAATCCCTGGAAAGACCGAAATTGTAAAATTAATTGAAAATGTGTATTACAAAATGTTATACCATCCTTTTTATACGGTCCAATTACATAAACCCATTAACTAACTTTTAACAAACTTCTAACACTAGACATTCAAAATACGTGCATGTATTTTGTATAAATAGTGATGATATTTCTGAGATTAATTTGCTAACTAACTATACTTTTCCCCATTTCTTATTGATTAATATCAAACTAAATTAAAAAATAATCATTCTATTAAACCTTAAATCAACAGAATTCAAATTCGGACTCTATATTGCTAGTTATCATTAGAACATAACATTTTTTTTTTCTCTCCAGAATGATTCTTGAGTATAAATATTGACTTGACTTGATGTATAGTAAATGACGATCTTCAAATTTCATCAAAAAAATAAAGGTATCCTTAGCAATATTTACATTCCACACCTCCAACAGATCTCTCGAGAATCACAAATTAGCCTAAGTAAATGAAAAGTATACTTTTCAATTCAACTGACAGCCTTACGAAACTTCGAGCACTTTATTAAAATTAGCTTTGATTAACGTTGCGTGGGGGTTCCGTAGCCATTTTTATTGTTAGATTTTGAGTCATATAGAAAGTAGGTTAAGTAGGTACCATTGCCAATGCTTCACCTCTTCAGTTATTCGCCACTTTGGGCAAAAGTCTGAAGGATTTGTTTGTCCATAATCGTTATTTCAGGATCGATATTTTTGATACTCATTAAACTTGCGAGTTAATAAATAAATTAGATAATGAAACCACCATATTTGGAAATCGATGTCTGCTAACGTCGTCTCCGAACGGTATTGCTTAGATATACTCGTAATATTTTAAGGGTAGCTCGAATGAATTCTGGGAAGTGTGAGCCCCACACATCACATTTTCTCCGCCTAGAAACGGGATGAGGGCGCCTAGTACATTCCCCTCTAGGTAAAAAGGCCTTATTGCACTAGTGTAAGGTATGCTTATGTATCTTCAGGAGGAAGAAAGTGCGTCTAAGATTCCTTAGCAGAACCCATTATTACAATTCAAAAATTAACTTGTCCCTTTATAAACTTTTGCCATTAATTAGATTATTGGAGGCTGTTAATGTGGATTCCGTACTTTTTCCTTAATGGAATGGAAATGTTTGTTATAATGCTTTCCGCGATAATAGGACTTTTTGACGTTGATTTCTTTGCAAGTTTCTTGGCAGGGTCCCCGGGAAGCATTTCAAAGATTAACACTCGGTGAGTGCAATCATTTTAAATTAGCTGACAGGAATTATTGTCTGGAGTAGGCAAAGGCTAATACAACAATAGGTATTTATAGGGTCCATAGACACATATCAACCTTGAAATACACATTCCCCTGACTGAATTTCGTCCAATGTCTAAAGACCCTGGATTGTCAGGTGGCACTCATTATGATAAAAAAAGATTAATTGAGAATAAAAAAGATTGACCGTGCGCCCCGTTCTACTAACCTTCAAATGCTACATCAGATTACGGTATGATGTCATAACAGTATCAAATACGATAGATATTAAGCCTTACGGCTAAATATCTATCGTATTTGATACTGTTACACACACTTTTTGTGTTTACACTATTACAGTGTAAACACAAAACAAAGGTAGGTATCATTACTGCTTCATCATCATTTATCAAAGTTTATTATTAGTTAGGCCTTGTACACGAGATACATAAACAGGTTTACATCTTGACGGTTGACAAATGATCGGAAAGGTCTGTCTCCGGTACAAAAACGTACCTTCTTGTACCTTTACCATTGACAGGTAGGTACCTACTCGTATTATGGGTAGGTATCCGTAACTTTTTAATGTTTTTTTTCCTGCAGCAAAACGATTCGGTACTAGTATTACCTACTATATGTGTTATAATAATAATAATAGTCCATTCTTTTTTTATTTTATAAGTAGAGCATTCAGATTGACATCACTCCATCTGAATTATTTCGGATGTCGATCTATATACATCAAAACATAAAAATAAAAAGATGCAAACACAAATAAAACATGCCAAATAATAATTGGTAACAAGCTTATTAAAAATCTAATTAAAAGAAAATGAAATAAATGACATGCAGTTTCACAATAAAATTTAAAGAAAAGAAATGTTATTTTTTTTTACAAAATCTTAAAATATTAACTCCAGTCAGAAACCATTAACAACCAAATTTTAGATTTCACAACTTCAATTTAATCCTTGGCAGGGATAGGGTTACTATTAAACACACTCATGGGATTATATTGTAGGACTTTGTATGTTGTACGTACATAAGGTTTGTATTACCGCGAGGTTAATTGGCATTTAAATGGAAATATCAATAAAATTATATTACAAAAGGTGTAGTTTAGCTTCACTTAATGGGTAATTTTGCCATAACTCTGCTGTAACTGGTGAAGTTATTAGGAACGTGAGAACATTGTTGAGTTTACATTGTGGTTAAAAAATGTTAGCTTTTAATTAATTATGGGGTAAGATTTGTTGTTACCAATTCGATTCTACAAAGATCTGGTAATCTGTAACACTGGACATTCTGTATTTACCACCTCAGGCACTCTTTTACAAACGAGGACCAATTTTTTTCAATTTTTGGCTTAGTTTGCGACAAGTATAGTATTATGGGCACCATTATTTTAAAATTTGTGTTTTGTTTTTTGTACTTTACGATCTGGAATTTAATTTTCCTAACCGTTTTTTATCGGAACTTTCTCAATGATCATCAAAAACGACAGAAATGATTGATGAATCATGAATTTCAGATTATTTTACATATTAGTGTAAAGTACACTAAGTATTATGCAAGAGCACTCCCTATGTTAAAAGTAGGAAAATATTTGTCATCCTATTCATACATTAGCATCAATCCCACCGCATTATCAATATCAACATTTGCTCAGAACCGTTCCGAAATATAATTGTATCTACCAATAATTGGATAGGCCGCCAATTAAACAATCAATAAGATGTTATCAATAGGAACAAATATACTTATTTATCTGTTGCGAATGGTACGTCTAATCAAATGGTCACATGAGATTGTGGCGCGCCAATAATAATTTGTTATTGTCTCAATCAACAGAAAGGGAATCCAATAGAGGTACCTATTTGTGGAATTCTATTTCCATTCTTTGGTACACATTGGTCTTTGGTTGAAAACTTTGCTAGGGCAGGTGGTATGTCGATAATTTTGCTTTTGAACAGGTAACATTTCATCTTTATTGGATCAATTTAAGGCGAATTATCTTTAATCAAATGCGCCGATGTAGTTTCCCTATTTACAGTACTGTAAGACTACCCCATCTCATCCCGTGGGTGTCGTAGAAGACTACTTAGGGAATATCAAGCAACGGGTAGCAGCGTTTACCTAGATACAAGAAAGAGATGCTTAATTTGGTATTTTCTTATTTAGTTCATTATATTCGGGGAGACCAAAAACATTATTTTTTGCAGAGTTAACTTTTTTACCAACATTTCATTTCCAAATAAATCTCAAAACTTTTCACTACACTAAAGCAAAGTAGTTTCGAAGTTTTGTGCGCAATAAGTATACTGACAAAGAATTGGATTCTCGTATTTTCACTATTGATTTCGATAAGTACATTTACTCCCAAAAAGCATACTGTAGAAGAGCAAACTCAATCAATTGAATCCAACTGAATGTTGACGACCTCGATTTGTATCAACACTCTTGATTTCTCGGAAGCAAAACCCATTTCCAGTTAGATCTGTAAATACACGATATCGTTTTCGATAACTTGATCACAATTATATTGTCTATCTATTGGCAAAGTTTGTATGCTTTGTCTTTTGTTGTTATTGATAATTGAGATTTGTGACTAGTGTTTATTTTTGATCTAACTTTTTTTTTATAGATTTCTGAGTCCATCACATTTGATTTAGAAATAGTGAATTGGCAAAAATAGTGATCATTATATCATCATTATATGAACATGACAGTGAATCATTATTATAATATGTGACAGCCTGTATTCTAGTGGTAGCAAGTGGCACCTACAGACTAAAAAGTACGGGTTCGAGTGTAGAGATTACTCAGCCCAGAAGTCAGAAAATTGGAACTAAATAAATTTATAAAATAAACATTGTCCGTTATTAATAATTCATTACTTCTACTCTACAAAATAAAAACTATTTGCATTGTAAGTGTTCGTGATAAATAGATGATGAAAAATTCAACAGCAATACATTTCACAAACTCGCAAAGAGATAAAAACCCTCTTAGCAAGATGTATTACGTCGTATTAATCTGTGGGGCTTTTAGCATCATCTGCTATTGTTATTTAAAGGCCAGATTTCTTGAGGCTCATCTCATTAATCTCAACTAATATTCTTTTTGTTGCAAATCTGTAGATAATCTCCACAGATTTAGAACAGTCGGAAAACTTCAATCCGAGTTCTTAAGTATGCTTAAGTATAGTTAGTAGTTGGAACAAGTTTAAGCGGAGTGAAACCAAAAAAATACTCAAGAAGAAGTGATTCAAGTGAATTATATTGTTCAAGACGTAGCATTTGGTTAATGCTCAAGTTAATAAGCTTCTGAAACTCGCATTACCAGTATATCGTTTTAAAGAAAGTCTCATAAAATATTTGAGCTGTGTGAATTTTAACGTGTTTGTTCGTTGCTGTGGTGCGTTGAAAATTATAAATGGATTTAACAAATGTTAAGATAGAGTTTTACGCTTGAAATCAAGGCAATGGTACGACCTTCGTGCGTGAACCCGACTCACGCTTAGCCGGTTTTTTTAATATCTTTCATTTAACTCCGGAAAAACTCATGTCGTTCCTGAATCACACTTTCCCATCCCTTCGCCAACCTACGTAATGTCTCTAAATAAACACTCGATCACCGGCAAAACAATAAAAGTTGCATTTCGCCCTACAGCTATGCTGGCCACGCTACGGGCTAAAGTTTTATGACCACCCTTATAGGGATAGAAATGGGTTTATTGTGATACCTACGGATCTCTGGGTTAAGCTGAAAAGACTCTGGGAATGTTCGTAATTAATTATAGTGAGGTACAGGGAGGGCAAACGATGTTTTGGAAATCGATTTGGAGTTGTTTTTTCGAAAAACTAGGAATATGTTTTGATCTTTTATAGCGATGTTATGGAGGCATGTTGGAATATAACAACTTATTGATAAAATTTTACATGAGGCTAACGTTCGTCGATTTGAAGGATTATCTAAAAGGCTAGTTTATTTACCTAATTTATCTGAATAGCCTTAAATATTTTTTTAAAATTTAATGTGTTATTTCATTTTTGTTATTTTGCATATTATTCGCTAGTTGCACCGTTTTACTTCCCCTATAGATTAAACGTGTTTTTTTATTATAATATCGCTTTCCGTCACGTCTCCTGCAAATGAGAATACCACCCATATAATGTTCGAGTCACTTACTCACCATTAATCCTGCTAATATTATCCTACTCCTACTTTAATATTATAAACGCGAAAGTTTGTTTGGATAGATGGATGGATGTTTGTTCCACTTTCACGCAAAAACTACTGAACGGATTTTAATGAAACTTTACAGGAATATAGTTTGTACATCAGATTAACACATAGGCTATGTTTTATACGAATATTCACGCGGGCAGAGCCGCGGGCAGCAGCTAGTCTTACATAAATATATATTGTGTGTCGTGGCTATGTCGATGCCATTTCATGGCATTTGACCATGTTATGAAATTTTCCAGGAATTCACTATGGCTACAACATATCTACAACGTCAAACATAGTGACGAGTGATACCGGCAATTCCATCACAGTTGACGTTTCTGAGCCCACACCAAGCCTCGTAAGTAATTGGATCGGGCGAACTCGTCGTCTCGAGTATCAAGTTTCGTCTGCGTGTGCGTTCGTTAAAATTTGTCGCGTCGCTGACTAGGTTGGTAATGGTTACCTGGAGTGTAAATCGGAATCTGCAAATCCCGGTAGCATCAGCACTAATAAATGTATCGCTACCTCGTACATATAATTTTTAGCCTCCCAAGTTGAAATGTTATGCGTTATTAAGTTGTGGTCCCGAGATGATCTGAATATAGGCCTCTTCATATTTTCGCCACTTTGGGCAACCTAGCAGCTTTAACCATAATGGCGATATTGGGATCGCCAATCCGCCTGCCCATAGTGGCGATTATGGGTGGGTAAGTATATCCTCCAGATGTTTGCTCTAAGTGGCGAACAACTGGAGAGGCCTATGTCCAGCAGTGGACTGCAATAGGCTCATGATGATGATGACCACGCTGGGCTGGCGGATTGGAGATCTCAGGAGATAGTCGGTCAGGTAACTGCTGCCCGTTATCGGCCTGTGGTATTTACTGTAGCAACGCCTTCATTCGAGAAGATTAAACTGCCACCAATTGTTTCCAGAGCTAGTCTATTATTCAGCAGGATGCACCACGAACGGCTTTGAGCGAAAGGATGATAGGTCGGTCTCTTACATCCCAAGCTTCTGCTTATCCATAGTCAGAATCAGCTGCGTGACTGACGACGTTGGCAAAAGGACCACATGAAGCGGAAATCGGGATATTTCAAATCCCAGTGACGTCAACGCTTTACGCATCACCTTGGAGCAGCTACACGCTTTGATTTATTAAGTGAGAACCGACAACGGGCTTAGGATAAGACGCGCGGTTACCGTGATTGTTTGATAGCAGTCCCTTTGTTGTGTTGCCTAGGATTATATTTCGGAATTTCGGTAAAATGGTAGTACGTCAAGGAGTGTAGAGAAACGCGTGTTAGGGTTTCAGTCAGATTTTTTTTATTGATACATTTTTAACACCATTGTTCTACACACTAAGCTTGAAAATATGTCGACGTACCTACGTATCTACTTACTAAAGTTTATTTTTTAATTATTCGAAATAAGCTTGCGCTTGACTGCAATTCGCTATTGCAGTCTACGATGGAGCGCCCTCTCCCAGCAAAAGCCGGGACACATTCCCATTTTCCACATTCACCTTGAACATCGGAAGATTATAATATCTCGGAGAACAAGGAGCTTGGCAAAGAGTTCTATAGTTTGGCCGTTCGCACTATAAAGCGGCGAAACGCACTGTGCCAATCTTTTGAACTTGCATTTTATTAAAATTTCGATGACATGGTTTCCAAATTTTTTAATGAAACTTAGTTTGAAACCTGAAAACAGTGATTTCAACTAATTCCGGGAGTAAATTCATTCATTTATTCTCTTTTTTCATGTTACAAATAATGATAAATTGAATGTTATTAAAGTTAAATATAAATGCACTGATATATTGACTAATTGTTTAATCTATTTCAATATTAATAAATTTAATAGAAAATTAGCTGAACGCCAACGCTCTCAACCCATTTAATAATTTCCAATTCGTATTTATCAAAATAAATCGGCAGGTGTCTCGGCAAAGCGTGACATTTAATTCCAGATTGAATTTCCAGCCCAATAAATAATATCCCATTAAGTCACAAATGTAAAATAATAAATCTACATTCCCTTAAACCTTTGAACTCACTGATTAAGGTCATTCCCGTGTCGTAGGAGCAAACTTTTTTAATAAAATCCACTTTTACCCCCTCTCCTCTTTGGGCATAAATTTGGATAGGGAATGCCCTAAGAAAAAGTTCGAGCTCGCAAATAATTTATCTGTTTGCAGAGGACAGAACATTTCGGTTTAATTAAAGGAATTAGTTAAAAATATTTGACTTTATGATAATGAGGCGTTAGGGTTAAGGTTGTCATTTTATTTAGTGGAAGGAAGGGTAGATTTATGGAGTTCACGATTAGTTCGTTGTCTATCTGCATGACGCAACCATTCGAGCTTTATATAAGTTAGCTTAAGCTAAGCTGAAGCGTACTTTTCACAGCATTCTTGCTGCTTGACAGCGCATCCCACTACTTGAGGACCTGTGTCTCCACCAACTAGCGAGCACCTGGCGAGAACACAGAGGAGTTTAGCTATTTACATGCACGGCATAACACTGTCTGCCTCCCCGTAGCAAATAATAAGGGTCCGAAGGTATTTTCCAAAAATATGTGTTCCATACATATTATGCCTCGATCACAAACTCTTACAACGCGACTACGATGATAGCAAAGGCATCATAATATTGATATTTGATTACGAAGTGTCTATGTCTCAGTAGTAAGATATTGGCTTCATAATTTCAGGACTAACTCAAAGTCACTATAACTTTGTGAGCTTGTACTGCGGTCTCCCCGCCATAGTTGAGTAACAATTCTGACCACATGGTCAAGTTTGCCTGTGGCCAGATGCCCAAGTTAGCAAACGGAATCACTGTAACGAACACAACTCAATGTTACCCACTCATCAAATAATCCTTGTGGCACTGTACCAATTCTTAACCCAAAGTCAAAAGCATTTTAAGTATGCCTCTTTTTTAACGTAAAAAAGTTAAAGAAAGGCTGTTTTTTATGTAGGTACTCTTGTTTCTTGAAAAAAAATATAAACATTAATTCATTATATTTATACAATCACCTGCAAGACCGCCACACTATGATTAGCAATCCGGAGCTGTGAAGAGACTTGGAACAGGAGGTTTTCGTTCAGTAGCGGAACAATAAGGGCTAAATTGAAAAAAAAGAACATACGAATATGGCAAATAAATCCAAAACCACAACAAAAATACTCGTAACAGCTGTTACTAAAATATTAACCCGATTCACGAATTTAGCTCTCAAATAGAGCCCTCGACGATATTATATGAACATTATAATAATTTATGCTAACCACATACAGCGTTCAAGGCGACATTCAATTTACGAAGGAAAAATGTGCATTATTACACAGGAGATAATGTTACGTTTTGCGAATAAAATGCAAATTCCCTTAAGAGGTGTGACCATTACCATACAACGGTTTTATTTGAGTTACAGACCTCTAAAATTGGGTCATTATGTCGAACGTTCGTCGCTAGAGAACAATGATAGGTACTTTTTAATTTTGTTGGAAATTTTATGGCATAATTTTATGAAACATCATAATTTAACGGCTTGCTTGTTTAATATGGCTGCCAAGTTTGCTTTACTCGTAATTTTAATGAGATATTATCTAATTTTTCGTATTCACTGGTAAACATTTGCCTTAAGATTGTATTGTTGTTGATATTGTTTTATTAGAAACTCATTACTCTTTTTTTTTCTTTGAGCAACATCAAAAACTAATTAACTGTGGGTATTTTTCTAAAATCAATTGTAAAATTAATCACAAAACATTTGATTATTCAAAAACAATTTAGTCACCGCCATATTTTAAATGTATGTCACACAGGTTCTTTTTTTTATAACATGTATGCACATGTATGTCATGTCGGCAAAGACAATAAAGAATATAATGAGACACATAACAGTATACGGTTAATTACTTTATAATCTAATCATAATGACCGCTGTTTAATACTATACTTGACCCCGTAGGTCGTGTGATAGTGACTTGCCTTCTGAACCAAGGATCGTGGGTTCAATTCTCACGTGTGTTCGCGTGATGAACATTTGTTTACGTATTTCATCCTACTTGTACTTTCGTCGTGCTGAGCTTAGACAATGATTGATAAGTAATCGTCATTTCGCTGATGAAGATTTCCTATGAATAATAATTATACACCAGGAAATAAGCCTTTAGCTGCCCAACCATTGACTGGCTCGATGGCTCATTTGTTAGTGACCCCTGCCTTCTGAGCCAAGGGTCGTGGGTTCGATTCCCGCACATTACAAACATTTGTGTTCATGAACATGTCTGTTTGTATTGGTCTGTGTCTACTATGTTTCTACATATTTACAAAAAAATAGTATCTATGTAAGTTTATCAGTTGTCTAGTACCCATAGTACAAGCTTCGGCTCAGCTTGGGGCTAGATGGCGATGTGTGGTCCAGTGTGGCATGTCTTGGGTTATTTTTTTTTATTAGAATAAATTTTGTTTGAGAACCCAAAGCAGTTAAAGTGTACATACATATTGTCTAATTAAATTAAAAGCACCTTATCAGGTGCAAATAACTTATTAACAAGTTAGTTTATATTCAACGAAGTAAATAACTGTATTTAACGTTATTTCAACCCTAACTCTAAGTATTCAGACAGAATTAATAAGTCACAAGGCGAATACATTAAATATCGATTACTTAGAAGTGCTTCTCAGAATAATGGCGTGTTTAATAATATAGAAATTTCCATTGTGTCAGTTTCCGTATAATCTATAGAGAAACATGACAATGCGTTATTTGTTTTAATAATTCTGGGGATACATTTAGCTGGCGTAGATTTGTTTTAAACATCATGTACTTGTTATAGTTACGTTTTGTTTTAAGGATGTACGGGAGCGATCTACCATCTTTTCGCTCAAAGCTAACCTCACCTGCCCTTGGTGCATCGTGCCGAATAACAAACGAGGCTCTGACTACCGACTGGTGGCGGTATACCAATTGAAGCCGTAGCTCTATACTACAGACCGATGACGGGCACCATCGTCACCGGAGCGAGAAGCTACGCCCTGCGATCGCCAACCCGCCTGCACAGCGTGGTGATTATGGGTATTCCTCCAGATGTTTGCCCTAAATGGTGAACAAATGGAGATGCCTATGTCCAGCAGTGGACTGCAATAGGCTGATGATGATGATTGTTGTAAGAGTTCCTTTTTTAAGGCAACCCTAACGTAGGAGGAACTCAAGCCTAAGTCGTACTTTTCTAACACAGGTACTTGTATCAGTCACGACTTGTTTGGTAACTCAAGTACTAATTAACTTAGCCAGCTATAAGCATGTGTCAAGGCGTCTGCTAAGTTCATTGAAACTTCAAACATAGCGACATCGACTGTAGTCCCTATTTTAATAATTTATAACATTTCCAGTTACCGCGATGAATATAGGTACTGGAATTAGCTTTTACTACGTAAATAATGTGTCGAACATTGACAAATTTGGTGAGTTCAAAGAACCATACATTCATACCAATATTATAGTTAACTTCGAATAACTGCTTTTTCTTTGAATCTGTTTGGTGAGAACCTTTTACCTTCACATATTGCTTACAAACGTAGTGTAGAAAGCACTCAGGCAAGAGGAGTAACGATTTGCCCAAGATAGCTGGCGAGTGCTGGATGCGAAAACCTAGATCGAACAAAGGGGTGAACAATGGGTTAGAGTAAGGAAACCTTACCCTACTTACCTCATCAAAAGAAAATCATTAAATTTGCTTTTAAATGTTCACTGGAATGCAAAAAAAATATATAGTTTGCTATATTACGTCATAACAAACTATTTTATTTTCCCACATTTCAAAAGTTAGGTCAATACGCTCTCGGCTTGAAACCAACGTACCTACTAAAAATTAAGTGCCTACTCATGATAATATTTCAAGGATCATTTTAGTTGTTATAACTCAATGCTAAATTAAATGTATAAGACTAACTTTGCCAAAGTTTGGCATCAAAATGCAGACCAACCAATCAAACCATAGATAGTCAAATAATTTTCATTGCAATTGAAAAAAAATGTGAGAACTTATTAACTGTATATCAAAAATGCACAGCGACATCTACTAACGTTAACCGGTACGAAAATTGTTTAAACACACACACATTTCTTATTAATAACGTTTTAAAAATTGTTATACTTAGTATTGGATAGCATGAACCGGCATTTCTTTTTGTGTTTGTTGACTGTGAGTTCCTACTCAACAGGGCGTTATGTGTATTTTGGATTGATAATATTACTTGGACTTCATTGTTTACTTAACATCAGACAACATTGCTACGCAACCAACGCTCTTAAATGATGAATCCCATATAGTTGTGCCGTTTTGGCAACATGTGCACCACTCTTATTGCACCCAAGTTGCAAAAGTTTGAACAACACGAGACAAATTTGTTCTAGACAACATTGCACTCAATTACCAACTTTTGGGTTCTATTAGCTATGATTTATGTTGTTCAGAAGAACAACAGTTGTTCACTCGTTGGAGTGGGACTTGAGACGCGCCACGATTCCCCAACGAATTGAGAATAGTTTGAAGACAAGTTCTCAGACAAAATATGGGAAGATTCATTGGGATTTTACCTGGGAATAACGGTGACAAGTCACTATGACTTGACTCAAAAGATAAAAAAAGTTTGTAAGTGTTGTGTACAGTGTCATTTACACATATTAAAGGACTTTTTAATCGACTTAAGAAACAGGAGTTACTTAAGGTTTTAAAAGCGACTTATTTTTATTTGTTGTTGTATGTAGGTATGTTACTAAATATCTCCGAGAATTTTCACAATTTTTCCACGATTTGTATAATTCACTTTTTTTGTTTGAGGCCGTTCTATCCTCGATACATTTCTGTGCGTACCTCTCTACTCTTAAGTCGTTTCTTTTCTCATGTCATTTATTTAAATAGATTTTCGTGCAATAAAGAATTTCCATTCACCATTCTCAAACCACACCGAGCGTTCTAATTTAAATAACGTCATTTCATTTGCGAAACTACTTTAGGATTTTTATTATCTTAAAACCAATGAAAGCCGAATTTAAACTTGAGTGAAAGTTTTATTTTTAGTAGATAGGTTCACGCTGCATGCCGTAACCGGAGCTATAGAAATGTTATTCCTTGTCTGTTATTGCTGAAACAAAAATAAAAAATATTATTAGTGGTATTATTATTATATCACTTCAATCTCATCAACATTATTAATTCAGCCGATCATGATAGTGGAACCATTTTTATTTACTCGTACTTTCCTATCTACTTGGCGATTCCTAAAGGTTCCTACACACAGTACGGACGGAATGGCCGCCGGGCTAGCTGCCGGCTTTGCCGCACAAAGGTCTCCTCGGTATTCGGCATAGCCGCTCAGCATGAAACCGGCGGCATTGCCGACTCAGAACATCGTCGTCGGACGACGTCGTCATACACTTAAGGTATACACCTATTGTGGTGATGTTCTGAGTCTATAGATCTTTAATACAATAAAGATTTCTTATATCTATGCTTATACTTAAGTCCTTTCTAGTTGCTAATACTAAAATCAATTAAACTTACGGCATTGATCGACAGGCACGCAAACTCCATTTGAATCCCTTAGGTAGTCCTGCTTGCATACGCATTTAGGGTCTTTACACCCCGCTGCAATTGACGGACACGGAGGGTGCTTAACCAAATCGTTGCAGTCTTTGTAACAGACAGCTAGTTGACATTTCTCATAATACTCATTCTCATTTGGGCAGTCTGTAAAAGAGATTTTTTTTTAAATAAAACCCAAGACATTCCACGCTGGGCCACACAGCGCCGTCTGGCCCCAAATTAAGCCGAAGCTTGTACTATGGGTACCAGACAACTGATAAACATACTTAGATACTTTTTTTTGTAAATGTATATGTTATGGACCAAGTGATTAATGCGGGCATTATTTATAATAATAATAATAATAATAATAATAATTCATTTAATCATAACCCAAAATGTGATACAAATTAGTCATTACAATTTCATCAATGGCAGGTTACATTAAGGTTGCAACAAAAGGTGAACCCTGACACCGAAACTAGTTATAAACTGTATTTTCAGTGTCAGTGATTCCTCGACACTTCCAAAAATATATTATTTATTTATTTTTTAACAATATATGTATTTTATTTATTTATTTTACAATGCTAAGACAATTATAATATTTATGTGTGTGTGTTTTTGTGTGTGTGTGTGTGTTTTTGTGTGTTTGTGTGTGTGTGTGTGTGTGTGCGTCAAGTTATGTTAGGGGAATTATTTGAATTTGAATAATAATAATTATAATTATTAATATATATATATCAAAGATCAAACATATTGAAGATAATACACCTTTTTATTACTTAAGCAGATTTTCAGTATCCATATACGACATTTTTAATAAACAAGCAGTGGTTATCCTTCTTACCTCAAATTTATTAAGAGTATAGATATGTGAAGTCTTATGTATACGGTTATACAGTTTGGCAGAGAGGGCTGTATATTGACGTTTAGCCAGAGCTGTACGGCATTTTATTGTAGGACATACATGGGTTGAGGCCCGTCGATGAGCAAGGATACTTGCATCTAAGGGAAGTGAGGTATGTTTTCGCAATATGCTTCGAAGAATGTATAATTGCCGCACCGTTAGGACCTGGCATTCTGAGTATAACAGATTCGTGGCATGTCGAATATGTTTGTGAGTCATGATCTTTAAGATGGTTCTTTGAGCTCTCTCTAGGTTCAAAAAGACAGTACTACCAGCCCCTCCCCAGACCGGGATACAGTACGATAATACAGATTGGCACAAAGCAAGATATAAAATTTTAACTGTTTCTCGGTCAACTAAGTGCCTTATTGTCTTAAATATATAAATCAATTTTCGAACCCTACCGTTCAGAGCCTCGATTTGCGAGTGCCATTTTAAATTACAGTCTATATATACCCCGAGGTATTTCACATTATAAGCAATTCTGAGCGGGGGACAGCCACATGATCCTGACTGCAAACTACAAGTATGCACGACAACACTGGAGGAATCTGAAGTCGGGGCGGAAGCAGCGGAAACATAAAAGGGGAGGATTTGTGTCTTATTCAAATTCAAAGTGAGAAGATTTGTTGCGAGCCAGGCCATCACAGTTTTCAGGGCATCTTGAGTGTACTGCTTAGCTTCCCGCCAATCTTTACCGTGAACCAAAAGTGCAGTGTCGTCTGCGTAAGCAAACACCCTACAGTTAGGCATTTTGAGTTGGCACAGTTCGTTGACGTATATCTGGAAGAGGGTTGGCCCCAATATGCTCCCCTGGGGGACCCCGTAGTCAATAGTCCGAGTATCACTGATGTATGGACCTATCCTAACACACTGTTCCCTGCGTGTAAGATAACTCTGAAAAATTTTTAGCTCGCGACCACGTATGCCATGACTCTCCAACTTCTTTATTAATATGGGTATCGAGACCGTATCGAAGGCCTTGGAAAGGTCAAGAAAGACTCCGAAACATTTCTTTTTACTGTCTATCCTACTAACTACTTCACTTGTGAAGCTTGCAATGGCATCTTCAGTGGAGATTCCAGATCTGAAACCAAATTGATTTTTTGCTATCAGATTATATTTATTTAAAAACTTTACAAGAGCATTATTTAATATCCTTTCCAAGACCTTCGAAAGAACAGGCAATACTGATATTGGTCTATAATTCGCCACTACGTTTTTGTCACCCTGTTTGAATATGGGACTCACAAGTGCTCTCTTTAGCACCTTAGGGAAGACTCCGGTGGAAATTGAGATATTACATAAGTGTGTAATGGGCGGTACAAGAACCTTTTTGGAGGCTTTTAACACCGTAGAGGAGATTTTGTCCCATCCAGGTGAACATTCATCTCGCAATCCACAAATAATCTGTTCAACCTCCCCACAGTCAACATCGGTAAGTACCAAAGAGTTAGCTTGATTAAGGGAAGTCGGTTTGGAATATTGCGCTGGAGGTGTTATCTTATCAGCCAGATCCTTTGCTATGCCTACAAAATAGTCGTTTATTGAGTTTAAGGCTATCTGTGGGTCGGTGTTTTTAGCTAAGAGTTCAAATGGAGGTTCTGCATTGCGATGTGAGTTTGTCACTTTCTTCACCGCGTTCCACATTGCTTTGGGGTTGTTTTTTGACTTTTTAAATTCAGCTCTTTGATGTTCAAGCTTAAGTGTATGAAGGAGGTTATTCAAAAAATTTCGATACCTTTTATAAGTAACCTTGATTACCTGATTATCTGGGTCGTTACGTAGCTTTTTATGGATTTCATCCCGGTTTCTAATGCATCGGAGCAGACCTGGGGTGATCCATGGTTTAAGTATGTTTTTCCTACGAGTTGTCACAACCGTTGTTGTATTAGTATTTATAGTGTCTGTAATAATGGATATTAGCCTATCAGCTGCCTGGTCAGCATCAGAGGTACACATAACAGCAGAAAAATCTGTATCGTTGAGTGCTATTCTGATCGATTCATAGTCAGTCCTAATAGTTGTTCTACATGGTCTAGGATTTATGTGGATTCTACTCTCAAGACATAGCATAACTGGAAAATGATCAGTAATCGTGGAATCCAAGATCAAAAACTCTGGAAAGCAAGTTTGTTTTTAAAAGAACATGATCTAAGCAGCTATTCAACCGTGTAGGATAAGTGTGGGCAGGTAACAGACCCAGAGCCGCGGTTGAGGTAAGGTAATGGTCAGAAAATCTGTCATTGTTATTGGTCTTGATATCGATGTTCATATCTCCTAGTATAGAAATATTTCTAAATGTACTTAGATCAGAGACAACGTTAGTTAGGCTAGACATAAACCTATCTATATTAGTATATGAAGGGGATCGATATATCCCCACAAGCGCAAATCTGTGGTCTATTGTACACATCAAGCAGTTACCATCCTCGAAAGCAGGTTCCCACACAGTAGCACTCAGACCTACTCTTACGTATATGACTACGCCATCATTCTGCAGAATGTTTTTATTAGTTTGAAATGTACTGTAGCCATCCAGCTGCGGTATTTTATCAAGATTTTTAAGCCAACATTCACTCAAAATTAAGATGTCATGGTCAAGTTTCATAACACTTAGCAAGGCTGCAAACTGATCAAAATTTTTATTTATGCTCCTAATATTCATGTGAATTACTTTAAGATACTTGTCCGCATCACCCAATATTTGTAAACACTGGTTAGGTAAACATTTGAGTGAGTCAGCAACCTGGAGCGAATCTAGCTCATATGTTACAGTATTTAACTCAAGCTCTGTAAAAGATTAATACTAATTTTTGTTTGCGTCTTGGGATCATCTAGATTTAAATAGTTAAGTAACCTAAGTGGTAATTTAGAGGCATAGCAATGGTTATACAATTTATCCAAAGGCAAAAAACGGGAAGGTAAGTTTATACGTTCACTGCTATGACGAGAAGTATGTGGAAGGTAATAATGATAATAAACTGAGCACCCACCATTACCACTGATTTGTATTATTATTAACTTGTGAGTAATATTTGTTGATGTATATGTGTCTGTGTATGTTGTTCTAGGTGTGTAGTGTTTGTGAGTTCTGCACAGTACAGTTTTTTGGTTTGATTCAAAAACAGCCCTACATTTAAGCATAAAACAGAGTAACAATATGATACTAATACGAGTATTAAAGAAATTTGGGTCAAAAATAATTTCTAACAGCAAACATGCAAAATTATAAGATAGTCATTCACTTTCGAGGTCACGTAAGCACTGTTCCGATTTAATTAAGATCTGTTTCGTACCTTGTTCCTTACGAAGGAATACCCTAGAGTTCGAGGTCCAGCAGAAGTTGTACCCATTCTTCTTGGCGTATGCTCGAGCCTCAAAGAAAAGCTTTTTCGTTGAGTTTGACAGATGTTCATCGATATAGATCGGAGTTCTGTTGCAAGTCAGTCCAATCAGTTGTGTATTTAATTTGTCTTCAGGTCTACGAGATCTATTATAGTTGCGTACAGAGGTAAGTAAGTTGAATTTGGTTTGTACCTTATTGAAATCCACTAGTATACTTCTGTTTGTTCCAGGTTTGCCAGGTCCCCTATATATATCTCGTATGTCATCTGGCTGAACGTTAATTTTCAAGGCGTTGCCTATGCTACAGACAATTTTTGTAAGATCAGCAGTCGTCTCTTTGTCATCTTGTGGAATATTACGAAGATCAATAGCCGCGGAACGGGACATCCGTTGTAGTTCTTGGATTTTGTTTTCCAACGACACTATACAATCTCGGTTTTCTTTTTTATTCATTTCCAGGTTTTTTATTTTTATTTGCATGTCTTCATACTGCCCGTTGATAAACTTTACAGATTACTCCATTTCTCGGTAACATTTTTGAATTTCACTGCACTTTGACTTAACTTCTCCTATGTCGGAGACAAGTTTTTTAGCACTAAATCCTGATCACATTTCCATGAAGCGAGGGCAGACTCTTGGTCGGATTTCCAGGTGTTGAGTAATGCTTTAATTTCATTTTTGAAGTCTGTAAATCGATCATTCGTTGGAGATTCCGTGCGCAAGCGCTTATTGCGGACGCACACGAAAGAATTTTCATTCTCTTGTCTTATCTTTGTTATATCATGTTCCGACTGTACCTGAGGATCCGGTGTGGAGTTTGAAGATATTGGGGAACGTTGAAGTGGCATAATGTTGTCTAGAATCTTCAATTTATTGCACAAAACACAAACACCGGCTTTGTTTTTATTTTCGGCTACGGTAGAAATACAAAACGCACGTTGACCAGTTTATTAAACACGAGGCGCAGGCTAATTCAAACGGCAGCGGAGCTCCAATACAGTGGTCACAAAAGTGAAAGGCGGCCGGTTGACCAGTCGTGCGAGACACCGACGCGCACGTTATCGGTCATAAGGCAGGGGTCTATGACACTGGTTCTTAAGCGAGCACACGCGTGGACACGACTACTTGCGCCGGCTCTGAGCCGAGGAATCCAATAATGCTAGGGCATTATGAATAATGTCAAATTCTATTGGGCAAAGTGATAATTACTATCTAAACTTCATTATTTATCACATTGGCCGGTCATTATTGTATTGCTACTTGGCAATTAGGCAATTTGATAATAAAGCAAAGGGGAGGGACGCACGCGTTCTTATTCGGAGATCGATGTATCCGGTAATGTTTTTTTTAACCGACTGCGAAAAAGGAGGAGGTTTATTCGTCTGTATGTATAATTTTTTATGTATGTTCACCGATATTTCCGTCAATAGGGATGTTTCCAGGGTCAAAATACTTACATTATATTTAGTCCGTATTTTCGATTATAAAAATATATTGGACACGTATTTTTCCTTTTTTCATTTACACGAAAATAACAAAGATACAAAGCATCAAACTTTAGGAGTGGGGGTGTTTGATGTCACGCCGTGCGACAAAATGCTGCACGGCGTGACGTCACGCGAAACTTTAACGGGGTATATCTTTGTAATCTTTGGTCTAATTTATAAGTGAAAAAATACGTATCTTTTATTTTTTAATAATCTAGAAGACGGACTAATTAATTTTTTTATGGACACAAGCCTATTATATGTAGATGGATGTCAAAAATTTTTTTTTGTTCGACAGAAGACACTTCCGTGGTGGTCTCATTATCACCAAGTCAGGATCTGATGATGGTATCCGGAAGAAATTGAGGGCAACAACCAAAGTTGCATGCTCATATGGTGATTTTGTTACGCAATCATAACCTACTCAGGCATATGCTTCCGGGCGTCAACATCTAGTGCTGATGATGAAGCCATAGAACTCCTTAACGGTTAGGATATAGGGGACAGTACTGCCATTGGTCGATGGGAACTAGGTAGTAGTATGTACTTATGCAGGGCTAATAGGGCAGCTGATTTGACAAGTAATTTTCTTGATTCTACTTCGCAACGTTTTCACTTGACTTGAAGCAAATTTTTTCTTTCCTAAGTAAAACTCTTAAGGACTTTAGTTCCCATCATTATGCAATAGTGCTGCATTTACCGAGTATTACTAATGAGTGCGTCATCTTGAAGCAGTCAGAAGTAATGTCTGGCCTGTGTATCACATACACATATTATATTATCTCAGGAGTGGATGAGCTTATGCCCCCACGCAAGACTTACAGAGGACCAGGAGACTGCGAAATAGTTATAAAATATGTTTTTATTACTTTGCCCAAAGGGTGCTAAACAATATTTATAATGCCCGATCAATTTGATTATTTGAATAATGATTATCAAATTGCCCTCTCATATTGGCCATTTATCAGAATGCCCGGGCATTATATATAATGCTACATTTATCACTTGGTCCATAACATATACATATTATACATAGTAAACACCCAGACCAATAAAAACAGACATGTTCATGAACACAAATGTTTGCTCTGTGCGGGAATCGAACCCACAACCCTTGGCTCAGAAGGCAGAGGTCACTACCAAATGAGCCATCACACAAAAATAGTTCAGCATGGCCTCACTCCGTCTGATGGTAAGCGGTCGTGAGGTCCAAATGCTAGGTCGACAGGCACATTAGGGCAAACTCTCTGCGCCTGTCGATCTTACCCTGAAGGCCCACTTTTTAGCTATTACAGGTATCACCATGCGATCGCTAATCCGCCTGCAAGACTAGGCCATTTTCGGATATACCCACCCAGATGTTTGCCCTAAGTGGCGAACAACTGGAGAGGCCTATGTCCAGCTGTGGACTGCAATAGGCTGATGATGATGATTCACCATAATATAACGAGTATGCTAGCTTAAATTACGAAGTTTTTTTTGTTTTTGCCGGGTAAAATGCATTTGCTCTGCGCCATTTCGGAGGAATATATATATCCAGGAGTGATATCCACTCTAGAGCTCGTTTACCCCAACGGTCGTCGGTTATGCAGCTAATCTGGCTTGCCACTTCAGCTTGCTGATCCGATGAGCTATGTCGATGACTTGAATAATCTATCGATCGGATCATTTCGTATTCGATATCGTAGAGAAACCCCAAGATTGTTTGACTGGCTCGGTGGCTCAATTGGTAGTGACCCCTGCCTTCTGAACCAAGGGTCGTGGGTTCGATTCCCACTCGGACAAACATTCGTGTGATGAACATTTGTGTAATAACTGACTTACCGAAGTCTGGAGTTTCATCCTCATCACTCACTGGCACCGAATATATACGGTTAAATAAAATGAAAAACAAACAGACGAACAATACTCGAGCCATCGTGAAAAACACTACCGTTGTTTAGTATAAGGTTGTATTTATATAGGTTAGTATGCAGCCATTTATATACTTGTATAATCCATTTGTAGATGAATCAGAATAACCGGTTTTTCTATGACGTTATATCCAACAAGTCATTAAAACGTTAACAGTGAATCTTCTCACGTTGATACGGTCAACAACAAAAGTCTGATAGACTTGTCTTGACAAACAAAAATGGACTGTATTAATTCGATCTAAGATTCAATCATCCATTTTTATGGTTCCGTAGCCAAAATGGCAAAAACGGGACCCTTATAGATTCGTCATGTCTGTCTGTCTGTCTGTCTGTCTGTCTGTCTGTCTGTCTGTCCGTCCGTATGTCACAGCCAGTTTATTCTGAAACTATAAGAGCTGCATTATTGAAATTTGGTACGTAGATGTATTCTGTGAACCGCATTAAGATTTTAAAATAAAATCAGAAAAAAATCCAAAATTTTTGGGGTTCCTCATACATAGAACTGAAACTGAAAATTTTTTTTTTCATCGAACCTATACGTGTGGGGTATCTATGAATAGGTATTTGAAAATGATGTTGAGGTTACTAACATCATTTTATTCTAAACTGAATAGTTTGCGCGAGAGACTCTTCCAAAGTGGTAAAATGTGTGTGTCCCCCCCCCCCGTAACTTCTAAAATATGAGCATGATAAAACTGAAAAAAATATATGATGTGTATGACTATAAAAACTACTTACGAAATTTGGTTTGAATGAAATCTAGACAGTAGTTTTTTTTTTAAACGTCATAAATCGAATTACCTAATTTTTTAATTTAATTAACTCCAATATAATAAAACGTAAAGAAAAACACTTATTTAGCTGTATAGTGGCACGGAACCCTACGTGCGAGAGACCGACTCGCACTTGGCCGGTTTTTTCTACCTAACTTAAACAAAGCTTCCATTTAAGTAATTTTTTTTTGGTTACATGTTCTGACAAAATAAATGCGTTGCTGGTATGCAGGTAATTGACTTTCGAGTGCTATAATTAAATGTTAGTTCCTATTAGACACCGTATTCACAAACAATACTTATCTATGAAAGCTAACAACACTTTTTTATAGTGGCTCGACATAATGGCTTCCCTACGCCTGATTGAAAGCGAAAGAGAAGCCCATGTCGCTGTGACAACGGGCAAGTAACTGGTCAGTTACCTCTCAGTCGCCACCGCCATGTCGGCCCAACCCTAACCCCCCACAAGCTATCAGAACACTATGCGGAGTAAGTATTTGCAATGGCGACTGGCACCTGAGTGTTTTCTATAATATAGGTTTTGGGTACCTGCGCGTGCGTGTGCGTTGCGCACAGTAACTAGTAAGAACAAGAAGCATGGATGATCTATTTTATTGCTCTCTTTTTATAATATAATGGGTTTTTCTGTAAATAATAGGTCTGTTGCCGTAAAAAATGTAATAAGCCCGTCTTTTAGATTGTTCAATAATAAAAGGTTCAAAAATAAAAGACTTTTTCATTTGTAAATTAGACCAAAAATTACAAAGATGTTACGATTACGCGTGACGTCAAAGAGTGGGGGTTTTTTCGTGGGAGTTTTTTCGAGTGACGTCAAAGACCCTTTGATAAATCTTAGATACGGTCTAAATATAATGTTTGTCCCTGGTTTGACCCTGGAAACATCCCTATTGTATGCTTAGTACCCAAAGTATAAGCTTCAGCTTAGTTTGGGACTAGGTGGCGCCGTGTGGCCCAGCGTGGCATGTCTTGGGTTATTTATTTATTTACCAGCTTATGCTGTCCGTACAACGGCACCGCAACATCAAGTAATATCACTTGTCGAATAACGTGTTCGAGTGCAAAGTTGAAGAGCATGAGTGATAGTGCCTGGTTTAATCTGTTTCGTTCTTAGAAATCTGTACAAAGTTTTACTCCGATTCGTACCACTGATCTTTACTTTCACTTAGCTTTAGTGGCTTCTACTATTAAAAAAGAAAAAATCAAAACGTGTGATGAAAAAATATATTGAGTTTCCGTTCTGAGAACTCCCAAAATTTATTGTTTTTTTCTATTTTTGACACTATTTTGATGACATACACATGATGAACAAACATAATAGCCCAGCAAATTTTGTTTTTTAGTTATTTCATTGATAGTAGGTAGTCAATGTTCGCTAATTACATATCTACACATGTTTACATACAGAAAAATGCATCCAGATAAGACGGCAATTAATAAGAAATCAAATCAAATAGTTCATTGCAAGCATAGGTATGGTTGACAAGATTTTAAGAGAGGTAGGGCATAGCGAACCTTCGCTCGAATTGAGCTGCCCGTCCGGACAAGGACCTCCACCCTATAGAATACCGCAGCCAAATGACCTCCGGGTCGTGTTTCTGTTGGTGAGTAGGGTCTCCGGAGCTCGTGGGGGTTAGGGTTAGGCCGGCATGGCAGTAGCAACTGGCAGGTAACTAACCAGTTACTTGCCAGTTGTCGCAGCGACTTGGGCTTCTCTTTCGCTTTCCATCAGGCGTAGGGAAGCCATTATGTCGAGCTACTATAAAAAAAACATCTTATTTGCAAATTTGGTATCACAGAGAATTACTTTCTTAAACGTGCTACTCGTAAATTCGTTTAAAAGAACTACGGACACAATCTCGCTCAACTTCAATCCAATTTGTAAGAAATGTGACATTTTGACATTAACAATCAACATAACAACAACCGGATCAATAATTGGGTTTTTCAACATAAGAAAGAACCTGTATCTTTTTTTATGACAGAGGAAACAAACGGGCATAAAAGGCTTCTTAAATTATGCACGTCAAATTAATCCAAATAAACTAGTCCTTCTGAAAGGTTAAAAATTATTATACCTAAATTGACCTTTTTTTTTACGTCGGGAATGCTTTTACGCATACACCAGGGCCCTGGGTACGGGACACCTGGGTTATGTGGGGCTCACTCCTATTTAGCGGAGAATACCCACTAAACCCGACGGTGGTCCGCTACGAGTACTCTGTCTGAGGAGGGTCGGGATGCCCGAAGGGATTCGACACAACCCCCCACAGCGCGGTAGCGCTGCGCCGCCCAGTAAGAACGGCACACCTCGGGAGGACGGTCCTCCCTGCATCTTGCGATGCACGACGCCACTGACCACTGTGCCCGGAGGCACGTGTCGTCGTCTTCCTCGAGGCCGCTAAACCGGAGCGCAAGCCCCCCCCCCCCCCCCCCCCCCCCCCCTTTTTAGATTTTTAGATTGGGTGTATGACGTATTCGTTGGTAGACGTACATTGCAAACACAGAAATGGACAAATCAAAACAAAGATTATTATTTCTAGTCACGATCGGGTGTTAACTATGTAATCATTAGCATCAATTACCAGTGGACTACCATGTTTGCATAATTATACCTTTTTCAGTTACTCTGAGTAATGTTGCATATTTTTTTTTGTTTATTTGTATAGTTTTCCTGTCTTATGAGTCTACAAAGGAGTATTCTTGAAATTTAAAATTCAAAGCCGGTGGTAAGGCTTACCCGCCTGGTTGGCAACCATGGTACTCTCGGCGAAACTCATTTTGTAAAAAACCGAATTTTGGGGGTCATTTCAGTGAAAATCCATTAACCTTAATTAAAATAGTTCTTTTTTATGAAGTAGCCAATTGTTACGCGGCCGAATTCGGTCATGTGGCATGAGTTGATTTATCATCATTATCATCACCTCTTTAGCAATTCATTGCTACACTGATAGACCTCTCGCAATGTTCGCCACTTTGATCAATCTTGGTGAGTTGATTACTTAAACGAAATTCAGTTCCAACCCCCAAAACAGTTCTCGCAATAATAAGCATAACACAACATCAAGTGGTCTCACGGCATTGTTATCCGCACATGTGCACCGAATATGTATAATGTTCATAACCGCAATACATAACAAGATGTTCGTACACGCTAAATACGTGTTCTGAAAGCGGAGTCCCTAATAACATTATGCCGTATTGGGAATAAAACAAAGGAAGACAGTAGCTCGACTCTGTACGATAATCCGACGAATTATGCTAGTCTATGAAAATATGGTTTAAGAATGTATTCTAGCATAAATTGTGAACGTTATTTAAAAGCAGCAATATTGCCAGCGAGTTCAACTGACATTTTCCTACTTATTTATGTCCCGAGCATGTGTGCTAGAAAGATTAGAATTTATTATAAGGATTAAGTGTTAATGTTGTAATTGTGTCTACTGGTTCATCATCATCAGCCTATTGCAGTCCACTGCTGGACAAAGGCCTCTCCAGGTTTTCGCCACCTAGGGCAAACTTCTGGAGGATATACCCATAATCGTCACGCTGAGCAGGCGGGTTGGCGATCATAGGGCGTAGCTTCTTGCTCCGTAAATGCTGCTGCCTGTCATCGGCCTGTCGTATTTAGCTACGCTTTCTATCGTTACCGCCACCAGTCGGTTTGCCAGAGCCTTGTTTGTTGTTCGGCAGGATGTATCACGGGCAGGTGAGTATGGCTTGGAGCGAAAAGGTGATAGGTAGCGACCTATCATCTGTGTGTCTCAGTAGTATCAGTGTGTGTGACGGGATATAAGGGAGCACCCTTACATCCCGTCTACTGGTTGACTGTTTTCAAAATTTAAGAGCCTAACTCTTGTCGGTGGAGCAATTTACATTCTTCCCTGGACTCCATCAGCACCTTCAACTCCCTGTACGTCATGATACAACTTTTTCCATCAATTGTTTGATATATCTTGGCCTTCCTCTTCCTCTCCTGCCTTCTACTTTGCTTTTAGAAAATTCCTAAAGTTACATAATAAGGTACGTTAAGCCTTGGCAGTAACTAATAAACCTTAAATGTAGGTATATTAAAGCGAAGGGCTACTAGCTCACTCATTGCAAAATCTCAAACTCCTCAAGACGAATCTCAAATTTTGCATCCGTTTCGAAGTCTGCTACCGCGTCGTATTTTTTATACACTGACTATTCTTGCATATTGCGTCTATGTGTACCCTGGTCTGTTAAACGCTGCTGTCCATTTCCCGATACTCCCTTAAGTGTCGAATATGTCATCTAATGGGTGTCTTATAAGTTGACTATAAGGGAATATCTAGGGAAGCCTCTAAGGGAGTCTAGCATGTAATGCAGTTAGTGTAGATTATCTATTGTAATTGCAAGCGCACGCATCTACAAGGCATCTTACTGCTCAAACCACCGCTACTGTTGCCCATTGGACCAATTCCGCTAATTGCGCACATTCAAATAAAATACTGAATGTGTAATATAGGCGTTCGTAACAATTGGTGGATAATTAAAACTATTATTTTAGATGTAAGACGGCGAACAGATAATTGGATCCGGCCGCGTAAAGGAGCTATTTCTTTTGTGAGATTAGAACAATAGATTAGATGGGATGAATATCGGGGTAACTAAGCAGAAGGGCTTTGTGTTTCTTGTTCACTTTCATTTTTGTTATTTTATGATTTTGAGGTAGCTTGATACCGGAGATGTAAGGGAGCGACTTATCATCTTTTCACCCGAGCCACTCAGCCTTCACTTGTCCGCGGTACATCCTGCCTAATAACAAACGAGGATCTGTCAAACGACTGGTAGTGGTATAAGCCTCACAATTGTAGGTAGAGCTAAATGCCGATGACGGGCAGCAGTATCGTCGGAGCGAGAAGCTGCACCCTGAGATCGTAAACCCAGCGTGACGATTATGGGTAAAGCCTCGATGTATGACCAAAGTGGCAAACAGCTGGAGACGCATAAGTCCAGCAGAGACTGCTATAGGCTGATGATGATGATGATACATTCAGTAGTATTTATGACGGACGCGACTACTAAATACTTGATGGTCACACAGTGAGTGCTGACAGTAAAGAGATAATAGTTTTAAAACGTTTGTTGGAGCTGAAATTCACCGATTATTCGTTCTATTTCAGCTGGCCACTATAAAATAATACGTTCCATCCAAAACGAATTGAAATAGGGTTGATAAAATATAGGTGTTTAACTATGAAGTAGTTTAAAAAAATATCTTAGATAATTTTTATACAATTTTAATTGAATTTGACGTATCTACCTTAGCATTTAATATTCCATATTAAGTGTAATGGTACACCAAAACTGTTTTGTAATGGTAAATTAAGTTTACCGTGAGAACTACACTACCTACCTAAAATTACATAGCAATTGCTATCTAGTACATACTTGTGCTATGGGTCTTATAATAATTTCACTTAGATAAAGCTTCATTCGTTTTTTATCTGTGAAATTTGCTTTTTGCATTACCGATGCCTTGAGGAGGGGGCAACAAGACATGTAGACAGGGTGGGATCATGGGATAGGGATCACTCCGTTACAAGCGCTCTGTCTGAGACGGGTCGGGATGCCCGGAGAGACTCCACAGTATGGACGGCACATCTCGGGTGAACGGTACAGCCAGAGTTGGAGCTATGATCCCCAAGACCCTTTTAGGCACCTCTTATAACAAACAGGGTTACCTCGGTAGTAATATTGACTAGCTCGATGGGTCATTTGGTAGTGACCTCTGCCCTCTGAGTCAGGGTCCGTGAGTTCGATTCCCAAACATTTATGTTCATGAACGTGTCTGTTTGTATTGGTCTGTGTGTTTTCTATGCTTAATATGTATTTATTTACAAAAAAAAATGTATTTAAGTAAGTTTATCAGTGGTCTAGTATCCATAGTACAAGCTTCGGCTTAGTTTGGGGCTAGGTGGCGCTGTGTGGCTCAGCGTGGCATGTCTTGGGTTATTCTAAACCCTTACTACAGCACGCTACGGGACAACCCTACACCATCCTAACGTTCGGCAATAAATATGGAAAAGCAATCGCGAATGTGAATTTTTACTTTACGCCGCAGCCACAAAGAGAATAGCTCCATTCACCACAGTATGATGAACCCATTTCCACGGGTCTCAATATGGGTACCCCAATAAATTGACCTTAAGTCAACAGGGTGGCAGTTACCGGGTCTACTCTTTTTTATTTCTATTGAGCGTGTGTAATCTATGGTCTTATAATTTGGACCGTAAAATTTGATATAGGGACGTGGTGGTGAAATTGTTAAGTTTGTAAGCTGGTAACGCGGCTTCGCCCGTGTTAATATCCGACGAGAGCTTTTCCTGACTTTTTTTTTATATCGGACAACATCACATACATTGCTCTAATCCCAAAGTAAGTAGCTTAAGCACACTTGTGTTATGGGTATCAGAACAACGAAAGTACCACAAATAAATACAAATATAAACACCCAGACACAGAACAAACACAAGTGTTCATCACACGAATGTTTGTCCCGGGTGGGAATCGAACCCACGACCCTTGGTTCAGAAGGCAGGGGTCACTACCAATTGAGCCACCGAGCCAGTCAACTTTTCAACATGGAAGGTATTCTAAGTCATTCTCAGTACCTACTATGTTGATGTGGGACGGGGAGTTGTGGGATTGCAGGATGCCTGAAGTGGTGGTCAGAAACGTAAGATAAAGTGTGACTGAAAGGGGATATAATATGTGTGTGTGTGTGAAAGAGAGAAATAACTTCAGGAATGGCGTTAAAAGAAGTTTTTTTTCTATTTAGCACCTCGCGGCCTTGTGCATATCTCACAGACAAGTGTAGAGAATTTTCGGTTTAGCAAAAGGTAGGAAAACGCTTGGAATTCAAAATATAGGAAGTGCTTGAAGCGTTTCGCTGGAGCTTTTTTGTACGTTAAACAATAGTATCGAGTGTACTATCGATAATATAATTGAAGATGGTGATGAGGTAAAAGCTCGACATTAACTTCATCACCGTCATTCATTGTTTCTTGAAAATGTATTCGAAACTGGCTACTTATCAACATGCGCGGTACTTCTAGTACACAAAACGTACCACCTAATACAACTGAAAAGATAAACACGCACTTGCATAAACAAAACTGTCTATAAAACTTCGGTAGAAACAAAGCTATTCACTAACACCGCAATAAATTGTCAAGTTTTACGATTCAAAACAGCCTTACAAAACGTTTCGCCCGCCTATTCAAACTCCAGCTCAAGAAAAACCTCTTCACACTAAACGGGAAACTTATAACGAGTAATAAAGATACCCGGTTCAACTTTCCCTTAAAAGGATACAACGTTTTAAAAGTGCTCGCTCCATCGACCGGTATCTGTTACTTGTGCTGCGGGATTTTAGGAGATAACCTTCAATGGTGATTAAAGTTACGTTTGTAGTGAATTGTACTTTTGTTCGTAGCCGGAGAATTAAAGGGTTTCGCTGCTATCTAACACGACATCGCCGTTATTCAGCCGACTGAACCCAACTCGCCATGGCTTTAAATCGCTCCAAACAGATTTGTTCAGTCTAATTTCCAGAAGTTTATTGGGACACTCGCCATTAAATTAAATTAAAGATAAAGTAAGCTAGAAAGGAAACAATGACATCATTTTTCATGTCAATTTCATGAATCTTCTCTCTTTGGAATCGTGTACCCTTTATTGTTCTAGTTAAATAATGATAAAGGTAATAGGATCATACTACATTCAGGACGCCTGTGATACTTTGCCTTGCCTTATGGTGTTATCTACTTATATTATATTCTTAAGACTTCTGGGAGAATAGTTTGGGCGTTCATTATCTTTTGGAAACTTAACTGCATTAACAAAAATTAGGTCGATCTTAACATTATATTACTCGTATAACAAAAAGTACCTAACTACCGAGTTTCTTGCCGTTTCTTCTCGGTAGAAATCTACTTTCCGAACACGGCACCGGTAGCTTCTTTTATTTACATTACTTGTTGCTAACTTGACGATTCATAAGTACCTATTTTAAGTCTTTGTAAATAAAGGTATTTTCATTTTCAATTTTCAGCGAATTAAACGAGGCTTACTTTCAGCAGTGGATGGATAGTATCATCATCATCATCAGATATCTGATATAGAATCAGTCCACTGCTAGTCATAGGCTGGACAAAAACTCTTTAAAGTCAGAAGTTAATAAAAATAGATCCAAAATTCAAATTCTCATTTCAACAGACGCTTTCTAGAAATCATCTACCCTCGCAATAACATTGGTTTAAATTACATTTGCTCTGCTAGATTAAATCCTAGTTAGAGACGTTCACGATAAGATTCACTATAAATCTTGAAGAAACCAGATCTAAAGCACACCTTTTATCAGTTTAAATAAGCCAGATAAACCGATTTCCGAAACCAAATACAATTAGGTACATAATGTGTTTGCACAAAGCAAGGGATGGAGTAGAAAATTCCTGAACTAGGGGGCATGGGCGCAAACAACATTTTGTGTACTCGTGAGAACGTTGTTTAGATAGGTAACAAGATATTTGGGTTAGTAATCTTCGACTGACTGACGACTGCTAAAGAACAAGAAGTTTGAACCAGATTGGCAAAAAAATATACAATTTCTTGACAGAAAAACCCAGTCACAATTTAAGGCCCAACCAGATATTAGACCATTTGGTGCTTGGGTGGTACCTACTTACAACCATTAGACCAACGAGGCAGTCATATATTGTGAATAATTACATTAGCTAATACAGGAATCTATCGAGAATTGTAGAGCTTTGGATGGTAAAACTGTGATAATTTATGAAACGTCATTTCGGTCACATCTAATTTGAACAAATGAAGCGTTTTACATTCAACAGTCCAGTCACAAAGCCTTCAACTTTGCCATTATGAGCTCTGACTTTTGAAAATTTTAGTTATTGCTCCCGTTACATAATAGCAAATATAGGGTTCTGAATAACTGGGTTAATTTGCAAAAAAAATGTAAAGGGTATAAAATTACTTCAATTAACGTTATAATAAATAACGCTATATTTATCTCTTTATTCAAAAATAATAATTCAAATAGATAAGCAACTAATGTTCGAATCTCGTGATAGGTAATTCAAAACAAACACTTTTCCCTAAATGAACTGCCACTGGTAATGGATTCCAAATAACTTTGCCGAGATAACGGAGAACAAAATTAACTTGACGCTTAAGTCAAAGGATTAATAAAACACTTCGAGGTATTGTTTCTGACAGAGGATCTTGAAGCTAATAAAAAATTATTTGCGTTCGAGTTTTAGGATCGCACAATCGTTTTAGACTTAACTTTTGATTCTTGCTTTAGAAAGTTTAGCAGCTGCTTCCTGTTTTATTTCCGACTTTATTCGAGGCTTTAATGAAAGAAGGGATATCGTTTACAGAATTCTTAATTAATTAATTACAAGCATCAAGCAAATTATTGTCTGAATAAGAAATTGTGTTGCGTTTCAAGATAATTCGCAATTAAAAGCAAATATTGTTAAAATTACAAAAAAAAATTAATTTTGCATGAGTTTATGGGCAGTTATGTTTTGTGTAAAATGTGTGACCTCTTCTTGTTGAGTTTATTATTATAATCTATTTTCTTTTGGGATTATATAAAGTGGCCAAAAAGCACACTTTGCACACGCACCAACACATTGGAAACCATCCTTAAATCGTTAATGTTAAAAATGTCTAAAAGACAAAGCGTCGTTTGTCATTCTAATTGGTTTATGAAAAAGGATGTTGGTTTCAGTAACATAAATAAGTAAATAACCCATGGTATGCGCTGGGCCGCCATCTACCTCCAAACTAAGCCGAAGCTTGTATGGTACTAGACAACTGATAAATTTACTTAGATATTTTTTTTTGGAAATGAATCTTTTTTGTAAACACCCAGACCAATACAAACAGACATGTTCACGAACACAAATGTATGTACTGTGCGGGAATCGAACCCGCGGCCCATGCTCAGAAGGCAGATGTGATGGCACCAAATGAGCCATCGAGCCAGTCATCTTCAGATCAAATTCATTAACTGAATGATGTTGCCTGATATATGTGCCATAAAGTGCACTATAAAACAAGGCAACTACAGCAGTAAGCAGTCAAAAGCCAGTGCCATACAACGGATGCATTTAGCACACCTCGGTTCGCCCTGTCTCCGTACAGACTGTGTGCTTACTCTGCACCTGACAGCCCATAAATTCTCACAACCTCTTTCTTAGTCGTCTGAGCAAATATCTCAGGCTGAAGACAACTTTAGGTGTCTTGCGCCGATTGCACTGATGTAGGGAAGCTGGAAGCGTGTCAATGAAATGGTGATTTGGTGAAGCCTTTCGAGGTTTCGTCCCACAAGAGATTCACCCGCGATTCGAGTCGCCACAGAGACCCTTTTGAATTTGTTCTATCGGACCGAAATGTAACAGTGGGACAAATCGCCCCTGGAATGTGTCGGTTCGAACCACAATACGAATTGGTAAAGTTTTTAAAAGTTCTGTTAGTTATTTGTAAAGGAAAAAGCAGTTAAAATTGACACAACAAAAATTATGTAAATAGGCTATTCCAACCGTGATAAGAGCGAACACATTAATAATGGGATTTGTGACGATTCGAAGTGCAGATGAATCACTTGTGGGACGAAACGACTATAGACCCATTTGGTGTTAAAAGAGGCAAAAAATCAAAGTCACCGATAAAGCTTGCTGGATAAACAAGCTCAAGTGGCTATAGACTAGCCATATCAGATCCAGAACCGAACACCATTGACATAAAAGATCCTTTTGGAAATGACTTGATCGTTCATACAAAAATTCAGTTCCACTAAGGCGGAACGGAGCAGAGCAGATACCACGCTCTGAACTGCTGCACAAAGTCTGTGATTTACCAATCACATGGTGAATCGTGCATAGCTCTACTCCGCTCTACCTTAGTGGAACAGCAACCTTATCTTTGTTAAAAATCGCGATTAAAATACCCGCTGAGCTTTATAAATCAGTGCTAAGAACGCTCACAAAATATTACACACGTAAAAATTTTCAACAATTGTCTTTTTTATCTCGACTAGACAAATGTGCGCCGATTCCAGAGAAATTTTATTTGTGCGACTGTAATAATAAATCCAGTGCTCTGTTGTTGACACGAACAAATACACAACGTCTAGGATGAAGACAGGAATGCGACAGTCTTCATTCTCGCAGACACTAAAATCTTACGAAACAATTTTTCATCATTTCGGGGTGGAAACAACTCGATTCTCTCTAGTATTTTGAGAAATGTCCTGTTTATCTGAGTACATTTGAGTTGTGTCATTTAGTAGGATTTTGTATTTTATTGGGCAAGTTTTTAAATTTACTTTAACACTTTCAGTTGTCCAGATAGCTTGGTGTAGCGTTCAAAATAAAGTGTGGCGAAATGCCCTGCAATATACGTTTTATTAAAACTTTAATGACTTCTACAATTTCGGTAGTTTTAAGATGGCGAATACTCCTTTGAATTTACATACAACTTCAATACTATTTACTTCTTTTAAATCATTTCCAATCGAAATATTAAGATAATCTCTATAACGAATCCTAAAATGTAGCATTGTCATTGGTAACCGAATAAAAAAACAACCGGCCAAGTGCGAGTCGGACTCGCGCACGAAAGGTTTCGTACCATTGACTTTACTTGGTACTTATTTCAATAAAAAAGCAGCAAAAAACACTTTTGTGTATTAGAGCCTCCTAATCTTGTTCTGGATAAGTTCAAAGAGCATAATCATAGGTGGGAAAGTCGTGTTAATGCAAAGGGTATTATGAATTTACCACACTGTTAGTTGTTTAGTACCCATAGTACAAGCTCCGGTATCCTGTGTACTTCTATTTACATGTACTGTTAGAACCGTCCAGGCCCTTTACCGATCGCAGCGGTCCACGGGTTTAGAAAGGAAGGAATGAGTTTGTGCACGTGTGTTTTGCGCGTGCACTTGTGCACGTTAATATATCCTGCGTACCTGACCACTTCCGTTTTTGGACGTGAAGTGGTCGCCGTGGCTGAAACCGGCCAGGAAGGCATCACAAGCTCCGGCTTAATTTGGAACTAAATGGCGCTATATGGCCGAGCGTGCCATGTTTTGGTTTATGTTTTTATTATTATACTAGCTGTGCCCCCGGCTTCGCCCGCATTCTTGTAGGTTGGCCACATAAATGCTTTACAAAGAGACAAAAAGTAGCATATGTCTTTCTTCATTTCCTCAACTATCTCTACGTAAATAATTTCGTCAACTAGCTTTTCTGTTTTGCCGTGAAAGATTAAGAACAAAGTGACACACACAAACTTTCAACCCCTATTTTAGCACTTTGAGTGGTCAATTTTTCAAAAATCTGAAACACGTAAATTTTTATTATTAAAGACCGAATTCGAAATTTCAGTACACTTAAAAAATGAACAAAGTTTCATACAAACTTATAAATGTAAATGTAACCTACATGCAAAATTTCGTCGCATTTGCTTCAGCGGTTTCGGCTCTGCGTAGCTCGTTCACTCAGGACTCGTTCTTTTATATGTATAGAAGATTTATACGTTCAAAGAATATACTCTTATGGAAACTCGTTATAATACGAACAAGTTCGTACAAGGTGTATGTATTCTGAATTCACCACACTGTTTACACGGTTATTATTCGCAATTAGAGTTGAGACAAGTTATTCTGTTTGTGAAGTTCCCTTGCCAGTGTCGCGAGGGACCCAAATATAAACACAGAAATAGTTCCGACCTGTAGTATTTGCACTTGTGTTTGCACGAGATGCCGTGGCAGTGCTGGGACGGGAAGCTAGCGAGTTGGGTAGATAATCTAGGTAATTGTGAATAGTGTGGAGTCCAAGGCCAAACTATAGAATTCATTTAATTAGATGTTTCCCTAAATGCAATGTATGTTAGAATAGAATGAAGAATAGAATAGAATAAAAATTTATTTCACATTGCGACACAGATACACATACAAAAGATAAGCACATATTACTAACGGCTACAAGTTTGATCTGAATCAGGTGGGGTATGTGTGCTACAGCAATGTAAAAATGGTGAAGGCTCAGCGAGATGTTCGCTCAAAGAGCAAACCACTGGTTTTCAGCAATCACCAGTCGGGTGGCTCGGGACGCGTGCAACAACACCTCACAAACTATGGTATACTTATATATATATAATAAAATATAATAAATAAAACAATGTAAATCAACTAATATGTAAGAGAAGAAGCTTAGGTACCTAATAAATATAGATGATAGATGAATATAATATATACTTAAACATGAAATACGCAACGATAAGTGTAATATAGTATGTAGTATGTGGTATGTAGGTACATATATAATTTTGATTTTGAGGTTCCGGCGTTCAAGCGACCAAACGCAATGCATTTTTTGCGTTGTCCAATAATCTACTTTTCATTAATTTCTTGAATAACAATTTGGAACTGGCATTTCGCACTGGTGGAGGAATGTCATTCCAGCATTTGGTCGCTTGATGCCGAAAACTGCCAGTGAATGCCACCGTCCTATGTATATGCACAGACAAAGGCGGCCTTAATGATCTGGGAGCTCCTGAGCCATATCTATGGTGAAAAGTGGGAAACTTTAGTTTTGAATAAAGATATTCGGGGTTTCCAGATCTCATAAGGTCAAACATAAGGACCGCAAGATGCAGCTGCCTTCTGGACTCCATGTTAAGCATTGAAGCTTTGTACAAAAAAGGAGACACGTGAGTACGCCTGGGCACATCAAAGCAAAAACGACAACATGCATTTTGCACCCGTTGAATAAGACGCTTCGTTTTAAACAGAAGTCGGGGACCATAAACAAGATCACCATAGTTGAGCCTGGACAAAACAAGGGACTCACAGAGGGTAATGCGCGCTGTTTCCGACAAGTAGTGACGAATGTTGTATAAAATTTTAAGCCTATAAAAGCAGTTTCTAACAAGGTTCGCCACATGGCTCTCGAAACGCAACTGTCCGTCAAGCTTAATGCCGAGACTCACAGCCTCATCAACACGTTCGATGTCAGCCCCCAGGATCTTCACAGCTGGTGCGTTCTTTATAATTTCGTCGGTTTGCCTCTTTGTGCCCAAGATCATAAATTTCGACTTGGTTGGGTTGAGTACGAGACAATTCTGATCAGCCCAAGCAGCCACACCATCGAGGTGTTCAATCATGTTTGAAATTAACAGGAAAATGAATCCTATATAGCAATGAGACAGTTGATAGCTAATTAATTGCTTGAAATATTACATTATGGGGTGCTTTTAACCGGTTTCAAAAATAAAAAAGGAGAAGGGGTTCTGAATTTTGCTTAGTCGCAGTTGAATGACCATTTTCCATCGCAACATGATCATCAGGGACTCATCGAGTGAAAAGTATCAGGAGCTATGTAAGAAGTTTACTCGTATAGGTTGCGTTAACTTACATGATGTTGATTATAAAGATACTTAATTTAAGAAAAAAAAATTTGGTCATCGACTTCTGATGCATCTATGCGCACCTGGTACTTTCCACTTAATCAGACACTAATCATGTTACTATGAAAATTGAACATTTTGCAACTAAACGCTAAATTTGGATGAATATTTTTATTAAGAGGGTATTTAAGTACATTTAGACAAATTCGCATATATTCTATCCGTCTGTTTCTATTTTAGACTACCTCTTAGCTACGCTAAATTCCACATAAATTTTCCTCAAACAAACCCAAGGAACCTAGCTGGTTGAAAGGTCTATGGCACCAAAGTCCGAACAAACGGAACAGGCTGCTTTGTTTACTTGGCTGCTTGGGACAAACTTTTGCTTCCAAGTTTAGGCTTAAGATCAAAGGGCAAAACCGGCCGCTATATCTTTGTACTTGTTTCGCAAGGGTTATCTCGGCTATGTCATTGTTACGGTGAATATCTAAAAGTACTAGACTTTAGACAGATCACAAAATTACACACAACTACAGCACAATGTTGCTGGAGTATCTGTAAATACAGCTGGTGGTTTACACTCCAACAAAAAAAAAATGTGGACTGCATCGTCGACTACTCAACACACTTCGCAAAAAGATTACACCGGTGTTGTTATACGCATGTTTTTAGGAGGAGGAGTGCTTGAGACGAGTTTTTCCAACTTAACTACTTTGTATTCTCAAGCTATAATTTTACTAAGTATTTTGCACATCATCATCATCAGCCTATAAGTATTAGTCCACTGCTGGACATAGGCCTATCCAAATGTTCCCCACTTTGATTGATCCTGGGCTTCTCGCATCCAGCACTTGCCAGCCATCCTGTGCAAATCGTCACTCCACCTGGTCTGAGTGCGTCCTACACTACGTTTGCTGAGACGCGAACTCCACTCCAGAACTCGTTTACCCCAACGGTTATCGGTTCTACAGCTGATGTGGCCAGCCCACTGCCACTTCAGCTTACTAATCCGGTGAGCTATGTCGGTGACTTTGGTTCTCCGTCGGATCATCTCATTTCGCATCTGATCCTGCAGAGAGACGCAAGAGAGAATTTGTACAAGCTACATAATAATCATTAAAATTTTCTCCATTAGAAACCTATCATGCCATAATACTAAGTAATACCAGCAATCGTAAAAATTCCACCGATGAAAAAATAATTCCATTTTGTTTGCAACCGAGATTTATTGGGATTCCGGTGAACCGCAACGAAAATGATGCGATGGATTTTTTTTCATTCGCTGCAAAAATAAATTTATCCGACGGATACTTTTTTCACGAGCCCTGAAATGAGATGCTAAATAGAAATTAAATGCAAACTGAACCTGAAACCGAACGGACTTTCCATATCGAAATTATTTTAGCTCTGATTTTTGAGATTGGAGAAAAGTGAATCTAATTGAGCTGTAAGTGAAAGTTCTACAAGATAATTTGGCACAAAACAATGAGGTTTGGTGATATTTTGATGTGGCACTCATTAGAAGTTGCTGAGCCAGCAAAGTAAGCAATTATCAAAGAGATTGAAGTATTTTCCACCTAAATAATTGGCTCCAGCGTGTCTACATAGACTCGGTGAATAATATTCTCAATCATTAAGCCAAGTCAAGGTCATGGTCTGGTATACGCTAAAGTCGAAGATCAAGAAGTTGCAAGACTTTAATGTACTGGACATAGTTTATACTTGTTTGCAATCAGAAATCAGACAGTTAGCAGTATTTCATAGCACACTATAGTGACCCCTATGACTGATGGCAACCAATAGAGAGACTTAAATCAATCAATCACCAGTCCACCACCACCGACTGTATCGAATGAAGGTTTAGAGAAAATCAGAAAACCTATGCAAATTTCAATCTACACTAAAAATAGATAACATTTACCAACACATGAAACTTGTGTTCAGTTATGGTTATGAAACATCACTTCACGTAAACTTCTCCGATAAAATACAAGATTTAATAAGACAGGAAGGCAAAGTGGTGTGTTCAACACAATTTGTTTACGCAAATATTTACATGTTTACATTTAATTACAAGCAGCCGATCAGAAGTCAAACAGTGAGGGAATTAAGGGCAATAAAAGCGAAAGGGCCCAAAATTTGTTGTTCACTTAAAACTTTAAGTAATGTAACAGTAGGGCTGGCTCTAAAGATTTGAAAAGAGTCTTCAAAACTATAATGTAAGAATGTAATCCAGACCAGATCGAATGGTATGGAAATGATGTATGTACCTATTTAAAGAGAAGGACAAATTAGGATAGACTTAGGGAAGACAATATACTTAAAGAAAAGTTCCTAATAACAGATCATTGTTCAAAGGCGGAGCTCCATGCCTATTAAGATAAAGTATTGTAGCATGAA